>JASDDO010000029.1:412194311-412819363 GCA_030015575.1 Agapanthus africanus
CTACCTGGAATAAAACTTATATGTCACACCATGAAGTTTTGGGAGAGAGTGGTTGACCACAGGCTAAGAAAAGATGTTAAGATAACAGAGAACCAGTTTGGGTTCATGCTTGGACGATCGACAACAGAAGTTATTCATTTGCTTCGTCAACTTGTCGAGCGTTTTCGAGAGAGGAGAAGAGATTTACAAATGATATTTATTGATTTAGAGAAAGCGTATCCCAAAAACAATAAAGCTTTTGAATAGGCATGAGTCAACTCCCCGGAGCATTTCGTCGCTTGCTACGATAAGATACTTAGAGAGGTATTATGGAGGACAATGATGAAGAACGGGTCCCCGTCAAGTATATTAACATAATCAAGGACATGTACGATGGAGTAGTGGTAAATGTCAGAACTTGCGGCGGCTTAATGAGTGATTTTCCGATTACAATTGGTTTACATCAAGGATCTGCATCAAGTCCATTTTTGCTTACCATTGTGATGGATGGGCTTACTAGAACTATCCAAGATGAGCTATCTTGGCGTATGCTATTTACTGATGATATTGTTCTAGTAAATGAGACGAAAGCAGGGGTTAATGCCAAATTGGAGTTATGGAGGCAAACGTTGGAATCGGGGGTTCAGATTGAGCAAGTCCAATACAACATATATGCATTCCAAATTTAGCAAACAGAGAAATCGAGACCATACTGGTATAACACTAGAAGGGCAAGTGATATCATCGAGCGATCAATTTAGATATCTAAGTTCGATCATCCAAAAGAATGAGGAGATCGATAGCGATATTAATCAAAGAATCCAGGCTGGTTGGTTGAAATGGAGGAGTGCAACAGGGATTTTCTGCGATCGTAACTTTTCGTTAAGGTTGAAAGGGAAGTTTTATTGGAGCACTTTTCAGCCTGCTTTTTTATTTGGTACAGAATACCGGGCTCCTAAGAAGCATCATACACAGAAGATGCACGTAGTGGAGATGTGCATGCTTCGTTGGATGTGTGGTAACACTAGAAAAGATAAGGTGCGAAATGAGAATATTCGTGCAAAAGTTTGTGTAGCATCCGTGGAGGAGAAGATGCGGGAAAACCGACTAAATCGTTTGATCATGTGCGACGCAGACCTATGGAAGCACCAGTTCGACGAATGGATATTCTCGATATAGGCAATGTCAAAAGGACGAAAGGGAGACCGAAGAAAACATGGATAGAGGTGATACGAAAAGATATGGTTGCCAAATGCCTTAATGAAAATATATTGTTCGATAAGAGTGAGTGGAGGCGGATGATTCATATGTTGGACCCGGCGTGATTCTTATGGTTGTTCATGTAGCCTACCTCATATGCTTGGGATAAAAGGCTCAGTTGTTGTTGTTTTGCCAAGCTGCAAAATTTTGGTTTCGAATAACTGTTATTGTGCACCGGTTTTGTTTTTAAAATGAACATCCACCTCTTTATTTGATAAAAAAGGTTATTCAAATCTTTTAAATTTTGTCATGGACATTTACCTACATCAATTGTTGATGGGGTAAGATGTATATAATAACGATATAGATATTCTTAACCAAAATACAGTTTTCAACATACAACACACAGAGTAAAAGTTAGTGAACTCTTAGGACTGATACATAGTGACATATGTTGTCCGATGTTCATATGGACAAGGGGTTGGTACTTATAATTCATTCTGTTTACTTATGGGTTCTCTAGTTTTGGACATGTGTTCTTGTTGAATCGCAGAGACCAAAGATTTTGAGAAGTTCATAGGGTTGAAGAATAAAGTAGAGAACCAGACGTTTGAAGTATCAAGATACTTCGAAGTGATAAAAAATGTGGATACTTATGCTCGGTATTCCGTGTTGAGAATTTGATTCTCTCTGATTACTTCTCCGAGGGTGCGCTTCATGATGAGTAATGGCGACTGACCTTTTTTATTTTGGGATATGCACTGAAAACAATCCCCGACAAAGCTTAGCCACTCCGCTGATTTAGTAGGTGATCTCAGCCATTCGAAAGGTATTTCGGTTTTCTCATAGACGGTGATAGGGAGGCTTGCATTATGTGATGATGGCCCTACTAGTTATCAGTAGCCCATAGGAAGTGGTGAATTCCGACTTATGGCTGGATGCCAGATTATACAAGCTACACTCCATGCGCTGCAACAAAATATGGACTTTATTGGGTGTTCCTGAAGGGGTAAAATCCATTAAGATCAAGTAGATCTTTAGAGATTAGTACAGATGGAAAGATATTATCGTAATAAGGCTAGACTTGTAGTAAAAGGTTTTTATCAAACACCCCGTATAGATTGTGGTGAAACTTTTGCTTCAGTGTCTGTGCTGAAGTTCATACGGATATAACTTATTACTGCTGTTTTTTATGACTATGATATCTAGTAGGTGAATGACTAACGTTTTTCTAAACGGGATTTAGAAGTGTACGTGTATATTACTCTGCCGGAGGGTTATTATAGTCAGTGGGAGCAGCGGACAGTGTGCAAATTGCTTAAGTCTATTTATAGACTAAAGCAGACATAGCGAAGATAGATCATCTGTTTTGATGTTACAGTCAAAATATTTGACTTCATCAAAATAATTGATGAACCTGTTTTTTATAAGTATGTAGGGAGTACTGTCATAGTATAAGTATGACATACTCCTGATAAAAAGTGATTCATATGCTACAATCGGTCAAACTATGGCAGTCATAGGTGTTCTTCCATATAGGATGTGGATTACAATCCAGTCCTGGAGAGACGTATGGATAACAGTGAAGAACATATTAGTATGTTCTTGGTGTATGGTAAAGTTAGCCTCCGTCGGGAGGCGGTTACCAATTCCAGGTTCCAAGGTGACAAGGTTGATAGGGTGTCTGTTACGAGTTATAAGTATACCCTCTTTCGAGGTGCAGTATGTTGAAAAGGGTTTCAAGCGGAATACTGAGGTAGTCGTGATGCTGGATGTTGACTTTGATTCAGCAGAGGATATAACCAAAGAACTTGTTGGATAAATTGTTCATTTATGAATTTCGTCCCATCGTTTATCCAGATAAATTCTAAGGCAGGTATAGCTCAGTTCGAGAGATAGTAGATCTTCGTGAAGTTGAGATGCAGAGAGATATAGTTAGAAACATTATAGCGGATTCACTCACCAAGGCTATTTCTCAAACACGGTTTGCGGAACTGTTAATAGAGAAGTTGGATATGCGATACCACATGAGATGTGGATATGCGTGATACCGCAATAATTACCCTTAAGTGCAAGTGGAAGATTGTTGGATATAGGTGCCCTCAAGCCAGTTATTATAATTGTAAGATGGAATTACTAATTGAAGGAGGACCCGTACAAATAACAGTCTTGCTCGAAATGATAGTATGTTATCTGGTTTATCTTTATCTTTCATGTGTATACGTTTTACTCGTTATCACGTATTGCTAATATATGAGATAAACCCATATGATCTTTGCTTGACTACCAAGATTAATGATAGGGATCATACTAGTGGAACCCGGGTAGTCATATCATATCCTAAAAAATCCCTAGTCGTAGGAATATCGAGATTGGACATCGGTACTTCAGTTTAGACTAGTGTGTACGTTTTTTGACTGGGTTGGAAGGCGATAGCCGATCCTACAACTATTGATGTTCGACACCGAGGATTATATACATGTGCTTATTAGGTTATGAGTTACATTGGATGGACCCATCGAGAATTCGTAGATGATATTATACCACTTGACAGATAGCAGTTCTCTGGTGATGATAGTACATGTTAGTCTCTCGACCTGAAATCACCATAGTGTCTTGTGTGTGTTCCCACTATACATTGATTACTATACTACCACGGTTTTACTGAGTCATGCAAATATGTTTTAGTTAGGTATAGTCCCGAAGCACATGGAAGCAGTGAGCAATCGAAAGGATTCGTCTCTCCCGGTATAGGGAGTTGATATCGTGCAGTGCAGAACATGACTATAATTATAAGTCTGTGTCCACAACAAGTGAGATAAACTGATAAGTGTTATCAGTTGCATTTTTGTTGGTTATGAGTTCGATGTCAGCACGACTTATCGGGTTATTAGGGGTCTGAAAGATTCCACCCCCAGACCCGGTATGCGATACTCGCTGACGAAGCGACCTGACTATATGAAATTCGTCGTTTATAGACAATGTCGGGTTCGGATGAATTTGCTCGTCGACCTGCCTTCATCTTGATCATACCTGGATAGCCATTACATGCAGTTAGTACCGCTGACGAGCTTGTGGATTAACCCGTGAAGGGATTGAAGCTGAAAGTGTTTTAGATTCAATCGGACACGATCTTGTTTAACCTATTGCCAGCTTGGCATGTTTTTAGAGTTCCACAACGAAAGTGCCGGTCCATACAAAAATATGATGTGGCTTGTGTATAAGAATACGTGTGAGGGTTCGATTAAATGGGTGTATGTGGTACGCATGATTTATTCAGACGGTTGCTATACAAGCCGGTTTATTTATAAACCGGAATATTAAGTCAAGCGTTGACTTAATACCCATATATGTGATATGGGTTCTAACATATGTGTATAAAATACTCGCTCTCTCGCTCTCTCATAATATGATACTGATGGATTTATTTATGTGTGTGTGTATTCTTTTCTTTATAATTATATGTGTATGTATATGGATACAGACACACTCTCTCATTTATATGTATTGGATAATATAGTACATGCTATGGATTTGATACATTATGTATTTGTATTTTGATATAAATACATTTTCTTTATTATTAAAACACAAGGAGTGCATGTGGGCCCCCCCACACACTCTCTCTCTGGATGACATAAGAGGCGGGGGAAGAGGAGTTTTTGAAACTTTTAAATTTATATAATAAAGAGAAAAAGATGAAATGAAGAATTGAAAAGAAGAGAAAAGAACAGAAAAGAAAGAAGCTGCTTCTCTTCTTTATCTTTTTCTTTTTCTTTTTTCTTTCATATTGGTGAGCATGGCTTCTTCCTCTTCCTCTTGATTTTTTTGTGATGAGGAAGTAAAAGTGCAAAGAGAAAAAGAAAGTTTTTATAGACCGCATCTCCTTCCTCATTAGCCTACCAAGTTTAATGTGAAGATTTCTCCACTTGTTGATGGAGATGGAGCTTTGGACGCATTCCTTTCACCACGGATCATCTACGGTAAGACGGTCGACGTCAACACTCATCTAGGAGCTCACTAGTCTAGCAAGAGTCTTCCGATAAGCGATCGAACACGCTACAAAGGTTGTAGCAATCTAAAGCTCTTCTCTTGAGTTTCTTTTGTTGTTCAAGTTTATTGTCTTTTGGGTGTATTCTTGGTTTGTGATGTTTTGCTATCTAGAATTTTTTAAAATTATCGCTTCCGTCGTGTTTTAAACCTTACCAGACGAGCAAGGCATCCTAAAAAAACCAACTCCGATTCGGAGTCACATGGAATGAACACCCTGAATCCAATATCCACGACTCATGTGCGTCTAAAGTCGCACATACCGATAGAATCAAACTTCTGCCTTCATCCGAATCCTTCACTGCAACTGTAATACCGGAAGACATCTGCTTGCCTTTCTTCTTGCGCTTCGGACAATCCCTTTTTCCAATACCTGTCTTCTTGCAAATAAAGCACTTGTCATTCTCGAGATTTCTCGATTTTTCCTTGGAGCCTCCATCTGAATGGTATTTAATGGATGTGTCATCCTGACTACTCTTGTCACCTACCGCCTTCTCCTTCAACAACTCACTACCTGCTTTGACATTATCTAAAGAAAGCTTATCCTGGCCATACACTATCGACTTAACGAACTGCCCATACTCTGAGGATAACGAACAAAATAGAATCGCCGCTTGATCCTTTTCCTCCATGTACTGTAAGTCCATCACGATCTGATTGAGTTCATCCAGATGATCTTTGACGGATGTCCCCTCCTTCATATTTAACATGTATGATCATTGCTTGAGCTAAAGACGATTTGTGAGCAATTTCTTCATGTATAGGGACTCCATCCTGCTCCATAACTCCGCTACCGTCGTGTTTTGCTTGACCTCGCAAAGAATTTCATTAGCCAAGTGAAGTTGTATCGCACTTAAGGTCTTGTCCTCCCTCTTTTCTTTCTTATCCTCTGTGGTCGTCTTCGGAATGCTGTCTTTTGCAAAGATAATCTTGTGAACCTCTGTTACTTGAAAATAGCCGTCATCTTCAACCTCCAAAGGCCGAAACTGTTCCACCCATCAAATTTGGCCACCTTGTATCGTGTAGATTCCATCTTTCCAAATAATCTAAAAACACTGAATCTGATGCTCTGATACCACCAGTTGAAATTTCTATATCTATGATCCTCGAAGGAATCATTAACCATACCAAAAGTTGCAGCGGAAAATCTATTAGGATCGCATGCAATCAAGCTATCCGAAAACGACTAACTGAAGAATCTACCAAAACAAACATAAGTTATCAGAAGCATACACCAAACAACTTAAACACAAGATTTTATCTAGGTTCGACGCAGCTGTACCTAATCCTGCAATCCGACGACGATAGCTTCCACTCTCAAGAAAGGATTACACCAAAACGCCCTCACCCATCACCGTTCAAATACAAAGAATCTCTAACCATCACAAAAACCTTCCTTTTATTTTCCTCTCTCTAGGTTTTATGGTTGCCCCTTTTAATTGTGGAGAATATTGGCAACCCCTATTATTTTCAAAGCCATGCTATTTCACTTTATATTTATAGTCTACATCAATTTAGAGATAACACCTAGATTTAAACTAGAATTTCAAAAAGATAAGCTTAAGATCTAAATTAAGGATTAATTTAAATCTTAATCATCGACTCATACTCGATCTAGGATTCAAATCTTGGGTCTATAATTTTGAATCAATTACCAGGAAAGACTTTTGGAGGGAAAAATATTTCAGCAAAGAAAGATGAAAAATGAATTTGGGAAAGAAAGGATGGAAGGGCAGTTTTGAGAATAGTCCTATATCGGGAAAATCATGAGTTGTATATGGGTATAAAATATAAATGGAAACACCACCAATTGGTTTTAGCCTTTTGGATGGAACCCAATTATGTTGAAAGCCCATATGCACTCATGTGCGCTCGTAACATCCTCAGTATCAATTCTTAATATGGTATCAAAGCATGGGTCGATTGCGTATTTAATAGCACCTCTGAGATAGCCGTATATACACCAATTATAAAAGAATTGTCTTTGAGAGAGTAGCTCTTGTGCTTCTATTGCATCTCTGAGAGAGATTTATTGTTGCACTTCTAAGATGGCCGTCTACATGACAAAAAAAAAATAAAAATAAATAAAAGGTACCTCAAAGATATCAGCTCTACACGTGTGTATGATCCACGTGACAACCACGTTACATGTGAGGGGGAGTATTGAGAATAATCTCATATCAGGAAAATCATGAGTTGCATATGGGTATAAAATATAAATGGAGACACCACCAATTAGTTTAAGCCATTTGGTTGAAACCCAAATATGTTGAAAACCCATGTGCGCTCGTAGCACGCCTACTATAAATTCTTAATAGACAGTTTAGGAAGAATACACAGAAAAATTAACAGTGTTCAATTTTTGGGGTAAAGTGCAGGTTACGTTTTTCAAGTTTAAGGGGGTTTCTTGTTTTTTAGAAGAGTGTGTGTGGGTGGATGGGTGTAGCCTTTTTCTTTTTTACCTCAAGAAGGTATGTTTTATCATATTAGACAATCCGTGTTAGAAATTTGACGTTAAGCTTAGGTAACTCTGCAAACGTTTATTGTCCTAACTTTCTCTCCGTAAAAAACACTGCAAGACACTAGTTATCATAACTTTGCAGTTTGGGGTTATATTTAGATAACTCTGCAAAACTCCAGTTATCCTAACTTTGCTCCTTTTGTAGGTCAACATGGTCATATTGGAGACGTTGCGGCTCTATTCTCCCGTGCTTTTTATCGTAAGGGACGCTGCGCAAGATATTAACTTGGGAAAGCTTATGATCCCTAAGGGAACCGCAATATCAATTCCATTTGCTCTCATCCATCAACAACAAGAGCTTTGGGGTGCGAACGTGAACGAGTTCGATCCACCAAGGTTCGAGAATGGGGTCAATAAAGCTGCCAAGCATCCGAGTGCGATGCTAGCGTTTTCGATAGGCCCAAGAGCTTGCGTGGGCCAAACTTTTGCGATGCTAGAAGCTAAACTGGCCGTCGCTATGATCGTCCAGAGATTTTCGTTCTCGCTGTCCCCAGAGTACAAGCATAAGCCTGCAGATAATCTCACATTACAACCTCAGCATGGGCTTCCGATCGTTCTCAAACCTTTGGCTGCTTGTACTGATTAGTTCTGTAATCTAATACTTAGCAAGAATGATTTTTTTCGGGGCATGCATGCAATTTTATGCAGTATAAATTTGAAGTAAGGACTTGTGCCTTATAAAGAATGCATGGTATGAATTCTGAAGCCTTTCTCCTGTTTACCTTTGATATCATAGCATCTCCATGTGAGACCCTGATGCCTCAAGATAATACAAATTTATGTGCAAACGGCAAAGAGTGGTCCAAACTTTTTTTTAAAACCAAATAATTTTTCCAATGAAAGAATCGTTTCTTCGATTACTTCAGGCATAAGGTTGCATCCACATGCTGCTCTTTATTTAAAAAATAGTATTTTGCACGTCCTGTAGTGAGTGAAATTTTTATAAACATGATCCCCAAAAAACCCATACATCTAACTGGATCAATATTGTGTTTGGGACACTGAGAAGTGTCATCTTGATCAATTTTGTGTAGGGTATCACGCTTTGTGTTCATAGTTGTTTTGCCGACGAGAAAAACTAATATGTGATGCTTCTTTTCTTCTCCTTGAAAGATGATAAATTTATGAGGTGTTTTTTTCACTGGCTTGTAAGCCCTAACTTGTTCATACAATACACACGCACATAACACACACAGATCCACGAATTTGTCCCGAAAGTATTAATTTATGGCCACTTTGTCACACCCCGAGTCCAAGGAGCTGTCGGGGTGCAACCTATTATGGCCGATCATTTAAAAAATCGTCAATTAAAACTTACATAGATCCAGGATCATTAATGTAAAAAAAATATTTTTCATCTATCAAATATCGATTTTATTGTCAAAATATATTACAGGATCAAAATCACATATTTAACACATTTTATAATATAGATAAAGCAAACTCATACCTAGTCATTCTCATCTCACAACATTCTTGTCACGCTCGCTTCCTAAAAGACAAGGAGTGAGAGCGATCAAGGCCCGCATGTATCCACAACGAGAAGCATTCCTTCTCGGCATGAATATGCTAAGCGTAAATATAAGCAGATTGATAATAAATACAAGAATTTCAAAAGACATAGGAATGTCCAATAACATATATTACAAGCCACTACAAAAAGTATAGGTTTATTTCGTCGGTAGTTTTATTCCGTTGGTCAAGAGCCTATAGAATAAACCAACTAGCCAATGAAAAAAAAAACCATACCCATAAAATTTATTTAATAATTTTATTAGGTTATTCCATCTGCGAGCAGATGACCAAATGATCCAATAAATCAAAAGGGGCCTGGGATTGATCTCTCCCCTCATTTCCCACCCAAAAGGAAAAAGAATCCTAGATCCTCCAATCGCTGGCAAGCCCATCCTACAATTCGACGTCGTCCCCCTCCAGCAGCCGCCTCCCTCCTCTCTCGTCGCCCCCTCTTCTGCCGACCCCCTTCCTCGACGTCCCCCTCCTCGCCCGTCGCCGACCCTCTCCTCGCCGTCACCCTTCGTCGTCTCTTTCGCCGTCCCCTTCGCCGTCGCCCCTCCAAACGCCGCCCCTTCGCCGTCGGCCCTCCAAACGCCGCCCTTCGCCGTCCGCCTTCCAGCAGCTGACCCCCTCCTCTTCCTCCAATCCGTCGCCGCCGACCCCCTCCTCATCCTCCAAGCTGTCGCCGCTCGAGCTCCTCTCCTTTGCGATCGAGCTTGATCCCCTTCCGAGATCGAGCCCATGCCACTCTCCTCCGAAATTGAAACGGAACCACTCTCCTCCGAACCTGAGCTCGGTAAGATTTTTTAAAAATAAAATTTCGATTTATATAGAGGGTATGTTTATATTTTCGTTATTTTTAGATCTTTGAGTGGTAATGTGAAGCCATAAAAATTTGAATGAAAAATTTATGCAATTGTATGGTTGATATCGACGTGGTTGGTTGGACTTTCTTCGCACTCGAGATATATCGATTATCGGCATATCACTCTACGCTTTTTAGTTATTAAAACATGAAAATTTTAATTGTTAACTATTAAACTTAATCTTAGTCACCCATTGACCATTTAAACAAAAAAAAACACAACCCTAATCTAGATTATTCATAATCAACTAACCATAAAATCAAGTACTTGACATTCCTTAAATTTCCATTCCGCTATTGCGTTAAATTCAAATTCTATTAGATATTTGTTTGGTTGACACCGAATTTAAGTGGTTTAGGAATGCTTGGATTGTGAATGGAATGGGTGTTGAATTTGGATATTCGATCTTCGAATTGGCTATGGATTGATAGCATGTATGGAATTGGTGTAGAATTTGTAGGCGAAATGCCAAACGTGTTAAAATTTAGAGGAGGTGTTGCCTAAATTTTCGGAAATTTTGTGCAACGGAAGGAATTTTCACGAGTATATAAATACGCTCTATTTTGAATAAGTTTCTCAATCATATCTATCATGAAATGAATCTTGAACTTCAAAATAACACTAAAATCTTATACCAAGTGTACAAAACTCAATGATAACATGAAATTTACATGTTATCATCGAGGATCTAACATTCAGAAAAAAAAACGCGCCTTAGATCCTATCTATCAGTTATATACGCAATGGTTTCTATCGTGACTTAAAACTATGTGATGATTGTCAAAACTAAGCGTATAATCGTTATTTCTGGCAACCGTCGTGTAGTTTATAAGACGAGAAAAATGGTCGTGCTATGACCGATAGATTTGTCCAGTGTGGACAAGTTAAGAATTTATAACGCAAACACACCCTGCATTTGTGCTTTCATTCGTTTCGAGATTAGTTTCGTCGGCACTTTTTCGCTGGTTCTCTGTGTACAAATATAGAGAGAATGATTATTTCAGTATTGGTATTCAGCATTGAAATGATTATTATCCTTTCTATTGCAGTGTACTCGGAGAACAGTGAGGTGGTGCTGCCGAATTTTTTTCGAAATGAATGAAATCACAAACGCAGGGGTGCATGTGTTATAAATTCTTAATGTGATAGAAACCTTACCCCGAAACCGATGTGATATATTGATGGATCAAACTGAAACATAAAACCTTAACTACAAGTCATAAAATAAATGTCCAAATGATATGCTAATTACGTAATACATGATATCAGAAATCAGAGAGTAATGGATAAGAGTTGGATGAAAGTGTCTAAATTTAGTGATGTATATAAGGTTGGTGTCGAAGAGTTTATGGAATTTCCATCGAGGGACCGATCTCCTGAAGAATTGATTTCGTGTCCGTTTAAAAGTGCCATAACGATTACAACCTCCATCGAGATATAGTGTACCACCATTTACTGAAGAATAAGATTTCACTTGGGTATACAAAATGGACGTACCATGGAGAAACGACACCGATAGTCGACATGTTTACGAGTCGTTGGATTAGGCCAAATGATCATCGTCTTATGAATTTTATAGACACGGGTTCGAATAGTATGTTGGACAAGTTTCGAACTGGCATGCATCCTGATCCTGACATTGTTCGCGAACCTATTGTCGGAGAGGAAGATATCCGTAGTCTCCCTGATGCATAAGTGGCGAAATATATAAAGTATATGGATTGTCAAAATGTTTCATCTCAAATGCCAGAATAATTGGACTAACAAGTCTTTTGATCAGTTTCTTGAGGTGCAAAGGGAGATTTACCCTAAATCGATATTGCCGGAAAATTTCACAGAGACGAAGAACTGAAGAAGATCTTGAAGGATATGGATTTTAGTTATGAGAAAATCGACTCATGTCCGAACGATTGCATGTTATACTGGACAGAGGAGGATAAGAAGTTAGATAAATGTAAAATTTGCAATTTATCTTGGTGGATCGTCCCTCGAAGGGATAACGGTGAAGATGAATCTATGCTCGATTCTCCTAGACGGATTATAGCAAAGGTTTTGCGACATTTCTCAATCAGGTAAAGACTTCGGTGATTATTTCTGTCATCTAAAACTGCTGAAAGAATGTCGTGGCATGCAAATGATTGCACTAAGGACGGAGTCCCGCGGTATCCAGCTGATGGTGAAGAGTGGGAACGCTTTGATGCTCTGCATAATGATTTTGCTGCGCATGCCCATAATGTGAGGCTTGGTTTATCTGCATATGACACGGGGACGTTTAATCACGGTGCAAATCACAATATATGGCCAGTTGCTTTTGTTGTTTATAATCTGCCTCTATGGATGAGTATGAAACATTCCTACACAGATGTCCTTGTTGATCCCTAGAAGTAGCTCTCCTTCAAATAACATCGATATATACTTGAGGCCGTTGATTGAGGAACTGAAGGAGTTGTGGGAGCCAGGTATATAAGCATACGATTCCCACAAGAATGAGACATTTACTCTTCATATGGCGCTCTTGTGGACATTCAATGATTTTCCAGCACACGCTATATTATTTGGATGGAGCACTAAAGGTTGAAACTTGCAATGTGATTGCATACCTTCTATTGAGCAGGGTGACTTGTTGGCATTTGTCAAGGTTACCACATCATGATAGTTTGGATCCCGATTCCCAATGTGAGTAGTAGCTACTCTCGAGAGATTTTCACATGATCCCGGCTAGTTCTCCTTTTAAATTTTGAGGGAGGATTTGACAAAAAAGTGGGAGACCTGATTAGATAAATTAATTAACCATTCTAATCTTGAATAGAGTGCACGCCGAGTATTTCTTTTCTCTCTTCCAACGACCCATGATTGACCTTAAACTAAAACTCGTAAACCAAGTTAACCGAACCTTTTTACAATCATTGGCTTTGGAATGTCATGAATGCCCTCACGACGAAGTCGCATATGTCCTTACGGATCCTATTTCCCCTTTACTTTCTTCAGAACCCTCTGTATCAGATACAGAGATCCATATTGCTTGGAAGGTCATCTCGTATAGTAATAAACAGACTCGAAGAAAGTGTTCAGTCGAGGAACGCTAGGGGTTCTGGAGAAATAGAATTGTATATTGATATAATTGTCTCTTCTCTCCACCTTATCTTAAGTTTGAGAACTCCTTTAACAAGAGAATACAACTGTTACGCTTGCTGGATAGTTTTCTTCCAATCCTAAAGCTGGAGCTGATAGGAAGAAAAAGAAGAAAACCAACCAAGCCTAAGTTTGGTGTATACAAGATAAAAGATAGATATATCTTGAGGGACCGTATATGAAGGGAAAGGATATTGCAATTACTTTCATAAGCCTGGGCAATGGAAAAGATATTACTGGGAATACCTGGTCAATCCCTTGAAGCATATGATGCTTCATCTTCTGATGTGTTTGTTATTGAAAATTATTTCTCAATTAAATTCGATCCTTGGGTATGCGATACCGAATCAGAATCCCACATTTGCAAGATATTATAGAAGTTGTGAAGGAGTGGGGTATTAGAAAAGGTGATTTGTTCCTCAATGTCGGAAATCGGAGTAATTGTTGCTATTGTGGAAATCATCTGGTTTTGCCTATTGACAAACTTCTGGTTTTGAATAACCGTTATTTTACGCCAATTTTTAAAACTGATATATCCGTCTCTTTATTTGCTAAAATGTTCGGCACGATTAATTACATTATAAAACCCCTCATTTTTTTTATCATTTTGTCAAAAAAACAGTGTTATTTAATCCCCTTTTACTCATTAGTACAGGTTATAAGTACACATGCAAAAACACTGGAAACTATGCTTTACATGCACAGATTACGACAGAATTGAACTGAACTGCAAACGGGATAGAATACAGATCAAGTCTTTCGGTTTTGCAACAAATATTGTGTACACAACAAATAAATCATTTTTGGTCCAACATGATTTGAACATGATCAAGTGTAAACAAGTGCATGATTCAAGTGGATCAAGTTGCAAGCACTATCATAATGCATCAAGTGGGTATGCAGGTGGCTTGGGCAAGTGGGCATGTCATAAGTAATTTGAAAAAGAAATGATTTAAAGTGTGAACATATTGCCGCTTGCCTCTTGCTCTTTGTTCTTTAACTCCAGATTGCACACGAGAATGAATTAAAAGAAAGAAGACACCATAGAGATATTGAGCTTAAAGGACTACAGAACAAAGATGGGCCCTATTCTCCACAAAGCGGCGCAAATTTATTCATATTAGCCGTAATTTGCGGCCTCAACTTGTTCATTTGGGTTCGTTCACTTTCTGTGGGTCCCTTGTTGTCTTGGCAGCCCATTTTTATTATTTTTTTATATTGAGTTGCGTATAAATAGCAGATCAAAAATTAAGTTCTGGGTTGAATTTTGAGTGAGAAAAATAGATTGTAACATTTGATAGGTTCTTCTTCTTCACTCTTTGAGCTCTCATTTGAGAGCTCCATTAAGGAGGTTGAAGTTTCTATCTATCTTGTAACTCAAGCCTTCCATGTAAATAAAAGCTTGCACTCTTTTTGTTTTAACTTCTTGTTCTTGTTCTTGTGTTGATGTTTTTCTTCTCTTGTGTTCTCTTTTTCTTTTTGTGATGGAGTAATCTTTTAGGCTATGGTGATGGTGAAGATGTGAGATAAATGGCTCAAGCCTTCCATCGTCTATCCAGGAAACTTCTAAGGCAGTTATCGCTCAGTTCAAGATATTATAGATTTCCGCAAAGTTGAGATATAGAGAGACAGAGATAGAATCATTACAGCGGATCCACTCACTGAGGTTGTTTCTCGAACACGGTTTGTGAAACTATTAGTAGAGAAATTAGGTATGCGATAACGCAATAATTGACCTTAAGTATAAGTGGGAGATTGTTGGATATAGGTGCCCTTCAAGGCAATTATTGTAATTGCAAGATGGCAATTATTAATTGAAGGAGGACCTATATGGAAAGAACAACCTTTCTCAAGATGATAGTATGCTATTTGGTTTGTTTTTATCTTTCATGTGTATACGTTTTACTCGTTATCACGTATCATTAATACATGATGATAAAGCCCGGATCTTTTCTTGAGTACTAGGACTATGATAGGAATCATACTAGTGGGGTCTGGTAGTCCATAAGCACATCCTTAAATGTTCCTAGTCGTGGGAGTATTGAGACATGGCGTCTGTACTCCAGAGTAGACTAGTGTATTCGTTTCTTGACCCGACCGAGACGATAGCTGGTCTCACAGCTATTAGTGTTTGACATCGAGATTGTATGCAGATGCTCATTAAAGAATGAGCACACTGATGTTAGGGTAAAAAATTACACCCCGGTTGACCAAGTCAAAATCAAAGTCAACCCCAAGCCAGGTGGGCCCAAGCCCAGGTCAAGTGGGCCAATGCCCGGGTCGAGCCCGAACATGAAGCGGCCGGCCTCCCCCCTATGCCAAAATAAAAATTTTGTTGTATTTCTTGTATTTTTATTTTATGAATAAATGTAAGAAAATGGGCATAAAACCAAATTTTTGTAAAGCCCATGGCTTATGTGCAAAAAGAAATAGCACATGTGACATGGGATGGGTAAAATGCCATTTTGTGAAGCCCAAGGGGCTATATGTAAAGTGTATAGCCTATAAAGGTAAAAATAATGAAAATATCTCAACAACTTTTCTCTCTCCAAAAGAATCAAGATATGTGATCTTCTCCTTCCTCAAGGTTCTAGAAACCTTCTTCTCTTTTTGAATTAAATCAAGAGTTTTACTATTCCTTTTCCAAAACTAAATAGTTTTTTACCACGAAACTCACAAAGGGAAACTCAGATCTTCCATCAGATCTTAAAAATAAGAGATTTTTAAAATCTCATACTTATTCTTCAAGATCCAGCCAAAAGAGGAGGAAGAAGGAGACCCATCTCCTAAAAATCCCACTTTGGGAAGATCCAGAGCTCAAGAGAGAAGCCCGTTTCAGCATCTCCAAAAACGTCTTAGGAGTTTAACTCCACTCTAAATTCGCTTTCGGGAGTTTAAATCCCATTTCTGCGGCTAAAAGCCCTTTTTCCTCGCCGGCGCCCGAGCGCCTAGCGCCCCAGGCGCTCAAGTGCCTAGCGCCCACGTGCCGGGCACGTAGTGCGTTAGCGCTCGAGCGCCTAGCGCTCGAGCGCCTAACGCTCAAACGCCCAGTGCCCACGTGTCGGACACGTGGTGCGCTAGCGCACAACGCTCAAGCGCACAGTGCCGAGCGCCTACGTGCTGGGCACATGGAGCGCTAGCGCTCGAGCGCCTTGCGCTTAAGCGCCCAGCACCCACGTGCCTAGCACGCGGTGCGCTAGCGCTCAAGCGTCCAGCGCCCACGTGCTAGGCACGTGAGGCGCTGGCCCCACGCGTCCTTTGGACGCTTTCCCCCTTTATACACACACACACACACACACTCCACAACACCGTCCCTGTTAGAAAAAAATTTCTAACGGGGCGCTGCCCCGCACCCCGCAAGGGGGCTGCTAGCCCCCTTAACCCCCTGCTCTTTATCCGGGCAGCGGGACCCCCGTAAAAACTCTGTGGGGCCCCCGATATATCCCAAACCCCTTCAAAACACAACACTGCACATTGAGTTCGCATGACCAGTTTAACCCGTCAATCGGAGGATCTCTCGTTCCAAATACGAGGGGTAATTAACGGCAGCTTAGTTCGCGGCTGCCGAAGATTCAGATCCCCACAATCAATAAACCCCAGCCTAACCTAGGCAGGGGGAATCTGTAATGCGCCTGACAAGCGCGTAGGTATTCCTATCTCAATGGGGTGACGAAAAACACCCTACAACTGAGCGGACTCGTCGAGAACTCCTAGATGGTTTTATACCCATGTCAGATAGCAATTCTCTGGTGAAGATGGTACAGGGTAGTCCATTGACTTGAGATCGCCATAGTATCTTGTGTTTGTTTATACTATGCTTTGATTGCTACCCTAACACGGCTCTACTGGGTCGTGCAAAAAAATTTTAGTTGGGTATAGTCCTGAAGCACATAGAGGCGGTGAGCGGTCGAAAGGATGCGTCGCTTCCCAGTATATGGAGTTGATATTGCACTGTGCATGATTAACCATAACCAAAAATCCTCGACCGAGATGATTGAGATAAACTAATAAGTGTTATCAGTTGTATCTCAGGTGGTTATGAGTTTTATATCAGCATGAATTATCGTGTTGTTAGAAGTCTGACAATTTCCACCCTCTAGACCCGGTATGCGATAATCTGTGACGAAGAGATCGGATTGTATGGCACTTGTCGCTTATAAGCTTTGTTGGGTTCAGATGAGTTTTCCTGTCGACCTATCTTTCTGTTCAATACCTGGGTAGTTGTTACGTGTATCTAGTACCGCTGACGTGCTTGTAGGTTACCCATAAGGGGATTGAATCTGAAAGCATTTCAGAATCAATCGGATATGATCATATTCAACTTATTGCCAGCGTATTGTCAAGTCTTTAGAGTCCCACAAAGAAAATGCATGCCCAGGCGAAATTATGATGCGGCGTGCGTATAAGGATACATACGGGGATTCGATCGAATATGTATACGCAATACGTGTCATTTAATCGGACGGTGGATTATACTAGCCAGCTTATTAGTAAGCCGGAATATTAAAACAAGTTTTGACTTAATAACCGTATATTTAATATGGTTTCTAGTATAGTGCATATGATACACGCTCACATTGGTATATGATACCGATTTATTGTTACGTATACGATACGTAACACTCGTATGTATTTGATAGACGCGCTTTTCTCTTTATGATTATATATATTTATTATTATGTATACGGATACATAATACGTATACGAATATGGATACGTATACACTCTCTTATTTATATGTATAGGATAAGTATAATACATACTTCGTATTTTGATACGATGTGTACTTGTATTTTTCTATAAATACACATACTTTGTCTAGTGTAGATAAAGAGTATGTGGGGCCCACTCTTTACATGGGTAGACTTAAGAGAGTAAGAGGATAACCATTCTATTAATATATAATATAAAGAGAAGAGATGAGAAGAAAAAAAGGGAGGTGCATGTTGAAATACTCGCACCCTTTTTCGTTTTTGCACAAATTCTCTACTTATGTTCTCATTCTCATAATATGAGAGAGGGTATATAAGCTTCTTCCTCAACATCCTCATTTTCTTTCTAGTTTTTTATGGAGGTGAAGAAAATAAATCACCTCATCACTACCTCATTTCATTGGCAATGATCTTGAGCTAGTTACTTCACTAGTGTAATTAAGTTAAAGTTTCGGGCATCTGTTCTTTCACGTGGATCTTTTTTGAAGAGACGGCCGGCCTCCTAGCTCGTCCGCGATATCAATGGAGACTTGTATGAGTCTAAGGAGAGATGGCTAATGTAGGGAGTTTTTCGTCACCCCATTGAGATGAGAATATGCGCACGCTGGTCAGGCGCATTACAGATTCCTCCTGTCTAGGGTATGTCGGGGTTTATTGATTGTGGGGATCTGAATCTCCGGCAGCAGCGGACTAAGCTGCCGTTAATTACCCCTCACCTTTGGAGCGAGAGAACCTCTGATTGACGGGTTAAACTAGTCATGCGAACTCAATGTGCAGTGTTGTGTTTTGAAAGGGTTTTGAATATATCGGGGGCTCCGCAGAGTTTTTACGGGGGTCCCGCTATCCGGATAGCGGGCTGAGGGTCAAGGGGGCTAGCAGCCCCCTTGCGGGGTGCGGTACAGTACCCCGTTAGAAATTTTTTCTAACGGGGGAGGTATTTTTAGTGTGGAGTGTGTAAAATGGGAGAAGAATGGCATCCAAAGGATGCGTGGGTGCCAGCGCCTCGTGCGCAGGCGTTGGGCACTGGCGCTAGTGCGAGCGCTTGGACGGTTGAGTTAGCGCCAGGAGCTTGGGCGCTGGCGCCTCACGTGCCCGGCATGTGGGCGCTCGGGCGCTCGCTTTGGTTGCTAGCGCCTCACGTGCCCGGCACGTAGGCACCCGGGTGCTAGCGCTTTGGGCGCTAGCGAAAGGAAGGGGGTTTTACCCTCAGAAATGGGAGTTAAACTCCTAAAGAGGATTTTGAGTGGAGTTAAACTCCAAAAGATTTAGATTTAGAGTCGAACTCCTAAGGATCTGGATTAGGAGTTAAACTCCTTTGAGAATTTGGGTCTTGGAGTTGAACTCCCTAAAAATTTTCAGAGGTTCTTCTCTCTTGAGTCTTGGATCTTCTCTTGACTGGGATTTTGTCTAATGTTAGATTTTTGGAGATGGGTCTCCTTCTTCCTCCTCTTGCTCGGCTGGATTTTAGAGAAAAGGGGGTGGGACTTAAAAGTTTTCCCTTTTTGAGATCTAATGGAAGATCTGAGCTCCTCTTTGTGAGTTTTGTGGTGAAAAACTATTTAGTTTTTGAAAAGGAAGAGTAAAACTCTTGATTTAATTCAAAGGAAAAGAGAAGGTTTAGAACCTTGAGGAAGGAGAAGAAGGAGGCACAAACTCTAGAGTTTTGAGAGAATGAAAAGTGTATCCTTTATTCATCTTCATGTTGCCTTATGTAGGCTTACACATTTACATATAGCCCATTAGGCTTTACAAAATGGCATTTTGCCCATCTCATGTCTCATATGCTTATTTCTTTTGCACATAAGCCATGGGCTTTACAAAAATTTGGCTTTATGCCTATTTTGCTTACATTCATGCACAAAAAATTATATCAAAATTATTTGTTACATGATTTTTATGTTGGCATGGGGAAGCTGTCCGCTGGCTCGACTTGGGCATGGGCCTGATTGATCTGGGCTTGGGCCCACCTGGCTTGGATTTGACCTTGACTTTGACTTGGTCAACCGGGGTGCAATTTTTGACCCCAACAGCTAACATGCTATAAAGGTTGTAGCCTTCACTTTTCCTCTCTAGCTCTTTTGGTTTTTGCAATTAGTTTGAAAATAATACGATCTTGTGTTGCTAATTGATGCTGTCTTAAAAAATTGTTGTTTTTAAAATTTCGTCGTGGTCCGTGAATATCACGATCCTAGCATCATTAGCTTACAATATGTATTAGTTTAGAGTCATTTCGGACATGGGTATTAGTTTAAAGTTGTCTCGGATTAGTTTAGAGTCGTCTCGGACGTGGGTATCAGTTTTGAGTCGTCTCGGACGTCGGTATCGGTTTTGAATCTTCTTGGACGTCGGTGTCAATTTAGAATCGTTTCAGACATAGGTATTGGGGTAGGCCTCTTACATTTTTGACTCTAGCCTGTGGAATATTGGGGCTCAACATGTGTAGTATTCGTATGTTTAGATTATTACTTGAGCGTGAGCACTCCGGGTGTTGTATGTTATCGCGAGACCTAAGGTACAACTCTGAACAATTTTTTTTATTATATTTTTACGGTTTATTTGGGCTTATCCCCGATACCGCCCCTTTGTGGCTTATCCGCGATAGATTTTATGTTGCTATGGGTCTCAATGATGATCTTTTGATGAGCGTCCTGAGGATAGATCTTAGATATCTTTGGACGTTTCCGTTTAGGATATATCCGTAACGTGGGTAGTATTACGGGACAATTGAGGTAAGACTTTCGGTGAGTTTCTCTTTAGGATCAACTTCATTCTTATCTCGGTGTTTACACAATGCGTGCATGTTACCGTTAGACCTGTTTAGATAGCATTTTGTTATGAGTTTCGTTTTGGGATCAATCTTAGTCTCATCATTAGGTCTTGCTTACTTTGTAAGTATATCCGTGGAGACCGGTAATAAATCATAATGAGTCCCCTTATTAGAGCGTATTCAATTTATCCCGAGTCTAATCCAAAATCCGAATTGTATTGAGTCAATGATTGTTGTTTGATCGACCCTCGACTTTGGTTGTACGAAGCCTGTCGGGTTAACGTTTTGAGTAAACTTTAACTGTCTTTGTTAGGTGTTGCTTGGTGTTTTCGACCTTATAAATGGTTGGACCCTGGTTTTCATGTGTCAGGGTCATGTACGCACATGACACTCTCTTGATTCGAGCCCTGATCACCAAGGGTGCCGAGGTGAGTGGTAGTAATGCCAATGCGTTTAAGTTAATAAGCGACGGCCGGGGGGGGGTTCACAGCTCGGTGATCAACCTAAGGTAAGTCCTTTGACCTGTACATGGAAGTTCTTAGCACCATTTGGCTGCTAAGAGGCTTAAGGAGGTTGCATGGCACGGATGCCGTATGACTCAACTTGGTGAGCAGTGGCCGGATGAGGCTCACGGCTCGGAAAGTAGTTGAAATATGAGGTCTATTTGGCTCAAACCTTGGCAAATAAGGATGCCAAGAAGAAGATGAGTAACAATAACGTTAAGGCGCTCAATCTGATGAGCAGCGGCCAGGAGGTCCGCGACTGGGTAAGTAGCCGAGAAAAGAGAGGTCTTTTGATCTGTATGCAGAGGCTCTTATCCCCATCTGGTTGACAAAAAACTTAAGGAGATTGTACGGCAGAAATGCCGAGATACTCGACTCAATGAGCGACGGCCGGAAAAGGCGCACGGCTCGGTCAGCGGCTATAGGGCCTTCTTGGCTCAAGCATTGATGAACAAGGATACCTACAAGAAGATGAGCAGTAGTAATGCGAAACTCATCAAGAGGACCGGTGGCCGGTGTTGGTTCACGGCTCGGTGTGCACTCAGAGAGCAATGGCCGGGTATAAGCTCAAGGCTCAATGAGTAGGTGAAAGGCGAGGTCCTTTTGACCGGTATGGTAGAGCTCTTACGGCCGTCCGGTTAATAAGAAGTTCAAGAAGATGTGCGGCGATCATGCCACGGTGCTCAGCTTGATGACTAGCAGCCGGATAAGGCTCATAGCTTGGTGAGCGGATATGAGGTCCTCTTGGCTCAAGCCTTCGTGAATAAGGATGCCAAGAAAAAGATGGGCAGCAGTAATGCGAAGCCCATCAAGATGACCGGTGGCCGGTGTTGGCTCATGGCTCGGCGTGCACTCAGAGAGCAACGGCCGGGTAGAGGCTCATGGCTCGATGAGTAGGTGAAAGGTGATGTCCTTTGACCGGTATGGTGCATTCTTAGCCTTTTTTTAATTTTAACCTCAAGAAGGTATGTTTTGTCCTGCTTGATAATCCCTGTTAGAAATTTGAAGTGAAGTGTAGCTCTGCAACATCTATTATCCCAACTTTGCTCTATAGAAAACACTGCAAAAACAAGTTATCGTAGCTTTGCAGTTTGGAGTTATATTTAGATAACTCTGCAAAACTCCAGTTATCCTAACTTTGCTCCTTTTGTAGGTCAACATGGTCATCTTGGAGATGTTGCGGCTCTATTTCCCCGTGCTTTCTATCGCAAGGGACGTTGTGCAAGATATAAACTTGGCGGGAAAGCTTATGATACCCAAGGGCACCGCAATATCAATTCCATGTGCTATCTCATCCGCCGACAACAAGAGCTTTGGGGTGAGAACGCGAAGGAGTTCGATCCGCTATGGTTCAAGAATGGGGTCAATAAAGCTGCCAAGCAATATTGAAGTGCGATGCTAGCGTTTTGGATAGGACCAAGAGCTTGTGTGGGGCAAACTTTCGCGATGCTGGAAGCTAAACTGGCCATCGCCTTGATCGTCCAGAAATCTTCGTTCTCGCTGTCCTCAGAATACAAGCATAAGCCTGTAGATACTCTCACATTACAACCTCAGCACGGTTTTCCAATCGTTCTCAAACCTTTGGCTGCTTGAGCAGGTCGTTGTTTCTGTCTATGATATATATACTGATTAGTTCTGTAATTTAATACTTAGCAAGAATCATTCTTTTGGGGCATGCACATGCAAGTTTATGCAGTATAAATTTGAAGTAAAGTGCTGTCCCTTATAAAGAAATGCATAAGTAAAAATTCTCAAGTCTTTCACGCATGTTTAATTACCTCCGATATCTTAGCATCTCCATGTCGGACCCTGATGCGCGACCATCAGGTTATGATTTTTATTTTTATTTTTTTTAAATTTAAGTTATTATTGACATTTTAGAGGTACGTTATGGTTTATTTTTGTAAGTTTGTTAGGGTTTCATGAATAAAAGAAAAACCTATACTCTTATTTTCAAAAATTTTGCGTCTTTGAGATTGAGAGTTGTGAGATATCGTATATTTCTTATCGGTATTGGCATCTCTTTCAACCAAAAAAGCCACGCCACCGTTTTTGTTGTTTCAAGTCAGATCCGATCAAACATTACCACAGCCGTCGCGTTCATGATCAAGCGGAAAGTCCAGATCTACGATTTCTATAAGCAACGTTTCTAGAGCTGGAGTAAAAATCTGTATCCCTTCATCAAGTCCCGAAATTCAACTACAGGTAAAAAGCCTTCAACCTTATTTATTTGCTTGATTTATTTTGGAGTAAATGATTTTGCAAGTCAACATAGCATGGAAATCCAAGATCCACCCGCAGGTATGAGGATAAATATTATCTTGGCTTGATTGATGGAATGGGATTGAGTTAATTGATTATGAACACATCCCTTAATATCAAACTTCAGAGTTTTTGAATCCAATCTTGTTAAGAATTATAATATTTGGATATTTATATCGACTGTTTAGTTGATTTACATTTGATGGACTAACCGATGTCAACATAACCGAATCTTTAAATTCGGATGCTCAGTTGCGATAATTTAGCTTGTTATTGTTATATTATTTATCTTTCGCATTTAAGGAGATCGGATCTTATATATGTGTGTGCTTGCATTTATACAGACTTCTTGTATTTTGATTGCTTGGTTGTTTTAATCATTTTTGCATCTGCACCCGTACATGCTCACTAGCCCCTTCGATTTCAGTCCTGCGTCGGTTATTGGAGTCGAAAGGCAACTAGACATCTGTGTAGATATAAAATGATAAAACACAAGCAATCGATGAATGCAAGATCTGACACCACCTTAAAATGATGCAAACACACACAAGCGAGATAAGATATCAGTTTGCATTTGATGAAGGAGAAGACATCGGGTACGCTGATGGTTGAGACGAAACACCTCAAAAAGAGGTATCAAAGCAGCGACGACTAGTGAGAACCAAGTGGCCAAAAGTATCCACAAAGTCAGCACCGTACCGATCCTTGATGATACTGACATCTTGAGTTCTGATGTCGACCATGGCCTCAACGCCCACGCCCACTTATACCCACGAGGTTGCTCCATTGAAAGGGAGTGGAGGGTAAGGACTATGACTGCTTTGCAGCCGTTGATGCGCCAAACTCAACCAAATTAGGCAGTTTTCCATACTATATGGTACTATTCAAAACTAGGTGTTTTCTGTCTTTTAAAAGCATTTTGTAACAACTACCTCGTTTTTAAATAAATATATTTTTGTTCAAATTTAAATATTTTTCTTCTTTTTGTTTTATAAATAACTATGGGAAATTTTAAAGAAAAGAGAATTTATTTTAAAAGTGAATTTTTGGGGAAAGAGAATTTTAATGGGAAGAAAATTAATGATTTATGTTTTAAAGTGAAGAAGTAAGTTTGCTAAAATTTCTTGAAATTTATTTGGGATTTTTTGGATTTATTAGAATTATTTTGGTATATAAACATTAAAAATCAAAAAATTTATTCAAAAACCTAAACCCAAGCCTAAATCTAGGCCCAAATCCGACCCGACTCGGCCCGGCCAGCTCAGCGCAGAAGCCAGATGGTCGGACCGCTGCCGCCGCTTCACCGGTGTCCGACACGTGTCGCTAGGGCCTGCCGCGGGGTAAATTGAGGTTATTTTGGTAATTTTAAATGCAAAAATTACCCAATAAATACACCCTGATGTATTTTAACTGTTTCACTGCTCAAACAAATTCAAAAAAATCTGAAAGTTTTACCAAAACTTTTGGAGTCTTAGTTTTACCTTCTATCAAAGTTTTGAGGTGATTGGGTTTACAGTTTATGAGCAAGATGTAGATTGTTGCAATGATTTACGTTTCTGTAAGTTTACCTCACGTATGGCTATTGTCGATTCTATTTTGATACATCTCTGAGTTATTTGTATTGTGTGGATGCCTTGCTTGATTGGTTGTGTTAACTAGCAATTAAAATCTATTATTAAATGTATTTAAAGTCATCTTAAGCTAAATCGGTAACGGAAAGCCTATTTTTCCCTTCAGTCGCTTTTCATCGCTCGTTACCTAAATGAGCGATTGTTTTATCATCTAATTATTCATGCTCATTATATTGATAGAAAGGAATGGAAACTTATCATGAGCTGCTATACGTTTATCGATAACTTTATTAACAAAACCCTATTAAAATATAAATTACTATTTTTGATAACTTGATTCATAGCAGCCGACACTATAATTTATATCATGCTACACATATTCATATTCGCTAGTCAAGACATCTTAATACCTGGTAACTATTAATATTAACACAAAGTACGAAAAAGTACTTTAGACTTGCTCTACCTTTGACCCAATGGGCGCACTTGATTAACTCATGTTCATGATATTTGCTTACTTATAATCATAATTGCATTTGAAATCATTTATTACCATGTGTAGTTGGACGGCACGGACATCGAGAAGGTTGACCATGCTATTGTATGACGGAATTAAGTGTCACGTGGAGCAAAATGCAATCTAGAGCAAAGTGACCGCCGGATGTACCTCTAGAATCTGGGGAG
Organism: Agapanthus africanus; assembly: GCA_030015575.1. NCBI lineage: Eukaryota > Viridiplantae > Streptophyta > Magnoliopsida > Asparagales > Amaryllidaceae > Agapanthus > Agapanthus africanus. The sequence continues at coordinate 412,220,074 of JASDDO010000029.1, forward strand.
GTTACCTCTTGTATCCACATTGGTTAACTCTAGAATCCCCATATAATGTTTCTACATGACAAATGGGATATTCACGATGTTACGCTCTCTAGTCCATGAATTAGTATTGCATGACTGGAGCCCTGATCAGACAGAGATTGAGGATAGTTGCAAGCATATGCGGAGTAAAGTGCAACTCAAAGCAAAAATGCATGCCATGATGATGGGTGTACCTTTTGAATCCGGGAAGGTTATCTCTTAAATCCCTAGATGATACCTTTTAAATCCGTATACGTGTGGATGCTCAAACTTGGACGTCCGTGGGTGCGCATAGTAACTTGAAATGACAAGTAATGACATGCATCAATGACATGAATTGATCGTTTACCATGATGCATATTTCCTGATTAGAATAAGAGAATAATGGAGGAAAGATGCCGGAGATTTCCTTCTATGACGTCGAAAAAATACATCCTTCCTCATTTTTTCCGCCGATCGGCATCCGCCATCTTCATCGTTATTATTTAAGATGTGGGTACACCAAATTTCATGTGATTCTACAACCATTTCACCGTTGATTTAGCAATGTAAAAAGTTCTATTGTCGGTAAACCGTTAATTTTGAACCCACTAAATCAACGGTGAAAAAGTTGTAGAATCACATGAAAAATTTGGTATACCCACATCTTAGATGATAACGATGAAGATGGCGGGTGCCGATCGTCGGAAAAAATGGAGGAGGGTGTATTTTCTCGACGCCATATGAGGAAATTCTCTCCATTGGGCTCTTTCCTCCATTTACCTCTTAGAATAATTCATGATTTAAAATCTAATTATTTGTGTCACCCGATCCTCATGACATATCACCAACACACACTTCATATTTACATTATAACCCATTTCCATGCACTATTATATTATAACTTGGTAAACTTATCCGGGACTTGCTGCTGACGGATATTTTTATTTGATTGAAATGTCCGTTAGCCATGACTTTTGTTGAAGACGAAACAATATCAGCATAATAGGAGGCGGCGATCGATGATTTGGCTTAAGCCTATGGCCCAAGTCGAATTTGATCCCACCAAGGCTTAATTTAGTTTATGTAGTTTTATTTTGATCTCGTGATGTAATATGATTTTAGCTTTTGGTTTTGTAAGACTTATGAGGCTTTGGTGAATCTATCGTATGTATATTATGTTGTTGGTTTGAGACTTGGTATTTCTTTATGAATTTACTAGTGCATGACAGACGCTTAGCGTGTTATATCTGGGAGAAGTGTTTCTCACTATAGATACGTCGTGAGTCCTCGCCACGTTCCACTATTGTATTATTTGTTTTGGGAAGCGGAACTTGACACATTTCAAGCGCTAATTGAACAATTTCTCAGAAAACACGTGAAAAAGATACTTTAAAATATTATTTTGGATTTTTTTTTTGAGTTTTAAAGGGTTTTCAAATAATTTATAGAGTTGGTAGTTCCCCATGCGGTCTATAGCCGACCACATGATGAACTGTAACAATAAAATGTTGTTTGGATCTGAATAATCTTCAAAATTTCCAAAATCAGTGAAGTGTTTCGCCATGCGGTCTACGGTTGACGGTTGACTTGACTGCATGATAAACTACAACTCTAAAATCTGAACAAATAAGAGTTTTATGACCCCCCAACTGAAAATATTTGTTCCAGATCATTATCGGTCTATAGTCGACCGAAGTAGGAAATAGTTTTAAAAATAATTGCTTTAGTCCATGCTGTCTATAGTCTACCACATGTTCGAATTACAAGCCTATAATAGTCCAAAGATTTCATCAGATTTGACCCTAAGCCCTGTAAATATGGTCCCAAACCTTTCATTTCTTATCATCCCGAAATCGCAATCTCAAAGCTCATTTTAAAAATCATAAAGAAGCCCTTAGCTCCGACGAAACTTAGGCTGGGCAATATTTCGATGGTGACGAAGTTCTCCAGGATTCAGAGAAGTCACGAAATGACGATATTCTGAATTCAGGATTTTTCTCTTCCTTTCGCATTCTTTTTATTATTTCTGCATATAGGATAGAAATTGCTTTCTTTATTACGGATATATTATTCATAACTCATAGGGGTAAAGATAGGCCATTTCCCCGACTCCAGGGCTGGTAAGTTTTTGGTTTCTATGAATTTATCCTTAGAATTTGATACCGCATTTCATGTTTATGAAATCTTACTTTTTATGACAAGGAATAGGAAAGCTAACAACCGACGAAACTAGAAGCCACTTAGAGTGCTTGCGCTTTAATGAAGGTGAATGAACCGAGACTCAATCTCACCATACCAAGGGTGTCCCGCGGGCCTAACAAATTAGCAAATAGCGATCGTGATCAGGAACAATTCGTCATAACCACAGTGTAACCCTTCGAAAATCGTTTAGGCAGTTTTTCGGTAATCGGCAAATTTTTCGGCTTTTTCCGTAAAAAGTCAAAATTGATATTTTTCATTGTAGACCTAATTATACAAAATTTAGGTAAGATATTACTATAATTTTGTCACTAAAATGTCACTTATAATTTTCTAGTTAAATAAATTTTTTTTCGTAATTAATTAATTTTTTTATTATTTTAAGCCTTTTTAAATACATTTAATTAGGGATAAATACAAATTTAATTAGGTAAATTTCTTAATTAGGAGTCTTTATAAGCTAAAATATGGTGTTAATAAAATTGTATCATGTCTTGCAAACTTTTGGTTTAAAGGGGGGGAAATTATGAAAAAAATGATGAAAAAAGGGTTTTTTTGTAAAAAGGTTGATATGAAAGCATGAAATGATATCATATGATGTTGTAATGACCTAGAAACTTCCCCAAAATTTCCCCACTTCCTCCTCTACCTGCTGGCCGACCCTCACCTGCAGTTTTCCCCATTTTCCCACTTCATTTTGCTTCATTTTCTTGCAAAAAATTCATAAAAATTCACAAATTTCTTTCTCCATTCAAACCAAAACCCTAATCCTTTCTCTCTCAACCAAAATTGGTTCAAAAACATGATGAAAGGAGGCTTCTTGGTGACTTGATCATGCTAGGATTCAATTGGTGAGGTAAAAATTCTAAACTAGTTTGCTAACTTGTAGTTTATTTGTGCAAAAATCTAATTTTTAAGTATTAATTTAGTGTAAATCTTTGTTCATGAAAAATCAAGAGAAGGTTTTGATTTTTAAAAATTAGGGTTTGTAGCATAATGGTTGGATTATGTTAGGGATGGTTATCTAATCGATTAGAATGGTTAATGGTGTAATTATATGCTTGCTAAATCGACAAATTTCGATATTTGTATCAAATCGGCTAGAAATTCGCTTACTAGATTTTTGTAGAAATTAGAATGCGACTGAAATGCGTTATGTTAGCGATATAATTAGCTTCGTATAGGACTATTAGAATGCGCGAACGCGGGGTTTCGTCTAGTCGGGTTGTAGTTTTGTCGATTTTCCCGAAATGACGATTTTAGTGAAAGGATTGTGATTTTCGTGCGTTTTTCCGCGCACTGAGTGCATGCTACGATTAATTTGAGAGCGTGGATAATTGTATGTTGTGACTTGCATTGTGTTAGGTTTTGTAATCTTATGCTTGATATTGTGCAAATATAGGATCGGTCGGGGAAACTTCGGACACGGCGCGAAAAGGCAAAGCGGTGGCCGGATCAGATTAGCGGGGATTTCAGGTGAGTAGATGTATTCATCTATGGGGGAATCGTCTGAATGGCGCGAGGCGCCCCCCCTAGTTAGGATTTCCTTATCCCTTGCAAGATTCATATTGTTAGTTAGCTTATCCATTCATGTACACTGCATACCCTAATAGCGAACAGTATATTAGATTGCATGGACATTCATCCATACTTATGCGATATCACTTTGTAGGACACGAACACCATTACCATTGGCATCTGTAGCACGCGCACTATTCATGTGACACACACGCCTTTGGTAATTGCCATGCCACGTGCACGATAGAACCTGTTTATCTTAATATCGTCACCTGCATTCATACTTGATATATGAAACTGCATCGCATGCACATATCTCGCATCATCATCATATTTACATAGAACTCTAGCCAAAATTCACATCATACACATTGATATCATAGACATTTATCATATATATAACATGTGGACATTATGATTTTCTTGAGGATTTCAGTTTTGCTGCGATTTCTGGATTTTTGGGGAAAACCGCAAGAATTTAACAAAAGCTTATATTTATCATTTTTAAAACCAAGTTGCGGTTCTCTCGTGATGTATGTGTCGTCCACCATGAGTTTTCATGTTTTCTGTTGGATTTCGAGACCCGATTCGAGGAGTGGATGAACCGTCTCGGGTACATGGTGGGCCCGGTATGGTACCCCGGGGCAAGAAGATCGAGTTGTAGACGATGAGCCTGGCAGGGGAAGACTACCTACCGGTGATGTCTGGCGCGGCGGATATCCGGAGGATACCGACCGTTGTCGTGAGATTTATGATATGGGCCGATCCGGACTGACGGAGCCCGATATTGAGACAGATATGATTCCTTTTTGGTGTCGATGCTTGACACGGGTTTTCAGATGATTTCTTGATGATATTTAGCTATTATACAGATATTCATGTTCTAAAGTTAAGAATTCAATAACCTTAGCAGTTAAAACACTTAAAGACTTAATAATGACATTGCATACCTGTGCATGCATACTAGAGATATTATAGCACATATGGACATGCATGTTGTGGTGCATAGCGTGCATTCTTACGATTGCCTTATTAGATGTTATATTTACTCACGAGCTGGCAACTCACCCCCGTTGTGCCACAGTGTCTTGCAGGTCGGACCCGTCAGTCTTGTAGCGGCGGGCTATCTTGTCATCAGTTCCTTTTGCTCAGACTCACGACATCGCCCATAGGTGGGTTGCGAGTATACTTTATTTCTTTTTGCTTTATCATTGTATCTAGTATTCTCCATCTACCACTTGTATTGTATATGCGACCTAGTGATGAGACTGAGAGACTTGTATATTTGTGGTTCTTTTGGGTCGAGCTCACTTGAGCCGACGTGTGTTTTCTGGTATTTTGCGTTTCTTTATGCTCTTCTCTTGATATTACTATTATATTGCATGTGGTTGTGATCCGTCTTGGGCGAAGAGCTAGCTCCCGCTTGGGGATGCCATTTTTATGATTACAGGTTTATTATCTTGTTGTACCCATTTTGGGGGATAGAAAATACAGGGGAGACTCTGCCGAAATTTTCGGAAATTTTTGATGTTTTAAAAAGGGATTCTATGCAACTTATTTGATTTAAAAACCGTTTTCATTTAAGGTTTTTCCTTCACTCTCTTTTGATTTTGGTTTAGATTTTCTGGGCTTTGGCTGACTTAGGTTACGGTACGCCTTTAGACGTCTCGTAATCTAAGTGCCAGTCACGTTCCGTACTTTCGGGTCGTGACACACGGACATGGGGATCTCGATCTTTCGATATCCATAGCAGCAACATTGGCGGGAAGGGTGACATCGTCAGTCGGTCCTTGATGGCATTCAAGGCAATTCTCATAGTTCAATAGTAAACTATGCACTTGATCAGGAAAGTGGTCGTCGAGTTTTGTGAAAACAAATATCACAAAAGGATCGCAAGACCATTTAGAGTATGGTTAATGATATCTTGATCTGACAAGGAGCGGCCAACAATAGCCAAAGAATCGATAAGAGTTTTGATCTTCTTGATGTAACCGACCAAACGTTAGTGAGCCATTCATGATGTTGGAGAGATCATGCACTCTAGTTCCCGATGAAGCGGCGAGTAAAGTTTGTCGTGTTGATCATGCAGATTGCGAAAAGGCACAGCCAACAACTTGTGCAAGAATACTTTTGATGAGAGAAGAAAGTATCCACCCAAGCATTAGCGGACCTTGCTCTTAACACGCTACGTACTCCGGATTGATGCTAGTCTCATAGTCATCAGATGAAGGTGCAACAGCCGCAATAAACTTGGAGGGGCACTTGAACTTACCATCCACATAACTAAGGAGACGGAGCCCGTGAAGAGTTAGGAGAAATTGTGCGCGCCAGAGAAGATAATTTGAGCCATCTAGTTAGTTTAACAATTGAGGCAATATGATGGAGGTCCTTTTCAGATCTCCTTCAGATGTTGTCTTCCATCGATCTCCCGGTGGATTCTGGAGGGGATCCCCTGTTGTGTGTGGGTCTCAGTGGGTTTTGAGGAGATTTGGTGATTGGAGGAGTTTGACGCCGAGTATCTACAAAGAAGTCCCGGGGTGGTTTGATACCACCGAGAACCCTCCGACGATCAAGTCAGTACTAGATCCGAGCAGCGTAACGGCTAAGTGGAGTAAAAATGGCTTACTTGACCCTTCTGTGATGGGGGTTTATATAGTGGTAGAGGCACGCAGCAGCAGGCGCGAGAATCTCGCCGGCAGTTACGCTCCCGACGTCACGCCCGCGTAGAGAGCGGATCACCCATGAATGAGAATCGTGAAGGCGTGGAACGTGGAATGTTGCTGGCGGAGAATCCGCGCATGGCGAGATTCGCGGAGCGGCGGTTACGCCTGTGAGCGGCGGAACTGATCGAGGGATCGAGGAAGACGGCCTCGGCAAAAGGGGCTCGGGGACGAGCTAGAGGGCCAAGGAGACTCGGTCTTGTGGCAGTTCGGGGCGAGCTGAGGGGCCGAGGAGGCCAATCTGTAGGGAGCCCCGAGGAGGGCTAGCTTGTGCTGGCCGGTCGGGTACAGGGGTGGCCTGGTCGGCCTTTATGGGCCCTTTCTTCTGAGTTTTAGGACGTGCCATCCGCCACGTGTCCTGATCGTGGGGATCGCCAATATCGAGCATTACCATTAGCCCCCCGCTCTTGTCCTGACCAGCTAGCGGGTCGGGTCAGGAGTGGACCGTCGGGCCGCCCGGGGTGAGCTCCTTCCTAAGGTTTCGTCGGGACGCGTCCTCGGGACGTGAGCTGTCTTTTCCGCTAGCGAATCATGGCGAGATCTCTGCATTTAAGGAGGGTGCGCCGGTTCACGTATCTTGCCTTTGAAGTGACGGTCTACGTGTCAAGCGTCGGTTGGCTGACGCGACGTGCGCATACTTGCGACGCCTGAAAGGGTACGGTCCAGTGTGGGAACGACAGGTGGAGCAATCTGAGCCGTTTGGACGCGGTGAGGCATTTCGGTGGGAGACGAAGGGCACCGTTGGATGAGGTTGCTCGCGGCGATAAATAGGGGTGGGGCCTGTTCCATGGCCCCCAATCCTTCATCTTACCTTTCTTCTAAGTTTTGGCTGCTCGGCGCTCCTCTTCTTGGGGATACATGGTTCGTTCCCACTCTTTGGGTCGCTCGTTCCAGAGGGAGGCCCGCGACGCAGCCGTGCCCCTGGCGGGCCTAGGTTCTGCGTCGAATGTTCTGCCGGCGACAGGGTCGTCCGCCCCGTTGGCGGCTCCTAAGGATTTTTCGGGCGGCAGTCAGAGGTGCCCGTGGTCATCCGAGCCCCAGACGGGAGACGGAGGGGGGGTAAAGACGGGGTCCCCTTTAAAAGGAAAAGGACAATCTCTCGTGCTCCACCGTCAATGGTCCCTGAAGGGATCCCCGTGCAGGAGGGAGAGGCCGTCTTCATGGTTCCGTTTGGGCTTTCCGTCGCTGCCGGCTTACTCGCCGGGATAGAAGAGTCGGCAGGAGGAAGACTTCCGTGCGGCACCCTGAGGTCCCAAATGGAGGCCATAGCCCACGGGACGGTCCAGGTACGAACCCCTTCGCATGTTGTTTTTCGGCTTTCCTTTCTTTGTCCCGAGCGACTCCCAGTTTCTCATCCGCTTCCTGTCAGGTCCTTCAACATTGCGCCATCGTCGCTCGTATGGAAGCTGAGGGAGCGTTCCACGCACCGAGCCCAGTAGAAGCATTCCCTTCGGAGGTCGAGGTCTTGCGGCGTGACCTGCGTCTGGAGAGGGCCAGGGCCGATGTCCTGGCAGCCCGTGTGGAGTCTGCAGAGCTTGCCAATTCAGCGAATCAGGGTGTCCGTCGTCGCCTGAGTGCATCTCTCCGGGTTGCCGAGAGGAAGCTGGAGGACTTGGCTGATCGCTTCGCGGCCATGGAGAAGGAGAGAGATGCCAACCGGAGGGATGCCGAGGCGACGCTTCTGTCGGCTCAGGCTGCTGAGGTCTGGGCCAGGAAAGCCGTGGCCGATTGCAAGGTGTCAGAGCAGTTTTACGTCGAGCTTGGTGAGTATTCCGCCGTTGCGTGGAACAAGGCTTTGGGTGCCGTGAAGGAGCATCTTCCCGATTTCGCCGATAGCGGGCTCCGTGCTCGGGTCCCGCTCCCGGTGGCAAGGCCTTCGGCTGACAATGATGGGGGAAATGAGGCGCGCCCCTGGTGGCAAAACCTCCGGTGGTGAAGCCCCAAGCGATGAGGGAAGCGAGGCGCAGGGGGGGTCGCGACTTAGGTCTTTTTAATATTTCCCCGTCCCCCTTTTGTAAGCCTCCGAGCAGTTTGTAAGGCTGGGGAGCCCGAAGTACCCTTTGTAAAGACTGTGCGTTTGATAATAAAACTTCTTCTTTGGTTTCATCGGTCCGCACTTTATTTTTTGTTTGCACTGCTGGGTTTTCATGTCAGGTCGGCCATCTGTTCAGCGATCGTTCGTCGAGTTGACTTCGACCACTTTCCAAGCGTTGCCGAGGATGGACCGAAGCTGCCCCGTTGCCCTTAGGTGTGGGCTTATGATTCCTGGCATTGTGGGTAGGCAACTACCAGCCTGGGATGACCGAGCGAGGTTGCCACTCGGGTGCCTCTTGCGAAGGCTTCGATACCTGGTGTCACGGGTAGGGAGCTAACAGCCGGGAATAGCCGAGCAAGGGCTCGACTGCCTCTAGGAGGACTTTCTGATCCCAGGCGTTGCGGTAGGGAAGCTACCCGCTGAGGATAACCGGACAGAAATGACCGGGTAGTGAAGCCGCGCGGTTGCCTCTTACGAGGGCTTTGATCCTTCAGGACGGGGACCGAGCAGGGTTACTGTCCAGTGCCTCTTGGCGAGGACTTTGATCCCTATCGGTCGTGGCAGGATGCTACCAGCCGGGGATAGCCGAGCAAGGACTCGACTGCCTCTGGAAGGACTTTGGTCCTTGGCATGGGAGGGGCTGTAGAAGCCTACCAAGGACCCTTGGTCGGGCAGGGTTACTGCCCGGTGCCTCTTGGCGAGGGCTTTTGTCCTGAAGGATAGCCGAGCGAGAGATCCTCGGGCTCGACTGCCTCTGGGAGGGCTTTTTGATCCCCGGCGTTGCGGCAGGGAAGCTGCCCGCCGGGAATAGCCGAGCAATGGTTGGGCTCGAATGCTTCTGGGAGGGCTTTCTGATCCCTGATGTTGCGGTAGGGAAGCTGCCCGCCAGGGATAACCGAGCAGGGTAGCTGCTGGGTTGCCTCTATGGAGGACTTTGGCCCTTAGCATCGGGGGGCTGTAGGAAGCCTGCTAAGGATAACCGGGCAGTGAAGCTGTGCGGCCGCCTCTTGGCGAGAGCTTTGGATTGTAAAGACAGAACTCTATTCGGGATGTTTCGACGTTTCTTTATTCGAATGGACAGGATTTTTAGAGAACGTTTTACATCATCTTTGTGAAAGAGAGGGGGGGTACATACTCGCTGGCCTTGACCTCACCGGTATAGCTTGAGCTTCTCGGCGTTGTAAGGCCGCGGGAGCTTACGTCCGTCCGCGTCTTGTAAGCGGTAGGCTCCGCCGGGGAGCGCCTCAGAGACGAGGAAGGGACCGTCCCACTTTGGGCAGAACTTGTGAAGCCTGCCTTGGTCAATGAACTCGTTTCGCTGTAGGACCAGATCCCCGGTTTTGAAGGAGCGGTGTTTGACCCGAGCGTTGTAGTATCGGGCCGTTTGTTGTTGATAAGCGGCAGCTCTGATCTGAACCCGGTCTCTCTTCTCCAACAAGATGTCCAGGTTGGTCCGTAGCGTCGAGGTGTTTGTGTCATCATCAAAGTGCTCGACCCAGTGACTGGGTAGCCCGATCTCCGCTGGGACCATCGCCTCGGTCCCGTAGCAGAGGCTAAAGGGGGTCTCCCCGGTGGGAGTCTTCTTTGACTTGCGCAGGGCCCATAAGACCCAAGTATTGAGCGAAACGAAGGCCGACGAGTAAACTCATCCAAACCCCTACTGAGCCTATTCGTGACAATCTCTATACAGTCCAGTCTGTTCATCTAAGAGTATCGCATATCGGGTCTAAAGGGTGGATAAAGTCAGACCCCTAATAACGCGATATTTCGTGTCGGTATGAAGCCCATCACCCACTGGGAAACTACTGATCCAAATCAGTAATTCTCTTTCACCTTGACCAAGGATTTCTGGTGATGGCCACCCGTGCACAACGCGACATCAACCACCAATACCGGGAGAGACGAATCCCTGACAATCCACTCACTGCCTCCATATGGCTCGGGACTGTACGCAATTAAAACCTGTTTGCACGACTCCTTTGAGCCGTGGTAGGATAGTAATTAAAGCACAGTAGGAACTCACACGAGTCAAATGACGATCTCAGGTCGACAGACTAACCGGTACTCATTTTTAAATGGAAATTATAAATGACATGACATGGTGAGGTGGAAAGTGGAGGCATGTAGAGAGAGAGATGGGTTTCATTATTTAATGAAAAAGAGTTATGACATATTTTTAAATGGTTTTAAAAAATATCCCCCACTCTCTCATTCTCTATACACTTGCCCATTTTGATATGTTGGCCTCTCTCCATCTTCTTTCTCCTTCTTTGAGTGCTCTCTTTTGAGCTTAAATAAGAGATTTTAATTAGTGGAAAAATCCTACATCCCCCTCACTCCATTTCTAGTAAGGTTGGAGCGTCGGTAAGAGTTTGGATCGGTTTCACTTGGGTTGATTATCTTGGGTAAGGGCAGTCGCCTCTCAAGCGCATTCCCAAAGATTACGAGTCTTGGATGGATATTCCACGATTGGATGGACAGGCTATAAAGGTTGTATGCTCAAAATCTTGTAGCTAGTTCTCTTGTTTTTGTTGCTAGTTTAGTGTATGGATGTATTCTTGGTTTTTGGTGACTTGTGCTTGCTTGAAAATTATTAAAATCCATTCCGCATTGGCTGCGGCTCACGCGGCGCGAGCACGAGCTACCTAACAAAGAGGACGTTCTAATAAGAACAAAAGCAAACAAAAGTGGAGAGGCGGATCTAAATTAAGGACTCGTGATGAGAATATTATTTGTCATTACTGCAAAAAGGAGGAACATATGCATCATTTATGCCCAAAGAAGGAAGAGATGGAAAAGAAGGCGAACAATTCTTCAATTGTTGATGTAGCAAAAGATGAGTCCTCTGGTGAAGCCGAACAAGTTCTATCCGTTACTGATCATGTTCAGCCAATAAACAAATGGGTGCTAGATTTCGATTGTTCTTATCATATGTGTTATAATCGGATATGGTTTTCAACATATGATGAGCTCAATGGCGGTAATGTCTTGATGGGTAATAATGTGCCCTGCAAGGCTGTTGGTATTTCCTCTATTCGGATTCGTATGCACGATGGTGTGGTAAAAGCTTTGTCTGATATTCGATATGTTTCAAATCTAAAAAATAATTTGATTTCCTTAAGCATTATGGACTCCAAAGGTTACCGATGTTTGATTGAAGATAGAGTTCTTCGGGTCTCGAAAGGTGCTTTGGTGGTGATGAAAGGAGTAAAAGAGGAGACCTTGTATATATTGCAAGGAAAGTCGGTGACAGGTTCTGCAGCAGTCTCGTCTATGGAAGAATCGGAGACAGAGAAGACTAAGTTGTGGCAAATGCAACTTGGACACATGAACGAAATGGGTTTGGCGGTTCTAAGCAAACAAGGTTTGCTTGGAAGCCACAAGACAGCGACAGTCGACTTCTGTGGGCATTTTATTTTTGGCAAGCAGCTCTGAATTCAGTTCGGCAAGGCAGTGCATACGACGAAGGGAACGCTCGACTATATTCATGCTGATGTTTGGGGACCTTCTAGTGTTCCATCGAAAGTTAATGCTCGGTATTTCTTATCTCTGATTGATGATTACTCCAGGATGGTTTAGGTCATTATACTGAAGCACAATAGCAATAGTTTTAAGGCCTTCAAGGTGTGAAAGGTTCTGGTTAAGAACTAGACTGAGAGGAAGATTAAGTGTCTTCATACTAATAATAGTATGGAGTTCTATTCAAATAAATTTAATGAGTTTTGCAAAGATGAGGGCATCGTAAGGGACCGTACAGTTAGAGATGTTGGATATAGTATCAAGACAATTATTGTAATTGCAGCACGCGATTATGATAATTGAGGGAGGACCTATACAGGTAGGACAATCTTACTCGAGATGATAGTATGCTAACTGGTTTGTCTTTATCATTGATGTTTACACATTTTACTTATTATTACGTGTCGCTAATACATAATGATGAAACCCGTAGGATTCTTTCTTGGCTACCAGTATTATGATGGTGATCATATACGTGAGAGCTGGGTAGTCCATAAGCACATCTTTAAATGTCCTTAGCATGGGAGTATCAAGACTGGGCATAGATATTCCGGAGTAGATTAGTGTAAACGTTTCGAGACCCTGAGAGGGGCGGTGGCCGGTTTCACAAGCCATTGGTGTTATGTTACCTAAGATAGTATACAGGTGCTCACTGGAGGTGAGTACACTGGATGGACTAGCCGAGAACTTCTACATGGTATTATATCTATCATCAGATGGAAGTTCTCGAGTGGCATTAGTACAGGTTAGTCTTTTAACCTGAGATCCTCATTTGTCTCATGTGATTTCCCACTGTACTTTGATTACTACCCGACCACGGCTCAAAGGAGTCGTGCAAGCAGGTTTTAGTTAGGTACAATCCCGAGCCACATGGAGGCAGTGAGCGATTTTCGGGAATTCTTCTCTCCTGGTATTAGGAGTTGATGTCGTGCTGTATTCGGTAGGCTATCACCCTAAATCCTTGGCCATGGTAACTGAGATTTACTGATATGAGTTCAGTAGTTTCTCGGTTGGTGATGAGCTTGACTCCGACACGACTTATCGGGTTATTAGGGGTCTAACGTTTCCACCCCCTAAACCCGGTATGCGATACTCTTAGACGAAGAGACCGGAATGTATAGAGATTGTCACATTCAGGCTTAGTATGGTACGGACAAACTTTATTGTCGATCTTCCTTTCGGCAAATACCTAGGTAGCCGTTACGTACAGCTAGTGGCGCTGACATGCTTGTGGCTTTTGGATTTATCCAGTAAATCACTGCCAGCGTATTGTCGAGTCTTTAGAGTCCCACACCAAGGGTTTTCCCGGTTCAGGCGATATGATGTATATGAAGTATATTGGTACATACAAGGGGTCCGATTAAATACGTGTACAGGCTACACGGACTTTAATTGGACGGTTGATAATACTAGCGGCTTAGGATTAAGCCGGATTATTAAATCAGGTTTTGATTTAATAATTTATATATATATATATATATATTTTTTTTTAATATATGTATTATAGTATTATTGTTCACTATTCATTTTCTCTCTTGGCTATTCGTATTTTTGTATGAATACACGTATATGTATTTCGATATGTATACCGGGTTATATTCTGTATTTATACGGAATTTGTTCTAGAAGATGAACATTTCATTTCTAAATTTTTATTTTAATAAAATTAAAAAATGAGGTGCAGGATGAGGTGTAAAGAAGCATGGTAGAGAGGCATGGCTATGATTTTAATTGAAAATATCATTTGGTTTCACTATTCTTTCATGGTTGCTAAAATGAAAAAGACTTAGCCATTCTTTTCTATACTTGATATTTTCTTTTACACTTTAAACTTAGCCATTTTTTTCTTTGTTGATGGCTACACTTCTTCACGTCCTCCTTCTTCATCTTAGAAGCTTACTTGAGCTTAAAAAGAGAGAGAAAAGATAGTGAAAATATTCCTACGTCCCCACTCTCTATTCATAGCGAACTTGGAGCGTCGGTCGATTCACTAGGTGAAACAGGAGCTTGGATCGGTTCCCTCAGGTGGATCATCTTCGGCAAGAGCGGTTTCCACTCAATCTCGATCCGGACAGTATATACAGAGTTTGGAGGGGTCTTCCACGATTGGGTGGACACGCGTCGAAGGTAGTATTTCTAACCCTTGCATGCCTGGTTTTCTAGTTTAGGTTTTTGGATCAATTCTATGGTTCGGGTTTCTTTCGTGTTAGCTAGAAATTTTTGTTTGTCGTCCTCTTCTGCTGCATTACAAGCACTAGGGAACCTTACAGTGGTATCAAAGCCTCCGAAACACCTTAAACTAGCTAGTTATAACATTAGAATTCACATTTTTTCCGGCATCGAAAAATGTCGAAAAAATAGTCTCAAAAATTTAGGTTTTGAGATGTTTGCACACCCCTCACGGTTTGAACCGAGAAGCCACTAGGTGGAGCATGGGCACCCCGGGAAGAACCCCGGGAGGCCGAAGGGCTAGGCCCACTCCCTAAAACCACAACGAGGTGGTCTTTGGGGTGGGGAACCGAGACTTCCCCCATAGGTTGTCTCGGGTCTGCCATAACCCCCTGGCCACCTCATGGTGGCCTCAGGGGTGGGGTATCCCTCTAGGCCTTCCCGGTTGAAAGTTAATTTTGTGCTCTAACTCCCTGCAAAGGTTCGGGCATGTTTCGTTTTGATTCGTACTTCCGAATTGGCTCAAAACTCAATTATTTTGGAAGTTTAGTGCACTTGGTTTTTGATCCCTTGGTATATTTAGGATGTGCGCTATCTGTGTGTTGAATTCAAATGTCGTGACTTCATTTGCATGCATGTATGTGTTGTTAACGTCGTCTAATTACTATATGTTCGATTAGATAGGGTTACACACTTGTTTCGGTTACTAGTTTATATGGATATATATATCTTGATTATGGTTTAGTCGGATTGTCGTGCCGGATTGCCCCTCATGCGTTGCTTGTACATTTTTGATTTACTTTGTTGTATTCATTTATTTGGGAAGAGATCTAACATGTGGCTGCCATTTCCGTATTATGTATATTCATTTATTGGGGTCGACCAGGATGCGGTCGATGTCACCGTTGTATATATTCCATTTCTGTACAAGGATTAGTCTAAGAGAAGTGCTTGAGTAGCCAGGTTCTGGAGTGCAGCAGGTGGCCATCTCATGGAGTTGAGACCGGGCTGTCTTGCTCTAGAATTGGCGGATTGCTCGCCGTACTTGTAGAGGTTATAGGATTCGACCCGCGGAGGGGTGCACAAGTTACCAGATTCTAGAAAGCGGCGGGTGATCGACTCATTTCATTGAAAGCGTGTTACCCAGTTTCTAGAATTGACATGTGGCTTGCTACACTCGTAGGGGTTTAGGATCGACTTTGTATGTACTATCCACACGACCGAGGAACGTCGCGTTTCATTTACGGCTCAGATGAAATGCAGGGCTCCAAATTTATCCGCTATTCCATATTGTTGTTCGCATACTTGTGATGATTCTTATCTGCCTGTGATGACTATTATCTGCCTGCGCTGTTGATATATATATATATATATATATATATATATATATATGAGAATAATGGAGGAAAGAGGCCATAGGAGGGAATTTCCTCCTATGACGTCGAAAAAACAACCCCCCCATTGTGTTTTCCGACGATCGGAACCCATCATCTTCATCGTTATCATCTAAGATATGGATACACTAAATTTCATGTGATTCTACAACTTTTTCACCGTTGAATTAGTGGGTTCAAAATTAACGGTTTACCGACAATAGAACTTTTTACATTAATAAATCAACGGTGAAAAAGTTGTAGAATCACATGAAATTTGGTGTACCCACATCTTAGATGATAACGATGAAGATGATGCATTCCGATCGTCGGAAAACACAGTGGAGGGTGTGTTTACTCGACGCCATAGGAGGAAATTCCCTCCTATGGCCTCTTTCCTCCATTATTATCTCTCTCTCTCTCTATATATATATATACATACATACATACATATATATATATATATATATATATATATATATATATTAGGTGATGCTTCTATATGTTTTGCATCTGCGCTAGTCCTGTTCTTGCAAGTTAAGTAATCTTACGGTGAAGATCCGGGACCCCGTGGCGAATGCGGATGACATATAAAAGCATGCTATTTTACTTATTTTTGTTAGTTGCTTAGAAACTAGATTTGATGGGACTGAATTATATCTTTAATACAAAGAAAACAAACCTATTTGATGTTGTCGGAACCAAATTTTAAAACTACACGATTTTCTTCAAAACAACTGTCATACTCTTTTACTTTGCATTGAGGTATTGGTTAGGAATATCCTGCACCTCATTCTATAAGGAAAGAGCCTCAATCCTTTCACGGGGAGTTCGCTCTTAAGTAAAAGTTTATGTTATTAGTTTAAAATGAGGAGCCTAAACTACTCTATTTTAAAGCCACTCGAGTTCCTTCAACGATATCAAGTTCATTACGTTAAAATTTTCTCGCCAAAAACCAGCCGTAGCCCTCCGTCATTTCTTATGAGTATTGCTTAATATTCGTGCTGCGTTTGTTGACTCCATCAAGACGTAGTGTGCGGTAGCTATGTAGTGCTTGTTTGTAGCAAATAATGCGATTGGTTAGGACAGTCGTACGGCCTTGTTGACTCCATCAAAGGTCGTGCGGGAGGGTTTAACGCAATCAAGATAATGACGGGTTGAACTTGAATAGGACCTTTTGATTTGTTGACTCCTTCAAGGTCACTAGGGTCTTAGGGGTAAAAACCATATCGGGAGTTTCAAATATAAAGAAAACTTGCCAGGCATGCACATACTTTCTGGAGTGTGGTAATTTTGGTCGGTTTACGTCAAAGTTATCATACGATGATAGTTGAGTCCCGATTCCCACTGATGAGTATGTATTTCTCCTCGGGAGATTTTCACTTCATAATTAGTTAACTTATTAGCTGTCTAGAAAGTGTTGACAAGACTACACCTCTGCGGAAACGGGGTTATTAATTGGGTCCGTGCAAAAGTATGGGGACCTCCCTCGAAGTACCAACACCGACCTGGCTGAACGGCTAGCGAACTTGTAAGGTGTACATGATCCCGACTAATTCTATTTTTAGGGTTTGAAGGAGAATTCGAGAAAACAGTGAGAGCCATCCCGATTAGATAAAGTAATAACCAATCTAATCTTGATAGAGTGCACGCTGAGTGTTTTTTCCTTCTCTCTTTGGTACAATGCCCTATGATTTACCTAAAACTCAATAACCAAGTTAACCGAACCTTCTTACACATGTTGGTTTTGGATTGTCATGATTCATGACAAAGTCGTAAATACCCGTGCTACTCCTACTTTCCCTTTGCATTTCTCTGTAACACTCCGTATCACTACGATGATCCATATTGCTTGGAAATGGCCATCGTATAGTTACATACGAACTCGAAGAAATTATTTCAGTCGAGAATGGCCACTGGTTTTGGAGAATTTAGATTATATTATTCGGTTTTCACTTACTTTTTCCTTCTCTCAGATTGCGAGAGCTTCTTGTATCAGGAGAGTACATCTATTGTGCTTATTGGATAGTCTTCTTCCAAATCTTAGGCTGGTGCGGAAAGGTAAGGAAAGAAGAAAACCAATTAACGTAAGTGCGGTGTACAGAAGGTAAGATGTAGAGACATATAAAAAGATTGAAATGAGGGCAAAGGAAATTGCGACTGCTGTCATAAATCTGGATAATAAAAAAGGCATTATTAGGAATACCCGGCCACCCTCTTGAAACATTTATATTTCATATTTTTTGTAATTGTTACCGAGAATTGTTTTCCCAATCAATTCTGACTCCAGTATATGTATTTACCAGATTTGGATCTCACATATGTACGGAGTTACAGATACTGAGTAGAAGTACAATATTAGGAAATGGGCGATCTGATCCTCAATATCGGAATTCATTGTAATTGGTAATATTGGATTGAATCACCTGGTTTTGCCTAACGGCAAAATATTTGGTTTCGAATAACCGTTGTTATGCACCAATTTTTAAAATGATATATTTGTATCTTTATTTTATAAAGTGAGATATAAATTCTGAAAATTGTGTTCCAAATATTTACTTTTATCGGTTGAGGATAAGGTAAGGTGCATTGAATAACGGAGTAAGACATTCTCGGCCAAAATACAGTTTTCAATTTACAACACACTGAATTTGAATTAGTATACTCTTAAGACTTATACATGAAAATGTATGTTGTCCAGTGTCCTTCGGGACAAGGGGTTGGTACTCTTATTTCATTCAAGTTTACTTATGAGTTCTCTGGTTTTAGACATACATTCGTTGTAATGCAAGGTCCAAAAATTTTGATAAGATAATAGATATAAGAATGAAGTAGAAAACCATACGTTAGAGGTATCAGGATTTTTCGAAGTGATCGAAAATATAGATACTTATACTAGGTATTCCATCAGAGTAATATTGAGAACTTGATTCTCTCTCAGGTTACTCATCCGCAGGTTCGCTCCTTGATGAGTAATGCCGTATTGGACTTTTTCTATTTAGGTGGTATGCACTGGAAACGGCTGCATGACATTTGAATCTGGTTCCATCTAAATTAGTGCCTTTGATTCTATATGGATATGGATTGGTTGCATATCTTGAGGTTATAAAGATATGGAATTATCCGGTTCCTATTTAAAAGCAGAATCTGGAAAAACTCAAGGCACGTTTCGGTAATGACTATTTATGGATTATCCCAAGCATTCGTTAGGGTTTTGTTTCTACCATATTCAAGATAAATAGTTAAATTGTTCTTGGCTCGCCACTTTTTTATAAAAGGAATCTTTTTCCAAAATAAACTAGTGGGAGTATGGTAGAACTGGAAGTGAATCCAGAATCACAAACGATTACCGAAAATTTAGTAGAACCTAAGCATTCAATTGGACTTGACAATTTATTAGCCACTCCGCAGATTTAAGTAGGTGGCCTTAGCCACCTGAGAGATACTTCTGTTTTCTCGTAAACGGTGACATGGAGGTCAGTATCATGGTTATGATGGCCTAACTAGTTATCTGTAGGTTATAGGAAGTAGAAACTTCCAGATGACCAAATGCTTTATATCCAAATTGGACTCTACGCACTTAAGAAAATATTGGATTTTAGACTTTGCTGGGTGCTCCTAAAAGGAAAAAGCCTATTAGAAGGAAGAAGATCTTTCGAGATTTGTGCAGGTGGAAATATATTAACCTAATAAGGCTAGACTTGCTGTAAATATTCTCATTAAATACCCGTTGTGGGTTGTGATGAGACTTTTACTTCGGTGTCTACGCTAAAGTCCATATGGATATGACTTGCCATTGTTGTTATTCAATACTATGAAATCTGACAAGAGGATGACTATAACATCTTTCCAAATCGGAATTTGGAAGTGTACGTATATATGACTATGCCAGAGGGTTATCTTAGTCAGTGAGAGCAGCGGAAGGTGTGCAGGTTGCTTATGTCTATTCATAGACTAAAGTATGGATAGAGGAGATGGATGTTAAACCTTCCCTGCCACTCGGTCAAGTTCGTTCCAGACGAACTCCGATCACGTACTTTCACTTTTTGATGTGACAGTCAAGTTAATTGACTTCATCAAAATAATAGATGAACCTAGTAAGAAGGGTATAGGGAGTACTGTCCTGATATTTGGATGACATATTCCTAATAGGAAATGATGTTCCTATACTACAATCGGTCAAACTTTGGTTATCATATAGTGCTTTCTCCATGTTGGATATAGATAATATATCAGGGATTCTGGTGACTAGATCTATAGTTTTAGATCTAGATTTGGAAAGTGTCCTAATCCGGATACTTAGACTACTTTCTAAAAGTATTTTAGAATGGACGACTCCTGACGTGGTGGTGTACCCGCAGGTGATGGAGTCACCCTCTCTAAAGAGACGTCTTCCACACTGATGAGGAGATGACTGGCATGAATGACATATCATTTGCTTAGGCACTTGAGTCAATCATGCAATGTCTTGTACAAAAACAGATATTTCTTATACACTTGTTGTAGTAAGAAGATATTAATCCAATCCTGGAGAAACAAAGAGAAGCAGTTATGAACATTAGAGGATGTTCTTGGTATTTGGTAACGACAGCCTCCTCCGGGAGGCGGTTATCGGTTTAGGCTTCCAAGGTGACATGGATGACAGAGATACTGTCAGAGTTTTGAGTTTTTCCTTTCTTGAGGATCAGTATATTGGATAGGGTTCCAATAGGGATGCTGAGTTAAGCATGGTTCAGGATGTTGGTTATGACTCAACGGAGGATACATCCCAAGAATTTTGTAGGATAAAGTTGTTCATTTATGAACTTGGTCCCATGATGTATCCAGACAAATTCTTATGGTGGGGTATTGCTCAGTTCAGGAGATTGTTCATCTCCGCAAAATTGAGATATAGAGAGAGAAAGTTGGAATATTGTAGCGGATCCACTCACTGAGACTATTTCTCAAACACAGATGTTTTCAAATGAGCTTTGAGAAATTGATTAGTAGAAAAATTGGGTATTCGATAGCACACGGGATGTGGGTATGCGATATCGTAACAATTAGCTTTAAGTTCAAGTAGGAAATTGTTAGATATAGTGCCCTCAAGGCAATTAATGTAATTGCAGGCACGTGATTATGATAATTGAGGGATGGCCTATACAGGTAGAACAATCTTGCTCGAGATGATAGTATGCTATCTGATTTGTCTTTATCATTGATGTGTACACGTTTTACTTGTTATTACGTGTCGCTAATACATAATGATGAAGCCTGAAGGATTCTTGCTTGACTACCAGTATTATGATGGCGATCATATACGTGAGATCTGGGTAGTCCATAAGCATATTCTTAAATGTCCCTAGTCGTGGGAGTATTGAGACTGGGCATCGATATTCCGGAGTAGACTAGTGTATATGTTTCAAGACCCCGACGAGGGGCGGTGGCCGGTCTCAAAAGCCATTGGTGTAATGTCACCAAAGATAGTATACAGGTACTCACTGGAGGTGAGTACACTGGACGGACTCATCGAGAACTTCTAGATGGTATTATATCTATCATAAGATGGAAGTTCTCGAGTGACATTAGTACAGGTTAGTCTTTTGACCAGAGATTGTCATTTTTCTCATGTGAGTTCCCACTATACTTTGATTACTACCTGACCATGGCTCAAAGGAGTCGTGCATACAGGTTTTAGTTGGGTACAGTCCCGAATCACATGAAGGTAGTGAGCGGTTGTCGGGAATTCGTCTCTCCTGCTATTAGGAATCGATGTCGTGTTGTGTTCAGTAGGTTATCATCCTAAATTCGTGGCCATGGTAGATGAGATTTACTGATATGAATTCAGTAGTTTCTCGGTTAGTGATGAGCTGGACTCCGACACGACTTATCGGGTTATTAGGGGTCTGAAGTTTTTACCTCTTAGACCCGGTATGCGATACTCTTAGACGAAAAGACCGGACTGTACGGAGATTCTCACATTCAGGCTCAGTAAGTTACAAACGGACTTGATTGTCAACCTCCTTCGGCAAATATCTGGATAGCTGTTACGTACAGTTAGTGCCGCTGACATACTTGTGGTTTTTGGATTTATCAAGTAAATCACTGCCAGCGTACTGTTGAGTCTTTAGAGTCCCACACCGAGAGTTTTCCCGGTTCAGGAGTATGATGTAGATGATGTATGTCGGTACATAAAAAGGATCTGATTAAATATGTGTACAAGCTACACCGATTTTAATTGGACGGTTGATAATACTAGTGGCTTAGGATTAAACTAGGTTATTAAATCAGGTTTTGATTCAATAATTTACATATATATATATGTATGTATTCTAGTATTATTGTTCACTATTCATTTTCTCTCTTAGCTATTCATATTTTTGTACGAATATGTGTATATGTATTTCGATACGTATACCGAGTTATATTCCTTATTTATATGGAATTTGTTCTAGAAGATGTACACTTCATTTCTTAATTTTTCTTTTAATAAAAATAAAAAATGAGGTGGAGGATGAGGTGTAAAGAAGCATGGGAGAGAGACATGGCTATGGTTTTAATATTGAAAATATCATTTAGTTTCACTATTATTTCATGGTTGCTAAAATGAAAAGGACTTAGCCATTCATTTCTACACTTGATCTTTTCTTCTACACTTTAGATTTAGCCATTTTTTTCTTTGTTGATGGCTATACTTCTTTACCTCCTCCTCCTTCATCTTAGAAGCTCACTTGAGCTTAGAAAAAGAGAGAAAAGATAGTGAAAATATTCCTACATCCCCACTCTCCATTCTTAACGGTTTTGGAGCGTCGGTCGCTTCACTAGGTGAAACCGGAGCTTAGATCAGTTCCCTCAAGTGGATCATCTTCGGTAAGGGTGGTTGCCATTCAAGCTCGATTCAGACAGCATACACGGATCTTGGAGGGGTCTTCCACGATTGGGTGGATACGCGTCGAAGATAGTATTTCTAACCTTTGCATGCTTGGTTTTCTAGTTTAGGTGTTTAGATCGATTCTATGGTTTGGGGTTCCTTCGTGTTAGCTAGAAATTTTTGTTCGTTATCCACTTCTGCTGCACCGCGAGCACTAGGGAACCCTACAAGAGAGACTCCACAACAGAATGGTGTCGCAAAACATATGAACAGAACGCTACTAGAGAGAGCACGGTGAATGCTTTCTAATGATGGCATGTCTAAGGATTTTTGGGTCGAGGCTGTTACTACGGCGTGTTACTTGATGAATCGCTCTTCCTTAACAACCATTGATTACAAGACCCATATGGAGGTATGGTCCGGAAAACCTGCTGATTATTCTACCCTTAGAGTATTTGGTTGCCCAGCTTTTTATCATGTCAGTGAAGGAAAGTTGGAGCCTAGGAAAAAGAAGGGTGTTTTTCTCGGGTATGGTATTGGGGTCAAGGGTTATAAAATTTAGACTTATGATTTGAAAGTTATACATAGTAGAGATATAACTTTTGAAGAAAATTCTATGTTTCGTCCGAGAAAGGAGCTTTATATTTCTGCAGATAAGGAGAAGGATGCCAGTAAACACATGGAGTTTGAAATCACTCCATTTCAGTCTGATTAGGAGAATGTACCCAAGTCAGGTACATAGCAGCAACCTCAACAACAACTATACAGTATTTCCACCGATCGTCCGTGGAGGCAAATCCATCCCGCTCAGATGTATGGTTACGAGAATTTGGTAGAGTATGCGCTTAATGCAGTGGAAGAGGTAGAGTCTCCTGAGCCCTCTAGTTATAGAGAGGTTATTTCTGGTGCCGAGTCTATTCAGTGGATTACTGCAATAGGAGAAGAGATGGAATCTCTTCACAAGAATCAGACATAGGAGCTTGTCAAGCCGCCAGAGGGGAAAAAATTATAGGATACAAGTGGATCTTTAAGAAGAAGCCCGGAATCCCATGTGAATAAGAAACAAGATTCAAGACTCGTCTAGTTGCTAAGGGCTACAGTCATAAAGAGGGAGCAGATTGCAACGAGATATTCCCCCCGTCGTGAGACATACTTCTATTCGCGTGTTGCTTGCTATGGTAGCACATCAGGACCTGTAGTTAGAGGAGGATATCTTGATGAGTTAGACAGAAGAATTCACTGGTCATGGTAAGAAAGATCATGTTTGCAAATTGTAGAAATCATTGTACGGGTTAAACCAGTCTCCGAGGCAGTGATACAAGAAATTTGATAGGTTCATGGTGGAGCATGGCAATAATAGGAATCCGTATGATTGCTGCATTTATCATAGAAGACTGGAGGATGGCTCAGTTGATTATTTACTTCTATATGTAGATGACATGCTTATTACAGCTCGAGACAAATCGAAGATTTAGAAATTAAAGGCGCTTCTTAGTGGTAAGTTCGAGATGAAGGATCTTAAAGCAGCTTGAAAGATTTTGGGATGGAGATATATAGGGATCGCAAGCAGCAAAAGCTTTTCTTATTACAAGAGAGCAAAATTCAGAAGATGTTGAAAAGATTCAATACGTCAGATACGAAGCCTGTGCGTTTCCCATTGGCTACTAATATTCATCTTTTGGCGGCTCTCTCACCTCAGTCAGAAGAAGCAGAGCATATGTCTCGAGTCCTATATGCTAGTGCTGTGGAATTTGATGTACGCTATAGTGTGCATTAGGACAGATATTGCACACGCGGTTAGCGTTGTTAACAGGTATATGGATCAGCCTGGAAAGGATCATTAACAAGCAGTGAAGCGGATATTCCGATATCTCAGAAGGATGGTGGATGTTGGTCTGATTTACGGAGGAGTTGATACGTGTTGTGAAGTAGCAGGTTATTCTGATTCGGATTATACAGTCGATCTTGATGGGAGAAAATCGGTGACTAATTACGTTTTCACATTAGTTGGTTCTGTCGTTAGTTAGAAAGATACATTACAACCTTCGGTCGTCTTACCTACTATAGAGGCAAAGTCTATCGTGGTGACGGAAGCAGCGAAGAAAGGCATCTGGTTAAAAAATTTAGCCGGTGCTCTCAGCTTACATCAAGATCAAGCTGTGTTGTTTTGTGACAGCTTGAGTATTATATGTTTAGCAAAGGTTCAGGTGTATCATGACAGGACCAAGTACATCGACGTGAGATATCACTTTATCCGGACTGAGAAAAGGATCAAGATACAGAAAGTTGGTACAGAAGACAACCAAGCAAATATGTATACTAAACCGGTACCTACTCTCAAGTTCAGACATTGTTTGGACTTGCTCGGCGTTGATAGATGAAGATAGCCCTAAGAGGCGATCGGTAGCAGACTTCTGGAAGGATGGTTCACAGCTAACGGATTTTAAAATCAATATGGAGATTGTTAGAATTGATTCTATAATCCTTATCTTATTTGTTTTAGAATTTACTTATAAGAGATAAATCCAAATTAGTTATTTAGAGAAAATTTAAATCGGACATATGATTTAAATTGGATATTTGATTAGATCTAAAGTTAAATCTTATACTCTTTAAGGATTAATTGTAGGCTACCCATAACTCACGGGCCAGTTGGTTGTGGCATGGGTGTGCGGGATGGGAGGTCTCGTGTTCGAGCCTCCACACACACGAGGTATTTCCTCCTTCCCCTTTTTTTCTTTAATTAAATGCGCACGCTCAGGTTCGATTTTGGGTGCGCGTGGCTGTGTATGTCATGGGACCCCTAGGCTAGTCAAGGGTATTCGGTTGTCAAAAGAAATATTAATTGTAGGCTATAAATATGAAGCCAATTATTTAGGGTTGAAGAGATGGATAGAAAATTGATAGAGAAGAGAAATTTTATAATTCTCCACAAATAGTTAAACGCTGGTGCCCGTGGGTTTTTCCGTTTGGGTTTCCATGTAAAATCTCCGTGTCTCCTTAAATTGATCTTTTCTGTTTTCTGCGATTTGTTGATTTTTGTTTCCGCGTTTATCTCGATCATCCGTAACAAGATGTATTTATCAACAGTCATAACAATTATTGTAATATTCCTGTCTGAGCATTACTTGTGGCACTCAAAATCACTAGATAATAAAGCTAGCATTACTTGCGGCACTCGAAATCACTAGATAATAAAGCTTGCGGTTGCTTTCTATATTCGCTAGATTTCGGTGGCATTATATTGGTCTTATCTTCTTACAAGAACCTGGATGTCACCAAGAATCATACATATGAGAAACATGGGAAAAGCATAACCATATTCAAGCTAAATTACACCAAAATCTCTTACCTATGGTTGTTTTTCACTAAACTACCTTAAACCTTAAAGTTTTTATTTTACAATAACCTTCCTTGAGTAATGTTAACTTCTAGGTAGTTTACCATAGTAGAAAAACGTTGAGGTTAGTGCAAGACAACAATAGTTTAAGAGTAGTTCAGTGCAATTTAGCCCCAGGTTTAAGCTCAATAGCATGCACAAGTTACAATATATCAAACGGTTCCTACATATAATTAACATGATCAAACATAAGTTTGTCACAGAAATACCTATAATATACACCAGAGAAAAAGAAGTACACATAGCAACAGAAAGCTCCTACATATACTGTGAAGTCACAGAGACAAAGATCCGAACCTTCTCTATGGTGTTGATCTTCTATATACACGCGCACACATGTGCGCAAAGGAGGGATAGAGCAAATGAGACAGCAAGCTTTACGGCATAACACAACGCAACTGGTTTGCAGCATATCACACGACTTTTTTGCACATTAATTCACTTTTATCTCGCTTGTACCTTCTGAAGTGATTGTTTTTGAGGTCGGTGCCTTCCCTATGATTGCCTTCTTTACCTTCGCAATCGATTGCTTGACCTTTGAAAATATGTTCTTTGAATGGCTTGATTTGGCAGGACCCTCCAATTTAGCAGCTTCACCCTCGGTTCCTATATCAGCTTTGTTCTTTTCATCTTCGACATCAACATCTCTCGGGGTCTCAGCCAAGGTGGTCTTTTCACCTTCCAAAGCCTTCTCTTGAATTTTCTCTTCAACTTTGTCTTCTGGCTTCAAAATGCCTTCAATAAATTCAACGATTGGGTTTCCTGCAATGCTATCCACCAATTCGTGTACATTAGGAATTTCTTCGGTAACAACTGTTTCTGCGGCATTATCAGATGCTGCTTCGGGAACTCCTGGCTCTATTGCTGTTTCAGATTCTGATTCTTTAATTAAAGTTTTCTCTAAATCGTCTGCAGATGCTTCAGCAGTATCAGTTGCATCAACTTGATTCTTCAGTTCAACTTCATAGGCTTTAACTAATTCGGTTGCAGATGATTCTCCAGCTGCTGAATCTTCCACTTGGATTTTTTCCTCATCTTTTCCTTCAATAGAATTAGGTTCAGGAAAGCTCTCTCTTCTGCCAGCATCTTTTATGGCATCAGCCAATTTCATGTCTCCGACATGCTGTAGAAAATCAAAAACTTGATTTAAGTAATAATCAGGATACTTTCAGACTTGTATCGAGTGTAAGATGATTATTTACATCTAATGACTTTAATTCCAAATCATAATAAGTATTTTGAGAGTTCATCATTGTCATATGCTTCTACAGACAAGAGGTCTAGGAATTAAAGCCTGCCTGCATCAGTGTGCAGCCTACTATTTTTTTTTTTACAAAATGGAGCCTTTTCAGCTTTTACATTTTTAAAACAAAGTTGCTACTTTGCTCAAAGAAACAAGAATACGAAACATCTTCACAATATCAGAAGTTGACACACGCATTAAAACAACCCTTCAGATTTTTAGTTCAGTGTCTAAATATGTAAAGGAAATACAAAGATGATGTTAGACTAAAGCGCCATACTCTACTCGTAATCCGTCATCACAAACACATAGATCATGGTAATGGCAGGACCGAAAAATGTACTAGGTCGTCTTGGAGAGTGACTGTCATGGGAGCACGGGCGTTCAGTACAAGAGTTGAGATAGCATGGCTCTCTGGTATTTAGGGTTTTGTCGGCTAGAGAGTATGGAACTATTTTTGGTCTCCTATATAATAGGCCTTCAAGGACTTATTTTGTAGAAGTGGGACTATGGAACTCTTTGGATTTTCATTCTCTTTGTTTTAGGCTAAAGCCACCCTTTTCTTTCTTTATATTTTTCTTTAATTGTATTTTCATTCTCTTTGTTTCGTTATGATCCCATCGACGAAACATGGGGAGCTATTCTTACCATTTCTTTATTTTAAAAAATACAAGAAATCTACCTTCACTGTTCATCATTTTCACTGGATATTCGGCAACGAAATATTTAGAGACTGCAATATTTATCTGGTTATCATCGTCGAATTATATGTGATAATCCTCGAAGCATAGGCCTAAAATAAATAGGATAACTTAAATATTATAATCAGGCTAGTTCTTTAATAATTTTATCTACATATTTACAATCCTTGCTCTTACAGGACTTTAAGCAAGCACCTATCAGTCACTGAAAAATATTACAAAATCAAAAATATTGAACAAGTATAGATTAAGAAAGGATCTTTCTTGCTCCGATTGCTTAATAGAGTTATCATCAATTTAATTTATCAACAACTCAAATAAAAAAAAGTATCATGAAATTCTCAAATGGGTATTGCAACAAATCTCAATTCCTTCCTATCAGAAAAACACAAAAAGGTGGCATCTTTTCATGTTTGATTCAATTGTAGACATAATCTCTCATTACCCATTAGCCATCAAGGCTCAAACAAACACATGCCTTATTTCAAATCAAATAATGAAGCAAGATAATAAAGAAAAGCAAGCAAAAGAGTAATAAATTAAACCAAAGGATTGTTTTGGTTCTACATACCCCTTCTGTGACCAAAGCTTCGGTTGCCATCGATTCTGAGAGAGAGAGAGAGAGAGAGAGAGGGTTTAAACTGAAACAGAAAATTTATTATTTAATTATAGAACCGACCGTCGCATTTTGGAGAGAAAAGTTTAACAGGAAGTAATGAGAAATTATTCATTACTTTGGCTGTAATACATCCGGGGTGGGAAGAGAGAGCGTGTAGATTTTTGGACAGTCTTAGACAACGTGTGGGGCCCCGTACTTCTATTTCTATCTTTTGTTGTCCAGGCGTATACGGCCGGCATAGGAAGAAATTTTCCGTAAGTGATATGCTATTTTGGTTTTAATTACCAATGAACAATAGTTTAGTTGGTATGGCACTTTCCCTTCTGGGGAGAGTGAGGGGTTCAAATCGGAGAAGAACATATGGCCACAAATTAATGTTTTCGGAGCAAATTCGTGGGTCCCATGGGTGGGTGTGTGCGTGTTGTGTGTTGTGTGAGTGAGTGTGTTGTGTGTTTGGACGAGGCTTACGGGTCAGTTCCAGGAAGGAAAAAAACTCTGGTTATAATTGTAAAAGTTTACCTCTTTGCCAAAAATATTAATTAAAATATAACAAAATAATTTAATTTATACTCTTGCAAGAAAATGAAGCAATAAACAATATTTCTTGAGAAATTTATTTTTCTTTTATTAATCTAGGGCTAATGTATCGAATACTGTTGTATTTGTTTAATTTGTTGGTTTTTGTTTCTTCAAATGACTGAAACCTCTTTTTAGACATGTCTCCATCGAGAATTACTTGAAAGATTAGAAGTAGAAAAAGATACTGTTTTTTATGAGAAAAAAACGAGGGAAGAAAAGAAAAGAAGTTCCACAAATTAATAGAACAATCCGGATGATGGTAGAGTTATTAAAAGTGGTTGTTATAGCTAAACAATTTTAAGCATCTCTTTAGAGTACTTATTGTCAATGTATATAAGAATTTGTATTAAGAAAACATGTCGAATATGCTATAGATTTTGACGCGACATAAAAGAGAAGACATACAACATTGGAACAAAGAGATCTTCTATGGTGGTTATTTAGAGTTGCAATGGTCATGGTAATTCTTTCATTTGATTTCAATTGAATGGTTCGTGTTTTGTGCTAATCGGTTATCCATGTGATATCTGTACAGTTCAGTTATGAGTCTTGTTATAGTAGAAAACTGGATGTTTTGTTATCCTTATGAAAAATCTATGTACCATGAGATCAAGAAAGTTTAATTAAGCATAATTCTTTAGAGTATATATGTAGGGTTACTAGGCACACTAACAAGACTCTACAAGGCATCGACCATACCAAAATAAAATTTTTATGTGCCGAACAACCCTAAGCAAGATCGTATACTAGAGTTTAGGCGAAACAAATAGCAAGTAAACAACTTTACTCTAAGAGAACACGAAATACAACTTTTGTTGATCGGTCCTTCACTTCATATGCTCCTTGATGAAGTCCCTTCGCTATGATCATGGTTCTCCCGGGCTCTTACATGGCTTCACGAGGCGATAGATGCGACCTTGCTTGAAGTCTCCGAGGCCGAAGATGATCTACGTCGAGGGAATTCCGACTCAAGCTCTTACTTCACTAACTTGAGAATTAGTGAAGCAAACACCCTATACTAAAGTGCTAGTCTAATAGAAGATAGAGAAATAGGAAATGGGTTCTCTTTAGAATTTTATTTCTCACAATCTTTTGCTCTCTTTTCAAAACCCTAGTTTGCTTTTTCTTTTGTTCAAAATAAAGAAGATGAACAAAAGAAAGAGGAGAGGATAATGATCAAGTGTGTGAGCTAACCATGGTGAGTGAGTATCATATACTAACTCATGGTGAGACATAACCATTGCTAAGTGTAAATGGTTAGGTCAATAAAAATCTAAAGTAAAACAAAACTAGTAGACTTTTTCAAAGCATCCACAAGCTTCTACAAGCTTTATGCTTATGAAAAAATTCCACTAATTTGTAATCACTTTAAATAAATATAAACCACCATTTAAAAATAGAATGGTGTATGCCTTGTACACCCATGTCAAGTGTATCATCAAACATGATACAATAAGAAAAACGCATTTTAATATATATCATATATACATTAAAATTGTGCTCATGTGAGAAAAACCCTAAAGTGAACAAGTGTTAGTAAATGTAAACTAGTATATCTAATATACAATTATACACTTAATTATTAAATCAACACTTGACTTAATAATCCGGTCATATCTCATATAACCGACTAACATCCATTGTATCGACTTATCGAATCAACACTTAATTCGATAACCCGGCTATATCATATATAACCGACCGATACAAAAAGTCGCGAGAATAGAATACGGTATCACATACACGCATTATTCTCGGTCCCGCACATATCACATACGTGCTCTTATTTCGTTTTGCCTGAGCCAGTAAAACCTCTATGTAGGACTCTAAAGACTCGTCAATACGCTGGTAGTAGGTGATGATCACATCACGCACCCACAAGCCGTCAGCGGTACTAGCTGGACGTAACGGCTACCCGGGTATTGAGCGATCAGAAGATCAGCAAGCAAGCCCGCTCCAACTCCTGTAAAAGCCTGCCGGTAACACTTCCCGTACAGTCCGGTCTTCTCGTCTGATATGTCGCATATCAAGTCTAGGGGTGGTAAACGTCAGACCCCAATAACCGATAAGTCGTGCCGAAGTGAGGCTCATAACGGGTCGAGAAACTACTGGTAACACTTACCAGTAAATCTCTAAATCAGCCCTGGCCAGGGACTTCCCTGTTACGGCCAATCGAGCACAGCGCAACATCAACCCCCAATACCTGGAGAGACGAAACCCCTCCTATCGCTCATTGCCTCCATGTGACTCGGGACTGTACCCAAAAACCACCGTTTTGCACGCCCTCATGGACGTGGTAAGGTGGAAATCAAAGCACAGTGGGAATCACACAAGACTCTATGACGATCTCGGGTCTACAGACTAACTTGCACAAGTGTCACCAGAGAACTGCCATATGACGTGAGGTATAATACCATCTGGGAGTTCTCGGCGAGTCCTTCCAGTGTACCCAGTCTCCACTGAGCACCCGTATACCATCTCTGATGTCAAACACCAATGGATATGGGATCATCCATCGCCCATCTCATGGGTCGAGAAGCGTATACGCTAGTCTACACTGGTATATCGATGCCCCGTCTCGATACACCTACGACTAGGGACCTTGAAGGATGTACTTATGGACTACCATGTCCCCACTAGTATGATCCGCATCATAGTCTAGGTAGTCAAGTACACATTCTAAGAGCTTTACCAACATGTAACGATAAGACAGTATAAAGAGACTAGTATACATGTTAAAGTAAAGAGCAACCAGATAGCATACTATCATATCGAGCAAGAAAGTCCTCTCTATATATGTCCAAGCATCCAATATAATATACATCATCTGTACAATACTGGCCTCTAGGGCATACATACAACTAACAATCTCCCACTTGCATTAGGGCCAGCTGCTATAGTATCGCATCCCGAGCATCCCGAAGAGTCTCTCAAACTGTATCTGGGGAATGGCCTTCGTGAGTGGATCCACAGTGTTGTTCTTCGTGTCAACCCTCCTGACCTCGATCTCCCGGCGATCAACTATCTCCCGGATCAGGTGATACTGCCTCAAAATATGCCTGGATCGCTGATGGGACCTGGGTTCCTTGGCCAAAGCCACCGCTCCATTGTTATTGCAATACAAAGGTATTGGATGCTCAATGGATGGAACCACTCCAAGTTCAGTAATGAACTTCTTGATCCAGACAGCCTCTTTGGCAGCATCGTTGGCAGCGATGTATTCAGCCTCCATCGTCGAGTCTGCCACGGTTTCCTGCTTGGAACTCTTCCAGCTAACCGCCCCTCCATAAAGGGTAAAGACGAATCCCGACTGCGACTTAGAGTCGTCCTTATCACTCTGGAAGCCCGAATCGGTAAAGGACTCCACTTGGAGTTCTCCGTTACCATGCACCAAGAGCATCTCTTTAGTCCTTCGTAAGTACTGGAGAATGCTCTTCATAGCTGTCCAGTGACTCTCTCCAGGATCAACTTGATACCTACTCACTACACTTAGTGAGTATGCTACATCGGGTCTGGTACATAGCATCGCATACATGATAGAGCCTACAGCCGAAGCATAGGGTATCCCTTGCATGCGAGCTCTCTCCAAATCAGTCTTGGGAGACATCTCTTTAGAGAGAGTGAGCCCTGAGATCGTGGGTAAAAACCCACGTTTGGACTCTTCCATACTAAAGTACTAAACCTCTTTAGTATGGTGTCAATGTACCTGGACTGGGACAATCCCAATATCCTTTTAGATTTATCTCTATAGATCCTGATTCCTAATATGCAGGAGGCATCACAAAGATCTTTCATTGAGAATCTTTGTGATAAGAAGAGCTTGACCGATTGCAGCATAGGAATGTCATTTCCTATCAAGAGTATGTCGTCCACGTACAATACGAGGAAGACAACCTTACTCTCTGCCACCTTCTTGTAGATACAAGGTTCATCTACGTTTTTGACGAAATCAAATTCTTTGATAACGACGTCAAAGCAGATGTTCCAACTCCGCGATGCTTGCTTTAATCCATAAATGGATTTAAGCAGCTTGCACACCTTCCCGCTGCTCCCAATATCTACGAAGCCCTCTGGCTGAGTCATGTACACGCACTCTTCTAAATCACTGTTTAGAAAGGCGGTCTTAACATCCATTTGCCAGATTTCGTAATCATGATATGCAGCGATGGCAAGCATGATCCGGATGGATTTAAGCATAGCCACTGGAGAAAATGTTTCGTTATAGTCCACACCTGGTCTTTGACGAAAACCCTTTGCAACAAGTCTAGCTTTGAAAGTCTCCACTTTCCCATCTACACCAAGTTTTTTCTTGAAGATCCACTTGCTCCCAATGGGTTTTACCCCTTCAGGAGCATCTTCCAAAGTCCATACTTTGTTTGTGTACTTGGATTCCATCTCGCACCGCATTGCATCCAGCCATTTCACTGAGTCCCCACTCGTGATGGCCTGCTCGAAGCTAGTTGGGTCATCATCAACCATGATGCAATCCTCGCTCCTACCATCCATGAGAAAACCGTAGTATCTCTCAGGTGGGTGAGGAACCCTACTAGATCGGCGGAGAGGCTGAGGATCGTTGGGAACTACCGAATCCTCCGGTTCAACCAAATCTTCTGTCATAGTTTGTATTGCTGGAACCTCTTCCAGTTCTACCTCCATGCCACTAATCTCTTTTTCAAGAAATTCCTTTTCTAAAAAGGTGGCATGTCGAGAAACAAACACTTTTTGTTCCTCGGTTTGGTAGAAGATATACCCGCACGAATGTTTGGGATATTCAATAAACTTACACAGAATGGACCTTGCTGTGAGTTTGTCCGGATTTTGCGTTTTTACATAAGCCGGACAACCCTATATCTTAATATAATTAAGACATGATCTCTTTCCTTTCCATATCTCATATGGAGTGGTTGGCAAAGATTTGGTGGGAACCATATTCAATAGGTCTGCAGCTGTTTCCAGTGCATACCCCCAGAAGGAAATAGGTAGCTCAGCTGTGCTCATTATAGAGCACACCATATCTAATAGTGTGTGGTTCCTCCGTTCCGATACACCGTTGTGCTGTGGTGTATATGGAGGAGTCAGCTGAGAGAGAATCCCATTCTCTTTTAGGAAGTCCAGGAATTCATTGCTCAAGTATTCACCTCCTCGATCAGATCGAAGGATTTTAATACTTTTCCCGGTTTGGTTCTCGACTTCTTGTTTATATTCTCTAAATTTCTCAAAAGCTTCTGATTTGTGTTTCATCAGGAACACATATCCGAATCTAGAGAGATCGTCAGTGAATGTAATGAAGTACGCAGAACCATTCCTGGCATGTGTAGACATGGGGCCGCATACATCACTATGTACCAGTCCCAAGAGTTCCGTAACTCTTTCTCCGTGTCCCGTAAACGGAGTTTTGGTCATCTTGCCTTTGAAACATGACTGGCAAGTGTCATAAGATGAAAATTCAAACGGATTCAAATATCCATCCTTATGCAACTTAGCTAGTCGTGTCGCATTGATGTGACCCAGTCTACAATGCCACAAGAAGGATTCGTTCATTTCTGAACTCTTCCTCTTGTGTGTGTTTGTTATGCTCAGAACTGTTGATTGATTTAGAACATAAATGCCATTGCACATCGTGCCTGATCCAACCGACTTTTGGTTTAGAAAAATGTTCATAACATTATCCTGTAATACAAAATTATATCCTTCTTTACTCAACAAAGAAACCGATATAATGTTGCATATCAGGTTCGGCATGTAATAACATTCGTTCAGAATCAATGTATTACCAGTTGGCAATACAAGGTGATATTCCTCGACGGTTTTAGCTGCAACAATTGCACCATTTCCAACCCTTATGTCTTTATCACCTTCTCCAAGTTCTCTACCTTTCCTAAACCCATATAACTGATTACATATATGGGATCCTGACCCGGTATCTAATACCCAGGACGTAGAGGAAATGGAGAAACAGTTCTCTGTAACGAACATACTCGATGAAAATGCATCAACATGTACTTTCTTCATTTGGGTGGCATGGGAATTCTGGTATTCCCCTATATCCTGTTCAATCTTATAACTCTTATAAGAAAGAACGGAACCAACGTTCCCCAGCACAGTATAACATGCGAGTTCGGTCAATACATCCATATTATTATCTTGATTAAGACATGATATGGTCGCTACCTGGAGAGAGAGAGAAGAAAACACTTTAGCGTATGCTCTTGCAAGATCAGATTGGTTATTATTTTATCTAATCAGGATGGCTCCCACTGTTTTTATCAAATCTTCCTTCAAACCCTAAAAGGAAAGACTAGCCGGGATTAATTACACCCTACAACTTCGCCAATCTTTCAGCCAGGCCAGTGTCGGTACTTTGAGGGAGGTTCTCCGTGCTTTCGCACGGACCTAATTAAAGTAAACATCGTTTTCCCAGAGGCGTAACCCCGTTGACACCTTTCTAGACACCTACTTGATCGGCTAATTGTCCTGTGTAAAACTCTCCCGGGAGTAACAATTACTCGCAGTGGGTATCGGGATCCAACTATCTCATAGAAGCTATGCAATCTCATTGCAAATCTCAACACTTGAAATTCCCGATAATATTTTGCCCTTAGCGTCCCATGACCTTGACGCAGGCCAACAAACCATAGTGCGCTAGTCAAGTTCAACCCGTCATTTCTTGATTGAATTAAACCCACCCGTACGACCCTTGACGCAGGCCAACAAATTCACATGACTACCCTAATCCAATCTGCATCATATGCATAAGCAGATAAATACTAGTTAGCTACCGCACACTACGCCTTGACGCAGGCCAACAAATGTAGCACGAATACTAAGTTGGTCTTATCTGAAATGACGGAGGGCTACGACAGGTTTTTCTGAAAACCTATTGCGTAATGAACTTGATATCGTTGTAGAATCATGTGAATTTTGAAATGGAGTGATTTTGAGGCTTTTATCAGTTTTGCTAAAGAGATCACTCCCGGTGAAGGGATCTCGGCTCTTTCCTTATGGAATAAGGTGCGGGATATATTATATATATCACTATGCAAAGTAAAACTCCAAAAGCAATCAAAAACCAAACCGAGTGTTGTAGCATCTGCCAGTTTGCTAAAGAGGTCACTCCCGGTGAAGGGATCTCGGCTCTTTCCCCATCGAATAAGGTGCGGGATATATCATATATATCACTGTGCAAAGCAAAACTGTAACTACCCTTTTTAAAAAATTTGATTCTACAACATCTTTTAGGTTTCTTTTCTTTCATTAATCATATTAATGAAGTCCCATCATTTAAGTCACCTAAACATCACAGATAAATACGACGTACACTTATGCCATCTGCATTTGCCTCGATGTCCCCTCGTGCACCGTTAGGTTAGGTAATTAACGGCAGAGCGGGGCAGGGCTAGCGCGGGTGTAAAACATAAGTAACGCCTATATAATATATCATATATACTATATACAGTATTTATCACAGCACATCAAAGATATCGCAGCAGAAGAAACATATGAAACATTGGATATACTAGGACGTCCGTATTTTATTTTGAGCCTCTATAAAACACGGATTCCACGGTCGCGATGAATAGCCAAACCCATACCCCTAGACCCCTACGAGAGCGGCAAGCAACCCTACCAATTCTAGAGTTAGGAGACCCGGACACGACTCCTCGAGTTGGTCTCCCACTGGACTCCAGAACCCGGTTACTTGTGCTCTCCTCCTTGGGTCTATCCTAGTGCGGAAAAGTAAATAATATACAAATGGTGACATCGACCTCATCCCGGAAGTGCCTCAATAAAAGAATATTACATACATTTAATTTTACATGAATGAAAATAAAAACTCTCATCTCACATAAAAACCCCCGGCTATCCAAAACGCGACGATCCAATATAACATATCCAGCAACACATAACATCACATGTTATCAACGTAAGTAAATATGCGCATCCCAATTGTCGTTGACGTTTAGCAACGAAACCGGCGATATCACATATTACACTTACGGTCACAGAAAAGAAAGTGTAAAACTACAACATTTGGAATCCACAATCTCTTTAGATATCGTAAATCCGAAATATCACATATTTCGCATTTCATGCCTAACTGTATGAATTCCACATATTGTATCACATTCCAGATAAATAGACAGTATTAAACTTTCCGATCGAATAATCAAATACCCGAGATTTCCAAAATAGCTCAACACTTGAGCGGAGTTCAAAAATTCCAAAATACGTCACAGTAGCAACGGTCCAGCCGTAGAAGGGTCAAGCCAACGCCTCACATGTGGCACGCCGTACTGCCCCAAACCCTAAGGTTCAAAGGACAGTTCAAGACGGTCACATAATTGAGTTAAGGTTTGTTGTCTTCTAGAGGGTCCATCGAATCACATGCACGTTTTTCCGAAAGATTTAAACTCGAGAAAAATTCAACACTTGAATATTTTTCGTGCCGGGAAAAATTGAGTTAATGATATCCGTTCGAACATTTTAGTACTTTCTAAATTATCCGGAAAACAATAACGAAATTAAAATTCCCGATCGAATCGACGATTACAAAATAAACCCCTGAATACTCAACACTTGAGTCAAATTTAAAATACCCATAAAAATCCAACAGCAAAATTAAACATTACTGTGCAAACACAAAACACCAATGTCACTCTACCGCCGCGGTTCCGCGGCACAAGAAGGGATTTGCCGCTGAACCGCGGTGGTCCGTACGATTCATTTTCTCGTTTTGCACAATAATGCTTAGAAAACCCTGCTGAATTTTTAAGATATTTTTAATACCGAAAAATCACAGATTTTGAAAAAAGTCCATAGAGGGGGTCGTTTTGACGTTTTCGGGTTCGATCGGGGTTTTAACTTCGTTAACACATCGCCTAATACTCTAGCTAGGCTCTGATACCACTGTAGGATTACTAGGCACACTAACAAGTCTCTATAAGGCATCGACCATGCCAAAATAAAAATTTTATGTGCCGAACAACTATAAGCAAGATCGTATACTGGAGTTTAGGCGAAACTAATAGCAAGTAAACAACTTTACTCTAAGAGAACACGAAATACAACTTTTGTAGATCGGTCATTCACTTCATATGCTCCTTGTTGAAGTCCCTTCGCTGCGATCATGGTTCTCCCGGGCTCTTGCATGGCTTCACGAGGCGATAGATGCGACTTTGCTTGAAGTCTCCGAGGCCGAAGATGATCTACGTCGAGGGAATTCCGACTCAAGCTGCTACTTCACTAACTTGAGAATTAGTGAAGCAAACACCCTATACTAAAGTGCTAGTTTAGTAGAGGATGGAGAAATAGGAAGTGTGTTCTCTTTAGAATTTTATTTCTCACAATCTTTTGCTCTCTTTTCAAAACCCTAGTATGCCTTTTCTTTTGTTCAAAATGAAGAAGATGAACAAAAGAAAGAGGAGAGGATAATGATCAAGTGTGTGAGCTAACCATGGTGAGTGAGTATCATATACTAACTCATGGTGAGACATAATCATGGCTAAGTGTAAATGGTTAAGTCAATAAAAATCTAAAGTAAAACAAAACTAGTGGACTTTTTCAAAGCATCCACAAGCTTCTACAAGTTTTATGCTTATGAAAAAATTCCACTAATTTGTAATTACTTTAAATAAATATAAACCACCATTTAAAAATAGAATGGTGTATGTGTTGTACACCCATGTCAAGTGTATCATCAAACATGATACAATAAGAAAAACACATTTTAATATATATCATATATACATTAAAATTGTGCTCATGTGAGAAAAACCCTAAAGTGAACAAGTGTTAGTAAATGTAAACTAGTATATCTAATATACAATTATACACTTAATTATTAAATCAACACTTGACTTAATAATCCGGTCATATCTCATATAACCGACTAACATCTATTGTATCGACTTATCGAATCAACACTTAATTCGATAACCCGGCTATATCATATATAACCGACCGATACAAAAAGTCGCGAGAATAGAATACGGTATCACATACACGCATTATTCTCGGTCCCGCACATATCACATACGTGCTTCTATTTCGTTTTGCCTGAGCCAGTAAAACCTCTATATAGGACTCTAAAGACTCGTCAATACGCCGGTAGTAGGTGATGATCACATCACGCACCCACAAGCCGTCAGCGGTACTAGCTGGACGTAACGGCTACCCGGGTATTGAGCGATCAGAAGATCGGCAAGCAAGCCCGCTCCAACTCCTGTAAAAGCCTGCCGGTAACACTTCCCGTACAGTCCGGTCTCCTCGTCTGATATGTCGCATATCAAGTCTAGGGGTGGTAAACGTCAGACCCCAATAACCGATAAGTCGTGCCGATGTGAGGCTCATAACGGGTCGAGAAACTACTGGTAACACTTACCAGTAAATCTCTAAATCAGCCATGGCCAGGGACTTCCCTGTTACGGCCAATCGAGCACAGCGCAACATCAACCCCCAATACCGGGAGAGACGAAACCCCTCCTATCGCTCATTGCCTCCATGTGACTCGGGACTGTACCCAAAAACCACCGTTTTGCACGCCCTCATGGACGTGGTAAGGTGGAAATCAAAGCACAGCGGGAATCACACAAGACTCTATGACGATCTCGGATCTACAGACTAACCTGCACAAGTGTCACCAGAGAACTGCCATCTGACGTGAAGTATAATACCATCTGGGAGTTCTCGGCGAGTCCGTCCAGTGTACCCAGTCTCCACTGAGCACCCGTATACCATCTCTGATGTCAAACACCAATAGATATGGGATCATCCATCGCCCATCTCATGGGTTGAGAAGCATATACGCTAGTCTACACTGGTATATCGATGCCCCGTCTCGATACACCCACGACTAGGGACCTTGAAGGATGTACTTATGGACTACCATGTCCCCACTAGTATGATCCGCATCATAGTCCAGGTAGTCAAGTACACATCCTAAGGGCTTTACCAACATGTAACGATAAGACAGTATAAAGAGACTAGTATACATGTTAAAGTAAAGAGCAACCAGATAGCATACTATCATATCGAGTAAGAAAGTCCTCTCTATATATGTCCAAGTATCCAATATAATATACATCATCTGTACAATACTGAACTCTAGGACATACATACAACTAACAATATATACGAAATTATAATAAGAAAACATGCTGAATATGTTATAAATTTTGACGCGACATTAAACAGAAAGAAAGCCAACATTGGAACAAAAAGATCTTCTACGGCGACTTGGATGGTCATGATAATTCTTTCCTTTGATTTCAATTGACTATTTCATATTTTGTTTTATACATACATACATACATACATGTGATATCAGTACGATTCCGTCTTGAGCCTTGTTATGGTAGAAAAATTCTAGGGTATCAGTAGATGCTTTCCTTACGGGAAAATCTATGGATGATGAGATCAAGAAAGTTTATACCTGTGGGGTCTGGGGTGGGGGGAGGGCAGACATAGAACAAGAACCTGGGGGGGGGGGGGTAGAACAAGGGTTGGCGCAGGTGCTATTGATATGGGGAGAGTTGGCCTTTACAAACCCATTAGGGTTGCTTTCATGCTTCTTCTATATAGATCTTGACCCTCCTTCAGAGATGGACCAAAAACAGCTAGGGTTTTTTTGGAGCCTTTCTTGCAGATTTTTCTTGTGGTGGGAATAAAAGCAAATCATGTACTTTGTGGCATCTCAAAGGACACAATGTATGTGTTTGTTATTGTTTGAGGTGTGTATAATGCCAAATTGAGGTTTTATATTTATTTGATTTTTATTCTCTCTAGGATATTGTTCAAGTGAGCCCATTTTTACCCTCTCCTTATGCTTCTTCCAAATCTCTTCATTTAGTTTGTTTAATAGTGAAATAATAAAGTAGTAAAGTTGTTCAATTCTTAGGTTAGAAAGCATAATATGATTTGCTATTATTATTATAATGGACGCA
The DNA here is from genome assembly GCA_030015575.1 of Agapanthus africanus. Lineage (NCBI taxonomy): Eukaryota > Viridiplantae > Streptophyta > Magnoliopsida > Asparagales > Amaryllidaceae > Agapanthus > Agapanthus africanus. The sequence continues at coordinate 412,260,941 of JASDDO010000029.1, forward strand.
TCATCTTCATCATTTAAAATATAGATTCAACAAATTTGATATGATCCTAATAATTTTTAACTGTTGATTTAGTGAAGTCAAAATCTTCTATTATTAGAAAACCATTGATTATGCACCCACTAGAAAACCATTGATTATGCACCCACTAAATCAACGATTAAAAAGTTTTGGAATTACAAGAAATTATTGTATCTACATTTTAGACCATAAAAAATGAAAATGGTAGGTGTTGCTTGTTAAGAAAAATGGTGTATGGTTTTTTGACCATCTCCATTGGAGTATTTATTTTATAAGACCTTTGTCCTCCATTATTTTCTTTTGTCCTCCATTATTTTCTTTTTAAAACGTTAAAATAAGAAACATTGGTATGGATTTACGAGGGTGTGGGAAATCTTTAAAATTTATTTTTGTTCATTTGAACATTTTTGATAACAAAAAGAAAAAGAAAAAGAGGACAAGACCATGAGCAACACAATCAATTAAGGATTTAGTGGACCATACATGAATTTGCTTTATAAGAATAGAGATATTTTTTTTTCACATGAATTTTATTCAATTTTTCTGAGCAAATTGCTCTTCTTTATTGGAATAACATTTTAAAGCTACATTAAGGGGAAATTTATTGTAAATGGGGTAAATGATATGCAAATTAGGAGATTTCCTTTGTTGACAACCTCCTAAGCCTTGCAACAAGTCTGACCACCTTGAACAAACTTAAATTGCTCATTTTTGGATAAGTAAAAGTTTGCATACTCCAATCCGCATTTGGGTGTTCCATAATGGAAATTGCGTGCAATTGCAGGGAAAAGTGTAGGGTTTTCGCTAAAGAAAAAGGATATAATTGGGTCATTAATATATAATTAACGACAGAAAGGTCTGATCTAATGAAAAGAAAGTTTAGGACGGTATGCCCTAATGGAATAACCATAGGATGGTTAACGAAGAATGGCATAAACAAGAATGGCATAAATGACAAGATGACTTTTGGTAAAATAACATTCAATTTAAAATGGGGAAGAAAATTTTCAACTTTAAATAAAGTGTAAATTGTTGAAAAAGACCCGGCCCTTTAAAAACTTGTAAGAAAATCCATGGACTTTTTCAACTAATAGAAACCCCTCTAAGACCATGAAAAATTCCCTCAAATACTCAAGACAATTTGTATTTTAGTGTATCACAAAATTACCCTTGCTGACCCATGTGTACAAGTACAATGACAGCTGCACCAATTTTTGGCAATAAAGCATCAGATGTTACACATATAACTTGCATGTTCCATCTGAGAGATTGCCTGTAACTTCTATCTTGTGTTGATTTTTACTTAAAAGACTAATCATTAAATATTCCAACCAATCCATTTTCCCTCCAAATTCATTACTTTGCCCACCAAAAATCCAATTTGCCATCAGAACAAGAAATATTCCTTTCATTTTTTCCATTATCCATTATCTTCTCTCATTACTTCACTTTCATCTACTACTTCAACAAACTAAATCTTCATTTACTATCTTGGTCATTGATGTGGCCCAAACTTGGACATTAATATGTTTTGTGAAAAGATCCAATGGTAAAGGTGCGGTCTTGACCATCTCAAAGGCCACAACATAGTTTGAATTAAAAAGAACCATCTCGTTTCAACTTAATATACCGGTTGATAAGTTAAAACTTTCATATAAAATGGAGAAATATGGAGATCATCTGGCTAGAATGATAACTGAAGATGACCATATAAATATGGTCTGTATCCATTAAGAGATAAACGAGAAGATCATCCATATACAAGTTTCTGTTGATACTCAAGCTATTATGAGCATGTTTGGTCATTATTTAACTTTATTTTTATTTAGAAGAATATTCAAGGAAGTTGCCTGCAATATCTAACCACTTATCTATAACATCTAAGCAGTTGTTTGTAATATCTAAACAGTTGCCTGTAACATTTAAAAAGTTTCCTGTAATATCTAGACAGTTGCCTGTAACATCTAAAAAGTTGCCTGTATGTGGATAATTAGATTTTAAATTCAGAGACCGAATTTATTTAAGGGACATGAAGTCCGCATGGATAGACGAGGAGCCTAACGAGGATTCTCGTACTGGATAGCAAATGTGTATTTAGATTTAGACCCGGTCGAGGTCGAGGCCGAGAGACAAGAAATCCACATAGATAGGTAGGGAGCCTAGCGAGATTACCCGACATTGAGATAATATGATACACAGCGGATATTCGGGTGATACCGACTGGTGTGATTTATTGAGAGGGCCATTCAGGAAATGGTGTCTACGACATTTTGAGAAGGATAAGATGATGATGGATTCTGATTTTGATGGTGATTTATTTGACAATCTTTCCGTTTTCTATTATATGAGGGTTACTATGATATGCCTGCTTTACATGTACCACATTCATACTATTTACCTATCATGACAATTTTGTAGCTATTACGTATATCCATTTGATTTCCCACTTAGAATTAATGATTAGTCAAATATATTGCACATTTGTATAGACAATTTCCTATTATTTTTAAGTACTAAAAGGTGTTAATTGTAAATAAAGAACATATGTGGGTTTATTTGTAAAAAATTTATTATCATATATTTCTACATTTATAATTAATATAATTAGGGAAAATATATACATATAATATTTAAATGAAATATTAGTAATTAATATATGCAAATCATACAATTCCTAATCAATATTTTTAAGATATTATATCATATAAATGGTTAGAATAATATCTCAAAAGTTCCAAATTCTAATAACACTTTGATTTTAGATATACAGGTATTAGCTCAGATCTGAAATCTATGTAGGAGATCCAAGTTAAATCGGAATATCGAAACCGAATCTGCCAAATTTTAGAAACAAATCGAGAAATTTAGCAACGACAGAGATTAAGGACAATATTTTTAAAATATATATATCAAGAGGATCTCCAAATATCGAGACAAAAATCCAAAAAAAATCTCAAGTCCCAATCCCACTAGGAGACAGTGAATCCGCAGTTAAAGAGAGGTATGGGCGGCGGAAGCGCGGTCAGATCTGGGCCGTTGAATCTAGGATTTTGGAGACATGATCGTAATATCAATTACTCCTATATGGAATGTAGGGCTTGTACTTTCAGGGACTATATAAAAGACCGAGAGCTGTACATTCCAAATTCATCCAAGAATTCAAGTTCCCAAATAAAAAGTTCAAGAGAGAGTTCTACGAGCGAAATTAGGGTTCTTGTAATCTACCTTTTTAAGAAGAAAGTTGTAATGTAATAGTTGATTAATAAAAGCAGTTATTGTTTTAATTCATTTTGCATTTAATTTTCCTCATTTACTTTATGCATTCTTTTTCCGCATTAATTTTCCGCATTATTTTTCTGCACCTTTAATTATGGTTTCATTCATTTTCAACCTTTCTTCTAAATCGCTACTAACCATGAGCGAGTAATTTCTTGCTTGCTAGGGTTTGTAAGATAGGTTAGAATAATGGATAAAATATCTTTAACTTCTTTTGATATTTTAATGTTTATAAAGTTTAGCAAAATAAATGTTAACTTTCTTATCGGACGCACTATCAATTAATTATAGTCACGACCACGATTTGAGATTGGTTAATACTTGTTTTGTTAGGGGCTTGAGATAAATAGAGATTAATGGAAGGACAAGGGTCAGTAGAGAGAAACCCTAATCCTTCCGAGAACCCTAATCAACATTCATCGCCATCTCTCTAGTTTTAAACTATTGAAAGATAAAAAGAGCCATTTCTAAACATTCATCCACTAACTACTAAGTCTTATAAACCCTATAAGTCTTTATATTATAAATTTTATATCCATCTTAAAATAAAACGATAATTATCCCTCCTCTCTTTTATCAACTCGTCTAAAGCAAGAAAAAGAAGTTCATGTTTCCCTGCGGGTGACCCGTACTCATCGCGGCTAGCTATTTACGACACCGTTTTGATTATGGTTATTTACAGTATACATATACACACCTTCGAACGATCAATCAAATGGCGTCGTTGACGGGGAAACGGTCGTAATTACTTTTCTTGTTATTCGGGTTGATTTCTTATAAAAAAACAAGAAACATAAAATAAAAGAGAACCAAAACCGCATCTTGTGTTTTTAAACGATTATTGTGCGAGTTTTGCAAGAGAATCTGGAGTAATTGGAGCAGGCCAACAGAGATTCAGAGACTTTCAACTTGGACCAGAGGAGCATTGGAGTGCTCTGAAGAAATTTGAGCAGAAGACCTTTCCAAACGGCGATGGAACCGCGGTTTTTAGGTGCATTCGGCAGCGGAACCGCAATCCTTTTGAAGAGTTGGGCCCCCAATCTTCTCTGGTATTCTCCTATTATCTTTCTCTCTCCTTTAAAACTTCAATAAATTGTTTTTACTTGCAGAATTCTTTGCAAATATCGCCGCTAAAAAATATTTTTGCGTGTTTTGATTTCGCTTTGTTTTGCATACTTAAACCAGACTTTAAGGGGCAATAAACCCATATTCAGATTAGATGTGGATTTCATCACCTTTCCTAGGCCCCACAAATCACAATCAAGTATACTATAACCCTAAATTAATAAAAAAATATCTAGACCAAGCCCCTAAGGACATTCGTGTTAGATATGTATGCCCTAGAGACCCTTATTGTACAGTACTAGTTTGTATAATACATTTTGGAAGCTTGGGATATATATATATACGGTTTTACGACAGTCTTGCTCGATATAGTAGTATGCTACTTAGTTTGTTTCTCTCTTAATATGTGTATATGTTTCTTTTAACATATCGCTAAAACATATTGATGGAGCCCTTAGGATCTTTGCTTGACTACCGGCGTTGTGATGGCGATCACACTCGTGGGGGCTGGGTAGTCTATAAGCACATCCTTATTCTGGTCCTTAGTAGTAGGATTATCGAGACAGGGTATCGATACTCCAGAGCAGACTGGTGCATACGTTTCTCTTCCCAGCAGGGGAGATGGTCTGTCCCACAGCCATCAGTACGTCGTACTGGAGATAATATGCAGGTGCTCGTTAGGTTACGAGTACACTGGAAAGGACTCGTCGGGAACTGTTGGTTGGTATTATACCTATCGTCAGTTAACAGTTCCAAGGTGACATGAGTACAGCTTAGTCCGCTGACTTGACATTGTCACTTCGCCTCGAGTGTGTTCCCACTGTTCTTTGATTACTACCCTACCACGGCTCTACTAAGTCGTGCAAACATGTAGTAGTTGGGAGCAGTCCCGAAGCCCTTGGAGGCAGTGACGGTTAGACAGGATTCGTCTCTCCCAGTATTAGGAGTTGATATCGCGCTGTGTCTAGGAGAGCCATTACACATAGTCGTCCCTGGCCAGGGCAAGCGAGATTTGCTCGTAGTGTTACCAGTAGTTTCTCAGGGTGTTTTGGGCTATACTCCGACACTACTTGTACCGCTATTAGGGACTGACGTTTGCCACCCCCCTAGGCCCGCCATGAGATACTCTTAGACGAACATACCGGACTGTACGGAGATTGTCACATACAGGCTCAGTAGGAGTTCGAATGGGTTCACCTCATCAGTCTTCTTATCGGTATCTACCTGGGGACCGTTACGTACAGCTAGCGCCGCTTGCGGTCTGTGGTTAACCCCACTGCCAGCGTAGTGTCGAGTCTTTAGAGTCCCACACAGAGGGTTATTCGCCTTTGGGCAAAACAGAGTAGAGGTCGCATGGTTTTACGACAGGGTTCGTTCACATCCGCGCACTTGTGCACGTTTGGTGTCCGGACAGATATTACTAGCGGGCTTTGGTTTAAGCCAGATCCTAATATATGTTTTGGGGTTAGTTTTATCTCTTTGTATTTGTGTTTCTTGGAACACGGATGTGGGTGTGTATGCACAGTTGACTGAGACAGAGGCAGAGGATTCTCATTAGGGTTATGGTACGGGTGTGTATGCACAGTTGACTGTTGTTTTTTTCCAAACCCTAATGAGAATAGGAAATATGATTAATAATATTAGTTAACAATTTTTGTGCCATGGTTGAGTTGAATTCTTAACTTTTGTTGACTTGTTGACTTTAGTTGACCGGTTGACCAAAGTAGACTTGTTGACCATCATCATTTGTTTTCAAAGATGCTTCTTATTTTTTGCACAAAGCATTTAATGAATGAAATGATAATGGTCATTCATCAACTCATCATCACAAGTTGTTAATTATTATTATTATTATTATTATCATTTTCTAAAATATGAGAGCATGGTTGTAAAATTGATCATTCTTACTTGCATCTTCTCTCTCATCCATTGCTCTCCTTCTTCCTCTAGCTCAAGGAAAATCCCTTTCATGAGTTGAGAACCATTTTCTTTTGAGATAAAACACCAAGAATACTCTCTACTCTTTCTAGGGTTCTAGGTTTAGCAAACCAAGCACCTTAGTTACCTCTAGGTTGAGGTAGGAGCTCAAGTTCGAACCCTTGGGTGGATCTATCTTCGACAAAGAGGAGACGGGGAGGAGGAGCCGTACAAACTATTACAAGGAGCAAGCAAGGAGGAGAACAACAAGAAGAGAAGGAGTTCAAGACTAGGTATAACCCCCTAACCGAGTAGCTAAAGCTCGTAGTTGTTGCTAGTGTGTTGTTTAGCAAAGATCCGGGTTTTCTAATCCATGTTACCAAAACCCAAAAAATTGTTTTTCACCGTTTCCGCAACCCCGAAAGAACCGAGAGAGGTAACGTGGACCTAAAAATTCGCGCTCATTAAGGACAAAGGAGGGTCGTGGGTAACCTATTGCTTATCCGCATTTCTCTTCTAGTGTCTAGGCAAGTGTGACTAAGAAAAATGGTTACTTAATTAGGCCCGCTATTTCGTTGATTCGTATAGCCGATACCTCCCATTTATCTGGCACTTATCTGGCCGCAAGATTGATAAGGAGGTAGTAGAGGATTGATCCTACGACTTTTCCTTTGGAAGTCTAGTGACTTGACCTAGGTGACCCTACCTCTAGGGATTGATTGTGTATTTTGTGATTTGTTGAATCAAGCCTCACGTCCGACATATTTTTCAAAACAAGCCTCCTTAAAAATCGTTCTCACACATATTACATGCTGCCAGGTGTACTAAACCCGCTTAGTGCATGATCGGCTGGACACGGGATTCTAGTGCCCGTCTAATCCACGTTTTTGTTGTCGACTTCGAAATCGATACTTCTTCTATTTCTCCTCCACCAACCACACCTTCCGAGATGGACAGATCTCCATCGGGTTTTAACAACACCACCTTGCCACCACCCGTAACTGCGCAAAATCCACTACGCATCACTCTGCAAGACAGATGCTACCCCGTATGCGGACCCCTTCTTACGTATCTGTCTCTTCCACCAGCCAATGAGGATAATTTTGAAATTAAACCCCACTTTATCAACTTATTGCAAAAATTTCACGGGCTTGAATCTGAAGATACATACGTTTTTATAACCAAATTTGAAAACGTATGTGCGATGATGAGCATCACTCAACTTTCACGGGATGCTATGCGATTACGTTTTCTCCCTTTTGCCTTATGCGATCTCGCAGAAAAGTGGCTTTATAGCACCGCCGCACATTCTATCGCTAAATGTGATGAATTCGTTAAAGCATTCCATAAGAAATTTATTCTCATCATAAGACTGTCCATATTCGGAGTGAGATTAACCAGTTTGCCCAACTTCTCAACGAACCCTTTTGGAAATCTTTTGAACGGTTTAAAGATATTCTTGTCCAATGTCTTCATCATGGAATCGATAGATGACAACTCTGCCAAATTGTGTATGAAGGTATCAATCCAATTTCAAAACAAATGCTAGAAACCATTTGTCAATGTCATTTCATGTCAAAAGACGACGGCAAAGTATGGAAATTTTTGGAAGATCTCGCTGAACAGACATTACAGTGGGAGAGCACTAGAACAACCACATCGTCTTCATCTAGGGCAGATATCCATCAGCTCGACGTTTCCATCACAGTGAAAGCTGAAATGGCTGCGATGCAAAAGAAACTCGAAGCTATGGAAAGCAAATTCTCTTCAGCCTCCCTAAACCAAATTATGCTCCCCAAAACCGTATGTGGTTGCTGTTTTGACTCATCACATTTAACGGAAGAATGTCCTTTGAATCCTCCGTCTCAAGGTCAAAAACAAACTAATGCTGCTTTTCAGCAACGACTTAAAAACGATCCTTATTCCTCCACATATAATCAGGGATGGAGGAATCATCCTAATTTTACTTGGAACTAAAACCAAACTCAAACTCAAAATCTGTTCCCAAGCCAAAATAACTATCAAAGGTTTCCCCCACAGCAACAACAGCCACCACAACAAATTCAACTGCCCTTTCTACTACAACCTTTCCAAAATCCGGCCAACAACTTTGCCCCTCATAATAATTCTTTCCAACCACAGACTAATATTCCAACGGCCAACACTGATAAAATCTCTGCACTCGAAAGAAGCTTAAAAATGTTTATTAAACAATCCGCACAAACGTCGGCCAATTTAACGTTCTCTATCCAAACGCTTGTGCAACACACTGCTTTGCACAGTGAAAGCATAAAATCTATCGAAGCACAAATTGCACGGTTAAATGCCGCGATGAGTGGGAGAGAGAAAATGAAACTTTCATCACAATCTCTACCAAATGCCGGCCACTCACAAAACGCAAATCTCATTCTTCACTAACAAAATCATAACGTGAGTGCCGTAACTACATTGAGATCGGGAAGAGTGCTGAATAACCAGGTTGTTGAACAAGTTGATGATTCAGATGAAACCCTGGCTACTACTTCTATTCCTACTTCGTCTAGTCCAGCATCTTCTTCTGAGCCTATTCTCCGTTTTTCACTAGGCTCGAACTCTTAGCTCGCTTTCTTGAATGAATTACCATCTAAGACCATCCCGAATCCAATTTTAGGTTCCGTTCCATCCCCACAAACTTCTCCACAAGTGTTGGACCCAACCCCTATTGATAAAGCTCTTTTTCCAAACCGGTTGAGGCCTAACCAACTAAGTCCACAAATGGAGAAGATTGTGGAAATTTTTAAGCAAGCTAACATATATATTCCTCTCTTAGATGCTATCCAACAAGTTCCATCTTATGCAAAAATTTTAAAGGACTTGTACACTAAGAAGAGGAAAACTCAAGTAAAGGTTTTCTTACCGAGCAATGTGAGCAATGCTTTTACCCAACATTTGCCGAAGAAACTTAAGGGCCTTGATTGTCCTACAATATCTATAACTATTGGGGTAAAAACATAAATCATGCTCTACTCGATCTAGGTGCAAGTGTTAACTTGCTTCTGTATTCTGTTTATAAGCAATTAGGTATAGGAGAGTTGAAACTTGTGCACTGCACTCTCCAGATGGCCGATCAATCTATCATCCACCCTAGGGGTGAGCTGGAAGACGTGTTAATCAAAGTCGGGGAATTTATATTCCCTGTGAACTTTATAGTTTTAGATACACAGCCTGTGGCAAACCCACGGAACCAAATCCCGGTGATTCTTGGTCTCCTTTTTCTAGCAACTTCCAATGCTGTAATCAATTGTCGTAAAAGTTCTATGAACCTATCCTTCGGGAAGATGACAATTGAGCTTAACATTTTCAGGATAAGAAGTCAACCTTCCGAACCTTCTGCTCATCTAATTGATATATGTTCTATCAACGAGATAGCTTCCGACAGTTGCGAAGTTGAGAAACTTTGCGATAATGATCTCAACGCCACTAATACGTTATTGTTTGATCCAGCAAATTATTATATTAGTGAGGACCCTTCTGTTGACAAGTCTACCCCCGAGTTCGAATCCTTTGACTTGCCATATAAGTTAGCTGAGCTAGCCGAGTCAATCTCTTACGCTAGCTATGAACCACTTATGGAATCCGAGTATCATTCCCCTACCCTACCTTCTATCGTCTCTCCGCCGATACTAGATCTCAAGCCACTACCTTCTCATCTTAAATATGCATATTTAGGTGAGAATGAGTTTTTGCCCGTTATCATATCAGCTTCTCTAGTTTTAGAGCAAGAGAAAGCTCTTCTGTCTGTCTTGAAATCGAATCGGTAAGCTTTTGGTTGGACAATGGCGGACATCAAAGGGATTGGTCCCTTAATTGTTGAACATCATATACATTTGATGCATGAAACCAAACCAGCCCGAGACCTACAAAGACGGTTGAATCCTGTCATGAAGGAGGCGGTAAAGAAAGAAATCGTCAAATGCCTAGGTAACGGTATAGTTTACCCAATATCTGATAATCAATGGGTAAGTCCTATTCATGTGGTCACCCAAAAGTCTGGCATCACGGTCATAATTAATAAGGCTAATGAGTTGATTCAAATACGCACCCAAACTGGATGGCGGGTATGTATTGATTATAGAAAACTCAAAGCCGCGACAAGAAAAGATTATTTTCCTCTACCTTTCATTGACCAGATATTAGAACGTTTAGCCGGGCATGAGTACTACTGTTTTTTGGAGGGATACTCAGGTTATAACCAGATTCCCATCGCCGAAAATGATCAAAATAAGACAACTTTTACTTGTCCTTTCGGTACTTTTTTTTATAAACACATGCCCTTTGGGTTATGCAATGCTCCCACCAAATTTCAGCGGTGTATGATGAAGATAATTTTGGAAATGGTTGAAAATTTTCTGGAGATATTTATGGACGATTTTTCCATATTTGGGGACACCTTTTGTCACGGCCCGAAAGTACGGAACGTGACTGGCACTTAGATTACGAGACGTCTAAAGGCGTACCGTAACCTAAGTCAGCCAAAGCCCAGAAATCTAACCCAAAATCCAAGAGAGTGAAGGAAAACCTAAAATGAAAACGGTTTTGAAATCAATTGAGTTGCAAAGAATCCCTTTTTAAAACATCAAAAATTTCTGAAAATTTCGGCAGAGTCTCCCCTGTATTTTCTATCCCCAAAAATGGGTACAACAAGATAATACATATGAAATCATAAAAATGGCATCCCCAAGCGGGAGCTAGCTCTTCGCCCAAGGCGGATCAAAACCACATGCAATATATATAAGCAATACTAAGAAAAGAGCAGAAGAAACCCAAAATATCAGAAAACGCAACGCCGGCTCAAGTGAGCTCGACCCAAAAGAAACCACAAATATACATAGCTCTCATTCTCATCACTAGGTCGCATATACAATACAAGTGGTAGATGGAGAATACTAGATACAATGATAAAGCAAAAAGGAATAAAGTATACTCGCAACCCACCTACGGGCGATGTCGCGAGTCTGAGCAAAAGAAACTGATGACAAGATAGCCCGCCGCTACGAGACTGACGGGTCCGACCTGCAAGACACTGTGGCACAACGGGGGTGAGTTGCCAGCTCGTGAGTAAATATAACATCTAATAAGACAATCGTAAGAATGCACGCAATGCGGAACAACATGTATGTCCATATGTGCTATAATATCTCTAGTATGTATGCGCAGGTATGCAATGTCATTATTAAGTCTCCAAGAGTTTTAAATGCTAAGGTTATTGAATTCTTAACTTTAAAGCATGAACATCTGTATAGTAGCTAAATATCATCGAGAAATCATCTGAAAACCTGTGTCAAGCATCGACACCAAAAAGGAATCATATCTGTCTCAATATCGGGCTCCGTCAGTCCGGATCGGCCCACACCATAAATCTCACGACAACGGTCGGTATCCTCCGGATATCCGCCGCGCCAGACATCACCGGTAGGTAGTCTTCCCCTGTCAGGCTCATCGTCTACAACTCGATCTTCTTGCCCCGGGGTACCATACCGGGCCCACCATGTACCCGAGACGGTTCATCCACTCCTCGAATCGGGTCTCGAAATCCAACAGAAAACATGAAAACTCATGGTGGACGACACATACATCACGAGAAAACCGCAACTTTGTTTTGCAAAAGATAAATATAAGGTTTTGTTAAATTCTTGCGGTTTTCCCCAAAAATCCAGAAATCGCTGAAAAACTGAAATCATCAAGAAATCATAATGTCCACATGTTATATATGATAAGTGTCTATGATATCAATGTATATGATGTGAGAGTTTGGCTAGAAATCTATGTAAATATGATAGTAATGCGAGGTATATGCATGCGATACAATCTCAAATATCATGCATGAATGCAATGGCGTTACTAAGCTAAACAGGTTTTTATAGTGCACGTGGCATGGCAAATACCAAGGGCTTGTGTGTCACATGAATAATGCGCGTGCAATAGATGCCAATGGTAAGGTGTTCGTGTCCTACGAAATGATATCGCATATGTATATATGAATGTCATATGAATGTCCATGCAATCTAGTATAGGGTTAGCTGTAAGGGTATGCAATGTACATAAATGGATAAGCTAGCTAACAATATAATTATTGCATAAAGTAGGGTAATCCTAACTAGGGAGGGGGGCCTCACGCCATCCAGACGATTCCCCCATAGATGAATATATCTACTCACCAGAAATCCCCGCTAAACTGATCCGGCCACCGCTTTGCCTTTTCGCGCCGTATCCGAAGTTTCCCCGACCGATCCTAGAATTGCATACACAAAATATAAGGTTACAGATTTCTGAAATGATGCAACTCACACTATGAAAAGATCGACGCTCTCGAATTAATCACAACATGCACTCGGTACGCGGAAAATACACGAAAATCGCTAAAACCTTAACTAAAATCTCCGTATCGGGGAAATCGATTAAACTACAACCCGACTAGACGAAACCCCGCGTTCGCGCATTCTAATAATCCTATACGAAGCTAATAATATTGCTAACCTAACGCAAATTGACCGCCTTCTATTTCTACAAAAAAATCTAGTAAGCGATTCCTTACCGATTTGTTACAAACATCGAAATTTATCGATTTAGTAAGCATACCAATACACAATTAACCACTCCAATCACCTAGATAACCATCCCTAGCATAATCCAAGCATCATGCTACAAGCCCTAATTTCTAAAATCAAAACCTTCACTTGATTTTTCCAAATCAAACATTTACTACCAAACTAATATTTAGAATTGAAATTCTAGCACAATTAAACCTCAAGTAAGCAACTAGTTTAGGATTTTCACCTTTTAAATCTTGAACCCTAACTTTAATACATCAACCATGCTTTAAACCCTAATTACAACATCAATTCCCTTTCTTGAATTTCCTAACCAAGAATTCATAAGCAATTTACACACTAAAACTACTAAATCTAGCAACTTAAACAACAATTAACAACTAGATTAGGATTTATACCTCCCAAGTGTGAACCCTAGTTTGCTCAAGTCTCCAAGAAGCCTCCTTTCATCAACTTTTTAAACTAATTTGGGTTGAAGAGAGGGTGGATTAGGGTTTTACTTTGAATTGGAGAAGAAAATAATGTATTTTGTTGATTTTTCCATGATTTTAGAAGCAAGAAAAATGAGGGAAAAATTTGGGCTGAAGGAGGGAGGCTCGGCCTGAGCTAGAGGGTGAGGGAGAGTGAGGGAAAAATGTGGAAGGTTCCAAGAAGAAGTCACTCTCAATTGTATTTAATGCTTAACATAACAATTTTTACAAAAAAACCCCTTTTTGTTCATTTTTTTCATTAAATTTCCACCCCAAAATCTAAAAATGTGAAAGTCATGAAACAATTTTATTAACACCATATTTTATCTTATAAAGACTCCTAATTAAGAAATTTACCTAATTAAATTTGTATTTACCCCTAATTAAATGTATTTAAAAAGGCTTAAAATAATAAAAAAATAATTAATTACGAATTTTTTTTTATTTAACTAGAAAATTATAAATGACATTTTAGTGACAAAATTATAGTAATATCTTATTTAAATTTTGTATAATTAGGTCTATAATGAAAAATATCAATTTTGACTTTTTACGGAAAAAGCCGAAAAATTGGCCGATTACCGAAAAACTGCCTAAACGATTTTTGAAGGGTTACAATCTTCCCCCCTTAAAGAAATTCGGTCCCCGAATTTAGAATTTAACTACGCGTACCTTCAAAAAGATGGGGATATCTCTTCCTCATCTCGACCTTGGTCTCCCAGGTGACCTCCTCGCTGTTCGGGCCACGCCAAAGGACTTTGACAGACGGTATGACCTTCGACCTCAATTTCTTCACCTGCCGATCCAAGATGACAACCGGCTGCTCGGTGAAAGAAAGATCACGCTCTAACTGGATCGTCTGGTGCTGAATCGCCTGGGAAGGATCATGAAGGTACTTGCGGAGCATCGAGACATGGAATACGGGGTGAACATCGGGGAAGCTGGGCGGAAGGGCTAACCGATAAGCGACTGGACCAACGCGCTCTAGGATCTCGAAAGGACCAACATATCTAGGACTCAGCTTCCCTTTCCGTCCAAATCTCATCACACCCTTCATCGGAGAGACCTTCAGGAAAACATGATCGCCAACAGCGAACTCGAGTCGGCGACGACGCCTGTCAGCATAAGATTTCTGCCTGCTCTGTGCCGCTCTCATCCTGTCCCGAATCAGCTGTATTTTCTCGGTCGTCTCCTGTACGATCTGAGGCCCCAAAATACTGCTCTCCCTGAGCTCTGTCCAACATACAGGCGATCGACATCTCCTCCCATATAAAGCCTCGAAAGGTGCCATCTGAATCGTCTCCTGGAAGCTATTATTGTAGGAAAACTCGATCAGAGGCAAATGACGATCCCAGCTACCACCGAAATCTAAAACACAAGCTCTGAGCATGTCCTCAAGAGTCTGAATCGTACGCTCCGACTGACCGTCAGTCTGAGGATGAAAGGCTGTGCTAAAACTCAATCGGGTGCCCAAAGCTTCCTGTAGCTTCTGCCACAATCGGCTGGTAAACTGGGTGCCACGGTCGGACACGATGCAAGTCGGAACGCCATGCAGTCGCACTATCTCATCAATATAAACCTGGGCGTACTGAGAAAATCCAAAAGTGGTCTTCACTGGCAGGAAGTGAGCCGCTTTCGTCAGTCGATCCACAATCACCCAGATAGAGTCATACCCTCGACTGGTCCTGGGTAGACCCACAACGAAGTCCATGGAGACCTGCTCCCACTTCCACTCAGGGATGGGCAAAGGCTGTAACTCGCCGGCTGGCCTCTGGTGCTCGGCCTTGACTTGCTGACAAGTCAGGCATCTCGACACAAAATCTGTAATATCCTTCTTCATCCCGTCCCACCAATAAACCTCTCTCAAATCACGGTACATCTTGGTGGAACCTGGATGCACACTGTATACTGATCTATGTGACTCCTCGAGAATATCACGCCTCAGTCCCTCTGAATCTGGCACGCACAGTCGAGTCCTAAATCGAAGTATCCCCTGATCATCAAGCACGAACTCAGAAACTCTGCCCTGCCGAATCTGCTCAATAATCTCTAATGTACGGGCATCGCCGGACTGTGCCTCGTGGATACGGTCATGTAACTGTGGGCGTGCTCTGAAATGGGCCAGCTGTCCCCCTGTAGGAGTAAACTCGAACTGCACTCTGCTATCACATAAAACCTGCCAATCCGCCGTCGACTGCATCTGTACTGCGCTCAAACAAGATATGCTACCTCCGGGCCTCCTACTCAAAGCATCTGCCACCACATTCGCCTTGCCCGGATGGTATAGAATCTCGCAGTCATAATCTTTCACCAACTCCATCCAACGGCGCTGTCTCAGGTTCAGGTCTCGCTGCTGGAAGATATATTTCAAACTCTTGTGGTCAGTGAATATCTGGCACGACTCACCGTATAGGTAGTGTCTCCAGATCTTAAGTGCAAACACCACTGCAGCCATCTCTAAATCATGGGTGGGGTAGTTCTGCTCGTGTTTCCTCAGCTGCCGAGAAGCATACGCGATAACTCTGTCGTACTGCATCAACACACATCCCAGCCCCACTCTAGAAGCATCACAATATACCACGAACCCGCCTGATCCTGAAGGCAATGTTAACACTGGAGCAGTAGTCAGACGAGTCTTCAACTGCTGGAAGCTATCCTCACATGCATGGGTCCAATCAAAAGGAACCCCCTTCCGGGTCAACCCGGTCAATGGTGCAGCAATGCGAGAGAAATCCTGGACAAAACGTCGATAATAGCCGGCCAGACCTAGAAAACTGCGAACCTCTGTAACTGATACTGGTCTAGGCCAACGCTGAACTGCCTCGATCTTCTTCGGGTCCACGCAAATACCATCTCTCGTCACCACATGACCCAAGAAGTCGACACTGTCTAACCAGAATGCGCACTTGGAGAATTTGGCGAACAGCTGATGCTCCCTCAAAGTCTGTAATGTGATACGTAAGTGCTGCTCATGCTCCTCCCGGCTCCGAGAATAAACCAAGATGTCGTCAATGAACACAATGATGAACTGATCGAGATACGGCCTGAATACGCGGTTCATCAAATCCATAAACGCTGCCGGGGCATTGGTGAGCCCGAACGACATCACCAAGAACTCGTAATGACCATAACGAGTACGGAAGGCAGTCTTCGGAATATCCTCCTTCCGAACCCGCAACTGGTGATAACCTGACCGTAAATCAACCTTCGAGAAAAACCCTGCACCCTGGAGCTGATCAAATAAGTCATCAATGCGGGGTAGGGGATACCTGTTCCGCACAGTAACCCGGTTCAGCTGACGATAATCAATGCATAAACGCATACTTCCGTCCTTCTTCTTAACAAACAAGACGGGAGCGCCCCAAGGTGACACACTCGGTCGGATAAGCCCTTTGTCCAGCAAGTCCTGTAACTGATCCTTTAGCTCTCTCAGCTCCGCCGGGGCCATCCGATAAGGAGGTATAGAAATAGGCCCCGTGCCAGGGATCAAGTCAATACAGAACTCAATCTCGCGCTCTGGTGGCAGACCAGGCAGCTCGTCAGGAAATACATCAGGAAACTCTCTCACAACAGGGACCTGGTCCAACGGAACCTCTGTGGAGCTAGTATCACAAACATAGGCTAAGAATCCCTGACACCCTTTCCTTAAGAGCTGACCAGCGCGAAGAGATGAAATCAAGCTGGGAAGGGTAGCGCTACGATCTCCCTGAATAATAAGAACCGGCTCACCAGGAAAACTGAATCTGACTGCTTTTTCACGGCAGTCCACTGATGCATAACAAGTGGCTAGCCAGTCCATACCAAGAAGAACGTCAAAGTCTAGCATATCGAGGAGAATCAAATCTACGGAAGAATCTCTCTCCCCGATACGAACGGAACAAGATCGGTACACAAAACGGGCAACAAAAGACTCGCCTACCGGGGTAATAACGACAAGCGGTTGATCTAACGGACAAGACTCTCGGCCCAACCTCGGTGCAAAATACGTGGAAACATAGGAATGTGTGGAGCCTGGATCAAATAATACCCGTGCATCAAAAGAACATACTGGCAGAGTACCTGTCACGACGGCATTGGATGCCTGTGCATCCTGAGGAGTCAATGCGAACACTCGGGCCTGTCCACCACTAATAGCTGGCTGTGCTCTGCCTCTACCTCGGCCTCTGCCTCTGTCGCCTCGTCCTCTCTGAACTGGACCGCCACGCCCACGGCCTCTGGAAGCATCTGGCTGGCGTGAAGCATCATCAGAAGGAGGAAGTAAAGCTCTCTGCGAAGGTGGTGAAGGTGGTAAAGTCACATGCGGGACTGTCGCCGTGCCCGGACGTCCCATGGTACAGTCTCTGACACGGTGGTACTGACTCCCACACCGAAAACATCCTGGAGACGACTGCTGGGTCTGTGGATATGAACCAAATAACTGACCTCGTCTCAATCCTCTGCCTCCGCCATCTCCCGGAAATAATCTATCACGACGTCTGCCCATCTGCCGCTGAGCTGGCGTATCAGTACGGATCCTCTTCGGCCCAGAAGCGACCGGAGTCTCAGAAATACGCTCCTCCAAAAGTAAGGCTGCATCCATCGCGGCAGCGTATGTATCAAAGTGCTGGGTGCCGATGGCAAGGAATAGCTGTGTATCAAGCCCTCGTACAAACCTCTTTAGCCTCTTCTCTTCTGTGTCGACTAGGTACGGTGCATATCGAGACAACTGGGTAAACTGTATATCATACTCCGACACTGTCATCCCAGGAGTCTTGCGCAAAGACTTAAAACTACGGGCTCGAGCATCTCGGACACTCTCCGGAAGAAAACGGGCAAGAAATGCAGATGTAAACTCATCCCAGGTCATAGAAGGCAGACCTGCAGCTCGGCCTCTCTCTACTGAGTCGTACCATGTCTGGGCAAGACCCTCCAGACGAAAACTCGCAAACTCCACCAATCTATCCTCAGAACACCTCAACGAACGGCCAATCCGTGCCATCCTATCGAGAAATGCCTGTGGGTCCTCTGTCGCATCTGTACCGGTAAAAGATGGAGGTCTCAATCTCATAAACTCCTGTAGTGAAACAGGAATAGTCTCCGTAGTAGCAGCAGGAGTGACCATCTGTGCAGCAGGTACGATCGTGGTCTGTGGGGTGGAAGGAACGTCCTCGGATCTCTGTGCCCGGCTGGACTCAACTAAAGATCCCATCATCTGCCTCAACTCTTGCATGCCGGCCTCTAATCTGGCAATACGGTCTGGATGAGGCGGATCAGTATGACCCTGAGGGACATGTGTATCATCCTGCTCGATCCTCGCCTTAGACGGGCCCGCCCGAATCTCATCCCTAGCGGCAGCCCGCTGAGCTCTCGTAGTCTTTGGCGGCATCGAAGCTGGAATAAGAAACAGGACCGATAAGGACATTGCAATTGAATCAAGGAATGCAAGGAATCAAGAAAGGAAATACAAGCAATTATATCCTAAGGTTACTTAGGCGGAGTACCGTATCGTAAGTATGCCGCGGATCATAACCACGCTACGCCACTCTGCTTAAGTCACCTACTCCATCTACCAGGGTCGTCCTACACTCAGAAAGGTAAAACCTATGCTCTGATACCAACTTTGTCACGGCCCGAAAGTACGGAACGTGACTGGCACTTAGATTACGAGACGTCTAAAGGCGTACCGTAACCTAAGTCAGCCAAAGCCCAGAAATCTAACCCAAAATCCAAGAGAGTGAAGGAAAACCTAAAATGAAAACGGTTTTGAAATCAATTGAGTTGCAAAGAATCCCTTTTTAAAACATCAAAAATTTCTGAAAATTTCGGCAGAGTCTCCCCTGTATTTTCTATCCCCAAAAATGGGTACAACAAGATAATACATATGAAATCATAAAAATGGCATCCCCAAGCGGGAGCTAGCTCTTCGCCCAAGGCGGATCAAAACCACATGCAATATATATAAGCAATACTAAGAAAAGAGCAGAAGAAACCCAAAATATCAGAAAACGCAACGCCGGCTCAAGTGAGCTCGACCCAAAAGAAACCACAAATATACATAGCTCTCATTCTCATCACTAGGTCGCATATACAATACAAGTGGTAGATGGAGAATACTAGATACAATGATAAAGCAAAAAGGAATAAAGTATACTCGCAACCCACCTACGGGCGATGTCGCGAGTCTGAGCAAAAGAAACTGATGACAAGATAGCCCGCCGCTACGAGACTGACGGGTCCGACCTGCAAGACACTGTGGCACAACGGGGGTGAGTTGCCAGCTCGTGAGTAAATATAACATCTAATAAGACAATCGTAAGAATGCACGCAATGCGGAACAACATGTATGTCCATATGTGCTATAATATCTCTAGTATGTATGCGCAGGTATGCAATGTCATTATTAAGTCTCTAAGAGTTTTAAATGCTAAGGTTATTGAATTCCTAACTTTAAAGCATGAACATCTGTATAGTAGCTAAATATCATCGAGAAATCATCTGAAAACCTGTGTCAAGCATCGACACCAAAAAGGAATCATATCTGTCTCAATATCGGGCTCCGTCAGTCCGGATCGGCCCACACCATAAATCTCACGACAACGGTCGGTATCCTCCGGATATCCGCCGCGCCAGACATCACCGGTAGGTAGTCTTCCCCTGTCAGGCTCATCGTCTACAACTCGATCTTCTTGCCCCGGGGTACCATACCGGGCCCACCATGTACCCGAGACGGTTCATCCACTCCTCGAATCGGGTCTCGAAATCCAACAGAAAACATGAAAACTCATGGTGGACGACACATACATCACGAGAAAACCGCAACTTTGTTTTGCAAAAGATAAATATAAGGTTTTGTTAAATTCTTGCGGTTTTCCCCAAAAATCCAGAAATCGCTGAAAAACTGAAATCATCAAGAAATCATAATGTCCACATGTTATATATGATAAGTGTCTATGATATCAATGTATATGATGTGAGAGTTTGGCTAGAAATCTATGTAAATATGATAGTAATGCGAGGTATATGCATGCGATACAATCTCAAATATCATGCATGAATGCAATGGCGTTACTAAGCTAAACAGGTTTTTATAGTGCACGTGGCATGGCAAATACCAAGGGCTTGTGTGTCACATGAATAATGCGCGTGCAATAGATGCCAATGGTAAGGTGTTCGTGTCCTACGAAATGATATCGCATATGTATATATGAATGTCATATGAATGTCCATGCAATCTAGTATAGGGTTAGCTGTAAGGGTATGCAATGTACATAAATGGATAAGCTAGCTAACAATATAATTATTGCATAAAGTAGGGTAATCCTAACTAGGGAGGGGGGCCTCACGCCATCCAGACGATTCCCCCATAGATGAATATATCTACTCACCAGAAATCCCCGCTAAACTGATCCGGCCACCGCTTTGCCTTTTCGCGCCGTATCCGAAGTTTCCCCGACCGATCCTAGAATTGCATACACAAAATATAAGGTTACAGATTTCTGAAATGATGCAACTCACACTATGAAAAGATCGACGCTCTCGAATTAATCACAACATGCACTCGGTACGCGGAAAATACACGAAAATCGCTAAAACCTTAACTAAAATCTCCGTATCGGGGAAATCGATTAAACTACAACCCGACTAGACGAAACCCCGCGTTCGCGCATTCTAATAATCCTATACGAAGCTAATAATATTGCTAACCTAACGCAAATTGACCGCCTTCTATTTCTACAAAAAAATCTAGTAAGCGATTCCTTACCGATTTGTTACAAACATCGAAATTTATCGATTTAGTAAGCATACCAATACACAATTAACCACTCCAATCACCTAGATAACCATCCCTAGCATAATCCAAGCATCATGCTACAAGCCCTAATTTCTAAAATCAAAACCTTCACTTGATTTTTCCAAATCAAACATTTACTACCAAACTAATATTTAGAATTGAAATTCTAGCACAATTAAACCTCAAGTAAGCAACTAGTTTAGGATTTTCACCTTTTAAATCTTGAACCCTAACTTTAATACATCAACCATGCTTTAAACCCTAATTACAACATCAATTCCCTTTCTTGAATTTCCTAACCAAGAATTCATAAGCAATTTACACACTAAAACTACTAAATCTAGCAACTTAAACAACAATTAACAACTAGATTAGGATTTATACCTCCCAAGTGTGAACCCTAGTTTGCTCAAGTCTCCAAGAAGCCTCCTTTCATCAAATTTTTAAACTAATTTGGGTTGAAGAGAGGGTGGATTAGGGTTTTACTTTGAATTGGAGAAGAAAATAATGTATTTTGTTGATTTTTCCATGATTTTAGAAGCAAGAAAAATGAGGGAAAAATTTGGGCTGAAGGAGGGAGGCTCGGCCTGAGCTAGAGGGTGAGGGAGAGTGAGGGAAAAATGTGGAAGGTTCCAAGAAGAAGTCACTCTCAATTGTATTTAATGCTTAACATAACAATTTTTACAAAAAAACCCCTTTTTGTTCATTTTTTTCATTAAATTTCCACCCCAAAATCTAAAAATGTGAAAGTCATGAAACAATTTTATTAACACCATATTTTATCTTATAAAGACTCCTAATTAAGAAATTTACCTAATTAAATTTGTATTTACCCCTAATTAAATGTATTTAAAAAGGCTTAAAATAATAAAAAAATAATTAATTACGAAATTTTTTTTATTTAACTAGAAAATTATAAATGACATTTTAGTGACAAAATTATAGTAATATCTTATTTAAATTTTGTATAATTAGGTCTATAATGAAAAATATCAATTTTGACTTTTTACGGAAAAAGCCGAAAAATTGGCCGATTACCGAAAAACTGCCTAAACGATTTTTGAAGGGTTACACCTTTGAGTAATGCTTACGTCATCTTGACGCTGTTCTTACCCGCTGTAAGGATAAGAACTTAACTTTGAGTTGGGAAAAATGTCATTTCATAGTTCAAGAAGGTATTGTCTTAGAGCATATCATTTCATGAAATGGCATTGAGGTAGAAAAATATAAAGTATATGTCATTTCTAACCTTCCTCCTCCCAAATGCGTAAAAAATATACGATCTTTTCTTGGTCATACCAGATTTTATAGACGATTTATTAAGAACTTTAGCAAAATTGCTATACTCTTAACCCTTCTCTAGGCCAAGGATACAACATTTCACTTCGACTCGAATTGCATGGCTGTTTTTGATTCACTTAAACATTCCCTCACTACAGCCCTCGTTCTATCATCTCCGGACTGGAATCACCATTTTGAGCTTATGTGTAATGCATCCGATTTTACTATTGGTACAGTCTTAGGACAACACATTGATAAGATACCACATGTAATTTACTATGCAAGTAGGATCTTGAACGATGCCCAAATGAATTATATAACCATCGAGAAAGAACTCTTGGCAGTTGTATTTGCATTATAAAATTTTAGGCCCTACTTAATTGGCTCTCCAGTTGTAGTTTACATCGATCATTCCACTCTAAGACATCTTTTATCGAAGAAGGATGCTAAATCCAGGCTAATACGTTGGATCCTATTGTTACAAGAATTTGATCTTATTATACGAGATAAGAGTGAATGTGAAAACTTCATAGCCGACCAATTTTTACGACTTTCTTCTTCACCATCGTTGACCTTACCTATAAACGATTCCTTTCCAGACGAACAACTCTTGACCATATCCTGCGAACCTTGGTTCGCGGATATTGTGAATTATTTAGCAACGGGACTTCTACCCAGCCAATGGTCAAAACAAGACAATCAACGATTTCTATCCCAAGTAAAAACTTTTACTGGGATAAATCTTATTTGTTTAAGTATTGTCCTGATCAAATCATTCGCCGATGTGTCCCTAATAATGAATTCAAGGGTGTATTGTCTTTCTGCCATGATCAGGTATGTGGCGGTCACTTTGGTCCAAGAAAAACGGTGGAAAAATTTTTGCAATGTGGTTTTTATTGGCCAACGTTATTCAAATATGAATATGATTATTGCAAAACTTGTTCACGGTATCAACACATGGGTCGGATTTCACGGAGAAATGAGATGCCACTCTAATCTATTTTGGTTGTGGAGATATTTAATGTTTGGGGAATTGATTTTATGGGCCCTTTTCCCAACTCTTTTAGGAATTTATACATTTTATTAGCGGTTGATTATATCTCTAAATGGGTGGAAGAAAGACCGTGCCGTACTAATGACAACAAAATAATTGTTAAGTTCCTTAAACAAAATATCTTTTCTAGGTTCGGACACCCTCGCGCTATAATTAGCGACAATGGGGCGCATTTTTGTAATCGGTCTTTCGAGACTTTGATGCGGAAATATTCAATCAACCATAAGCTTTCTACACCCTATCATCCCCAAATGAGCGGGAAAACTGAGATCTCCAGTAGACAGATCAAACAAATTTTGGAGAAAACGGTTTCTATGAACCGTAATGATTGGTCCACCAAATTAATGGATGCTCTTTGGGCATTTCGTACCGCCTATAAGACCGATCTTCGTATGTCTCCATACCGACTAGTGTTTGGGAAGGTTTGTCACCTTCCTGTCGAGATCGAACATAAAGCAACGTGGGCTATTGAAGAACTTAATTGTGATTTTGGTCAAGCTAGCAATTATCGGAATCTGCAATTAAATGAGCTAAGCGAACTTCACGATGAAGCTCACGATAATGCGATTATAGTAAAGAACCGGACAAAGGTATTTCATGACAAAAACCTTTTGAGAAAAACTTTCACACCGAGACAACAAGTCCTTCTTTACGATTCCCGTCTCCATCTTCATCCGGGTAAGCTAAGATCTCGTTGGAAAGGACCTTTTGTGATGCATTATGTGTACCCACATGGTGCAGTGGATATAGAAAATGTTAAAAACGGTTCTAATTTTAAAGTAAATGGCCATAGATTAAAACCGTACTTTTCCGCTTACCCATCAGAGGAGCTCCTGTTCTTGCAGGAGCCGCTTTATCATAACTAACTTTCCTCCACCCCACATCCATGTTTCGGTAACACTATTTTATCTAAGAATGGAGGTGTGTTAAATAAGAAAAAAAGATAAATAAACGTGTGTGCTAAAGAACAATTTTGGGGGTAGTTTTTTTTCATTTGACTCTTTTTTTGCCTCTATTATTCTCCATCCAAGATTACAGGTTGATAAGCTCGAAGAACAATATCAGTGAGAACACTTCTGCAAACAAGTTTGGGGGGAGGTTTGTGTTTACTGAAATATCATTTGGCACTGGGTACTACTATATATAAAAAAATATAGCGTTGAATGAATGAAATTTTTTTGTAAATAAAAGTTAGAAAGTGAAAAATACATATGAAAGAGGGAAAGAGATTTAAGAAGTGCAAGAAAATTAGATGTTTTAAAACGAAGTTAGTGATAGGTAGTCATGAGCTGTTATCCCAAGGGTTAGTAAGATGAAAGGAATCAGTAATCTGAGAATAGAAATAAGTCTGAAAAATAGTCTCTATTCTTGAGTCTAAATATCTGAACGTTGATACCCTACTATACGCATTTGCACACATCTTGAAACTTAGGATAGTAGAGTATACCTTGAAATGTTCTTGTCTAAAAGATTTAGTATGAAGAAAAAAATATATAAACAAAAATATAAATGAAAAATAAAAAAAAATAAACGGTGAAGAAAAATGAACACTGGTTTTGTAATTATTTAAGGCAGCATAAAAAAATATAGCGAGGGTGTCTTATCACCTAGTGCCTTAGACCAACTGGTTTGGGAGTCACTGCTAAGACTTAAGTGTTGCAAAACTAGGATATTGCTAATTACGCCTTAATAAGTGAGCACATTTGGTAATCGGTTGGTTAGTATCTCAAGAAGTATTAACGGTCACATGAAGAATGTATAAGCAAATCCATTTAAAGCATCACCGACTAAAAAGTACTAAGAAATAAGGATAAGGGTATGATAGCTTGAATTGAATTCTCTAACTGTAGGGATATCTTTTACACACACGTAGGGGTATATGATCGATGTTTGGAACAAAGATAGGGAGGAAGACTAAAGACGATGTTTTATTGAGGGAGGATGTGATTTCTGACATCTTTTCAAGACCATTAAGATAGAGCCCATGACAACTAAAAAGCTAGTGTAGTTTGAAACTCTTATTTTCAAGTTCTTTCTTTTATATGTTTCTTATTTTTATATGTAACTTTCATTTTTTTTTCTTTTATTCTGGAATTTTGTGGGTGAAATCCGCTGAAAACCTTAGGAGACAACACTCCTCCTACTAGGGACACCTAGAGCTTTAAAGGCTTGTTGCACGTGCTAAGTGCAATCGTGCTGCCTACGAAAGTGTGTTAGGTTTTTCATTTTAATAAATAGTTTGCTCGGGACGATCAAAAATAAGTTTGGGGGTATTTGATTATTCAAATATATTGCACATTTGTATGGACAATTTTCTATTATTTTTAACTACTAAAAGGTGTTAATTGTAAATAAAGAACATATATGGGTTTATTTGTAAAAAGTTTATTATCATATGTTTTTACATTTATAATTAATATAATTAGGGAAAATATTTGCATATAATATTTAAATGAAATATTAGTAATTAAAATATGCAAATATTCCTAATCAATATTCTTAAGATATTATATCATATAAATGGTTAGAACAATATCTCAAAAATACCAAATGCTACTAATACTTTGATTTGAGATATTGTGCAGGTATTAGCTCAGGTCTGAAATCTACATAGGAGATCCAAGTTAAATCAGGATATCGAAACTGAATTTGCCAAATTTTAGAAACAAATCGAGGAATCTAGCAATGACAGAGACTATGGGCAATTTTTTTCAAAATTTATATATCAAAAGGATCTCCAAACATCAAGACAAAAGGCCAAAAAAATCCCAAGTCCCAATCCCACTAAGAGGCGGCGAATCCGCGCTTAAAGAGGGGTATAGGCGGTGGAACCGCGGTCAGATCTGGGCCGTTGGATCTAGGATTTTGGAGACATGATCGTAATATCAACTACTGCCATATGGAATCTAGGGTTTATATTTTCAGGGGATATATAAAGGACCGAGAGCTGTGCATTCCAAAATCATCCAAGAATTCAAGATCCAAAATAAAAAGTTCAAGAAAGAGTTCTACGAGCGAAACCAGGGTTCTTGTAATCTACCTTTTTAAGAAGAAAATTGTAATGCGATAGTTGATTAATAAAGGTTGTTTTTGTTTTAATTTTTTTTTCATTTAATTTTCTGCATTTACTTTCCGCACTCCTTTTCCGCATTAATTTTCCGCATTATTTTCTTGCTCCTTTAATTATGGTTTCATTCATTTTCAACATTTCTTCTGAATCGCTACTAATCATGAGCGAGTAATTTCTTGCTTGCTAGGGTTTGTAGGATATGATAGAATAATGGATGAAATATTTTTTTAACTTCTTTTGACATTTTAATGTTTAGAAAAATAAATGTTAACCTTCTTATCGGGCACGCTAACAATTAATGATAGTCACGACCACGATTTGAGATTGGTTAATATTTGTTTTGTTAAGGGCTTGAGATAAATAGAGATCAATGGAAGGACAAGGGTCAGTAGAAGGAAACCCTAATCCCTCCGAGAACCCTAATCCACATTCATCGCTATCTCTCTAGTTTTAAACTATTAAAAGATAAAAAGAGTCATTTCTAAACATTCATCCACTAACTACAGTAACATTTCAGAAAATATAAAATATTATGTTTGGAAATTTAATATTAAAATAATAAATTTCGCGAAAACTATTCGATTTGCGAATATGGATTTTTCGTAAAATGGTATAAGTATATACCAATATTTGGAAATTTATCGGAGATTAAAATAATTTATTTATTTTATTGATATTTATCGGATTTTATCCAAAATCCGTGTTTTTACACTTTTCATGATTTTTGCACCATGTCATGTGCATGTGTGTGTTTGTGAGTTAGTGAGAATGAGAAAGGAAATAAAAAGAGAAAGGAAAAGAAAAGAAAAGAAATGTAAAGAGAGTGTGAATGGAATATGGATTGATGTTTTGGACAAAATTAGATATATTATGAGAGAGTGAGTGTAGGAGGTGGTGAGGCTAAGAGAGAGAGAAGGGAAGTGAGACTTGGCTGCCTCAATCCTTCCCTCATCTCCATTTTTCTTCTTCATCTTTTGCTTCAAGCTTCATTCTTTCACTACCCCAATACACCATCTCAAATCCTATGCCAAAACCCAATGCACCCTTCATCAAAAACATGCACACACCCATTGTAAACCTCTTGAACCATCCAAGTTTGGATTTTGAAGGTTTTGTACGACTCAAAATCTTTCCTAGGCTGCCAATGAGGTAATCCATACACTTTAGATATGTTTTTGCGTTAAATATCGTATTTTTAGTTAGAAATTGAGTTAATTAGGTTTTTGATTTTAGAAAATTAAAAGTTGCTGTCTAGTGGCCATTTGAGATGTAGTGAGTGTTTACAAGACCTTAGGGATTGATACCATGGCCTGGAAATAAGTTTAGAATCCAAAATACGAAGTTAGAAATTTTCCGTGTCGGTTTTGTGTGACCTTAAAGCCTACAGGGAATCTGGGATGACCTACGAAGTTTCTGAGAAAAACTAGCAAGACCATTAACCTAGATAGACTACCATAAGACCACCACCTGAATACGAGCATGTTTGGAGCTCATCGGACCGGCGAGACCGGACTTGGGGGTGACGTCGCCGGTTTTGTAGTAGGTGTTGGGGATGTGGTTTTGCCCGTAACTCACTTACCCTATAACCTATCCTCTATACTTGCTTGTTTAGTCCAAATTGACCTGAGGAGAAATCTGGGAGTGGTTTCTCATGTTGCTGCTTATTATTTTAAAGATATTAAAATTGGTTTTGAAATTTGAGATTCGGATTGCGTCGTTAGACGTTTGTACGTCAACGGACGAGGGTTGTTTGGTTGTTTTTGGCATGCTAAGCTATAGGTTCTAACCTATAGACAATCCATGTGCCGTATCGGTTTTCAGATATTAATTGTGTTTGCGTTTCGATGTGTATTGATTATAGATACTTCGCGTGGACTTCCGAGACGACGAAGCACATCGATTTCGGCTAAGCGAGGAGAATTACGGTGAGTAGATTTAT
Organism: Agapanthus africanus; assembly: GCA_030015575.1. Classification (NCBI taxonomy): domain Eukaryota; kingdom Viridiplantae; phylum Streptophyta; class Magnoliopsida; order Asparagales; family Amaryllidaceae; genus Agapanthus; species Agapanthus africanus. The sequence goes on from JASDDO010000029.1 coordinate 412,289,392, forward strand.
ATCTACGGGGGAAGTCGGGTGGATGGCGTATAGCACCCCCGCAAATTATAAATGAAAACCCGATATATATATATTAGGGTTATAGAAAAACCTATATAGGATTCACGGATGGGATAGTTAATGATGATTGATATAATAAAGTGAATCATGATAAGTATGAATCGAAAAAGAACAAGTGTGAGTTGATAGTGGCTTAATATGAGATCGAGATCGACACGACTCGAGATTTATAAGATTTGACGTATATGAACGATATCATTATGAGATTGCTACAAACGTGAATTGAGAGATATGTGTATGATATATCTATATTGATGAGCGAATGAGTGATGTGACGTACGAGACTTTAGATCTGTACCCTCTATATTGTATAGGATGATAGATTCCCTGTCCCGTTTGTTGTTATCGTACGATGAATTACCGTACGAGATATATTGTATAAGATGATAGATTCCCTTTTCTGTTAATGTCACCGTACGATTGATTGCCGTACGAGATGTGTTTTGCCTGATGATTGATCCGTGCTTATGATTTGAGAATGTTAATTAGAGAATTTTGCCATATCGGATGTTATAAGGCATGATCGCCAATGTAGAAGATATTACCTAAACCATATCTATTCCAAACCGACGAATCGTATGCATCTTTAAATGGAAACCTCAAGGGACGTTACGGATTTTCAAATGATATTCCTTTCTTAAAATACCGTAGCCCCCACTTTCAAAACTACGATTCGTAATTTTTAAGTGACCGTATAGTTCATAAGTAGATAGTTGTACCCATTAATTGTTCATGGTATGTAGAATATTACCCCTAGTAATGTATATACCCTGTTCCAATAATTAATGCTATATGATATCCTTTGCTAGTACACCTGCACCATTACCGTTGATATGCATGTTACACTTACACAGATTTGCTGGCTCACACACATTCTTCATCGGTAATTGCTATGTCCCTTACACTGTAGAACTGCCACATCATGATATGATTCATAACTGTGTAGTATATTCATTGTTCTGTACCATCACTTGACATGCTTGCATGATATAACTGATATACTCATATTACTACTCTATATTGCATACATCGTACCTTGTGGTTATATGCTTGTATGATATACCGATATGCTCATATTATTACTCTATGTTGCATACGTCGTACTTTACGGTTATATGCATTGAGATGCAGTTTTCATGAGATTTCTGGATTTGAGAACCGTGGTTATATTTCGAAGGAAATGATGTATTGTTTTAAAAACCCGGTTTCTCATGATATGATATTTCGATGCATCCACCATGAGTTTTCTCGGTTCTGAGATTGGTTTTCGAGACCCGATTCGAGGAGATGGATGATCCGTTTGCGGGTACATGGTGGACCCGGTATGGTACCCCTGGGGTAAGAAATGATTGTCGCAGATATCTGGAGGATACCGACCGAAGTCGTGAGATGGATATGAGGCTCGATCTGAGTATGCGGCGCCTGAGATGAGATATATATATGAGGGCCGATCTGAGGATGCGGTGCCTGAGGTATGAGGATTTACATGTCGATGCTGGACACGGGTTTTCATGATGTTTCGAGTGTCGGTGTTAGACACTCAGGTTCCATGATTTTGATGTGTCGTTGATAGACACAGGTGGTTGATATCCTCATACATACATACATACATACATACATACATATATACTATGTTTTCATGATTTTTTGAGTGTCGATGTTGGGCATTCATGTTCCATGATATTGAGTTGTGTCATTAATGGACACGTGGATGTTATACATATATATTACAGGCATATGATGTCGGATGTTTATTTATATATGCTATGGGCATTGACTTGATTGTTGACATATATGCATTTGTGGTCACCCTAGATATCATAGTACTACCTTCTGGATATAGTGATATCATAGAATTACTTTCAAGATATAGTGACCTAGGAAATCGTTGTCTTATTCGATTTCTACTTGTTGATGTTTTCTACTCACGAGTTGGCAACTCACCCCCTTTGTGCCACAGTTCTTACAGGTTTGATCGCTTGGGATCAGTTGCGGTATTGCTGGCACACAGCTTCATCCAGGGTGTTTGTTTTGGTAGGTGGGACACATGTTAATCATGCCCACTCTCGTACTATTATATTCTATTGTATCTAGACAAACTCCATCACATCATATCATATCACATCAGATCATAAACTAGTATTGTAAATTGGTAGACCTGGTCAGACTTGGGTATTGTGCGAGACTTAGAGCGATGGGTATATTTGATCGCTTTTCTTGAGTTGATGTCTTGCTTCTTATTTGTTCTTTCTGGGTTGATCTTCGCCATTGGGCGTCGTATATGTATTACTTGCGTGGTTGTGTTTCCGCCAGTTGGCGAAGAGCTAGCTCCCGGTTAGGGATGCCTATATATTGTTGTATATTAGGTTTTTGGATCAAAATATATAAGGGAGGTGCTGTTCGAATTTTGAAAAGACAAAACATAATTATTATACCTTAATTTAAAACTGCACCCCACTATAAAAAAAGGTTTAGATTTTCTGGGCTTCGGCTTACTTAATTACGTTACGCCTTTTGAAGTTGCGTGATTTAAGTGCCGGTCACGAACTAAATTTCGGGTCGTGAAAAAGTTGGTATCAGAGCATAAGGTTTAGCTTTGGTTGAGTCTGAGTTTGACTATGCGGAGTCTAGGTCGTATATATTCCGGAACCTAGGCTTGACCTTATGGAACTTAGACTTGACGGGAGGGTATTAAACCCGAACTTTCGTTTCATAGGTTGACCTTGATTGATAGAGTAGGTAGCTGATTGATCGATCTTTTGAGTGCTTACGCTTTTTAAATCAAAATTAAGAATACCACAATCAATAACGGTGTCGCTTGGTAGCCAGCCGGTTGAGTACGGGTCGGTCCACAGGAAGATGGATTCCTTTTCATTATGTTCTAACGAGTTAATCTGATCAAATCGGGTTTTGTTTTACGATCTAAGAATGAGATTAAATTGATTAAAATTCTTGCTAGGGTTAGGATTATATTAGTTTGGAAAAGGGATTCTACCCACTGCTTTCAATGCCCTAATGAAGAATATAAATGTTAGGGTAATAGTCAACAAAGGGGATTAGCACGATAAGGAAAAACTTAGTTTCTTCCTTTTGGTCTTTGTCCGTCCTTTCTTAACTCTTAGCCCTAACCTCTATTTAAATCAACCACAACCGGTCTAACTAGGGATTCACCGCTATCTTGAAGGATAGGTGCCGTAGTGAGCGGTGTGTGGTTAATTTAAATAAAGTCCTATTATAAAAATTATATGGGCAAAGAAAAGAGAGAGAGAGATTTACTTCTCTCAAAACTTCCCAATCCTAACCCTAACAAGTGAGGAATTACTCACTCATTAGGGAAGTTATGATAAGATTCATTTTTATAATTTTAAAAGACTATCTAAGTTGCAGATAATAAAAGACAGATAAAATTCAGGAATTAAATTCAGATAAAATAATGCACGATAAAAAAATACCTTTATTGATGACCTCTTGACGATTACAAGGAATTTAAAATTTAATCTAGAAATGAAAAAATAGGCATCTCAAAAGAGGCACCCTTTATTTTGCTTTGAGCCCTCCTATTTATAGATAGGAAAAACCCTAGGTTTACATTCTGATCCATGAAATTACAAAACAACCCCAAAGACTGAGTCAAAGCACCGACACCCCACCGACACGTGTATTGCACGGCCGCGGAACCGCGGCAGAATAGCCTGTTTGGCTGCGGATCCGCGGCCATTTGGTGGGCTCATGGGCCCAATTCTTTAAGGTTTCTTCAAGTTGCTTTTATCTTCTGTTTTCTTCACTTGGTCTCTCAGAATCTCTTCAATTCTCTTCCAGATTTCCAACAGTGCAGAATTTGTGGAATTTTACCGTAAGCTTCGCGTTGAAGTCTTGAATCTTGTGCTGCCCTTGTGCTTTGTGCAATTGAACTGTTTGCTGATCTTCATTTGTTCCTTGAACTGTTAGACGGCATCATATGGATTTATCTATTGTTGGTTGTAGTCTCACTTTTGTAACATCTTTTCATGAATTTCACTGAATTGTTCTGAGAACCCGTAACCTGCAATTATTTAGCAGACATGGATCAAAAGCACCTATTTATTTGTAATATGATTAAGAATGGGGAATATAATAATGCAAAATTCTGATATGAACAAATACCCCCAAACTTATCTTTTGCTCGTCCCGAGCAAAACCAATTTTATTCTCGAAAAATCCTAACCTCACTTTCGCAGGGAATCGCAATTGCACTGAGCTCGTGCAACAAGCCGTTAAACCTCTAGGTGTCCCTAGTAGGAGGAGTGTTGTCTCCTGAGGGTTTTCAGCGGATACTACTCACAAAATCCAGTCAATTTGGCCTATTGATTTTCATTCTTCAATTCGGTGTTCTAGCAAGAAATTCTATTATCTTCAACTTAGAAATCATCAACCCGTATTTTTCACACTCACTTATCATTTAACTTAAGACTGTATATGTTCTGTAAATTTATTTAGCTTTTAGCATCTTTTGAATTTTCATTCTATGGTTCCATCTCAACTTAGCAATTTTTATCATCTCTTACTGAAGATATAAGTCCTATTTTTCGTTCCTATCTCTCATTCAAACCCCAATCATATACCCCTACGTGTGTGTATGTATCACCTCTACACTTGGAAATTCAATTAAAGCTATTATACTCTTGTCCATCGTCCAAAGTAGTTTTAGTTGGTGAATTTTAGATAAAATTGCTCACACATCCTTCATGTGACCGTCAATACTTCTTGAGGTACTAACAACCGATTACAAAATGTGTTCGCGTATTTAGGCGTAATTCCTCGTCTTGTAATACCTAAGGCTTTAGCAGTGACTCCCAAACCAGTTGGTCTAAGGCACTAGGTGATAAAGCACCCTCGCTATATATTTTTTATTTTACGCAGTCTTAAGTGATTACAAAACCAGTGTTCCTTTTTTTTTATCTCTTTATTCACACTTATACTTTTATTTAATTTTTTCTCATACTAAGGATTTTAGACAAGAGCAATTCAAGGTATCCTCTACTATCCCAAGTTTCAAGGTGCGTGTATGTGCGAGTTGTAGGGTATATATTTTCAGAATTTAGACTAAAGGTTTGGAATTAATTTTCAGACTTACACTTCACTAAAAATTTCAATACTCTTCCTTTATTTTGATTTAGCCCAAGAACTGAACTCAAAATTTGCCTATTTCTAAATAAACTACAAGGACATATATTTTCTATCGTTAAACTTTAAGAAATGTTATTTTTAGGGTTTTTAATTTACTAAGTTTAGGATCTAGTTTTTCCTAATTAGTCAACCGTCATATTGAACTTAAATCAAATATGGCCAAAATTGAATTTTTTTTTAATTTTTCAATTTTTATGGGTTTTAAAATAAGTATGCCAATGCAAAAATATACATATGAATGTGAAGGAAGAAACCTTACCGAGCACACCCCCAAACTTAAACTTGACAGTGCCCTCACTGTCAGGCTACATCAAGAGGGTCAAAATTGTCGGCACTCCCCTGTTTTTTGTTTTTTTTATTAACGGAAAAAGAAAACAAAATATATATAAAAAAAGATCTCCCCAAACTTAAGTGAAACAGTGTTTCCACTGTTTAAGCGTTAAAGTGCAGAGTTGGGGGGGACACAGTATCAAGCTATACAAGGCCTTACACAGGCCAAAGGTTAGCACCAATCAATCAAAAAATTTATCGTTATAATGGTGTGGTTGGTGAAAGAATGGAGTGTAGAGAAAAGAAATGAGAAACGCACGAGACCGTGTGGAGATAGAAGCAGTATACGGTCTCAGTGGAGGAGAAGAATGGCGGAAGGGAAAAAGAAATGGTGGTGGTTCGACTTCTTCAGGTGGAGGTTGATTAATCACAAAATCCGTGTCATTTAGGAATGAGAGTTTGTCAGCAAAAAGTTCTTCAAAACTCTCATCGATGTAATTGAACATTTTGCTGTCAGTAAGTTTTGTGCCAGAATTTATCATATTTGATTTGTCAAAAATTATGGAGGTAGGAGACTCAAAAAACTCATCTACCTCATTTTCAAAAGTATCCAAATCAAGTTGACTTTCTGGAATGATCAAACTTGAATTATCGGATTGTGATTCATCAACACTCACTATCATTAAAGAAAGATTAGAAGAAGAACCAGAGAAAGTGGGAGAAAGCAGTGGAATACGAACTTGAGGGTGGAAATGGAGTGTATAAATTAGCACAATTTGTAATGACCGATGTGTAAAAAGAGATTGTGCTAATCTATCAACTCACTGAGAAATGAGGTCAAATCCCTCAAGATTCGTGAGAAAACATGGGTACGTGGAACTTGGTAAACCAGACATTGAAAATGAAAGTGTAACGGTTTCTTGCGCGGTCCCAACGATGGAAACAATGAAGGGGAGTGATTTAGGAAGGGTATTGGTTAAAGATTCAGGAGGGTGTGCACAGTCAATGAAAGGGATAGAATGAATTAGAAAATCTGACTCTTCAGGTAAAACTGCTTCATCCTCAATAATTTTCTTAATACTCCCTCAAATTTTAGTTTATCCATGCAATTCTCATCAAAATCAAGACGCGTATGAAGTTCGGGAGAAACATTTAATGACTCGGGATGATGAATTGGAGAGAAAAATTTAGTCAAATCTGCAGGTTCATCATCTAAAATATTCCCAACGTCGATATCCTCAATCAAGTGAAAATCAATTTTTTTAGACACCTCATCAAAAGCATGGATATTTATCAACTGAGGTTCTAGAGTGGAGGTATAGAGGTCAAAAGGATTGGGTGTGGGTTCACTCGAAAGGAACCCTTCACAATCTAGCAAATCAAACACTACAAAGTCGCACAACTCATTAAACGTTTTACCTTCAACTGGTGAATCATTTGGAACACTTGATAGACATTCAAAACCAGAATTGTGGGATTCAATTGGGGATGAGTATGTTTGATTTGGAAGGATGTACAGCTCACTCTCACCACTCAAATTCTCAATCTGTCCAACCGCCTTATCATACATTGGAAAATTTGGAGCTAGTTAGAAACTAGCTACCGGGTCACTAGGTTGTATAAGGGCGGCCATGGACGCATTCAAATCCATCATCTGTTGTCTTGACGCTACCATAAAATCTTTCAACGACTGTTCCAGACTAGACATGGGTTGTGAAGGTGTTTCAGTAAAAAATTCAAAATTGTTTGGATTCTGAAAACTCCCAAATGGCTGTGTAGAAGCAATGTCTAGGGAAGGTGCAACAGTTGGGTAAGATGGATAGGAATTGAATGGTTGGACAGTATTAGGATCAACACTTGGATAAAAAGGTGAATGGAATTGTTGATCCCAAGAACTGGAAGTGTTGAAAGGAGTGAAAAATCGGCTACGAGATTGTTCAATATGTTCAGCAATAGATATGGGTTTCGGAATTACCACCGGACTCTCAAAAGGGGTATCAACGTAAGAAGGTGGTGAAGGTTGAAACGGTTGATACAAAGTGGATTGCGGAGTCCAACTGTTTCTCCTAGACGCGTCTATTCGATCTTTCAAAGAAATTTTGGGCATGGAGAGGTCGTTCGAAATTCGACCAAAACAATGCGCGTAGGAAGTAATGTCTAGTTGAGGGTACCAAAGTTCGGCAAGAGTTTTGCGAGGTGGGGTACCCATGATGTGAGAAATGAGAAGAAAAAGAATGTGATGATTTTTTTTTTAAAATTTATTTTAAAAAATTGTTTGTTTTTGGAGTTTTGAAATTTTTGAAAGTGTTTTTTTAGATAGAGTTTTGCAAATATTTGTACGGAACTACGACACAATTTCAAACAATCACAATTTATACATGCATAATCAAGCCTAGAGCTAGGGTCTCCTAAGTCAACTAGACTGCTCCTGACTGTTCCAAAGGGCAAGTTATGAGATATCCCTCAAATCGCCTCTTCACCGCCAATTGTGGTCAGGTAAGCACAAGTAAAGAAAGGAGAGATCCGCTCATGAATCACCGTGAGACGGGCGTTTTAAAGTTATCTTTCTCACTTGTCTAGCCTAGACACCACAAAGTCAGGTTTAGATAAACGATTGAATGTCCATAACCTTCCTCTGTCCTATTGAGCACGACAGTCCTTAGTTGGCTGAGTCTAAATATTTTTTAATTAACTCAAGAGTGATGCTGATTGATCCAAAGAATTTGTTAACCGCAATCAAGAACGGCGTCGCTTGGTAGCTAGCCGGTGAGTACTGGTCGGTCCACAGGGATTTTGTGTATTATCGATTTGTTCTAACGAGTTAATTCCGATTGTTGTCGGATTGATTAAATCTAAAAACAAAGTTAATCTAGACTAAAATCTTGCTAGGGTTAGGTTTAGGTTAAGTTTGGAAAGTCAATATTCCTCACCGCTTTCTATGCCCTATTTAAGATCTATGAGGTGTTATGGTAATAATTAATAAAGTGGATTAGTACCATCGGGAAGAAACGATGTTTCTTCCCCTAGGTTCTTGTCCCTCCTTTCTTAATTCTTACCCTAACCTCCATGGAAAACATACGCAACCGGTCGTTTATACTACGGTATCATCGCTACCTCGTGGGATAGGGTGCCGTAGGGAGCGGTGTGTGCATGTATGCATGGAGTCCTATAAAAACGTGTGATGGGCAAGAAAGGGGTGAGAGATCTTCATCTCTCAAGCCTTTCCCAAATCTAACCCTAACAAGTGAGGAAACTACTCACTCATTAGAGAATTGAAAAACATTTTCTAACTATCTAACTAGGGCAGATAATGAATGTTATACTAGGGCAGATAATGAAAAATCTATACTAGGGCAGGAAAGAAATTACCTAGAGCATGGAAATAAAAAACTACTTACTTTATTTGATGCTCTCTTCATACATTGCAGAAATTTACAGATCTGAATTTTGATAAAATGAAATGAGGCACAAGAAGAGGCATAACCTAAAACAGGTTTTAGGGTTTCTATTTATAGAACATAGAAACCCTAGGGTTACAATCGCGTCATATCTGCAATTACAAGTATACCCCTAAAGAAGACCAGTCAACGCGCCGCCAGCCATAAGAATTTGCGTCGACACGCGCTTCGCACGGCCGCGGAACCGCGGCCAAAACCTCTGTTTGGCCGTGGATCCGCGGCCATATAGGGGCCTTGTTGGCTCTGCTTCTTTGGTAAACTTCAGGTTGCATTTTCCTACTTGTTTCTTCACTTGGTTTCTCAGATTGTCTTCTAGTTTTCTTCCAGATTTCCACAGTGAATAATGTCGTGGACTTTACCGCTTGCTTCGTGTCGAAGTCTTGAACCTTGCGCTGCCTTTGCTCTTTGTGAAATTGTCCATTGGTCTTCGTTTATTCTCAAACTGTAGGCTTGATCAAGATTCTTCCATTTGTTGGTCGTAGTCTCACTTTTGTATCGTCTTTTTATCAATTTCACTGTTTTTGTTCCGAGAACCTATAACCTGCAACTATGTAGCAGACATGGATCAAAAGCACATGTTTATTTGTAAAATGAATAAGAATGGGGAATATAATAATGCAAAATTATGGTATGAACAAATACCCCCAAACTTATCTTTTGCTCGTCCTCGAGCAAACCTAATTTTTTTCTCGAAAAAGACCTAGCCTCACTTTCGCAGGGAAACGCGATTGCACTGAGCTCGTACAACAAGCCGTTAAACCTCTAGGTGTCCCTAGTAGGAGGAGTGTTGTCTCCTGAGGGTTTTCAGCGGATACTACCCACAAAATCTTATCAATTCGGCCTATTAACTTTTATTCTCCAGTTAGGTTTTCCAACAAGGAATTCTATTATCTTCGACTCATAAATTATCCACCCGTATTTTTCACGCTTCCTTATCATTTATCTTAAGATTATATATGTTTTGTAGATTTACTTAGCTTTTAGCATCTTTTGAGTTTTCCTTTTAGGGTTCCATCTCAACTTAGGAATTTCTATCATCTCTACTAAAGATATAAGCCCTATCTTTCATTCCTATCTCTCATCTAGACCTGATCAGTCGAAAATATTGCATATTTTAACCGGCAATTTCCTTATCATCTGCATACATATAGAAGTGTACGGTATTCATAATTCACATATTAGCTAATCGGTCGCAAAATATCAAATTACATGTACTAGACCTTAAAACCGGCATTTCTAGGGAAATTGACTGCATTGCATTACATAGCATATTTTCTATATCTTGCAACCCGTGTTTCGAAGTCTATGCAGGAAAAGAGAAGCTTGCTCGACCATTACAATTGCTCGTAAACTCACAAAAATCAAATCTGGTATCAACACAAAAGGGAAACTGCAATTCAAAACATCAGAGAAAAGCCCAAACAGAAGTACAAGACCACTGCAGAAAACACAGATCCCAAGGCCATTAAGACGCCGCGGAAGAGCGGCCATTGCCTTGTTCTGGCGGCGGAAGAGCGGTGGGCCCAGGGAATCATCTCCTCAGTTTCAGTGTACAACTCCTCTACAGGGCCCACAGTCCAGAAATGCACACAAACTTCTAGAATATTCCAGTGACTTCCACCAGATCAGCAAACACCTAAACTAGCCTAATACTTCTAGAACTTTCCCTAAACCCTAGCTTAAACCCTAAGCTAAAGCCCAACAAACTTTGTCAACAAACTTTGGGAGGGAAAGTCCAATTCAAACCTAAACCTAGTTCTATAAATAAGACCCTAGGCTCACTCATCATTCATGTTTTTGGAGGTTGGAAAATCTTGGAAAATAATTCAACATCTTAGATTTTAGCCATTCTCTTTCTTCATCTCCCTCTTCCTCAAGTTTAGTGAGAGAGCTTGTAGGAAACCCTAACCCTAAATCCAACCACAATTCAAGATCTTGAGTGCAAGCCAAGCAAGATGCCTTCAACCCTTTTATGAGCCGAGCCGATCTTCAATCGGGCAAGAGATCAAAGTAGATCCACGATCCACGGAGACGAGCGAAGCCGAGTCAACGATCGATTTTCTTCTTCTTGTAGATCTTGAAAGAATGTATTGAAATTGTTGATTAAATAAAAGGTGATATTTTCTTCTATCTTGTTTTCTTTAAATTCCGCATCATGTTATCTTTACTATTCTTGAATATTGTCTATGAGGTGATGTGTGAATAAAACTCCGCTCGTCGAGGAGTCGAGACGGTCAATAGAATGATGATGTAACATAGCTTTACTCAATTCTTGATTCTTACGATGGTTTGTAAACCCTAGCAAGTTCAAGAACCGACAACCCATTTCGTTACGATACTTTCTTGAATGATATCGCTCGAAATTGGGGAGTTAGGATCGTTTCTTGAAATTGCTAGAGGCTAGAATGTGAATGATATCGACAACAGACAAAGGATAAGATGAAACCCTAGTTTCACGAGAAATCCCTAACTCTTGTCGATGATCATCGATCTAGTATCAATCCTTCGAAGGACAAGAACACGATATCTTTAGATTACATCACGTCTATCGACCCGATCGATTCCTACGAGCCTTTCTGATATTCTTGATTGTTGATTGGAAAATATTATCAAAACACCGATTCTTGATTGTTTATAGTTTCTTGATTCTTGATTAAAGAATAGTGACACTCGAATACAAATCATTCTTGAATCATGTTTTCTCTTATTGTTGCTTAACATTTCATTTCAAACACATTAAAAATACAAACGAAGAGCGAAATCCCTGTGGACGATCCGCACTCATTCATTAACTACAGCTGACACCGTAGTTTGATTGCGGTCAATATAAATTTTTTGATTGTCGATACTTTTTACATATACACAATCCGAAAAATAGTTTCAATCAAAATGGCGCCGTTGCCGGGGATCGCGCTAATTCATTTACATTTTTAGTTTGAAGTGAAAGAATTATTACGTTTTACTTCTTGAAATCAAAATTCGTACAAACTCTTATACGTGTGTTGTGATTTGATTGCAAGGAGATCTGGAGCATTCTGTGCTGTGATAAAATTGTTTGGAGAGTACCAGAGAACAGAGGGTAGAAACAGAAAGCATCTGGTGAAATTGTGTACAGTGATACCAATATTGGAGCGCGTTTCCGCGGCCAATACCCATCATCTGCGGCGGATCCGCGGCTTGGTGAAAGGATCACTGAAAAATTTTCAGTGCAGGTGATTTCTTGCTCTCTCCCCTCTCCCTTTTTAGCTCCAACTAACACTTTGCTGCAGGATTCTTTGCAAATAAATCGCAGCGTGCAAAAGCAAAAATAAATTGTGTGTGATTTTGATTTCTTGGTTGTTTGCATTCTAATACGGAAATTTAAGGGGCACGGCTAAATCCAAATTAGGTGGGGATTTCATTACCCTTCCTAGGCCCCGAAAATCGCAGAACTTGCATCCGCATTAATTAAAAGAAATCTAGAGAAGACTCTAAGGACTGTCGCGCTCAATAGGACAAGAGAAGGTCGTGGGTAATTCATTGCTTATCCGCGTTTTCTTGTGGTGCCTAAGGCGAGTGTGTCTAAGGCTAGTGGTTATTAATTAGGTCAACTGTAGTGGTGGTTCCTTCCCACTTACCTGGCACTCATCCGGCCACAGGGGGACAAAGAGGCAGTGGAGGATTGATCCTGCGGCTTGTCTTTTGGCAGTTAGGAGCGGTCTAGAGCCGGACCTAGGTGACCATTAGATTCTAGGGTTGTGTGCTGCATTTGTTTTGTCGCATCATTTTTTCAAAAATCCGTCCCTTTTTCAAAAGCAAGCACCGCATTCATTTTACCCCTAATTATAAGTCAACGCTGCCACTTGTACTAACCCTTTTTAGTACAAGATAGGCTGGACACGGGATTCTAGTGCCCGTTTAGTCCGCGTACCTTTTATCGACTCCGAAGTCGATAATTCTCCATTTACCTTTTCTTTACCCACTACCACACCCACACCGATGGATCCGAATCCATCAAACTTCTTTAACCCTAATCTGCCACCGTCCGTTGGTGCGCAGAACCCTCCCCACATTTCTCTCCAGGAAAGATGCTATCCACATAGAGGTCCTCTTTCGACCTGCTTATCCACACCACCAGCCAATGGGGATAACTTCGAGATTAAGCCCCAGTATATCAATCTTTTACCCAAATTCCACGGACTCGAAACTGAGGACGCTTACGTTTTCATTACCAAATTTGAAAACGTATGCGCAATGATGGGTACGTCACAACTTTCAGTAGATGCTATGCGTCTACGACTTCTCCCATTTACCTTGTGCGATATAGCCGAGAAGTGGCTATACAACACTACCGCACATTCTATTACGAATTGGGGAGAATTCGTCGCGGCATTCCTTAAGAAATTTTACCCAATTCAAAAGACAGCTCGAATCCGTAGCGAACTGAATCAATTTGCCCAGCTCCCCGCTGAACCATTTTCTAAATGCTTTGAACGTTTCAAGGATCTATTGGTTCAGTGTCCTCATCACGGCATTCCGAGATGGGAATTGTGCCGAATCATATATGAGGGCAGTAACCCTAACACTAAACAGAGCCTTGAAAACATGTGTCAAGGCACCTTCATGTCTAAGGATGATGGGGAAGCTTGGCGATACTTAGAAGAGTTCGCTGAAAAGTCTTTACAGTGGGAAAGTCCATCATTTAGGAGTGGCAATAACTAATCGGATGTTTCCATAGGAGTTAGAGCTGACATTTCAGCTATACAAAAGAAACTCGAGACTATGGAAAATAAACTTTTAGCCGCCTCCCTTAATCAAATGTCACTTTCCAAAACTGTATGTGGCTGCTGTTCTGATCCGTCTCACTTGACGGAAGAATGTCCGTTTCAAGGTCGTGAGCATACCAATGCCACATTTCAAAGACCGAGAAACGATCCTTTTTCTTCCACATATAATCAGGGATGGAGGAATCACCCCAATTTTTCTTGGAACCAATCACAATCACAAAACACGGTTCCAAACCAAAATAATTTTCAAAGGGTCCCTCCACCACAACAGCAGCCACAACTTCAATTAAGTCAGCACCCCTTCCAAGCACACAATTTTCAAAATCAGGTCAACACACCTGCACTGTCTAATCCTTTGCAGTTGACCGGAACTGATGAATCCTCTTCTTTTGCACAATACATGAATTTGTTCTTGACAAATATCATGCAAGTTTCGGCTGAAATGAAATCTTCCGTCGATGACATGAAGAAAAACTCTGCGTCCCAAAACGAGAGTATTAAATCGATGGAAGAAGAAATTGCACGATTAAAAGCCGAACTAAGTGCAAGAGAGAAAGGGAAACTTCCAGCTCAACCCTTACCCAATCCTGGTTATTCACATCATGTGAATGCAATCACCACGTTGAGATCTGGAAGAGTGCTTGACAATCATGTTGGGGAAGAAGTTGATGATACTGATAATCCTATTAACACCCCGGCTGAGACCTTTCCACACACACACACACTTCTCCTTCTGACCCCAGTTCTTCTACCCCACCACCCTCTTCCGAGCCTATTCTCCATTTCCCAAAAGGCTCGCCATTACAGCCCACCTCTTTTACCCCTCCACGGACGATCCCCACTTCTATACTGGGATCGGTTCCACACACACTTTCTTCTCCTATGATGGACCCAGCACTTATTGCTAAAGCACCTTATCCTAATCGGTTAAGGGCTAACACACCAAGTCCACAAATGGAGAAGATCACTGAGATGTTTAAACATGTTAACATCAATATCCCTCTTCTAGATGCAATTCAACAAGTCCCTGCATATGCAAAAGTTCTTAAAGATTTTTGCACTAGAAAGAGGAAGAAACAAATGCCCAAGAAGATATTCATGGCTAAGACAGTAGACACAGCTTTCCCCCAGCAATTACCGAGGAAACGTAAGGATCCTGGCTATCCTACGATTTCCATCTCTATTGGGGAGAAACACATTAACCGTGCTCTACTAGATCTTGGGGCAAGTGTTAACCTGCTTCCTTTCTCAGTTTATGAGCAGTTAGGAATCGGAGAGTGGAAACCATCTCCATGCACTCTCCAGATGGCTGACCGATCAATCACCAGACCTAGGGGTGAACTAGAGGATGTGTTAATAAAAATCGGGGAATTTATCTTCCCTGTAGACTTTATTGTAATTGATACACAGCCTGTAGCGAACTCACGGAATCAAATTCCGGTGATTTTAGGTCGCCCCTTTTTGGCCACTTCCAATGCTATCATCAATTGTCGTAACGGTTCTATGACCTTATCCTTCGGGAACAGGATAATTGAGATGAACATTTATAAGTTAGGAAGTGTACCCTCCGAACCTACTGCTCAGGTTTGTTCTGTCGACTTAATGGATGTCGACAGCAGCGAATTTAATGATCCTCCTAATACCGATCTTGACTCTTTTCATATGTTGTTGTTTGACCCAACTATGTATCATACACATACGGACTCTTCCACCGAGATGTCCGGGTCAACAATTAACACTGATTATGAACTACCTTTAGAGTCTGAAGATCACCCTGCACCTTGTGATGACATTATTCTTCGGCGTATAGATGAAACTTTTGAGGAGATCTTCGCTGATGAACTCGCATTTCTAGAAAGCACGGGTGTTGAGATGAATCAGGTTCCACTCACTAAAACTGAACCTCCACCCCTTCTTCTGAAATGTAAAAAGAAGGCGAGTTATCCATCACATACACTGCATCGTCTCTCCAATATGAAACGCACACACATTCTCTTCCACCACTTAACCTTTCCCCACTTCTTCTTCCACCAACCCGAGCACTGCATTGATAAAATTTTCGAATGGTTGGTGTTGACGTTCGGTCTTTGCAAAGCTTGGCATCGACCAATGATTTTTGACCCCCACCTGTGATTTTCAAAGTTTAACATTGCATAATTCAAGTTTGGGGGGGCACATTATCTGGCTCTTGAAAAGAATAAGTTTTACAAATTTTGAGCCATGAATAAGTTTCGGGGAAGTTCTTCACTTAAATATTTTTCCCCCACTAATAATTCCTCCCAAGCTTACAGGTTTCTCGAGATATAGCTGTCGGCAACAGTGAGGACACTGTTGAAAACAAGTTTGGGGGAGGTTTGTGCTTATTTTCGCATCATTTGCATAAGCACAAAACATTTTTTAAAAAAAACCTATAAAAATTTAAAAATTTTCAAAATTATAAAAATAATTTTTGTATATAAATAAGATAATAAAAGTTTAGATAGTGAAAAATTACATCCATGAGATTAGAAAAATTTAAGAAAACTAAGAAAATTAGAAGTTTTCTTATACGAACTAGTAATAAGTAGTTATGAGCCGTTGTCCCAAGGGTTAGTAAGATGAAGGACGTCACTAATCTGAGGATAAAAATAAGTCTGAAAAATAGTTTCTATTCTGAAAGCCAAACATTTTGAACGTTGCTACCCTGCTATTCGCACTTACACACGTCTTAAAGCCTGGGATAGTAGAGGATACCTTGAAATGCTCTTGTCTTAAAGCCAAAAGTATGAAAAAAAAATATATGTGTTTTAAAGTGGTGAGAAAAATGGACACTGGTTTTGTTATCACCGAGGGCAATAAAAATATATAGCAAAAGGGTGCTTCTTCACCTAGTGCCCCAAGGTCAACTGGTCTGGGAGTCACTGCTATGCCTGAGGTGGTGCAAGACTAGGAAAATACACCAAGTTAGCAAGCACATGGGTAATCGGTCGGTTAGTACCTCAAGAAGTATTAACGGTCGTATGAAAGTGTGTAAGCAATCTCGTTTGCCAAGAAGTACTAAGGCTGATGGGCAAGGGTATGATAGCTTGAATTGAATTCTCCGGGTGTAGAGATGTCTTTACACACACGCAGGGTGATATGATCGATGTTTGGAATAAAGATAGGAATGAAGAATAAGACGATGTTTTATTGAGGGAGGACGTGATTTCTAACATCTTTTCATGACCATTAAGATAGGGCTCATGAAAACCGAAAAGCTAGCTTAGTTGAAAACCCTAATTTTCAAAGCTTTTCTTTTACTATTCTTTTCTTTAAATGTAATATTCATGATCTTGCTTTTATTATTGGATTTTGTGGGTGCAATCCGCTGAAAACCCTCAGGAGACAACACTCCTCCTTCTAGGGATACCTAGAGGTTTAAAGGCTTGTTGCACGTGCTCAGTGCAATCGTGTTGCCTACGAAAGTGTGCTAGTTAGTTTTTCTCTTTCTTTATTTTCTCCTTCTCTTTTAATAAAAACATTCGCTCGAGACGATAGAAATTAAGTTTGGGGGTATTTGATCAGTCGAAAATATTGCATATTTTAACCGGCAATTTCCTTATCATCTGCATACATATAGAAGTGTACGGTATTCATAATTCACATATTAGCTAATCGGTCGCAAAATATCAAATTACATGTACTAGACCTTAAAACCGGCATTTCTAGGGAAATTGACTGCATTGCATTACATAGCATATTTTCTATATCTTGCAACCCGTGTTTCGAAGTCTATGCAGGAAAAGAGAAGCTTGCTCGACCATTACAATTGCTCGTAAACTCACAAAAATCAAATCTGGTATCAACACAAAAGGGAAACTGCAATTCAAAACATCAGAGAAAAGCCCAAACAGAAGTACAAGACCACTGCAGAAAACACAGATCCCAAGGCCATTAAGACGCCGCGGAAGAGCGGCCATTGCCTTGTTCTGGCGGCGGAAGAGCGGTGGGCCCAGGGAATCATCTCCTCAGTTTCAGTGTACAACTCCTCTACAGGGCCCACAGTCCAGAAATGCACACAAACTTCTAGAATATTCCAGTGACTTCCACCAGATCAGCAAACACCTAAACTAGCCTAATACTTCTAGAACTATCCCTAAACCCTAGCTTAAACCCTAAGCTAAAGCCCAACAAACTTTGTCAACAAACTTTGGGAGGGAAAGTCCAATTCAAACCTAAACCTAGTTTTATAAATAAGACCCTAGGCTCACTTATCATTCATGTTTTTGGAGGTTGGAAAATCTTGGAAAATAATTCAACATCTTAGATTTTAGCCATTCTCTTTCTTCATCTCCCTCTTCCTCAAGTTTAGTGAGAGAGCTTGTAGGAAACCCTAACCCTAAATCCAACCACAATTCAAGATCTTGAGTGCAAGCCAAGCAAGATGCCTTCAACCCTTTTATGAGCCGAGCCGATCTTCAATCGGGCAAGAGATCAAAGTAGATCCACGATCCACGGAGACGAGCGAAGCCGAGTCAACGATCGATTTTCTTCTTCTTGTAGATCTTGAAAGAATGTATTGAAATTGTTGATTAAATAAAAGGTGATATTTTCTTCTATCTTGTTTTCTTTAAATTCCGCATCATGTTATCTTTACTATTCTTGAATATTGTCTATGAGGTGATGTGTGAATAAAACTCCGCTCGTCGAGGAGTCGAGACGGTCAATAGAATGATGATGTAACATAGCTTTACTCAATTCTTGATTCCTACGATGGTTTGTAAACCCTAGCAAGTTCAAGAACCGACAACCCATTTCGTTACGATACTTTCTTGAATGATATCGCTCGAAATTGGGGAGTTAGGATCGTTTCTTGAAATTGCTAGAGGCTAGAATGTGAATGATATCGACAACAGACAAAGGATAAGATGAAACCCTAGTTTCACGCGAAATCCCTAACTCTTGTCGATGATCATCGATCTAGTATCAATCCTTCGAAGGACAAGAACACGATATCTTTAGATTACATCACGTCTATCGACCCGATCGATTCCTACGAGCCTCTCTGATATTCTTGATTGTTGATTGGAAAATATTATCAAAACACCGATTCTTGATTGTTTATAGTTTCTTGATTCTTGATTAAAGAATAGTGACACTCGAATACAAATCATTCTTGAATCATGTTTTCTCTTATTGTTGCTTAACATTTCATTTCAAACACATTAAAAATACAAACGAAGAGCGAAATCCCTGTGGACGATCCGCACTCATTCATTAACTACAGCTGACACCATAGTTTGATTGCGGTCAATATAAATTTTTTGATTGTCGATACTTTTTACATATACACAATCCGAAAAATAGTTTCAATCAAGACCCTAATCATATACCCCTACGTGTGTGTATGAATCACCCCTACACTTGGAAATTCAATTCAAGCTCTTATACTCTTGTCCATCGTCCAAAGTATTTTTAGTTGGTGAATTTTTAGATGAAATTGCTCACACATCCTTCATGCGACCGTTAATATTTCTTGAGGTACTAACGACCGATTACAAAATGTGTTTGCACATTAAGGCGTAATTCCTAGTCTTGCAATACCTAAGGTTTTAGCAGTGACTCCCAAACCAGTTGGTCTAAGGCACTAGGTGATAAGGCACCCTCGCTATATATTTTTCTATTTTTGCAGCCTTAAGTAATTACAAAACCAGTGTTCATTTTTTTTATCTCTTTATTCACATATGTATTTTTATTTTATTTTCCTTCATACTAAAGATTTTATACAAGAGCATTTCAAGGTCTCCTCTACTATTCCAAGTTTCAAGGTTCGTGTTTGTGCAAGTTGTAGGGTATATATTTTCAGAATTTAGAGTTAAGCTTAGGGATTATTTTTCAAACTTATACTTTAATAAAATTTCAATACTCTTCCCTTATTTTGACTTAGCCCAAGAATTGAACTCAAAATTTTCCTATTTCTAAATAATTCACAAGGACATATATTTTCTACAGTTAAATTTTAAGAAAGGTTATTTTTAGGGTTTTTAATTTACTAAGTCTAAGATCTAGTTGTTGCTAGCTAGTTAACCGTTTTGTTAAACTTAAGTCAATTATGGTCAAAATTGAATGTTTCAATTTTTATAAATTTTTTAAATTTTTATGTGTTTTAAAATAAGCTTGTAAATGCAAAAATATACATATGAATGCGAAGGAAGAAAGCTTACCGAACACACCCCCAAACTTAAACTTGACAGTGTCCTCACTGTCAGGCTACACCAAGAGGGTCAAAATTGTCGGCGCTCCCCTGTTTATTTATTTAAATTTTTTTTATTTTTAAAAGAAAAACAAAATATATATACAACAAGGTCCCCCTCAAATTTAAGTGAAATAGTATTTCCACTGTTTAAATATTAAAGTTCAGAGTTAGGGAGGAGAAAAATCAAACTGTACAAGGCCTTACACAGGCCAAAGGTTAACACCAACCATTCAAAAATTCTATCGTGATAATGCTAGGGTTGGTGGAAGAATGGAGTGTAGAGAAAGGAGTTGAGAAACACACGAGACCGTATGAGAAGAAGGGTGGAATATAGTCTCGGTATATTCAGAGAAGAATGGCGGAAAAGAGAAAGAAGTGTAGTACGAACTTGAGGGTGTAGATCGAGTGAATAAATTAGCGCAAAATATGATGACCGATGTGTTATAAGCGATTGTGCTAATTTATCAACCCGTCGAGAAAATAGGTCAAATCACTCAAGATTCGCGAGAAAACATGGGTATATTGAACATGGTAAACCATCCATTGGAAGTGGAAACGCGACGGATTCTTGCGCGGTCGAAACGATAGAAAGGACGAAGGTGAGTGATTTAGGGATAGTTTTATTCTCACCTAAGTAAACTGTCTCGAACTCGAAGGATTCCATCAATGGTTCGAAATGACTGTAAGCAACCGAGTCTGATGGTTCAACTAACTCATCTGAAAATTCAAAGGACTCAAACTCGGACGGTGAGTCTTCAAGATCGTCCGAAAAAGTGAAGCACTCGTAATCGATATCAGTTGTGAGAAATGTGTCAGATTCAAGGAGAAACGCACTAAACTGCTGTGATCGAACAGAAATTTTTCAAGCTCACAGTGCTCCTGCGTGATCTTTTGCGTGGTCGTAACGATTGGAAGGTGGGGGGTGATTTAGGAAGTATAACAGTTAAAGGTTCAGGAGGATGAATTGGAAAATCCGACTCATCAAACAAAAATGGTTCATCCTCAATACTATCCTCATAATTCTCCTCAATGCTATCCTCATAATTCTCCTCAAAAGTTATCCCATCCATGCAATTATCATCAAAATCAAGAAGCATATGAAGTTAGGGAGAAACATTTAATGAATCGGGATGATGAATTGGAGATAAAATTTCAGTCAAATCTGCGGGTTCATTATCCAAAATATTCCCTGCGTCAATATTCTCAATCAAGTGAAAATCAATTTTTTCAGACACCTCATCAAAAGTATGGATATTTATCAATTCAGGTTCTAGATTGGAGGTGTAAAGTTCGAAAGGATTGGTGATGGTTTCACTCGAAAGGGACCCTTCACAATCTGGCAAATCAAGCACTACAAAGTCGCACAACTCATTAAATGTTTTATTTCTAACTGGTGAATCATTTGGGACACTTGATAGACATTCAAAACCGGAGTTGTGGGATTCAATTGGTGATGGGTAGGTTTGATTTGGAAGAGTGCACAGCTCACTCTCTCCACTCAAATTCTCACTCTGTCCAACCGCCTCATCATACATTGGAAAATTTGGAGCTAGTTGAAAACTAGTTACCGGTTCACTAGGTTGTCTTGATGAATTAAGGGCAGCAATGGACGCATCCAAATTCCTCATTTGTTGGTTTGTCGCTACAATATAAGCTTCCAATGACTGTTCTAGACTAGACATGGGTTGTGAAGGGGTTTCAGTAAAAGATTCAAAAAATTTTGGATACGTGAAACTCCCAAATGGTTGTGTAGAATCAATGTCTAGAGAAGGTGTGAACGTCGGGTAGGACTGGTAGGAATTGAATGGTTGGACAGGAGTAGGATCAACATTTGGATAAAAAGGTGAATGGACTTGTTGATCCCAAGAACTGGAAGTGTTGAAAGGAGTGAAAGATCGTTTACGAGATTATTCAATATGTTCAGCAATAGACATGGTTTTCGGAGTTACAACAGAACTCGAAAAAGTAGTATCAACATAAGAAGGTGGTGAAGGTTGAAATGGTTGATACAAAGTGGATTGTGGAGTCGAACTGTTTCTCCTAGACGCTTCTATTCGATCTTTCAAAGAAATTTTGGGCATGGAGGGGTCGTCCGTAATTCGACCAAAACAATTCACGTATGAAGCAATGTTTGGATGAAGGTACCAAAGTTCGGCAAGAGTTTTGGGAGGTGGGGTACCCATGATGTACGAAAGGAGAAGAAAAAGAATGTGGGGTGTACGGATTTCTTAGCGACAAGTTGCAAGTTTTTATAAAAAAAAATTTCCTTTTTTTTTTCTTTTTGTGTTTTTTTATGTGGAGCTTTTTGCAAAAAACATTTTCGATAAAAGGCTTAGACACACGTTCAATCAATCACAAATGCACAATCAAGCCTAGATCTAGGGTCGCCTAGGTCAGCTAGACAGCTCCTAACTGTTCCAAAGAGCAAGAAGTAGGACCTCAAACCGCCTCTTCACCGCCAATTGTGGCCAAGTAAGCACAAGTAGAGAAAAGAGGGATCCGCTCACGAATCACCGTGAGACGGGCCTTTTAAAGTTACCTTTCACTACCTGTCTAGCCTAGGCACCACAAAGTCAGGTTAGGATCAACGGTCGATGCCTACAACTATTCCTCTGTCCTATTGAGTGCGAAGTCCTTAGGGCTGAGTCTAATATTTTTTAATTAATTGATGGACAATGCAATATGCTTTATGTGATTTTTGGGGTCCTGAGAAGGATGATGAAATCCCTACCCTATCTGATTTAGTGTTCAAGCCCCTTAAAGTCAAATTAAATTATGCAAAGCAGTAACACAATCACTTGCAAACAATTTTTTTTTTAAACGCGGCGCAAAGAATTCTGCACAAGATCAATTATTGGAGAAGGGGAGAAATTTTTGGTGCAAAGAATCTTGCAAGCAAATTTTACAAAGGAGATATCAAGGGTTGCAGAGAAGAAGAGGAGAGGTTACAGAGGATTTTTCGCTTGCTGACGTCACAAGACCGCGGCGGATCCGCGGTCAAAGACGGGTCAACGCGGCGGTTCCACGGTCTGTTGGTTTGTTCAGATCTCTAAATCTTTTCTGTTGCTCTGTTATGGTACTCATCGGTTGTTCAGATCTGCTGTTTTCTATTTCGCTCTCTGGATTTTTCCAGATCTGAATTCGTTCGTCGTTCCTGCAAAAATTCAAACGAAATACCCTTCAAAAAATAATAAAATGATAAATTTTTTATATTTTTTTTAATTATTTTTCAGTTTTTATGATTTTTCAATTTTATATCAACCCGAAATTACAAAAAGAAAATAACAATGCTATTTCCGGCAACAGCGCGATTGATTGTTGTTGTTTTTGCGTATGCGTTTTTTAAAAGATGAATCAAAGAATTAATTTTACCGCAATCAAGAACGGCGTCGCTTGGTAGCTAACCCGTGAGTACGGGTCGGTCCACAGGGATTTTGTGTATTCTCGATTTGTTGTAACGAGTTAATTCCGATTGTTGTCGGATTGATTAAATCTAAAAACTAAGTTGATCTAGACTAAAATCTTGCTAGGGTTAGGTTTAGCTTAAGTTTGGAAAGTCAATATTCCTCACCACTTTCTATGCCCTATTTAAAATCTATGAGGTGTTATGGTAATAATTAATAAAGTGGATTAGTATCATCGGGAAGAAACGATATTTCTTCCTCTAGGTTCTTGTCCTTCCTTTCTTAATTCTTACCCTAACCTCCATGGAAAACATACGCAACCAGTCGTTTATACTACGGTATCACCGCTACCTCGTGGGATAGGGTGCCGTAGGGAGCGGTGTGTGCATGTATGAATGGAGTCCTATAAAAACGCGTGATGGGAAAGAAAGGGGTGAGAGATCTTCATCTCTCAAGCCTTCCCTAAATCTAACCCTAACAAGTGAGGAGACTACTCACTCATTAGAGAATTGAAAAACATTTTCTAACTATCTAACTAGGGCAGATAATGAAAGTTATACTAGGGCAGATAATGAAAAATCTATACTAGGGCAGGAAAGAAATTACCTAGGGCATGGAAATAAAAAACTACTTACTTTATTTAATGCTCTCTTCATACATTGCAGAAATTTACAGATCTGAATTTTGATAAAATGAAATGAGGCACAAGAAGAGGCATAACCTAAAACAGGTTTTAGGGTTTCTATTTATAGAACATAGAAACCCTAGGATTATAATCGCGTCATATCTGCAATTACAAGTATACCCCTAAAGAAGACCAGTCAACGCGCCGCCAGCCATAAGAATTTGCGCCGACACGCGCTTCGTACGGCCGCGGAACCGCGGCCAAAACCCCTGTTTGGCCGCTGATCCGCGGCCATATAGGGGCCTTGTTGGCTCTGCTTCTTTGGTAAACTTCATGTTGCATTTTCCTACTTATTTCTTCACTTGGTTTCTCAGATTGTCTTCTAGTTTTCTTCCAGATTTCCACAGTGAATAATGTCGTGGACTTTACCGCTTGCTTCGTGTCGAAGTCTTGAACCTTACGCTGCCTTTGTTCTTTGTGAAATTGTCCATTGGTCTTCGTTTATTCTCAAACTGTAGGCTTGATCAAGATTCTTCCATTTGTTGGTCGTAGTCTCACTTTTGTATCGTCTTTTCATCAATTTCACTGTTTTTGTTCCGAGAACCTGTAACCTGCAACTATGTAGCAGACATGGATCAAAAGCACCTGTTTATTTATAAAATGAATAAGAATGGGGAATATAATAATGCAAAATTATGGTATGAACAGATGCATATGCTTTTTAGTGATTTTTGGGGTCTTAGGAAGGGTAATGAAATCCCCACCCAATCTTGATTGGTGTTATAGCCCCTTAGAGTCCGTATTAATTATGCAAAGCAGTTAACGCACCAAAAATCTAAAACACTTGCAAATTTTTTTATTTATTTGGCAGCGCAAAGAATCCTGCACAAAAACAATTTATTGAAGAGGGAGAAGAATTTTGCACAAAGAACCCTGCAGGAAAATTTTTCAATGGAGCTCAGGGTAGGAGAGGGGACAAAAATACTTACAGAAAATTTTGGGGTGCTGACGTCAGCAGTTGACCGCGGTTCCACGGTCAAACGCTTGAATCCGCCGCGGTTCCGTGGAGGTTAAGTTGGTTTGGATCTCCAAAATTTTTCTGTTGTCTGTTGTGATTCTCCCCTGTCTGTTCAGATCTTCTGTTTGTTAATTTGTTCACTGGTTTTTTCCAGATCTGAATCAGTCCATCTTCTTTTCCTGCGCAATTCACACAATACCTCTAAAAAAGAACAAGATGAATTTTATTTTATTTTATATTTTAAATTTTTAAATTTTTTATTTTTTTATTTTTTTTAACCCGAAATTACACAAAGAAAGAGACTACCGTCTCCCCGGCAATGCGCCATTTGATTGATCGATCTTTTGCATGTGTGTGCTTTTAAAATCAAAATTAAGAATACCGCAATCAATAACGGTGTCGCTTGGTAGCTAACCGGTTGAGTACGGATCGGTCCACAGGGAGATGGATTCCTTTTCTTTATGTTCTAACGAGTTAATCCGATCAAATCGGGTTTTGTTTTATGATCTAAGAATGAGATTAAATTGATTAAAAGGCTTGCTAGAGTTAGGGTTAGGTTAGTTTGGAAAAGGGATTCTACCCACTGCTTTCCATGCCCTAATGAAGAATATAGGTGTTAGGGTAATAGTCAACAAAGGGGATTAGCACGACTAGGAAGAAACTTAGTTTCCTCTTTTTGGTCCTTATCCGTCCTTTCTTAACTCTTAGCCATAACCTCTATTTTAATCAACCACAATTGGTCTAACTAGGGATTCACCGCTATCTTGAAGGATAGGGTGCCGTAGTGAGCGGTGTGTGGTTAATTTAAATAGAGTCCTATTATAAAAATTATATGGGCAAAGAAAGGAGAGAGAGAGATTTACTTCTCTCAAACCTTCCCAATCCTAACCCTAACAAGTGAGGAATTGCTCACTCATTAGGGAAATTATGATAAGATTCATTTTTATAATTTTAAAAGACTATCTAAGTTGCAGATAATAAAAGACAGATAAAAATTCAAGAATTAAATTCAGATAAAATAATGCACGATAAAAAAAATATCTTTATTGATGATCTCTTGACGATTACAAGGAATTTAAAATTTAATCTAGAAATGAAAAAAGAGGCATCTCAAAAGAGGCACCCTAGAAGAGGCACCCTTTATTTGGTTTTGAGCCTTCCTATTTATAGATAGGAAAAACCCTAGGTTTACATTCTGTTCCATACATGAAATTACAAAACAACCCCAAAGACCGAGTCAAAGCACCGACACCCCACCGACACGTGCATTGCACGGCCGTGGAACCGCAGCAGAATAGTCTGTTTGGCCGTGGATCCGCGGCCATTTGGTGGACTCATGGGCCTAACTCTTTAGGGTTTCTTCAAGTTGCTTTTATCTTCTGTTTTCTTCACTTGGTCTCTCAGAATCTCTTCAATTCTCTTCCAGATTTCCAACAGTGCACAATTTGTGGACTTTTACCGTAAGTTTCGCGTTGAAGTCTTGAATCTTGTGCTGCCCTTGTGCTTTGTGCAATTGAACTGTTTGCTGATCTTCATTTGTTTCTTGAACTGTTAGGCGGCATCATATGAATTTATCTATTATTGGTTGTAGTCTCACTTTTGTAACATCTTTTCATGAATTTCACTGAATTGTTCTGAGAACCTGTAGCCTGCAACTATTTAGCAGATATGGATCAAAAGCACCTATTTATTTGTAATATGATTAAGAATGGGGAATATAATAATGCAAAATTCTGATATGAACAGTAGCTTGAGTAGAGTGACGTACTGTACGTATGTTCCGCGGTATATTTACGATACGATACTCCACTTAAGAAACCTTAAGATGTACATATATTGAGATCTTTGATACTATTCGTTCTTTTGATCATATATCCATTTGGGATATGATGATTTCCTTCTTTCATGTGATTTATCTTCATCGATACCTGCTTGTGGTTCCTGTCACCATGGTTTGAGCGCAGATTGAGCTGCTGCTAGTGTTGCGGTCACGACGAGCTCGTCATGGACGAAGACTGACCATTGTTGTTTTCTGGTGACATAGGGACGTGTAGGTATAGTGTTGTGTTGTGATCTCTCGTTTGAGACGAGTGTTCGGTTTTGCATCGGATGATCGGGCCATTGATAGAGGCTACCGGATTGAGAGGACTGTTGATGTACAACATACCTCAGAGATCGTGATGTTGTCTACTGTGCAGACAGATGACCCAGCTGTTGCTGAGATTGATGGGATGTCGATTCCAGAGTTTATGAGCTGAAACCGCTGGACCTTCCAGACATAGATGTGACTGGAGGTAGCTAGTCTATCTCGAGTGGAGTGACTGTTATGATTCGTCAGATTTGATGTGCCGACGCAGGCTTAGTTGAGTTGAAAAATTCCAGTTGAAGGATCTTACTCAGATCTAGAGTAAATCGATTAAGAGAGGACGTTGTTCGTCAGATGCTCCGATGTGAGATCGGTAAGTTGACTAGTTTCGGATCGAAGGACCTCACCTAGATGTGTTGTGAGTTGATCGAGAACGGATGAATAAAGTGTATTCCTTCGATGATTTGGATGAGTTCCCGAAAAAGTGTTCAGCTAGATATCTTCTACAGAGTGATGAAGATATCAAGTTCGTGATTTCGAGTCCGTGTGTGAGAGACTCCAGATTGACCGTAGCCGAGAATGAATTGCAATATGCAGACAACAAGAGAGACGTCGAAGTGGACGATAATAAAGACAAGTGGAACAAGAGGTTCGTACGAGATGTTAACGAGTAGTTGTTACGCTCCATTGATGCTAGAGGATTGATATGTGTGCAGAGGCGTTAGATACAGCCAAATTTCTAGATGAAAGTCGTGCTGAGGACACAACCGTTCGGTTATGAGAAAAGAGTTACGCAAGAGTGACAACCTTCGTATAGTTCGGCATAGGTGAGATCGGAAGAAGTCGTGAGCGGGTTCTTTCCAGGACACCGCAGTGATAGAGATTTGCACCAGGATCAATTATAGCATGCGTATTCAGAGGGCCAGATGCCGCCGTCAGTAATGTGCCGTTGTGAGTGGTCATGTTGATTGGCCAAACGGTGATCAAAGGAGTTCCAGAGCGGGACTGTTCCATTAGTATATCTGACTAGGCCGACGAGCAGAAAGATTGCGAGATTGATAGTTCAGAGAGAAACAGAGAACCCAGTGACCGAAGATGCCAGACTGTGAACAGGAGACAAGTAGATGATCTTGCTCTGCCGAGTTTGGGCGCACCGGCATATTTTTCGACATTGTAGGAGGTGAACCTCAATGTCAATTATTGCGATTTGCGTTTTGTGATCCGAGTATCACACTTTTATCGCTTGGATTGGAGTTTAAATAATTGGGTTTCGTGATTTATGTGTTGGTGTACCTTGGTTGCACCTATTGGAGATTTATATTGTGCATAGTTATTGCACTTGACTTGTGTTTTATACACCGCTACATTGAGATTATGATTTGTGCATATCTATTGCACTTGAGGTTGATTTTGTGCCTTGTTGCACATACTAATGATTTTGGTGGATTTCGAGATTTGTTGATTTGATTTTTGTGCGTGAAGTACGCATTCGATTTGATTTTTGCACTCGGTATAGCTTATATATGCTTGCAGTGCATTGACATATGGATTTGTGCACGTAGTTGCACACGTTTATGATCTTATACACCTTGGCATGCTCGGTATTGTTTTGTGATCATTGAGATGTTGATGAGTTTTCGTGCATTGTTGCACCCGCTTGATATTTTTGTGCATTTGTTGCACTAGCATGAGATTTTGTGCATTCGTTGCACCAGATTGGTATTTCGTGCATTGGTTGCACCGGAATTGTATTTCGTGCGTTGTTGCACCAGATTGACGTTTTCGTGAGCGTCTACACTTGATATTCGTTATCGTGCATACTATTGCACTAGATGTTTTATACGGACCAGACACACTTGATTTAGATTTTCGCGCATGTTGGGTGCAGGATATGAGATTTTGTGCACACCAGATGCACTTGATTGGGATTTTTATTCGTGCATGTTGGATGCACTTGATTGGGATTTTTATTCGTGCATGTTGGATGCACATGATTGAGATTTTATTCGTGCATGTTGAATGCACATGATTGAGATTTTATTCGCGCATGTTGGATGCACTCGATAGAGACTTCATTCGTGCATGGTTGTTGCGCTTGATTTGAGATTTTCATGCACTATAGATGCATTTGATGTTGTTGTCGTGCACACTTGTTGCACTAGACATATACTTTCGTGCACACCTGTTGCACTTAGTTTTGCTTTTGAGCATATTTGTGGCAATTGTATTGGATTGGATTTCCGTGCGCACCAGACGCTTGTGATGTTGGATACGCCTTATGAGGCTGATTTTATTTATGAATTTTGCATTTTGATGATGGATACTATATTATATAGTAGCCGAGCAAGACTGGTCTGAGGACAGTACTTGAGTACTTTTGCATGCATAAAAAGTTACCAAAGGTTTTCAAGAAGGGGCTATAGTCTCGCTATTTCTTGCGTGTCCGTGAGCGACACAAAATTTTATAAAGAGAACCTTTTGGGATATTTCAAAAATGCAGAACGTATAAATTGAGCTAAACATATATAAATATATATTTATTACTTTACAAATGATCGTCTGTCAATTGTACCGTGAGCTACGCATAGCACGGGGATTTGTGAAAGATTTGGCATGAGTTATTCAGTTTTTAAAATGGTTTTACAAGAATGCGTGCTATATACGTGTTATGATTTAACTAGTGCATATGGATTTCCAGTAGTGGAATTCGATATTCGTATTTCCATTTTTAACTCCGATGATTGCGTCATGCTTGACGGAGTTTGATTTGAGTTTCGTACTCGTTTTCAGGCGCACAGGATGCGCCGTGGTATTTTTATGTCTTCCGTGATTTTGGAACCCCATTGATTTGAGTGGATTGTTGAAATGTTTTAGTATTTGGGGATTTAAATTTAAATTCGGGGACCGAATTTCTTTAAGGGGGGAAGACTGTAACATTTCAGAAAATATAAAATATTATTTTTGGAAATTTAATATTAAAATAATATATTTCGCGAAAACTATTCGATTTGCGAATGGGGATTTTTCGTAAAATGGTATAAATATATACCAATATTTGGAAATTTATCGGAGATTAAAATAATTTATTTATTTTAATGATATTTATCGGATTTTATCCAAAATCCGTGTTTTTACACTTTTCATGATTTTTGCACCATGTCATGTGCATGTGTGTGTTTGTGAGTTAGTGAGAATGAGAAAGGAAATAAAAAGAGAAAGGAAAAGAAAAGAAAAGAAATGTAAAGAGAGTGTGAATGGAATATGGATTGATGTTTTGGACAAAATTAGATATATTGTGAGAGAGTGAGTGTAGGAGGTGGTGAGGCTAAGAGAGAGAGGGGAAGTGAGACTTGGCTGCCTCAATCCTTCCCTCATCTCTATTTTTCTTCATCATCTTTTGCTTCAAGCTTCATTCTTTCACTACCCCAATACACCATCTCAAATCCTATGCCAAAACCCTATGCACCCTTCATCAAAAACATGCATACACCCATTGTAAACTTCTTGAACCATCCAAGTTTGGATTTTGAAGACTTGGTGCAACTCAAGAACTTTCCTAGGTTTCAATGAGGTAATCCATACACTTTAGATATGTTTTTGCGTTAAATATCGTATTTTTAGTTAGAAATTGAGTTAATTAGGTTCTTGATTTTAGAAAATTGAAAGTTGCTGTCTAGTGGCTATTTGAGGTGTAGTGAGTGTTTACAAGACCTTAGAGATTGATTCCATGGCCTGGAAATAAGTTTAGAATCCAAAATACGAAATTAGAAATTTTCCGTGTCCGTTTTATGTGACCTTAAAGCCTACAGGGAATCTAGGATGACCTGGAAAGTTTCTGAGAAAAACTAGCAAAATCATTAACCTAGATAGACCACCAAAAGACCATCACCTGAATACGAGCACATTTAGAGCTCATCGGGCCAGCGAGACCGGACTTGGGGGTGACGTCTCCGGTTTTGTAGTGGGTGTTGGGGATATGGTTTTGCCTGTAACTCACTTACCCTATAACCTATTCTCTATACTTGCTTGTTTAGTACAAATTGACCTGAGGAGAAATCTGGGAGTGGTTTCTAATATTGCTGCTTATTGTTTTATAGATATTTAAATTGGTTTTCAAATTTGAGATTCGAATTGCGTCGTTGGACGTTTGTCCGTCAACGGACGGGAATTGTTTGGTTGTTTTTGGCATGCTAAGCTATAAGTTCTAACCTATAGGCAATCCATGTGCCGTATTAGTTTTCAGATATTAATTGTGTTTGCGTTTCGATGTGTATTGATTGTAGGTACTTCGCGTGGACTTCCGAGACGACGAAGCACATCGACTTCGGCGAAGCGAAGAGAATTGCGGTGAGTAGATTTATATCTATGGGGCAAGTTGGGTGGATAACGTATAGCACCCCCGCAAATCATAAATGAAAACCGATATATATATATATATATATATATATATATATTAGGGTTGTAGAAAAACCTATATAGGATTCACGGATAGGATAGTTAATGATGATTGATATGATAAAATGAATCATGATAAGTATGAATCGAAAGAGAACAAGTGTGAGTTGATAGTGGCTTAATATGAGATCGAGATCGATACGACTCGAGATTTATAAGATTTGACGTATATGAACGATATCATTATGAGATTCATACAAACGTGAACATAGAGATATGTGTATGATATATCTATATTGATGAGATGAATGATTGATGTGACGTACGAGACTTTAGATCCGTACCCTCTATATTGTATAGGATGATAGATTCTCGATCCCATTTATTGTTATCGTACGATAAATTACCGTACGAGATATATTGTATAGGATGATAGATTCCCTTTTCTGTTAATATCATCGTACGATGAATTGCCGTACGAGATGTATTTTGCCGGATGATTGATCCGTGCTTGTGATTTGAGAATGTTAATTAGAGGTTATTGCCATATCGGATGTTATGAGGCATGATCGCCAATGTAGAAGATATTACCTAAACCATATCTATTCCAAAATGACGAATTATATGCATCTTTAAATGGAAACCTCAAGGGACGTTATGGATTTTCAAATGATATTCCTTTCTTAAAATACCGTAGCCCCTACTTTCAAAACTACGATTCGTAACCTTTAACTAATCGTATAGTTCATAAGTAGATAGTTATAACCATTGATTGTTCATGCTATGTAGAATATTACCCCTAGTAATGTATATACCCTGTTCCAATAATTAATGCTATATGATATCCTTTGCTAGTACACCTGCACCATTACTGTTGATGCACATGTTACACTTACACAGATTTGCCGGCTCACACACATTCTTCATCAGTAATTTCTATGTCACTTACACTGTAGAACTGCCACATCATGATATGATTCTTAACTGTGTAGTATATTCATTGTTCTGTACCATCACTTGACATGCTTGCATGATATAACTGATATGCTCATATTACTACTCTATATTGCATACATCGTATCTTGTGGCTATATGCTTGCATGATATACCGATATGCTCATATTATTACTCTATGTTGCATACGTCGTACTTTATGGTTATATGCATTGAGATGCAGTTTTCATGAGATTTCTGGATTTAAGAACCGTGGTTATATTTCGAAGGAAATGATGTAATTTTTTAAAAACCCGGTTTCTCATGATATGATATTTCGATGCGTCTACCATGAGTTTTCTCGGTTCTGAGATTGGTTTTCGAGACCCGATTCGAGAAGATGGATGATCCATTTGCGGGTACATGGTGGACCCGGTATGGTACCCCTGGGGCAAGAAATGATTGTCGTGGTGTAGCCGATGAGCCTGGCAGAGGGTACACTACCTACCGATGATTGTATAGAACTCGGCGGATATCTGGAGGATACCGACCGGAGTCGTGAGATGGATATGAGGGCCGATCTGAGTATGCAGCGCCTGAGATGAGATACGTATATGAGGGCCGATCTGAGGATGCAGTGCCTGAGGTATGAGGATTTACGTGTCGATGCTGGCATGGGTTTTCATGATTTTTCGAGAGTCGGTGTTAGACACTCAGATTCCATGATTTTGATGTGTCGTTGATAGACACAGGTGGTTGATATCCTCATACATACATACATATATACTATGTTTTCATGATGTTTTGAGTGTCGATATTGGACATTCATGTTCCATGATATTGAGTTGTGTCATTAATGGACACGTGGATATTATCTACATATATTACACGCATATGATGTCGGATGTTTATTTATATATGCTATGGGCATTGACTTGATTGTTGACATATATGCATTTGTGGTCGCCCAAGATATCACAGTACTACCTTCTGGATATAGTGATATCATAGTATTACCTTCAGGATATAGTAACCTAGGAAATCGTTGTTTTATTCGATTTCTACTTGTTGATGTTTTCTACTCACGAGTTGGCAACTTACCCCCGTTGTGCCACAGTTCTTGCAGGTTTGACCGCTTGGGATCAGTTACGGTATTGTTGGCATACAACTTCATCTAGAGTGTTTGCTTTGGTAGATGGGACACGTGTTGGATCGTGCCCACTCTCGTACTGTTATATTCTATTGTATCTAGACAAACTCTATCACATCATATCATATTACATCAGATCAGATCAGAAACTAGTATTGTATATTGGTAGACCTAGTTAGACTTGGGTATTGTGCGAGACTTAGATCGATGGGTATATTTGATCACTTTTCTTGAGTTGATGTCTTGCTTCTTATTTGTTCTTTCTGGGTTGATCTTCGCCGTTGGGTATCATATATGTATTACTTGCGTGGTTGTGTTTCCGCCAGTTGGCGAAGAGCTAGCTCCCGGTTGGGGATTCCTATATATTGTTGTATATTAGGTTTTTGGATCAAAATATACAAGGGAGGTGCCGTCCGAATTTTGAAAAGACAAATCATAATTATTATACCTTATTTCAAAACTGCACCCCGCTATAAAAAAAATGTTTAGATTTTCTGGGCTTCGGCTTACTTAATTACGTTACGCCTTTTGACGTTGCGTGATTTAAGTGCCAGTCACGAACTAAATTTTGGGTCGTGACAACTACTAAGTCTTATAAACCCTATAAGCCTTTCTATTATAAATTTTATATCCACCTTAAAATAAAATGATAATTATCCCTCCTCTCTTTTATCAACTCGTCTAAACTAAGAAAAATAAGTTCACGTTTCCCTGCGGACGACGCGTACTCATCACGGTTATCTATTTGCGACACCGTTTTGATTGCGGTTATTTACAGTATACACATACACACCTTCGAACGATCAATCAGTTAACATCTAAAAAGTTGCCTGTAACATCTAGACAATTGTTTGTACCATTTAAAAAGTTTCCTGTAATATCTAGAAAGTTGCCTCTAACTTCTAAGTAGTTGTCTGTAACATATAAAAAGTTGCCTGTAACATCTAGATAGTTGCATGTAACATCTAATCAGTTACCTCTAATATCTAAGTTGCCTGTAATATCTAAACAGTTGCCTGTAATATCTAACCACTTGCCTGTAACTTCTGAACTGTTGCATGCCTAAATATCTAATAAGAGTTGCATGTAATATTTAATAAGTTTCCCGTAATATCTACATAGATGCAAGTAATAATATATTAACATAAGAGTTTTCTATGTAACAATCAACAGTCAGCACGAATCATCATTGTTTAACGCCGAAAACCGGACCGAGGCATGGGAAGCGTGTCCAGGCCATGAATCTAGGGGTAGATGCTATATGGAACATCTTTGTCCACCTCTTCGAAAATACCAAGTTAATTTATGGTACCGTATATCGGAGGTTTGGATTGATACGACCGTTGTAGCAGACTTATGATTGATCTCAAAAATTATCTATTAACCGCAATCAAGAACGGCGTCGCATGTAGCTAGCCGGTGAATACGGGTCGGTCCACAGGGATGTTGTGAATTTCCTAATCGCTCTTACGAGTTAATTCCAAACGGTGTGAATGGATTAACTAAATCTAAAAACTAAATTAATATAGGGCAATTGAATTAAAGATCTAACTATTTAACTAGGGTAAGGAATTAAATTTAATCTAGGGCAGAGAATGAAAAATTACCTAGGGCAAGAATTGAAATTACCTACTTATTTTACGGATGGCTCTCTCCAAACATCAACACAAGACTTGTCAGATCTGAATTTCTGAAATGAAAAGAGGCATCGATACTCTCCAAAAGAAATCTAAATTTTATTGATAAAAAGAGGCATAGGGAGGCATGAAAAGAATACAATGATTTAGAGTTCCTATTTATAGAGGATAGGAAAGCCTAGGTTACAATTGATTCGCACGTCTGTATTTACAAAAATACCCCTAGGTTGACTAGTCAAAGCCGCCACAAGAATTGGTAAAATTTTCTGCCACTAAATGCTCCCGAGGCCCTGTTTGGCCGCGGTTCCGCGGTCAACAAGGAGGATTGGGCTTTGAACTTTCTGCTGTAGCTTCTGGTCATTTTGGGCTTCCTATTTATTCTGTACTTTTCTCAAATGGGCTTTGAGGTCTCTTCCAGATCTCCAGTGAATAGTGTAGTGGATTTTAACCATTGCTTCGAGACGAAATCTTGAACCTTGCGTTGCCTTGTAGTTTGTGAACTGATCTTTATGTAGGCTTGATCAAGATCCTTCTATTTGTTGGTTGCAGTTCCACTTTTGCATCGTCTTGTATCTTTTTCACTGTTTTAGATCCAAGAACCTGTAACCTGTAATATGTAGCAGACATGCGTCAAAAGCACCTATTTATTTACAAAACGAATAAGAATGGGGAATATAATAATGCAATATTATGGTATGAACAAATACCCCCAAACTTATCTTTTGCTCGTCCTCGAGCAAACTTATTTTTATTCTCTACAAAAACCTAACCGCACTTTCGCAGGGAAACGCGATTGCACTGAGCACGTGCAACAAGCCGTTAAACTTCTAGGTGTCCCTAGTAGGAGGAGTGTTGTCTCCTGAGGGTTTTCAGCGGATACTACCCACAAAATCCTATCAATTAAGTCCATTAACTTTTATTCTCCAATTAGGTTTTCTAACAAGGAATTCTATTATCGTCGACTCGTAAATTATCCACCCATATTCTTCACACTTCCTCATCATTTAACTTAAGATTATATATGTTCTATAGACTTACTTAGCTTTCGGCGTCTCTTAAGTTTTCCTTTTAGGGTTCCATCTCCACTTAGGAATTTTTATCAACTCTACTAAAGATACAAGTTCTATTCTTCATTCCTTTCTCTTATTTAAACTCCAATCACATATCCCCACGTGTGTGTATAAATCACCCCTACACTTGGAAATTCAAATCAAGCAATCATACCCTTGTCCGTTGTCCAAAGTACTTATTAGTAGGTGAATTTTTAATTGAATTTTGCTTACACATCCTTCATGCGACCGTTAATACTTCTTGAGGTACCAACAACCGATTACAAGATATGTTTGCACTTTAAAGCGTAATTCCTAGTCTTGCAACACCCAAGGCTTTTAGCAGTGACTCCCAAACCAGTTGGTCTAAGGCACTAGGTGATGAAGCACCCTCGCTAAATATTTTTCTATTTTTACAGCTTTAAGTAATCACAAAAACCAGTGTTTATTTTTTTTTCTTTATTCACTTTTTTTTCTTTTATTTTCTTCGTACTAAGGACTTTAGACAAGAGCATTTCAAGGTCTCTTCTACTATTCCAAGTTTCAAGGTGTGTGATTGTGCAATTTGTAGGGTATACATTTTCAGAATTTAGACTTAAGCTAGGAACTATTTTTCAAACTTATACTTTAATAAAAATATCAATACTCTTCCCTTGTTTCGACTTAGCCCAAAAAGTGAACTCAAAATTTGCCTATTTCTAAATAAACTACAAAGACATATACTTTCTACCGTTAAACTTTAAGGAAGGTTATTTTTAGGGTTTTTAATTTACTAAATCTACGATCTAGTTGTTTCTAGCTAGTTAACCTATTTGTCAAACTCAAATCAAATATGGTCAAAATTGAATACATTAATTTTTATGATTTTTGAAAATTTTCAATTTTTATGGGTTTTAAAATAAGTATGCCAATGCAAAAATATACACATGAATGCGAAGGAAGAAGGCTTACCGAGCATACCCCTAAACTTAAACTTGACAGTGTCCTCACTGTCATGCTACACCAAGAGGGTTGAGAATGTCGGCACTCCCCTGTTTATTTATTTATAAAAGTTTTTATATTTTTTTTTAATATTTTGAATTTTTTTTATTTTATATAGAAAAAGAAAACAAAAAATATATATACATATATACAACAAGGTCCTCCCCAAACTAAACAAGGCCTTACACAAGCCAAAGGTTAGCACCAACCATTCAAAAATCTTATCGTGGTAATGGTAGAGTTGGTAAAAGAATGGAGTGGAAAGAAAAAAAATGAGAAGCACACGAGACCGTATGGGAAGAAGAGTGGAATATGGTCTCGGTGGAGGAGAAGAATGACGGAAAAGATAAAGAAGTGGAGTACGATCTTGAGGGTGTAAATCGAGTGAATAAATTAGCACAATATGTGATGACCGATGTGTTAGAAGCGATTGTGCTAACCTATCAACCCGTCGAGAAATGGGGTCAAATCCCTCAAGATTCGCAAGAAAGCATGGGTACGCCGAACTTGGTATTGGAGATGAAAGCGTAACGGTCTCTTGTACGGTCGGAACGATAGGAAGGACGAAAGGGAGTGAATTAGGGATAGTCTCATTCTCACCGTAGTAAACTGTCTCAAACTTGAAAGATTCCAACAATGGTTCGAAACAACTGTAAGAAACCGAGTCTGATGGTTCAACTAACTCATCTGAAAATTCAAAGGACTCAAACTCAGGCGGTGAGTCAGCAACATCGTCCGAAAAAGTGAAACACTCGTAAGTGTTATCGGCTGTGAGAACTGTCAGATTCAAAGGAAAAATTTTCAACCTCACAGTCTTCAAGCGTGATATTTTGCGTGGTCGGAATGATGGAAAGGAGGGAGGGTGATTTAGTTAAAGGTTCAAGAGGATGAATTGGAAAATTCGACACATCAAACAAAAATGGTTCAACCTCAATACTCTCCTCAATACTCTCCTCATAAGTTTCCTCAAAATTTAGCTTATCTATACCATTATCATCAAAATCAAGACGCATATGAAATTCGGGAGAAACATTTAATGACTCGGGATGATGACTTGGACATAAAATTTCAATCAAATCGACAGATTCATCATCCGAAATTTTCCCGGCGTCTATATCCTCAATCAAGTGAAAATCAATTTTTTCTGACACCTCATCAAAAGCATGGATATTTATCAATTCAAGTTCTAGATTGGAGGTGTAAAGATCAAAAGGATTAAGTGTGGTTTTTCTCGAAATGGGTTCTTCACAATTTGGCAAATCAAGCACTACAAAATCACACAACTCGTTTTTATTTTGAACTTGTGAATCATTTAGGACAATCGATGGAAAACTGGAGTTGTGGGCTTCAATTGGGTAAGGGTGGGTTTGATTTGGAAATCCTCTCAAATTCGCACTCTGTCCAACCGCCTCCTTATACATTGAAAAATTTGGAGCTAGCGGGAAACTAGCTACCGGTGCACTAGGTTGCATAAGGGCGGCCACGGACGCATCCACATTCCTAATCATTTTGTTTGTTGCTGCGATGTACGCCTCCAACGACTGTTCTAGACTAGACATGGGTTGTGGAGGGGTTTCGATAAAAGATTCAAAACTGTTTGGATACGTGAAACTCCCAAAAGGCTGTGTAGAGGCAATATCTAGTGAAGGTGGGAAAGTCGGGTAGGACTGGTAGGAATTAGATGGTTGGACAGGAGTAGGATCAACAGTTGGATAAAAAGGTGAATAGACTTGTTGACCCTTAAAACTAGATGTGTGGAGAGGAGTGAAAGATCGGTTACGAGATTGAGCAATATGCTCAGCAATGGACATCGGCTAAGGAGTTACAACAGGACTCGAAAAAGTGGTATCAACGTACGAAGGTGGTAAAGGTGGACATAGTTGACACAAAGTGGGTTGTAAAGTCGAACTGTTTCTCCTAGACGCTTCTATTTGATCTTTCAAAGAAATTTTAGGCACGGAGGGATCTTCCTTAAATCGACCGAAACAATTGACGTACGAGGCAAAATTAGGTTCGGGATACCAAAGTTCGGAAAGTGATTTATGATTTGGGGTACCCATGATAGAAGAAAGAGAAAAGAAAGTAGGTAGGTGGTGCAAGGATTTCTTAGCGACAAAAGTTGCAAGTCTTTTTATAAAAAGATTTTTTTTCTTTTTCTCTTTATTTGGAACATTTTTGCAAAAATTTTCGATAAAGGGCTAAGACACACTTTCGATCAACCAAAAATGCACAATCAGGCCTAGATCTAGGGTCACCTACGTCAGCTAGATAGCTCCTAACTGTTCCAAAGGGCTAGAAATAGGACCTCAAACCGCCTCTTCACCGCTAATTGCGGCCAGGTAAGTGCCAGGTAAGTGGGAGGCTCCCCGCTACAAGTAGCGGTCCTAACTAAGTAACCACTTGCCTTGACACACTTGCCTAGACACCGCAAAGTCAGGTTAGGATAAACGGCCGATGCCTATAACTAGTCCTCTGTCCTATTGAGCGCGACGTCCTTAGGGCTGAATCTAGTATTTTTTAATTAATAGATGGTCAATGCATATACCTTATGTGATTTCTGGGGTCCTGGAAAGGGTGATTAAATCCCCACCCAATCTAAATTGGTCTCAAGCCCCTTAAAGTCAGTTTTAAAGATATGCAAAACAGAAAAATCACTTGCAATCGAATCTTTTTATTTTATGCGCGGCGCAAAGAATCCTGCACAAGATTGTTATTTGGAAGGGGAAAGATTTTTTTAAGCGCAAAGAATCCTGCAGGAGATTTTTCAGAAGATATATCGGAGATTTGCAGAGGAGAGAGAAAACTCACAGAGATTTGCAGTGGTGGAACCGTTTTTTTTCTTTTTTCTTCTGGTGATGTCACCAGGGAGTAGCGGTTCCGCGGCCGGAATGGGGGTCGCGCGGCGGTTCCGCCACGTATTGGTCGCTTCGGTAGTTTTTTTTTTGGGACCAGATCACCGCGATTCTTCTTGTTGACTCGGTCCTCCAAATTTCTTCTGTTGTCTATTGTGATATTCCTCTGTTTGTTCGGATTTGATATTTGCTGTTTTGATCTCTGTAGATTTCCAGATCCGAATTTGTTCGTAGATCCTGCAAAATTCAAACAAAAATACCCTTCCTAAAAATAACAGATGATATATTTTTATAATTTTTTGATTTTTCAGATTTTTCAGATTTTTTTTAATTTTGATTAACCCGAAATTGCAAAAAGGAAATAACACGCCATCCCCGGCAACGGCGCCATTTGATTCATCTCAAAAATTATCTATTAACCGCAATCAAGAACGGCGTCGTATGTAGCTAGCCGGTGAATACGGGTTGGTCTACAGGGATGTTGTGAATTTCCTAATCGCTCTTACGAGTTAATTCCAAACGGCGTGAATGGATTAATTAAATCTAAAAACTAAATTAATATAGGGCAATTGAATTAAAGATCTAACTATCTAACTATGGCAAGGAATTAAATTTAATCTAGGGCAGAGAATGAAAAATTATCTAGGGCAAGAATTGAAATTACCTACTTACTTTACATATGGCTCTCTCCAAACATCAACACAAGACTTGTCAGATCTGAATTTCTGAAATGAAAAGAGGCATCGATACTCTCCAAAAGAAATCTAAATTTTATTGATAAAAAGAGGCATAGGGAGGCATGAAAAGAATACAATGATTTAGAGTTCCTATTTATAGAGGATAGAAAAGCCTAGGTTACAATTGATTCGCACGTCTGTATTTACAAAAATACCCCTAGGTTGACTAGTCAAAGCCGCCACAAGAATTGGTAAAATTTTCTGCCACTAAATGCTCCCGAGGCCCTGTTTGGCCGCGGTTCCGCGGTCAACAAGGAGGATTGGGCTTTGAACTTTCTGCTGTAGCTTCTGGTCATTTTGGGCTTCCTATTTATTCTGTACTTTTCTCAAATGGGCTTTGAGGTCTCTTCCAGATCTCCAGTGAATAGTGTAGTGGATTTTAACCGTTGCTTCGAGACGAAATCTTGAACCTTGCGTTGCCTTGTAGTTTGTGAACTGATCTTTATGTAGGCTTGATCAAGATCCTTCTATTTGTTGGTTGCAGTTCCACTTTTGCATCGTCTTTTATCTTTTTCACTTTTTTAGATCCAAAAACCTGTAACCTGTAATATGTAGCAGACATGCGTCAAAAGCACCTGTTTATTTACAAAACGAATAAGAATGGAGAATATAATAATGCAATATTATGGTATGAACAACTTATCAGATTCCCCCTCATATGTGAGGGGTTTTTGATTGTGTGGACGCTTTTTCCTGCAGGCGCAAGCCCCTGCAGTTAATTACGTTATCGTCAGACAATAACAACTTTCTCTACTCCAAAAATTTTCATGTGCTGTGTAATATATATATATATATTGTTTATTTGGGGTTGCACTTAGATTGCGTATGGAGACTAATATGTCGTCGCCCATAGGGCACAGATTAGTTCAAATCCATAAATCTCAGATTTGGGTTGAACCTATATCATATGTTCCATCAGTTCAGGATATATGTCTAAGAACCATTAGTCGTATATGTGACTTATATCAACTTAGGAAATATATTTAATGGTCGTTAATCTTATTTTAGATTAAAGTCAACTTAAAATATATGAGCATATGGGCTCAAGAAATATCATAGAAGCTTAAGTTTTATAATACTTAATCAATTTGGACTAAGAATGGGCTCTGGAACATATATATTGGCGCCCAAAAGTTCTGGCGCATGCCACGTGTCACATAGACAAAGACACATAAGTCAATGGGATCATTGAATCATTAGAGTATCAGGGTTGCGGCACGTGCCACACATACAATGGATATTGGCGCATGCCTTCGACTATTTTAGTCTCGGGCGTGTTAAATATTAACACCCATGGGTTGTGGCGCATGCCACGTTGCGGGTCTTCATTGGCGCATATGCCTCAGGCGCATATGCCCATATTGACGCATATGCCTCTATTGGAACATATACGCATATGCCTCTATTGGAACATATCTTCATTGGCCTTTATATTGGCGTATGGCCTTCATATTAGCGCATGCCCTTTATTTGTGAATCTCTACGTAACGCATGCCTCTTGGTGCATATGCCTCTGGCGCATGGCTGCTTAGGTTTTTTTTATAGAGATTAATCTCTTTTCTTTTAAAACTTAAGTTTCATGAAACTTAAGCTTCTGTAATGGCTATTTTGGGCTATTAACAACATCAAGATCATAACTTTTGTGATCTGAAGTCTATTTTTATATAGATCATATGATTTATTCTCTGGAAATTTAAATTTCCTTGTCCTTCATCATTATATTTTTATACAGGGGTTTGGTTCTTCTCTTAAACCCTAGATATTAAGATCAAAGAAATCTCTTTGATGAAAACTTATTTCTCGAGACGAAATTTGATCTAGAGATCTTAAGATCATCGATAAGAACTTAAGTTCTGAATAAGAAGGTTAATCTTCTCATGGTTGAGGCTAAACTTATTATATCATGAAGATCGCTCTTCTTTTCTCACCTTGATTGATTGATGATGGGGAAGAAGACGAAAGCTGTGATTGCAGAGAATTTAAGTTCCTGATCAAGCTTATGGGGAGTATTTCGTATCTGTTTCTCGACCTCTAGGGTCCTTTATTTAGGATGTAAATATTGTTCGGCAAGTAAAGACAATCTCTTTTTGAAATTTCTCTAATTGATCTTAAAATCAAGCCCGGGTGCTTAAGCACTATTGGATTTTAGATTCAAGGGTTATCCATTGATATGATTAATATCTTTCATTTAAAAAAGATATTCAATTGATTCTTTTATTTTAAAAGAAAGAGCGAATATTAGCTCGGAAGTACTGTTGGATTTTAGATCCAAAGGTCCATGTTAACAAGGTTTATATTTTTCTTTATTTATAAAAATATAAAAGAATTTATCTCTTATTAACAACACTATCTTTTTGTTTTAGAAAGTTAGAGTATATCTTAAATAACTTAAGCTATGTATTTAAATCTTTTATTTTGAGATTTTCTGATTAACCAAATTTATTCTTTCTGTTTGAGAAAAATAGGAAAAATATTTTTCCAAATATTGCTTAAGCTATTAAAACAGCGCTGGCCTCAAAGATTGGCGCAACGCATGAATTATTGGCGCATGCTTCTTGGCAGCGCCCCACTTTTTGGTACATAGACTTAAGTTACATGGGTTATTTTAATTATTATTATTATTTTGAAGGGAACAAATGCCCCCCACCAGAGGCATCACGTGGGGGCTCTGGTGTAAAATCATAACCCTTGGATTTGCTCGAAATTTGAGGGGAGTCCAACCGACCCTCAGCCCACTATAACTAAGACTTAAGATCTTAGGGTTTTTTGCGCTTCTTTTTACTTTATCTTCTGAAAACTTAAGTTTTCTTTCTTTTAGAGCTTAAGCTCTGTTTCGAAGCTTAAACTTCCATATTTTCCTTATCAGATAGAGGGAAACCCTTGCAAATTTCTTTGCAAATGTCCCATCAGAACTCTTGGTAAAAATCAAAACTTTTTTCAAAATTAAGTTTGATCTCTGAATTTAAACTTTAAAACCCGTTTTTAGGTTTTTCTGATCTAAAGATCTGGCGCATATGTCTGGCACGTATCGGCCTTCCCTATGTTGGGATTTGTAGAACTTAAGTTCTATGAAGAAAATGTTTTATTTTCTACAGAAGGCACATGTTTTCTTGCGCCAATATGGATTTTTTAGAACTTAAGTTCTATAGAAAATATTTTCCATAGAAATTCCATGTATCTATGCCCCAAAAAATTATTTTAATGGGACAAGATCCAAACTTTTAGGATCAATAGGGTTTTTTAGCTTCGAAGCTAAAGACTCCACACTGTTTTAACTTACAGTGGATTTTTCTTTTGCTAACATCATTCTGTCTTCTCCTTTTTCAGATATAATGGCTCCATCTTTGCCATACAATCGTCTACCACATTTAGCTGCTCACAATCCTACCGATGAAGAGGTTTTCGAGCTGATCCAGGCATATGACCCGCAGTCTTAACATTTACACCTGTGGGCCGAGTGGTATAACCATATCATAAAGGGACATTATAGTTTTATTTGTGAAAATATGTTTCTTCTGGTCCCTCCGGTCGATTACACAGCGTCTCCTCTAATCGACTATACAGTGGAGCTTGCCGACTAGACCCCTCAG
Organism: Agapanthus africanus; assembly: GCA_030015575.1. Taxonomy (NCBI): domain Eukaryota; kingdom Viridiplantae; phylum Streptophyta; class Magnoliopsida; order Asparagales; family Amaryllidaceae; genus Agapanthus; species Agapanthus africanus. The sequence continues at coordinate 412,333,783 of JASDDO010000029.1, forward strand.
GATATTTTGCAGTGAACGGCGCAGTCGATGAAGGACCTTATGGTCATGGATATTCTAGGACACCGAATATATCAAGGAGAAGCTCGTCCATGGGGAACGAGTTTCCATGTCGGCGTGATGCCACGATTTCTGCAAGGTTACATTACTTAGGCCCGCTACATCTTGGTTGCTGAGAAGCCTTTGCTTATAAAGGTTGGCATTTATTCAGCCATATACGCCTATTTGTTTTAGTATCCTAAACTCCATGCTTGGTGGATCAAACCCTTCGTAAATCAGTGGAATGCTGAAACGAACACCTTCATGCTATGGGATCGGGAGGTGTCGATATCGCTATATGAATTTCGGGAACTTTCAAGATTGCCCATCACTGGTGCACATTATAAAGAGTTGCTCCCACCGGATGAATACATATTCACCGCTCAGACACCCGCTGATTCGCAGAGACCGAATATTACCTAGCGGAAATTTTCCGGCCTCGGTCATGTCTTGCGAATATTTGAGAAGCTGCATCTGGCATCTCAAGGCAAAGGGGTAAACTTTGAAGTTTTTATTAAGGAATTCATTAATCTGGCAGCTCTATCCAGGGACCCTCTAGACTTTGCTAAGCTCAGTAATTCTTTCGGAGTCTAAATGGATATTGTAACAACCCTGAAATTTCTGTACATAATTTTTTCAAAATACAGAAATGAATACTTTAGCCTGAGCACAAGTTATAAATTTAAATTGCTTTTAAACTGCAAGAAAGCACTTGTAGCTCATTGGTAAGGCCTTGCACTGCTGTGACGTAGTCTCTGTGTTCGAATCCCCAAGCCACATATTATTTTTGTTGATTTTTCTTTTAAACTTTTAGAATCTCAAAAGTTTGCACGTGCACGTCATGTAAAATGAAAAGTCACAATAAAAACAAACATGTGGAAATTGTTATTTATACCGCAGAGGACACGTGGCAAGCATCCCACACCCCGACCCCACCTATTGGCCAGCGAGATTTGCAATGGGGCTGGCGCCTCCCACCCCCGGTTGCAAAAGCTCCCAAAATTTCACCCTAGCACCCCTTGGCCTACCCCACTACCCCCAATCTGTTTGATTTTTCTGCACCTTAACAGAGAGTGTTAATTCACCTCTTTAATCCATTTTAATGAATTTTTAATTCTTTCTTCATTCACAAAACCCTAATCATAACCTATAAATACAACCCTACATATTGGCCCTCCTTATTCAGAAATCTAGTGCCAAAACTTTCTAAAAAATTTTAAGTCCAAAAAGTTATACAAGTGGAGTTAGCTTAAGGCCAAGTTCCGGAGACATTTCGGGACAAATCCGGCGACGAAACGACTCCAAAATGATTTCATAAGCTTCCTATACCTCTCATCTTTCTTTCTAATCTGTAAGTCCCACTTTCCCTCTTCTCTTTCTATTAAAACGAATTCCATTTTTCAAAACTAGTCGGAAGCGGAGTTAATCCGACTTCCGTTTCTAATTTAACTAAAAACACCATTTGTCTTAATAACAAATTTACAATTTTTTTGTATATTGTTTAGCAATCATAAGCAAACACATTAGAACAAGTTTCATCTCAAAATAATATGTATTGCAACTTCTATTTCAGTTTTACGGTAAAATACCATCATGTTTATATACGACATTGCTTATTCATTTTGCTCATATTACCTTTAGAAAACTCATGAGGTAATGACCTACCTCATCACAACACTCATTCTTTACATAGCACGATGGCTTTTGGAACATTAATTTATGGGATAAATACGAGTTTACATTTAAATACCATAAAAATTGAAAAACCTTTTTCTTTAAAAGTGTATTATTTAATTCCTTGCAAATGCGCCTCTACAATCCATTTTGGGGAACCTCGATCGGGATGATACGGGTTATCGTACATTCTCGGGCCTGAGCGAGATGCAGACCTCCTCACGGAGCATCCGATCTCGATGGAATTGTTAATGCAATTTTTAAGAAAAATGAGATTTCTACTTAATAAATAAAATTTATTTCTACTATATATATATATGTATATATATATAAATGAATATTATCAAAATACCTACTTTAAATATTATATATATATATATATATATTTCATGTTTTCTAAATCAAAGGAATCGCAAATTTTATGAAACTACCATTACAAATCAATACAATTCCAATATTACACTAAAATACCACATACAATGAAATCTAGGTTTTATTCACTAGAAAAATTCATTCTATAAAAACCACATCTATGAAAACCCTAAAGACGATAAATAAATAGTTGAGGTTTATTTTGAAAACATATCAAAACTATTTTTCATAAAACCCCCTCAAGTTATATTAATATGGTAATTGTCTTGGAAAAAGACACAAATCCTGCCGTCCATGTGCAGCAGTTACCGATAACATCAAAACTAATTCAGGACTTCAATTCGTTTTAAAGTGTCTGACTCAGACAGAATCTCAGTCTAATCGGATATCAATCAATTAATTTATCCTTGAAAGTGATTCAAGTATAACTCCAATTCAACATGAATCCGTTTATACCAGAATTCAATCTATATCAACATGACTCGACCGAAACGAACCATGGATATACTCTGATTACATGACTATCCAGTTATATCCATTCCGTTTACATAATATCATGGTTTCGGCAAGTCGTACCTCTATTAAACAAAACAATACAAATCAATACAAAATACATTACGGGGTTTTAAAGGGGTAGATTGGTACGGAATGTGTTAAAAGTGGCACGAGGTGGTCATTAAAAGACGTAACTATACATCCATTGCCGTTGTTTCATGGTTTTATCGACGTAGCTTTGTACTACGGGTTACCAAAGTCCACGGTGTAAGTTAGACTCCTCTCGTATACGCTGGTATATTCTGTACCAAGCTACAAACAACTGCGTTAACATAAAAAACTCACAATACACCAGTTGCATTCTCATATCTGTCTATTCATCTGTCTATTCTATTTCTATCTCTTTTTGGGACTTACCGAGTGATTGTTCGCTGACGACATTCCTGTTTCTCTTCTTTCTTTGGAATGTTGTCAGGAGGACCCGACTCTGAGAAGTTCGAGACCAGCCAGGAGCACTTGGAGCCGACCTCTGAGCAGCATGACCATTAGTCATCACTTGTACTACTTTACTTTCATGTTCATGTCTTTGTTTAGGCATTGCTTTCATCACTGTATTTACTTTTCAATTGTATTGTAAAGAAATCTTTAATCAATAAAAGTTGATGTTCATTTACATCTCTTATCTTTTCCTTGTGTACTTTATTATATTGCTTAGTTACACTTAGCGTGTTTACTTCTGAGTAAATACGTAGCGGCCTCGTCGTGTCTCTTTACCCGTACACTGGGAAGCGGGGCGTGACAGGTTTTGTGGGTGGCCCATGCAAGTCAGTGCTGCATGGAACCCTACCATGCAGGTCAGTGTTGCATGGAAACCTAAGAAATATAACACAAGAATTATAAGAATCAGCAACTAAAAACATTCTTTACATTTCATATTCCTTGAACCTTACAATTTCATATTCATTGAATCTATCCTAACCATATTTTTCTTTAAAAGTTATGGATTCTCCAAACAACACCAGCACCAACTTCAACAACACACCACCACCTCTTCCACTTACGCCTACTGTTATAGCTCCGATCAATGAGCAACCGGTATTACTTGAGGCAATCAGAAGCCTCCTGGAAGGACAGCAGCAGCAGACTGCTATCTTGTTGAACCACCCAGAAGCGGAAGCACCCGGAGTGAAGCAATTCCGGGCACTGCACCCTAAGAATTTCTGTGGGAAAGAGAGCCCCTTGGAAGTTGAAGAATGGGCTCAGAGTATTGAATACGATCTGGCAGCAGCACAAGTGATAGAGATTGCCTGGGTTAGAGTTGCGAAGCTGCAACTCACATATAACACCAGACTTTGGTGGAAGGCGGAAGAAAGCCGTCTTGACCAGCCGATCGAATGGAAAAATTTTCGCGACATGTTCGACGCGAAGTATTTTCCCGAGATTTCCTGATTCGGCATGGAGCAGCAATTTATCCACTTACAATAAGGCTCTATGTGGAGCAAATCGGAGGATGAGTATGATGCTCACTATGTTGAGCAGGTAAAGATATGTCTCAAATATTCGATTTTCTAATATCACATATCACACAGCTAACACAAGACCGTAACAGGTTTGCGGCTCATCTCATACCGACTGCTGAGATCAGGGCTGGAAGATTTCAGCAAGGGTTGGACCTGGAGATCCAACCTGCATTAGTTATAGAGGATTTCCCAACCCATGATTTGGCTTTGAAGGCTGCCTGAAGATATAAGGCAGTGGTGAAGAAGAAGGGCGGAACTCAATCTGCCGATATGAAGCGCCCTGCCACTCAGATAGTAGAAGGAGCCTATTCCAGGCCACCATTTGTACCCAGGGGACCGGAAGTAACAGATAACTGGTCAAGTCCATATTTTTTTTTCTACTGCAAGAGGGATGGACACCTGTGGAAGGATTGCAGGTGCGCAAAAGCCATATGCTTAGTTTGTGGCGCATCCACTCATGGAATTGGAATATGTCCTTACAGACGCAACCCAGTTCCAACTCATAACACTTATCCACAGCGGCCGGCTATCCAGGCTCCTACACCTCGGCTTGCTCTCCCAGATCCACCTCCACGTGGACTTCCTGCACACCCTAATCGCCAATTCCATCAGGCACTAAGGAACATGCCTCGAGGGCAGAGAAACATGTCCCAAGGACAGAGGAATGTGCCTTTAGCTAGGAGGAATGTACCCCGGCGTTAGGCTTTCACATTAGCGGCCGTAGAATCCGAGGCTATCGACCAAAGTAACACTGGTAATTTCGTAACATCTTCTTCAATCTTTCCAACACTTTTGCATTCTTTCGTTTTTCCAAATATTTTTCATGCACCATCAATAGTTCTATCACCATCATTATCATCAAACTTTTCTTGAATCTGTTACACTTTCTTTCTACAAATTTCGAGGATGAAATTTTTATAAGGAGGGTAGGATGTAACAATCCTGAACTTTCTGTACAGAATTTTTTCAAAATACAGAAAGGAATACCTTAGCCTGAGCACAAGTTATAAATTTAAATTTCTTTTGAACAGCAAGAAAGCACTTGTAGCTCATTGGTAAGGCCTTGCACTGCTGTGACGTAACCCCTGTGTTCGAATCCCCCCAGCCACATATTATTTTTGTTGATTTTTCTTTTAAACTTTTTGAAGCTCAAAAGTTTGCACGTGCACTGCACATAAAATGAAAAGTCACAATAAAAACAAACATGTGGAAATTGTTATTTATACACCAGAGGACACGTGGTAAGCATCCCACACCCCGACCCCACCTATTGGATAGAGAGATTTGCAATGGGGACGGTGCCCCCCCCCGTTGAAAAAGCTTCCAAAATTTCACCCTAGCACCCCTTAGCCTACCCTTCTACTCCCATTCTGTTTGATTCTTCTGCACATTAACAGAGAGTGTTAATTCACCTCTTTAATCCAATTTAATGCATTTTTAATTATTTCTTCACTCACAAAACCCTAATCCTACACTATAAATACAACCCTACACTTTGGCCCTCCTCATTCAGAAATCTAGTGCCAAACTCTCTAAAAATTTTAAGTCCAAAAAGTTGTATAAGTGGAGTTAGCTTAAGGCCAAGTTCCGGCGACGTTTCGGGACAAATCCGGTGATGAAACGACTTCCCGACGATTCTATAAGCTTTCTATACCTCTTATCTTTCTTTCTAATCTGTAAGTCCCACTTTCCCTCTTCTCCTTCTATTAAAACGAATTCCATTTTTCAAAACTAGTCGGAAGCGGAGTTAATCCGACTTCCGTTACTAATTTAACTAAAAACACCATTTATCTTAATAACAAATTTACAATCTTTTTGTATATTGTTTAGCAATCATAAGCAAACACATTAGAACAACTTTCATCTCAAAATAATGTGGATTGCAACTTCTATTTTAGTTTTACGGTTAAATACCATCATATTTACATACGACATTGCTTATTCATTTTGCTCATATTAACTTTATAAAACTCACGAGGTAATGACCTACCTCATCACAACACTCATTCTTGATATAGCACGATGGTTTTTGGAACATTAATTTATGGAATAAATACGAGTTTACATTTAAATACCATAAACATTCAAAAACCTTTTTATTTAAAAGTGTATTATTTAATTCCTTGCAAATGCGCCTCTACAACCCATTTTGGGGAACCCCGATCAGGATGGTGCGGGTTATCGCACATCCTCGGGCCTAGTAGAGCGAGATGCAGACCTCCTCATGGAGCATCCGATCTCGATGGAATTTTTAATGCAATTTTTAAGAAAAATGAGATTTCTACTTAATAAATAAAATTTAATTTTACTAATATACATATATATATATATATATATATATATATGAATATTATCAAAATACCTACTTTAAATATTATATATATATATATATATTCCATGTTTTCTAAATCATAGGAATCGCAAATTTCATGAAACTACCATTACAAATCAATACAATTCCAATATTATACTAAAATACCATATACAATGAAATCTAGCTTCTATTCACTAGAAAACTTCATTTTATAAAAACTACATCTATGAAAACCCTAAAGACGATAAACAAATACTTGAGGTTTATTTTGAAAATATATCAAAACTATTTTTCATAAAACCCCCTCAAGTTATATTAATTTACAATAAGGACCCTAGTAAATATAGGTTCAAGCGAGACCGGTTCTCTTGAGCCTCAGGGAGCCGGAGAATATGGGTGCTTACCTATCTAAGGTAGACAACCTAAAAAGGGTGTTATCAATATGGTAATTGTTTTGGAAAAAGACACAAATCCTGCCGTCCATGTGCAGCAGTCACCGATAACATCAAAATTAATTCAGGACTTCAATTCGTTTCAAAGTGTCTGACTCAGACAGAGTCTCAGTCTAATCAGATATCAATCAATCAATATATCATTGAATGTGATTCAAGCATAACTCCAATTCAACATGAATCCGTTTATACCAGAATTCATTCTATATCAACATGACTCGACCGAACCGAACCATGGATATACTCTGATTACATGACTATCCATTTATATCCATTCCATTTACATGATATCATGGTTTCAGCAAGTCATGCCTCTATTAAACAAAACAATACAAATCAATACAAATTACATTACGGGGTTTTAAAGGGGTAGACTGATACGGAATGTGTTAAAAGTGGTACGATGTGGTCATTAAAAGACGTAACTATACATCCATTGCCGTTGTTCCGTAGTTTTATCGACGGGGCCTTGTACTACGGGTTATCAAAATCCATGGTGTAAGTTGGACTCCTCTCGTACACACTGGAATATTCTGTACCAACCTACAAACAACCGCGTTAACATAACAAACTTACAATACACCAGTTGCATTCTCATATCTGTCTATTCATCTGTCTATTCTATTTCTATCTCTCTTTGAGGCTTATCGAGCGATTTTTCGCTGATGACATTCCAATTTCTCTTCTTTCTTTGGAATGTTGTCAGGAAGACTCGACTCTGAGGAGTTCGAGACCAGCCAGGAGCACTTGGAGCCGACCACTGAGCAGAATGACCATTAGTCATCACTTGTACTTACTTTACTTTCATGTTCATGTCGTTGTTTAGGCATTTCTTTCATCATTGTATTTACTTTTCAGTTGTATTTTAAAGAAATGTTTAATCAATAAAAGTTGTTGTTCATTTACATCTCTTGTCTTTTTCTTGTGTACTTTATTATATTGCTTAGTTACACTTACCGTGTTTACTTCTGAGTAAATACGTTGTGGCCTCGTCTCGTCTCCTTTCCCGTACACTGAGAAGCGGGGCATGACAGATATTCTATCAGGTGATACCGGTGCATTAGAGCATTTCTTCATGAGCCTTCAACAAACTTTGAGAACATTGTTGTTGAGGGAATGGACAAAGATTCCATCTTGATCGGATTCCTTGGCTTGTGGTTGAGCTAGTTTGCGATACCTACTCACGGCCGGATCATGCGTCCATCCTTCTTCTATCTTGCCAATCAAATTGTTAGTAATATGTATGCCCTAGAGGCCATTATTGATGATATAGTGGATGCTTGGACATATATATAGAGGACTTTCTTGCTCGACATGATAGTATGCTATCAGGTTACCTTTATCTTAACATGTAGACTGGTATTTATACCGTCTGTCTCTTACATGTTGATAAAGCCCTTAGGATATGTACTTGACTACTAGGACTATGATAAGATCATACTAATGGGGCCAGGGTGATCCATAAGTACATCCTTTAATCAGTTCCTAGTCGTGGGAATATCGAGACCCGGGCATCGATATTCCAGTGTAGACTAGTGTGTACGTTTCTTGTCCTTTAGAGGGCGATGGTTGATCCCACAACCATTGGTGTGTGACATCAAAGATTGTACACAGGTGCTCATTGGAGAATGGGTACACCGAACAAGACTCGCCGAGGACTCCTATGTGGTAGTATACCTATCGTCAGATAGCAGTCCTCTGGTGACACTGGTACAGGTTAGTCTGTAGACCCGAGATCGTCATAGAGTCTTGTGTGGCTCCCACTGTGCTTTGATTTCCTCCCTACCACGGCTCAAAGGAGTCATGCAAACAGGTAGATTTTGGGTACAGTCCCGAGTCACATGGAGGCAATGAGCGATAGGAGGGGTTTCGTCTCTCTCGGTATTGGGGGTTGATGTTGCGCTATGCTCGATTTGCTATAACTGGAAGTCTCTGGCCAGGGCTGCTGCTGAGATTTACTGATAAGAGTTATCAGTAGTTTCTCAAACCGTTATAGGCCAGACATCGGCATGACTTATCACGTTACTGGGGCTTGACGTTGACATGATATGCGACATATTAGACGTAAAGACCGGACTGCACGGTAATGTTACTGATAGGCTTCATGGAGAGTATGGATGAGCTTGCTTGTTGATCTTCATATCTCTCAATACTCGGGTAGCCGTTACGTCCAGCTAGTACCGCTGACGGCTTGTAGGTGATTGATGTGATCATCATCTACTGCTGGCGTATTGACGAGTCTTTAGAGTCCCACACAGAAGTTTCCTGATTCGAACGAAACGAAGTAGGGCATATATATTGATATATGCGTAGGCCTGATTAAATATGAGTATATGATGCCGTATTATAATCTGGCAGTTATCTGATATCGGTCAGGTTATATATGATATAACCGATTATCGAATCAAGTGTTGGTTTGATAATGTGATATTCAGATTAATGATATTGGTCAGTTATATGTGATATAACCAGATTATTAGATCAAGTGTTGATTTAATAATGTGATATATATTATATATGATATAATTATATCTTAACTAATATCATTAGCTCACTAATTGCTTTATTTGTGTATAAATATATATATATATATTATATGAAGCATGTCATGTTTTTCTATTTTTAGAAAATGGAAAAATGAGGTGTAAATTGTGGAGATATTTGTGGAATAGGCAAAGGCATGGGTTTTATTATTTGTATATTAGTCTTGACTCACTATTCAAGTATGGTTGCAATTTGGAATTACAATTTTATTCCATACTTGAATAAGTGAGGAAAGAGATAGCCATTTTGAGTTTGCTCTCATCATTTTCATTCTTCATGCTTTAGCCATTTCTTGAGCTCTTGCTTCCTCTTGCTCTCTACAATTTTCTTCACCTCACTTCCAAGTTCAAACCCTCACATGTGATGTGAATCATTGAACTTGTGAAAACCCTAGTGAGCAAATTAAACCCCTACTTCACCATCTCATATTAGATTAGCAATTTGATGTGGAGTGTTGCCTTCACTAATGAGATTAGTGAAGGGTTAGCTTGAGCTAGTGGACTTCGGGTGGATCGTCTTTGGCGCAAAGATCACGAAGGAGCTTCGTTCAACTCGAAGAGGACCCTAGTAGAGTCGTGTGGACTTCAACCCAGAGCTATTGAAGAGAAGGACTCGAACTACAAAAGTTGTATGCTCTTTTCTTCTCTTTAAGTTCATCACATCACAAAGGAAAACGCTAATATTCTAGTAAAGATCTTTTTAGTCTAACTTAGCACATAATAAAATTAAAATTTGGCATGCTTGATGCCTCTAGAACCTCATGGTGGTGCTAAGGTAGACTTTCATGGTATCATAGACAAGCTAGAACGTTAGGGTAACTTGTAGCGACGTTATAAATCCGACGTTTTTCTCGCGCAAAAACTGCCGATAAAAACAGTTTCAAAAATGATGTTTTGAGTTGTTTGCACACCCTGCGGGCTCACGGTTTGAACCAAGAAGCCGCGGGGTGGAGCGTGCGCACCTCGGGGACACCCCGGGGGGACCAGATGCCGGACCCACACCTTAAGACCACCACAAGGTGTCCTTGGGGGTGGATGACCCGAGAGCACCCCAACTGGGTGCTCTGGGGTCTGCCTACCCTATGGGGCCACTTCGTGGTGGCCCCCGGGGGTGGGTACCCCCTGAGGCCCCCATTCGACAGTTAATTTTGGGATTTTCGCCTCCGCGAAGATTTGGGCGGGTTGTTCATTTCGACTCCCGGATTGACTTAAACCGATCGATTTTGGAATTTTAGCTCACTGGATTTTTCATGTCTTGGAAAAATTGGTTAAGTTTGCTAATTGCGTGCGGAATTCTAATGTCGCGGTTACTTTACAAGTTTTGTGATGTGTGTGATACAATTATTAGAATCCGGATTAATTAGTTTTATGAAAACTAGTTAGTATATTGTAAACCTAGCCGTTTAGTCTCAATTGATTGATTGCCACGAAGTTTTGATTCGGATCAAAACTCCGTCGCAATTGCGTATTGTACGCGATCACTAAGTCGGGAATCTTGTTGAATTATCCGACAACCAATTGAAAAGAGTTTTCAATTTGAGAATAAAATGCAAGTTTTATAAGTTAGGCATGAAATCCGAAATATGAGATATTCCAGGTTTATGATGTCTAAGGATATTGCGGATTCTAATTATTGTAGATTTCTGTTTTCTTTTCTGCGACTGCAAGCGTAATATGTGGGGTATCCCAATCTCGTTGCTATATGTCAACAAGTTTTAGATATACGCATATTTGCTTACGTTGATGATATGTGATATCATGTGTTGCTGTTGATATGATTTATCAGATCGTCGTGAAAGAATAGCCGGGGGGGTTCTATGTGAGATGAGAGTTTTTATTTTCGTTCATGTAAAATATGCATGTAATATTCTTTTATTATGGCACTTCCGGGTTGAGGATGATGTCACCATTATTGTATATTATTTACTTTTCCGCATTAGGATAGACCCAAGGCGGGAAGCATAAGTAACCGGGTTCTAGAGTCCAGTGGGAGACCATCTCAAGGAGTTGAGACCGGGTCTCCTAACTCTAGAATTGGCAGGGTTACTTGCCGCTCTCGTAGAGGTCTAGGGATGTGGGTTTGGCTATTCATCACGACCGTGGAATCCATGTTTTACATTACTGGCTAAATTTAAAGTACGGACATCCTACTATATCCAATATTTCATATATTGCTTCTGCTGCTTGATTCTGTGATGTTGATCATATAACTGCGTAAGACGAATGTAATATTATATATATGATATATAATAAACGTTGCTTATATTTTGCACCCACGCTAGTCCAGTCCCCGCTCTGCCGGTAGTTAAGTAACCTAACGGTGCATGACGGGGCCCGTGGCGAATGCGGATGGTATAAGCGTACGTTCTATTTTCATTTCATTTTTCTGTAATGTTTAGGAAACATTAAATGATGGGACTTTATTAATGAGATTAATGAAAAAAAAGAAACCAAAAGATATTGTAGAATCAAATTTTCAAAAAGGGTAGCTCTAGTTTTTGCTTTGCATAGTGGTATTCCTTGATGAATATCCAGCACGTCATTCGATGAGGAAAGAGCCGAGATCCCTTCACCGGGAGTGACCTCTGTTCACCGCTGAAAAACGCGACCGGGACGTTAGGACGTCCGGCCTGAATTTTGGGGGAAGATGCTACTTGGTTTTATCCGTCCACCTCTTCGATGATGCCAAGTTGATTTATGGCACCATGTATCGAAGGTTTAAACAGATGCGGCCGTTGTAGCAGAATTCGTAAGATTCCCCCTCATTGTGAGGGGTTTTTGATTGTGAGGACGCTCTTCCCTGCAGGCGCAAGCCCCTACAGTTAATTACATTACCGCGTAGTGATAACCACTTTCTCCTGCTCCAGAAGGTCACTTCGTGTCGTGTGCGTTTGTTTTATCTTTGGTTGCCCATGGATTGTATACGGAGACTAATTTGGGTTGTCGCCCGTAGGGCGTGGATTAGTCAAAATCCGTATTTTCTTAGATTTGGGTTTGGGTTGATTTAAGGATCGTTAATCTCATTTTTGGACCGCAACGTTCTATCCTTAGGGGTCCAGTGGAAATCTTCGCCGGTAGGACTTAAGTTGCAATGTCGATCTCAAGAAGTATATTAATTTAGGGACATCGCATTCCAATATCATCATTCACTAAGTGACGAGCTAATTTAGCGACATTTCGGTCCAACATTCCCGTGTTCGGGACAAAGTGATAGTTTAGGGACATCTCGGTCCAACATTCCCGTGTTTGGGAAGACAAACTAGTTTAGAGGCATTTCAGTCCGACATTAGTTTAGGGACATCCCGATCCGACATTATCATGTATGGGGAAACATATTAGTTTACGGACATTTCGGTCCACGAACTAGTTTAGGGATATTTCGGTCCAACATTATCATGTATGGGGGGAACATATTAGTTTCGGGACATTTCGGTCCATGGACTAGTTTAGGGACATTTCGGTCCAAAATCATTATTATGTTTGATGCGATGATGTATTAGAAGGACATTTCGGTCCTACATCCCCGTGCTCGGGGCAAAGTGCTTAGCTCTCAGAGTCCTAACTGAGGAAGATAAGGAGCGAACACAGGCGTCATCATTTATCATTGACCTAAGCCGTGACCTTTCAAGCGTAATATTTCTTGAGGAATCAGCCTTTTATTGGTCGATATATTCTTTCTCCGTGCATATCCACGAGTTGGTAAGCTCCACCTTGGTAGACTTCCTCTATAACATACAAACCCATATAGTTTGGCTCGAACTTCCCACGCTTTACGCGGTTAGGGATCATGGGTCTTTTAATGACCAACACGAGTTCACCTTGACAAAATGTCCTTGGTCTGGTTATTCTTTCATATGCTTGAGTCATTCTCGCTCGATAAGCTTCCATACATTGCTGTGTCGCGAGACGGGTCTCATCAAGTGCATCAAGTTCTTCAAGTAGGAGTTGAGAGTTATCCTCATCTGTAACATCATGGTGAACTCCCATCCTTAGCGAGGGAAGTTCTATCTCCAATGGGAGCACTGCTTCGGCCCAAAAAACCAAGGCATAAGGTGTTATCTTTGTGGCTGTCTTGAACGTTGTTCGATACTCCCAGAGAGCTTCATATAGCCTTTCGTTCCAGTCCCTTTTATTATTGGACACCATATTCTTTATGATCTTTGTCATCGACTTGTTGAAGACTTCAGCTAGACTGTTGGCTCAAAAGTTTTAGACAGAAGGATTTGTCCAATCTATCTTGTGTTGTTTGGCGAAGCGGCTCATTTTATGGTTTCTGTAAGCTGGACCGTTGTCCGAAATTATGCGATGTGGAACTCCGAGCCAGTATATCACATGCGTTTTGAAGAAATGGAGAATATTCTCCGTTTTTACTTCTCTCAGTAGGATCGCCTCTGCCCATTTGGAGAAGTAGTCGATTGTCGCCAAGATGAATCGATATCCTCTTGATGATGGCGGCTCAATGGGGGAGATGATATATGTTCCCTACATCTTAAACGACCAACTGGCTACGGTTAGATACAGCGGATTGGGGTGCTGATGTATAAAATCCCCGTGTATTTGGCATGAAGGGCATCGCTCTGCATATTCGATGCAATCTTGGATCATCATGAGCCAGTAGTAACCCATCCTCTTAATCTTCAATTTCATCTTAGGACCCGCTTGATGGGATCTACAAAGACTGTCGTGGATCTCTTGGACGACCTTTTTAGCTTCATGTGGTCCTAGGTACCTCATCCATATATGATCGAAGGACCTTTTGTATAAAGTTCTGTCGATTGGGACGAATGACAGAGCTCATTTCATGAGTCGATGTCTAGATGAAGCATCTTCAGGCATTAGCTGGGACTTAAAGTAGCCTATAAAGATTTGCCTCCAGTCTCCATCTTCTTCTTCTTTTCCGGTTTGGAGAATCATTTCTCTAAGTATCTCTTCTTCTTCGAGGGCTTCCACTGGAGACTCCAAAGAAAACTCATCTGGTGATAGGATCTTGCAACTCTGAACATTCACCCTTACCTCATCAAGATCTTCATCAACCATTTCTTTAGAAAGTTTTGCTAATGCGTCTGCTTTGCTGTTTTCCGCTCGCAATACGCTTTCCAGTACACAAAAGGGAATCTACGTTAGCAGTTGCTGTACCCTTTCATTATACCTTATTAGCTCCGTTTTTCATGTCTTGTAGTCGCCATTCACTTGATTGACGACTGACTGTGAATCTCCATATATTATGAGATCCTTGATGCACACGTCGATCGCGATTTCGAGACCGGCAATGAGAGCTTCATATTCAGCTTCGTTGTTGGTTCTTGGTTCTGTCAGCGAGAAAGCATAGCAGAGTATTCCACCATGTGGAGTCACGAAGATAAGACCCACCCCGACTTTGACTATTGGGGTGTTCCTTTTCCAGTCCTTCATTGAAGATGCTCCATCGAAGTATAGTTCCCATCGGTATCTTCCGATTTCTTCTATCTCTTCACTTGTGCTGAATGCAAATTCATCTGGAAGTTGCTATTCAATGGGGAGTTAGTTGGAATCGAATGCTCCACGAGGAAGTCGGCGATGGCTTGTCCTTTTATCGCTTTGAGGGGGCGATAAACAATCATGAACTCCATCAACAGAAGGGTCCACTTAGCGAGCCTCCCAGTCAGCATGGCTTTTGATATAAGATATTTGAGAGGGTCCACCTTTGATATAAGGTGCACCTCATGAGCTAGCGCGTAGTGCCTGAGCATCGTTCTTGCAAAGATCAGCTCCAGGCAATGCTTCTCGATAGGGGAGTAGTTATATTCTGCTCCCAGCATGAATCGACTTAGATAGTACATGGCCCTTTCCTTTTCTTGGTAATTCTTCTGCGCCCAAAGTGTGCCTAGAGAACCATCAAGGGCAGTCGTATAGAGGATGAGTGGCTTTCCCTTAACCGGAGTGGTCAAGACCCGTGGATTCTGCAAATATTGCTTGATCTCCTCCAGTGCCTGTTGACACTTCTGGTCCTATATGAATAGGGTTTCTTTCTTCATCAGATGGCTATATAGACGGCATTTCCCCGAGAGGTTGGTGATGAACTATCGGATATAAGCAAGCTTTCCTTGGAGAGACCGCAGTTGTTTGAGATTCTTCCGAAAGGGCATTTCCATAATTGCTCTGACCTTGGAGGGGTCAAATTTGATCCCACTGTAACAGATTATAAAACCCAGAAACTTTCCTGAGGAGACTTCGAAGGCGCATTTCAGAAGATTCATCTTCAGGCTATATTTTCAAAGGCGCTCGAAAACTGTCCTTAGATGCTCCAAGTGCTTTTCATGAGACATACTCTTGATTACAAGATCATCTATATAACATTCAATTATCTTATGAATGAGGTCGTTGAAGATCTTGGTCATCGCTCATTGATATATTGCTCCGGTATTCTTTAGTCCGAAAATCATGACTTTATAAAAGAAGACACCCAACAGAGTGCAGAAAGCCGTGTGCTTCTAGTCTTCGGGATCCATCTTTATTTGATTGTACCCTGAAGATCTGTCCATGAAAGAGAAGGCCTTGCGAGTAGACGTATTGTCGACCATTAGTTTGGTGACTGGTATAGGGAAGTCATCTTTCGGAAACACTTAATTGAGGTTTCGAAAGTCTATGCAGATCCAGATAGTCTCGTTCTTCTTCATCACGGGGATGATATTGGTGATCCAGTCGGAAAATTCGACTTCCTGGATGAAACAGGAACTATAAGCGTCTTGACTTCAGCGTTGATACTCATCTCAAGTTCAAGTCGCATCCTTCTTGGTATTTGCTTGACCAACTTTATTTCCGATGATATGGCCAATCTATGAATTGCTACTTCTGGATCGAGACCTAGCATCTAGGAGTAATTCTATGCGAAGAAGTCTTTGTAATCCATTAGTACTTCTTTCAAACCAGCTACTTGTTCATTTGACAGCAGCTCGTTGAAAAACGCGGGTCGAGGATCTTCTTTGGTTCTTAGGTTTATCGTCTTTAATTCATCAGCGGTGGTATGGATCCCGTCTTCCAGCTCCTTAGGTGCCGGTGGCAGCTCCGAAATTTCTTCTTCTTCATTCGTAAAGCAATCGGGGGACTAAAGCACATCTTCGTCCCCCTATTGATTGAGGAGTCTTATCATGTGATAAGTATAGGTGAGCTTCTGCATCTTGGGCTGGTTATGCTTTGACTTGGCGGGGTTCTCTCGCAGTGGCTCATTCTTTTGCTAAGGTTCCACTTTCCAGCTGTCACTCAGTGTGAACTTGCCTCGCCTATACTGGTCTTCCACCCAATTCTTGAAGACGAAGCAATCTTCAATCGGGTGAACAATGACTCGATGGTATAGATAGTAGTCAGGATGATCCGAACATTAGTTTCATGAGGCCGCTTGCACTTGGGCATAGTTAACATCTGGTGCTTCATAGCGAGATTAAATATTTTCCTCGCCTTGTCCTGGGGAAAAGAATATTCTTGCCTCATCCTTTCCGTAAGAGGTATGGTTGAGCAACCTTGCAGCTTGGGCATGGTCGGCATCCTATCCTTAACCTGGCCACCTTGAACTCCTTTATTCTTAAAGGAAGGTATGGACAGTTGTTGAGGATGAGGCTCATGGCTCGTCTCTCCCATAGACTTCTTGCTTGGGTGCGATCTTCCAGCTATTTCATCCAAAGCTGTCTGACCCATTTGATAAGCTTTTCTCATCAGCTTCTCAGTTGGATCCTCTGTTTCCAGTGTTGTAATGTTTTGCGGGGCTTCATTATATCGCCTGTCTAGGGATAATTGCATGCATAGGGCCATCAGCGACTCAAGAAGCAGTTCAGATGATCTGGTCAAAGCACCTTGCGAGGTTTCTTGACCTTTCTCGGCTGAGTTGTTTTCTATCCAAGCATCTTTCCTTTCGCTTAGGGCATAGCAGGTATGAGCTCGCTTCTTCTTCTTTGGTCGGACATAGCCTAGACCAGTGGTATCGAACTTCCCAAGGAATGCTAGTTGGCGGGTCCCTGGTACTTCCCAGATTTTCTTGAAATACTCGGCCTAACAGGCGGTTTGTTCGAATGGTACTCCTTGCTAATAAAGGAGTTAATTCAAGATTTTTTATAATATCTCGGCATGGGGATCGGTTGCAACCTATCGAGATCCGGCTCGAGTCCGTGACAAATTTCTTTCACCACCATAGTTTCTTCTGACTTATAAAAGAAAATCTCTTTTTCTCTTTTACGTCTAGGAGGCACATGGAAGGTTATTAACTCTTGCACGCTGTAGGTGTTGAGTGCATCGAGCTCTTTGCAGTGATTCGGTGGAGCCATTGTAATATGCAAGGCTCGATCGGCTTCATCGGGGACCTTTACTCGCGGATGGATGGAGAAAACCATATTAGTTTCCTCCCCCGAGTCGCTGCCAAAGATCTGGACAGGAGCTGACGAGCCTGGTTTATCGACTTCCTTTGGAGGCTGACCTGTGAGTACTATTTCTTCCTCGGAATCACTTCCAAAGACAGGGATGATTTCCACTTGAACTTGATTTTCTTTGGGCTTGCTGTATTTCTATGTGTCTTCATAGTCTAACGAGAAGTACTTCGCCTCTTTATATTTCCGTATTTCGTTCACCGAGAATGGATTGAGCTCCCCTATGATGGTGTGCGCTTGACCATCCTTGAAATACTTCATATAATGATGTTGTGCAGAAGGGATGATGCCATACTGGTGTAGCTAAGGTCTACCTAGTAAAGTTTTATAGCAGGTCTCGCCTTCAATGACTTGAAATTTTACGTCTGTGACGAGTTGTCCAAAGTGGAGTGTCAACACTATGGACCCTAGTGTCTTTGAAGACATGGAGTTGAATCTGAAGATAATAATTTTCTCTCCGTCGAGATATCGCACAACCATGGCTACCTGCTTAAGCACCTTAACATTAAGGAAGTTGACCGAAGAGCCGTTATCGACAAGGATTTTATTTATCCTATAATCATCGCAGTACCCGGCGATGTAGAGCGGTCGATTATGTTCAAACGTCCCCAGGAGAAGATCTTCTTCACTGAAGGAGATGTCGGCCGTGTATACCTCTGCCATCTTATCTTTCATCGCTTCCTCTGCAAAGTGTGCTTGGAAGAGGTCTGGATCTTCGAGGGCCTTAATTAAAGAATCCAGCATTTCTTTGGACAAGAGCCGAGTATCGTATATGCTCAATTACGAAGGTAACTTCTTCAGATGGGCTAACACATTGTAGTCCACCTTATTCTTCTTGGGGAGATCCTTGGCGGCGAGTTCTTTGGCCACCTCTCCATCAAGGACGATCTCTTCGAGCATTTTCCCTTTACCTTTATCTCGGTTCTTTGGATCATTGTTTGCGGGCCTGAGATTCTTCTCAAGGAGAGTACAGTTTCGTATACGGATATTGCCATGGTCTTTTGCCTTCCTCATCTCCTGATGAGAAGCTTAGATAGGGGAGTTCGACGGGAGGTTCATCTTCTGAATCACTTCCAAAAGTCGGTACTACCAAACTTCCTCTTTCCGAAGTCTGAGCTTTGATCATATACCAACTCTCGGTGATCATCCTCGCTTGGCCGTTGGCCTCAGAACTATCATGTTGGGGCGAGTAAGCCTTGGCCATCCACTTATATTCTTTCAAATGCCTGTTGTGGAGAATGTATTTTCTCCACCACTTCCTGAACGCCGTACATTCGTCGATGGGATAGCAGACCCTCCGATGGTAGAGGCAATATTTGGGATGTTCTTCTCCATCTTCGAAGTCTACCATCCCTGGGGTATACATCTTTAAGAGCGGCAGCTTCATCCTTTCGGATAAGGCCTTAATGAAATGTTTCTCGACCCTGCCCTTCTTCAGCAGTATCTTCTGCTTCAGTTGGGGAGCTACATAACTCGCATCTTCCGCTGCTTCCCTTTTTAAACGTTGTTTTCTGAATTTCTCATGGATAGCCAGCTCACGCCTTTAATTTTCCTTTCTTTTCTGGAAGGCTTCCCTTAGGAGCTACTCATCTGGGTCCTTTCATGGCGAACTAGAAGCTTCAGGCATCAATTTTGCCGCCTGCTCATCTGAATCTCTTTCGGGCACGGGTGGAGCCTCATCATCATTGATGGAGGAGTGAAAGACCATGCGGCACATTTCCACACGGTCCCCCGTCTCTTCCTCTGAGTCATCTTCCTCATCCTTTCTATTATTTTCGAGGATGTGTTTGATGAACTCCTCAGGAGTAATAGACAAACATGCTTTCTGGTCGTATTCCTCTAGCACATCAATGTATTTTTGGATGTCTGTACGGCCGTCGATATGCTCGGTTAGCTGTACAGACTTCTTCGTCTTCTTCTTGTTTTTCTTCTTGGAAGACTTCTTAACTTCGGGGATTTTCTCTTTATCAATAGCCTTCGAAGTGGGACGCGGCTTCAATATCCCTGGTATGATCTCCGGTTCAAGCGGACTCTTCCACCTGATCGCGGGGCATGCTTGGAGATCTTTCAGCATTCTTTTTATTTTGGGAGAAAATATCACCTCCCATGGGGTCTCTTCGACAACCGAGCAGGATGCCCCCTTACGCATTGGTCCCTTTGGAGATATATTTCTGAGGAGGGTTCACCTTCCATTTATCGGATAGTATGAACTTGTCATTTTTATACTGGTCCTCAACTCAGTTCTTGAAAATGTAATAATCCTCAATTAGATGACTTACCATCTGATGATATGGGCAATAGGTCAGGATGTTGACTCATGGGATTGAGTCGATCATCGTGACTCAAGTAAAGTTAGAAAGCTGATCTTCATTGCGAGATCGAATAACTTCCTTGTTTTATCATGAGGGAAGGAATATTCCCGTCCCATTCTTTCTTCAAGAGTAGGTCTCGTGCGGTTGTCATGTTGACGACCAAGTGCTTTAGGACCGTTTGGACGCTGTTGCATGTTAGCGACAAACGCTGCCTTACTCTTTCCCTTGAGTTTCCATGAGTCTCTACTGGAAGAGGACAGACCTTGATTCATTGCGTCAAGGTGATCCAACTTGTCAATGAGTTCTTGAAAAGTCGTTTGGCTGAGAAGGGCCTGATATAGGAACGCTTGTGCCTTCTTGTCGAGGGTGCTCATTAACATACTTATAGCCGGAGCTTCAGCGATCCTTTGTTCACATTTGGACCAAAGGTTTCTCCACCTCATCATGTACTGGACCCATGTCTCATTTGATCGGGGTCTCTCATTGACCAAGGCGGTCACAGTAGTGCGCTCGCTTGCACTAGTAAACCTCTGGAAGAAAAGGGGTTCCATCTCGTCAAAGGTTTTGATCGAGTCATTGGGAATCTCCGAATACCATTCTAATGCTACGTCCGCTAGACAACTAACAAACTATCGGAGCAGCAATATGTCATTACTCCCAGTATTGCTGCATTTGGATCTGAACTGGGTGATATGCAGCTTTGGATTTCCGGTTCCTTTATATATGAGGAACGTCGGAATTATGTATCCTGGCGGGTACTGGATCTGATTATAACACGCCGGATAAGGTCGGCCAGTCTTTATTAACTTGCCAGCAGCTTCATTGGCTGGGTGAGCTTTGAACTGCTGGGCGAGCCTTGAACTGCTTGGCGATGTATTCGTCTAGCTGTGATTTGGATATGACTTCCTGCTTTTCCATTGATGAGACTTAGAGGGGGTTGGAGGTATCTCCTTTATCTTCGATGATGACCACCGGTGGTTCATCTGCTGGTGGTTCAGGGTGAGACATCATCCCGAGTATACTTTGTAATAAATGGGTCATCTTGTCCATTCGAGCCTCCATTTCGGAAGCTTTTTCATCCTTCTTTTGGAGCATCTACTTCAGGTAGTTCGTATCATCCTCCTGGTCTGCTCTTTCCTCGGAAGAGCCGTCTAGGCTTGCACCGGACGGAGGACTCATTATTTTGGCCGCTTGAGTTATCAACTCTTGCAACTTCTGTGGATCTTTGGTTACAAACCACGTTCTTGGTCTATGAGAGACGAAAGTGTTGCTTTCGTCTTTAGAGTTCACTATATAGATGGTGCGAACTACCAAGCCTCCAATCTTAGAGCGTTTGGAGTGTAGGCCCTTGGAGTATGCCTTGGACCATTGCATCTTCTCTGACCTCTCTCTTTCTCTCTCTTGTGAGAGCTCGCTCTCGGAGGAACCATCATAGTAGAATCCTCTTTTGGTTAATAGGAAGAGCATTTATCATGGCTCTTCAGCTTCTTAGGTTGGGGAGTGTAATCTCTATTAATCACTGACCCTTGCACTTCTTTCCAGACCTTATGAATGGTCGAAGAAAGTCTTTTTGCTGATTGAACCAATTTTGGCTCATCACTCCTCTTGGCGGGAGGTGGAGTTTTCTTCAACACATGAGTTAGAGAATTGTGCTTCACCATGGTCAGCACTTCGAAGCTTTTCCCGATTCGAATAGCAGCCTATACCATTGGAGCTGGCGGGGTTAGCCCGGATGGCGAACTACCCCCAGCATGCCTCACTCGGCACCGGTATCAACGTCGAGTGTTTCTTGAAGTTTTTGTTTCTTCAGTTTTAAGGGGCTTTGTGGATTTTCCCCTACATAGCTTCTGGGATAGCATATACTGCCCCTTGAGTTCTTTCGAAGCTAGGCCATCTTACCCCCTACATGGCTTCGAAGTTGGAACATGAGTTAACCGTTGAAAGACCGACATTCTTGGTTGGACCGGAGTATGAGCATGGGGTGCCAGCCTATTGAATACGGACTGGCGTTGAGGTGAAGCACCCTTTGGCATCTTAGAAATAGTAGGGGCTGCAGATGTCAGCCTCTTAATGACCATCCTCTTTGGAACAGCCGGGACGGTTGGAGCATCAAGAGTAGCGAAGCTCAGCCACTTGAAGAATGATTTCTTCGGGATTATGGGATTCTCGGCGGGGCCCATGAAGCTGGGCTTTAGCCTTTGGAGGACCGAAGCTTCATATTGATCAGGTTTATCATCAGGGCCTGCTGTGGTAGCCGTCAGCCTATTGAAAACTAACTTCTTGGGACTCTCTTCCTTTGTCGCTGGGATTCCAAGAGAGGGAGGTGGAAGCATGGTCCCGAAGAAAAGTCCATCATGTTATTGCGCCACTTGGGCCATCGGAATGCAAAGCACAGGGGCCATGGCTTGCCCTGACCAGGTTATTCTAGTCATAGTGGTGTTAGAGCTGGCATTGGGGCCGGATTGGCTGGATGATGCCATTGATCTCTACATAAGGATGAGAACACTAGCTTTAGTATCTCGAAACCCAAGGGCAACCATAAATATGAGATACCGCGATTAATTCGCAAAACACGACACATGAAGTGTGGAGTGGAAAGAGAAAAAGGTCCCACCGGGCGTGCCAGAATCTGTTTACTGCCAAAGACTAGGACTGAGTTGTTGGGAACGTCTTGCCTGAATTTGGGGGCAGATGATATATGGAACATATCCATCCACCTCTCCGAAAATACCAAGTTAATTTATAACACTGTATATCGGAGGTTTGGATAGATGCGACCGTTGTAGCGGATTTTATCAGATTCACCCTCAATGACGAAGGGTTTTTGATTGTGGGGACGCTCTTCCCCGCAGGCGCAATCCCCTGTAGTTAATTATGTTATCGCAAAGCGATAACAACTTTCACCTTCTCCAATAGATCACTTCGTGTCGTGTTTATATCTTGTTTATTATAGGGTTGCCCTTGGATTGTATACGGAGACTAATATTGTCGTCGTCCGTAGGGTGCGAATTAGTCCAAACTCGTAAATCATATTTTGAGTGAACTTAGGAAGTAGATCTCATGTAAATGAGGATCATAAGTTTAGAGGTTAAGGATGGTTAATCTAGTCTTAGATTAAAATCGACTTAAAATATATTTAAGGGCCGTTAATCTAGTCTTAAATGTAAGTGTAACACCTTAAAAACGCAATTAGAGTTAATTAAGCGATATAATATGGGTTTTTAATAAAATTAACTAATAATTATTATTTTTCACATATTTTATTTAATTATTTATGTACATGTTATATTTATGCACACACATGTGCATACTAATCTAGTTTAAAAATATGTTAATCTAAGTTAAACATGTTTTGCTGGCCATGGCATATTAACCATTTCTTTATGTTATTATTTATATTATAAGTAAATAAAAAGGGTTTTATTTAAAAAGAAAAGATATGAAGAAATAGGGGAGACATAGAGGTGGGGGGCATTTAATGAGGAGAGAGAGAGGTGGCATGGCTATCAAGATCCATCTCTCTCTCATTCCTCAACTCTCCCTCTCATTCTTCCTCTTCTTCTTCCTCTTCCACAAAATCAACCTCTTGCAAATTTTTCTCCACCTCAACCTTGAGCCTAGCACCACAAAACTTCAGTAAACCTTCCATTAATCACGTTTAACCTCTCTTGAGATGCTTTGGAGCTTGCATGGTTAGGGTTACTTCAAGTTTTTGGTGAGGTAATTATCTAAAACTCCTAATTATGCTCTAAGGAAAGTCTTTGAGTTAACTATTTTCACTAAACTAGCTTAATGTTTTGGTTGAGTATTAAGTATCGTATTTGTTTAAGCCTAGGGTTTCTGTTCGAATCTGCTATCAACCCAGATGTCTTTTTGAGAAGTTACCATCACTAAGAGCTAGTATAGGGGCCACAAACACAACCGCAAAACATGAGTCCGTCCCTCAATTTTTAGGCCGCAATGTTAATCGATGTGGCTGCAATTTGCGGCCAGTCTAGGAAATTAGAGTGTGGGTCTTGGTCGAGTGTTCTCTGGAGTTACCTGTTGGCCTTTGGCATGTGCAACTTTCCCTAATTGCTTGTATAGAAAAATCTGGGACTGTTTTGCTACATTTTAAGTGTTTCATTAACGTGCGATGCGGATTTTTCGACTCTCATTTAAGTGTCTCGTGTGGTTAGCAGCCTTAAGGGTAGTGTTGGATGTTGCTGCACACGTTTAGCCTGCTAAGCTAACACATGATAGCTTGTGGGAGTTGATTCGTTAGTTTTGCGTATGTATTTGTATCTTATTGGAATGTTTATTAACCTCACGTATTATGGTTTTGTGCGATTCTAGGATCGATTGCGGAGACTTCGGACGCGGCAAGAAAAAGGAAGGAGGTGATCGGATTCATATAGCTCGAGGCCGTTCCGGTGAGTAGATTTAACATCTACGGGAGAATCGCCTGTATGGCGTTAAGCATCGATAGCTAGATTCAAGTGACATAACATTGTGCTATATGCTTATATATTATGATTTGTGCATGAGTATCATAATGTGCATCCCATTACCTGTTGTATATTGCTATATCATTAATAGGTTACTGCACCATTACCAACGGTTCATGTTGCACGAACACTGATTCATATGCCCACACACACCGGTGGTAATTGCCATGACACGCACACCTTAGAATTGGCCATGAATAACTACATTGTACTACATTCGTAATTGACAGTTAGACATTGTTCATTGTACTTGTACGCATCATGTTAGTATCATACATACATTGCTATAGTGTCATATTCTCATATGATGTTTTATGAGATTTTGGTTTTCGTGAATTTGGGAAACCGCAAGGTACATTTTCAAAAATTTGGACTATTAAAAAATGCGGTTTTCCTTGATAAGATATTTCATGTCCACCATGGGTTTCTCGGTTCTGAGTGATGAGTATACCCGATTCGAGGAGTGAGGAGGCACCGTCTACGGGTACATGGTGGGCCCAGTACGGTACCCCGGGGCAAGAAGATCGTATAGAAAGGCGTTGAGCCCGGCAGGGGAGCACTACCTACCGGTGATTGTATGGAAACTCGGCGAATATCCGGAGGATACCGACCGGGGTTACATGATGAGATGGATATGAGGGTCGATCAGAGTGACGGCCCTGAGATATTAAGAATTTGGGTTTCGTTGTTGGACACCGGATTTTTATGTTGATGCATTGATGATGACTCTGTTTTATCCCACATTCAGGACTTATTATGACATGCACTGTTCATATAGTTATTGTACCCTGATGTTGTACTTTGATTATGATTATACTGCATTTCACCATGTTATACATATGCCATCATGACCGCATACTTAGGAATTGTTGCTATTTCAGCATGCTTGCGAGTACACCGTATGATGTTACTTACTACTCACGAGCTGGCAAGTCACCCATGTTGTGCCACAGTGTCTTGCAGGGCTAATTCTCAGTGTAGTCACGGCGGGGAACTCTACTTTTTCTATTTCTGTGGATACCGCTACTTTTGGGCTTGATATATTTTGTAGGTGGATTTTGCGAGTATCCATATGCTTCTACTTGTATCCTTATCCTTGTATCTGGTATACTCTATCTACCATATGTATGTATTGACTTAGAGACGAGACTGGGGAGATTTGATATTTGTATTATTGTGACTCTGGGTGTCGTGCTCGTGTAAGCTGACTTTAGTGCTATATTGCGATGTTGTTTCTTTTCATATTTGCTTATTTCTTCGCCTATGGCGTAGTATATCTGTTATGTGGTTATGTTCCGCCTATTGGCGTGACATTCCTCCCAAGTAGGGATGATGTTTGTATATTATGTTTTGTATCCGTTTGGATCAGTTTTTACTAAAACAATGATGCCGAAGTTTTTAAGCAACAACTTGAGATTTTAAAAAGAGATGTGATGTTTTGGAAATAAATGTTTTATCACTCTATCTTTTCACGATTTAGATTCTGGGTTTCGGCTTACTTGAATTACATTACGCCTTTAGACATTGCATGATTTAAGTGCCGGTCACGTTCCTAATTTGGGTCGTGACAAAGTTGGTATCAGAGCGTTAGGTTTTACCTTCCAAAGTGTAGGATGATCCTTGGTATGATGGAGTAGGTGACTTAAGCAGAGTGACATAACGTGTGTATGTTCCGCGGTATACTCACGACACGATACTCTGCCTAAGTGACCTTAGGATATATTTTCTTCTGATTCCTTCCTTGATTCCATGTATCTTTTTGTTTCGTTTGCAATGTTCTTACTAAATCCTGTTTCTTGTTCCAGCCACTATGCCGCCAAAGACTATGAGGGCCCAGAGGGCTACAGCTAGAGATGAGGTCAGGACGGGCTCGTCTCAGACGAAGGCCGACCAGGACGGTACACCTACCTTTCAGGAGCAGGTTGATCCACCTTCTCCAGGCTGGATTGTTAGGCTGGAGGCGAGTATTCAGGACTTGCGTCAGATGGTTGGATCTTTGGTTAAGACCAGCCGAGCACAGAGATCAAATGATGTTCCACCTACTACGGGGACCGTGATTGTACCTACTGCTCAGACAGTTGTACCTACCGCTACCGAGACTATTGTCATTTCATTATTGGAGTTTATAAGGCTAAAGCCTTCGGTTTTCACTAGCGCGGACGCAGCAGAGGATCCACAGTCGTTCCTCGACAGGATGGCCCGGATTTTTCATTCCTTGAGATGTTCCGATGCGAGATCGGTCGATCTTACTAGTTTTCGTCTGGAGGGTCTTGCCCAAACTTAGTGCAGGTCTATTGAGAGAGGCCGAGCCGCAGGTCTTCCTAATATGACCTGGGATGAGTTCGCGATGGTTTTTCTTGCTTGTTTCCTTCCACGGAGCGTCAGGGATTCCCGAGCTCGCAGTTTTGAGTCTTTCCGCCAGACTTCCTGTATGACAGTGGCCGAATACCATATCCAGTTTACCCAGCTGTCCATATATGCTCCTTATTTGGTGGACACCGAAAAGAAGCGCATCAAGAGATTTGTACGAGGTCTTGATACACATTTGTTCTTCTCTATTGGCACCTAGCACTTTGATACGTATGCAGCAGCGATGGATGCATCCCTGCTAGTGGATGAGCGTATTGCCGAGACTACGGATGTTCCGGGACCGAAGCAGATTCGTACTGGTGTATCAGCTCCCGGACAGATAGGTAGAGGCCACGGCAGATTCTTTCTAGGCCGTGGTGGTAGCAGAGGCTTGAGACAGGTCCAATTATATAGTTCTTACCCACATGGTCAGCAGCCATCGTTAGGATGTTTTCGGTGTGGGAGTCTGCATCACCATATCAGGGATTGTACTAAAAGACGCCAGGACGAGGCAGCAGTTCCACATGTTACCTTACCACCTTCTCCTCCTCTGAGAGCATTGTCTCCTACGCCCGTCGTTACTCCATGCCAGACCGATACTCAGATAGGCCGTGGTCGTGGCGGTATTGTTCAGAAGGGACGGAGTGGCAGAGGAAGAGGAGTGCAGGATACCGATAGAAGACATGCCCATGTTTTTGCTTTGACTCCTCAGGACGCGCAGGCATCGAATGCAGTTGTGACAGTTGTTTCCCCCAATCAGAGCAAAGCTCTGTTCAAATTCCAAGGCGGGAAATGAAGCGACGCATTTGTTTTCCCAATAAGAGCAAGGCTTTGTTTTAAAATTCAAATTTTAAAATAAATGAAGCAACGTTTCAGATCATTTGCGCTCTGCGCTGCGCGCCACGTGTCAAACAGTGGTGCGCTAGCGCAGTTGCGCTGCGCGCCACGTGTCAAGCGCAGGCGCGCTAGCGCCAATTGCGCCAGCACTGGAATTTAAATAATAAATTATTTAATTAATCAGAATTAAAATTCTAGAAAGATCTTTTCAATCTTATTAAAATAAGAAGATTGTCTTCTGTAAAACAGAGGCCTTAGGATCAAAGATCCAACGGCGGGGAAATATCCCCAGATTAATCAGAGAAAGATCTCTGTAACTAATTTAACAAATCAATTGGCCCTATATAAAGGTCCTTAACTCCAAGTCTCACGGATAGATACAGAGATAGACATACAGAAAAGAGAGAACCCTCTAAAAAATTTGAAACGCAAGCCTTTGAAGAAAGAAGATCATCTTCTTCATCTTTGAAGGTAAAGAACTTGATTCTTGAAGAACAGAGATGAAAATACATCATTAAAAAAGAAGAATTCTCTTCTAAAAAGATCAAAGATCTAAGAACAAGATCAAGATCTTCAATAAAAAGAAAAAGATCAGAAAGATCTAATCACAAAAAATTTAAAGAAATATTACTTCACAGATTATCTGATCTATATAAAGGCACAGCCTTTTGATAAGAATCAGAACCATTGGTTCTTGAATCTTGAGGTAGAACCTCTTTAGAACAAGAAAAACTTGTTTCTTTGATCTGAATTGGATCAAGATACGCTCTGCGCTATTGGACAGTGCCTTGCACTTTTAAAATGCGCCTTTGCGCTCCTTGGACTGGCGCACTGCACCAGAGCGCGCTACGTGTCAACCACAAAATGATCTGTGCTTTGCGCTTCTAAATATAGCGCACTGCGCTCTTGGATTGGCGCATAGCACCAGGGCGCGCCACGTGTCAGCAGCGCACTAGCGCAGCGCACTGGCGCAGCGAACTGCGCTAACAGACTTGCGCTTAGCAGAGCGTGACACGTGTCACCTCCACATGCGCTAGCGCCTTGCGTTTTTTAATTGGCGCAAAGCGCCTGATAAGCCACATGGCGCACTATCAGACCACTATAAATGCTATGCATTATTTAAAAGGGCAGAGCCCAAGTAAAGGCCTAACAGGCTAAATATAAATGCTATGCATTATTAAAAAGGGCAGGGCCCAAGTAAAGGTCTAACAGGCCAAATATAAATGCTATGCATTTAATTACAGAGCCCAATGCTATGCCTTATAAAAGGGCCAAGCCCAAATAAAGGCTCAACAGCCAGAACAATAAAATGTTCAACTCATATCAACTGAGCCCATATGCTCATAAACCTTCAAACGGACTTTAGTCCCAAATTGGACCATAGATCTCTCAACCAACATTGGTTCAAGGGTACATCTCTGAACTCCTCTGATATTTGTCGTTGTAATCCTTCAACGTCTTCAGAGAGGTGACGGGTCCCGACAGTCATACATTCAACGGACCACAATGGACCACCATGTCTTTAAACTGGAGATCGACCGCAATGTCTCTAAATTAAACAATAGAGTCTAAATGCTCTTTTGTTGGATCTAAATGATCCTGCTAAGTTGATCTTAGTCTGGAAATTAGATTAACATATCCTTAACAAATATTTAAGTTGATCTTAGTCCCAAATGAGACTAACGTATCCTTAAACCAAAACCCCAAACCCAAATCTAAGGAAATACGGATTTGGACTAATCCACGTCCTACGGGCGACAACGTAAATTAGTCTCCGTATACAATCCACGGGAAACCACAAACAAAACAAACACCCACGACACGAAATGACCAGCTGGAGAAGGAGAAAGTTGTTACCGCGATGCGGTAGCGTAATTAACTGCAGGGGCTTGCGCCTGCAGGGAAGAGCGTCCCCACAATTAAAAACCCCTCTAACAAGGGGGAATCTGATGAATTCTGCTACATCGGACGCATCCGTTTAAACCTTCGATACACGGTGCCATAAATCAACTTGGTATCTTCGGAGAGGTGGACGGATAGCATCCATTAGCATCTGCCCCGAATTTCAGGCAAGACGTCCGCTGCGTCTCTGCTGCGTCCTTCGGAGGGGAACAGATTCTGGCACGCCCAGTAGGACCTCTTCCTCTTTCCACTCCACACTTCGTGTGTCGTGTTCGCGAACGAATCGCGGTTTGCTGTGGTTGCCTGTGGATTTAAGGTACTTAGATTTGGTGTCCTGCTCCGTGCAGAAAATAGAAGATCAATGGCTTCAAACTGCACTACCTGCAACTGCAACTCTCACTCCGTCCTTACTGGAGGAGTGACTTATGGGCTCCAAGCGGCCTCCCTTTTCAAGATGCCAGTGGAGCAGGTAACTCAAGCCACCACGGGACTATTCTTCGAGACCATACTCCCACCCATGAGCTTCACTGCCTCAGTGCCCGTACCAGAAGCTCCTAAGAAGTCGGTCTTCGATAGACTTATAGCCGTTGCGGCCCCTCTCAACGGGTCGCCCAACACCAGTGCCTCGGCCTTCTCCAGATTGGGCCAAAACTCCTGCGGTCCCACGATGAAGCTTGCAGTCCCAGGGAAGGTTATTCCGAAGAGAGTAACCAAACCTGCTCCTGAAGTCGTCAAGGTGGCTTCTCCTACCAAGGGGTCGGTCTTCACAAGACTGACCGTCCCAACTCCTACACCCGCTCCTGCTGCTCAAAAGACATCAGTCTTTAATAGGCTGACACCGGCAACAGCCCCTCACCTGAACAGGGGGAAGGATGAGGCCATCCCCGTCACTTAGCCAATTCCCTCAGCTCGACATGCTCGACGTCGCCACTGGCGCCGAGTGAGGAAGTCAGGAGGCAACTCCCTTTCTGGGCTAACTCCACCAGCCCCGACGGCGGAAATTAATGCTGTTGTTCCAACCGGGAACAGCTTTGAGCTGTTAAATAAGGTGCGTAGGAATTCTCCTACCGCTGTACTGAAAAGGTCTCCCCCTCCACTGGAAAAGGTTGTGGAAGCAAAGCCAGAACAGCCCCAATCCCCTCAACGGCTGTCCTCCAAGATCTATAAAGTCTGGCGGCAGGTCCGAGATTCGGTAATCGATCCAAATTTCTCCCGCCAGCACATGAAGTTGAAGGTCCAACAGGAAGTTAGCCATCCTGCCAAGCCGCGAAAAGCTATCTGGGTGCCCACCGCGACGGCCCCCTCAGCTTCGACCGTTCATAAGAAAAGAAGGCCGGAGAAGATCCCCATGCCTGCGGGAAAAGTCAAAGGCACCAAACCCAAACGCCCTAAGTCTGGGGGCATAACGGTCCATACTGTTTACATGGCATCTGGGAAAGAGGATAGCCGCGCTTCGACGGGTCATCGACCGCTCACCCGATCCGTGACAAAAGCCCAGGAGCAACAGCAGAAGGTTCAGGAGATGATGACTGCGATGGCCGCACTCACCGGGCCAAAAGAAAGCCCGGAAACATCATCAGAACAGCGTCACGAACAGGAAACTGATGCTGACTTCTTACGCAGAGTCCTCGAAAAGAAGGACAGAGAGGCAGCAGAACAAGCTGCCAACATAAAACAAATGGCGCTTCTCTTCCAAGACATGGTAGGAATGATGTTACAGCTGGACCCTCCAGCTGAAGACCCTCTTATCATTATTGAAGACGATAGAGGGGAGACATCTAGTCCTCCTCCGGCTCATTCAGCAGCCAAGGAGGAAATCATTTCCAATGCTGCACTAGACGACTATATAGCTCAGCAGATACGAGTTCATCAGGCGAATGAAGCGGCTGGATAAATTGTTAGAACCGGACGACCCTATCCGGGCTGGTATGACCAAATCAGTTACCCGCCGGGATATACGATCCCTAAATTCCACGTGTACAAGGGGACAGGGAAACCACATCAGCATGTCGCTCAATTCAGAGCCTTATGCGGCAACATTGGAGGCGACGACAAACTGTTGCTTCGCCAATTCGTTGGCAGCTTAGCAGAAACGGCCTTTGAATGGTATTCGGAGCTACCTAACGACTCTGTCAAAACATTTGAGGAGATGGAGCTACTGTTTACACAAAGATTCGCGAGTGCTAGTGAACGCACCCCGATAACGGCACTGATTAATGCCAGGGTGAAGCCAGGCGAGACATAGGTCCAATACGCAATACGGTGGTGAAACTTATGGTCGAAATGTGAGCAGCGCATCGAAGAAGCTCCCGCGGTAGGCATGTTCGTAGGCACTCTTGATCCCCAAGCGACCATCTCACAATTCATGATGTTCTTCTAGCCAACTACTTTCCAGGCCTTGATTGACAAGTTGGGCCAAATGGACCAGATGGGACATAAGCCATCTCCTCCAAAGACAGACTCTCGAAATGAAAAAGGGAAAAGAAAAGCAACTTTCGTCGCCAATACTCAACAACAGCCGAGCAACTCAAAACCGGTTGTTCACCAAAACAGCGTGCGTCCACGCCCATCCCTCGAAGAGAGATTGGGACGTCCTTACTCGTTTCCCCAGGATAAAACAAGGAACTGTTCGAGCTGGCAGTACGCAACAAGCTCATAAATTTGCCGGATCCAAAACGTCCGTTGCAGCCAGGCGATGTCAACGACCTTAATTACTGCCCTTACTACTAAGCAGTAAACCACCCAATCGAAGATTGCTTCGTCTTTAAGGGATGGATCGAGGATCAGTACCAGCAAGGCAAGTTCGCGTTATCCGAAAACTGGAAGGTGAACCCGCCACAACCTCACACTCCTAAGAAGACAAACACACCGGGGGCAACGTGCTCTTTTGTTGAGGAAGCTCCATGGGAGGTGGCTCTTTCGGCCAAGACCAAAAGGATGCTGAATAATCTTCAGACATGCCCGGCGATCAGATGGAAGAACCCATTGGAATCTAAGATCATCAAGGGAATGCTGAAACCGCGCCCAACTCCAAATATTGGTGGTGATAGACAAAGCGTTCACACCCAGCCGTCAAAATCTTCGAAAAAGAAGAAGAAATCCAAGAAGCCCGTGAAGCCTGGCGACAAACGCACGGACCTACAAAAGCAGATTGATGCGCTGGAAGAGTATAACCAGAAGGCACGGACTCCAATCATGCTCCAAGAGTTCCTCAACCACATTCTTGAGGACGGAGATGATGGAGAAGAATCGTTGAACGAATCTGAGGATTACATAGCAAGTTGCCATGTGATCTCTCATTCATTGCTAGACAATGAAGAGGCTCCTTGCACAAAGAAACTGGGGGCAGAGCCTGAATCGGAACTTCTAGGGCCGTCAGATGAAATGATCGATGCATTCCTAAACGAAGCTCTCCTGAAAAGTAAAACTGATCGGGAGCGTGAGATGGCCATATTTGAAAAGGCCAAACGCCGGCGACTGGACAAAAGGGTCGAAACACTCGCACCAGATCAAAGTACATCCGCCGCAAATGAAAGCAGGATCAAGACAAGGAAACGATTCGCCAAAGCCATATCGATGGGGATGAGGCTGCCCTCTTTCAGAGAAAATCCTCCTGGTAGGATACATCTTGATGAAGCGGACGTACATCCTAACTTCTGCTTATATCATCAGAAGATCACACATCCTACCGAAGACTGCAACTCCTTTAAGTGTTGGTGACAAGGGTATGTCGCTCACAGGCAACACTTCAAAAGGATAAAGCATGAAGCCCGTAGACAGCGGAAAAGTGCGACAGATGAGCGTATAAGAACTGCCGGCAATTGTCATAGGGTTGATCCCGAGGGATCGCGAGTTCTCACCCTCGGGAGAGACTCCGACGGAAAAGTAGCCCTCGGCCCTCTCTTCAAGGAATCTATCTCTAAAACAAAAGAATTGAGAAGTTACGAGAACATTCAGCCGTGCAATCGCACGCTATCCGGAAAGAATCCCGGACCCACAAACAAGGGATCGAACAAAAAAGATAAAGGGGAGGAAAAAACGGCCTTCGTCGCCAACGCTCAACAACAATCGAGTGACCCTAGACCGGTTGTTCGCCAAAGCAACAAGCGGCAACCCCTCTATGAAAAGTTGAAACGTCCTTACTCATTTCCCCGGGATGAAACAAGGAGATTGTTCGAACTAGCGGTGTACAACGAGCTTATCACTCTACCGGAGCCGAAACTCCCACCACAACTGAACGATGTCAACAAGCCTAATTACTGCCCTTATCACCAAGTATTGGGTCATCCGATCGAAAACTGCTACGTCTTCAAAAACTGGGTTGAAGACCAATACCAACAAGGAAAACTCACGCTGTCCGAAAACTGGAAGGCGAGCCCGCCACAACCACATGCTCCAAGAAAGATGGATATGCCGGGGGCATCATGCTCATTCATAGGGAAGGCCTCATGGACCGAAAAGTACGTAAACTAAAAAACCCGCCTCAAATACGGCGATGACGGACCGAAACGTCCTTAAACTAACAATGGACCGAAACGTCCTTAAATTAACAACGGACTACTATGTCCTAAAACTAGCTGTTGACCGAGATGTCAAGAAGCTACGGTGGATTACGGCATCCCAAAGCCGATACAAAAAAAAGAATAAAAATAAAAATAAAAACGGTATGTCCATAAGCAAAATGGGCACGGATGAAAACCCGAAAGGGCTCTGTGAGTAAAAACAGCAGGGCTACCGGCGAGTGTTTGTGAAAACCCAAAAGGGCGCAACCTCGTTATATAAAAAAAAGGGGAATAAAAAAAAAGAAAACGGTATGTCCATAAGCAAAATGGGCACGGATGAAAACCCGAAAGGGCTCCGTGAGTAAAAACAGCAGGGCTACCGGCGGGTGTTTGTGAAAACACGAAAGAGCACAACCTTGTTAAAAGAAACTTACAGGGTCCTCTCGACCTTATGAGGAAAAACCACCTGCGTGAGATCCTTACGACTCACAAGGGAGCAATACACTTAGGAATCCTCATGATTCCTAAAGAAAAATTACACATGCGAGATCCTCACGACTCGTAAGAAGAACTCTCTTATGGGACCCTCACGACTCATAAGATTTGAAAGTCTTAAGTTACAGAGACTTGAACCTGTTCTTAAGCAACCCCCACAACCTCCGATACTGCCCTACAAGCGGCTCAATACTGACCCTTGTATACAATCCACGGGCGCGAATAAACATTTCCCTAACCAAGTCCCACCCGTGACTAGGGATATGTCCATATGGTGAACAACCCTTGTAAGTCCTCTCGACTTATAAGGAGAAAACCCTTTTGTAAGTTCCTTACGACTTACAGGGGAATATGCACTTAGGAATCCTCAAGATTCCTAAGGAGAAAACGCACCTACGAGATCCTCACGACTTGTAGGGAGAAATACCTTTGTGAGACCCTTACGGCTCATGAAGTCAAAAGCCTTAGTTGACAGAATCCTAACCCTGTTTACTAAGCCACCTTTGTTCGACATCGACGGAGGCAAATGATGATTCGCTCCTGGCCATATCCCAGTTGTAGCGATGCTGATGCCGAAATCGATGTCTAATTCCAAGCTTGCGGCAGAAAGCCAGCAAGCCGTACATGTATACGAAATAGCCGAAATGATGGGGTAACTTGCAACAAAATCAGCAAGTAAAAATGTATGCATACGAAATAGTCGAAATGATTAGGCGACTCGCAATAAAAAGCAGCGAGTAAAAATAAAACAAATAGCCGAAATGATTGGGCACCGCGAAAAATAGCCGAAATGATAGGGCAATCGCGACCTTCGCGATATAAAAGCTGAAATGATAGAGCATCGCGGAAAGAAATAAGATAAAATAAAAGTGAAATTTATGCCTACGGGTGAAATCATATCGATCCATGTATACAATCCAGGGGCGCTAACAAATAGAGGATCATATCATCCCACCAGGCTCCATCAGAAAGAGAGCCAAATCTCAATGGTCACATCTGCATCCCAGAAGACCAACAACAGCGTTCCTCCTTATGCCGGCAAGGCATGGAAGCGACATCACCAAACGGAGCCACGGCTTAGTCTCTAGTTCCAAACCTCGATGGTTCGCAGACAACCTAGAGATCATCTCGACATGCGTCTCATTACAGCAGACACAATGTCAACAACGGTGTTCCTTCGCAGTCCAGCAGGATGTAGATGCAACGTCAATGAAAAACCCCATGGTCAGCAAAGCGGAGTAACGACAAAATCCCGGCTCCACCTCAGCATTCGTCTCATTACAGCAGACGCAATGTCAACAACGGCGTTCCTTCGCAGTCCAGCAGGATGTGGATGTGACGTCAACGAAAGACCTCACGGTCCAAACAAAGCGGAGTAACGGTGAAATCCCAGCTCCACCTTAGCATTCGTCTCGCTACACCAGACGCAATGTCAACAACGGCGTTCCTTCGCAATCCTGCAAGATGTGGATGCGACGTCAACGAAAGACCTCATAGTCCAAACAAAGCGGAGTGACGGCGAAATCCCAGCTCCACCTCAGCATTCGTCTCGCTACACCAGACGCAATGTCAACAACGGCGTTCCTTCGCAATCTAGCAGGATGTGGATGCGACGTCAACGAAAGACCTCACGGTCCAAACAAAGCGGAGTGACGACGAAATCCCAGCTCCACCTCAGCATTCGTCTCGCTACACTAGACGCAATGTCAACAACGGCATTCCTTCGCAATCCAGTAGGATGTAGATGCTACGTCAACAAAAGACCCCATGGTCAAAACAAAGTGGAGTGACGGCAAAACCCCAGCTCCACCTCAGCATTTGTCTCGATACAGCAGACGAGATGTCAACAACGGTGTTCCTTCACAGTCCAGCAGGATGCAGATGCAACGTCAACAAAAGACCTCACGGTCCAAACAAAGTGGAGTGATGGAAAAATCCCAACTCCACCGCGACATTCGTCTCGATACAGCAGACGCAATGCCAGCAAACGAAGCGAAGGCTAAATTCCTAGCTTCAGGGTCTTGACGGCAACTCATATAAAACCTGAAAGACCATCGGAGATCATCTCACACCAGCGTGGAGTGGTCACCACCTCGGCGTTCGTTTCGATACAGCAGACGAGACGTCACCACAGCGTTCTTCCTCCAGCAGGATTCAGACGCGACAATCAAACAACGGAGCCACGGTAAAATCCCTAGTTCCAAACCTCGACGGTTCACCAGCAACCTAGAGATAACCGCGACGTTCGTCTCGATACAACAGACGCAATGCCAGCAAATGAAGCGAAGGCCAAATTCCTAGCTTCAGGGTCTTGACGGCAACTCATATAAAACCTGAAAGACTACCGGAGATCATCCCGCATAGAATGGTCACCACCTCGACGTTCGTCTCGATACAGCAGACGAGATGTCACCACAGCGTTATTTCCCCGGTAGGATTCAGACGCGACAATCAAACAAACGGAGCCACGGCAAAATTCCTAGTTCCAGACCTCGACGGTTCACCAGCAACCTAGAGACAATCGCGACATTCGTCTCGATATCAGACGCAATTTCATCAAACGAAGCGAAGGCAAAATTCCTAGCTTCAGGGTCTTGATGGCAACTCAAATAAAACTTGAAAGACTATCGGAGATCATCCCACACCAGCGCGGAGTGGTTATGACTCATCGGGGCTCTCCAAAATGAGCCTAACCTCGAGTAAAAAGCGGCATGGCAAAATTCCTAACGCTTACTCTTCCGACAATCAAACTGCCTAGGAGGATTGCTTAAAGACGTCTTGTCCAGCCCCCGAAGGGATCAGAGACACGACAGTCGCAAGGCTACTCGAACAGCAAGGTTGCCTATCGAGGAATACATCAGCCGACGCGACGGTACGATAGACAAAACCCTAGTACCACAAACCCTAACGGACCCCTGTCGTAAAGAGCAGAGGTTAACTGTGACGTTAGGATATTCTTGCGAGAAATGCTCGATTCGTCTCGACTCGTGAGGAAAAGCCTTAGGCAATCGGGATAAGAACCGGTTTCCTAAGCACTGGGGCCCTGCAAGTTGGTCCAAAACGGACTCTTGCATACTATTCATGGGTCACACTCTCCAAAGTCGAATCTCGACAAGGAGGGAAACAACCGCTTATGGGTCCTCTCGACTCGTAAGAGGGAAAATTCTCTTATAAGATCCTTACGACTTATAAGGGAAAACGTACTTAGAAATCCTCACGATTCCTAAGGAGAAAATACACCTACGAGATCCTCTCGACTCGTAAGGGAGAAAAGTCTTTGTGAGACCCTCACGGCTCATAAAGTTGAAAAAAGTCTTAGGCAACAGATCCTAATCCTGTTTCCTAAGCCATCATCATTCTACAAAGGATCCAAGACTGACAACTTTATACTATCTACGGATCGCACCTGCTAAAATCGCATGGCAACAACACAGTAAAGAGAAGAAAGCGACAGAAAGAATATCCGATTTGCATTTGATTAAGCGTTCGAGACATACCCATTCATGCGTGTGCAAAAAAATTTTAGTACGTGAAATAAGACAAGCTGAAATGAGAAATTTGCCATTTATACTTCAAAAAAAGGGGGGGTTCCTACAATTACGAAAACAATAAACAAAGATGCTACTAAAGTAATTACAATGGCAAAACCTCAAATCCAGGACATGGATTGAGGAACTCAAAAGTGACCTTGTCCAGGACTTTCCAAGCCTGGCGAACCATCCTAATGTGCTTTCTTTCGCGAGCACGAGCGTCGGGATCCCCACTGATGTCCTCCACCCTCCGATAGGCAGCAAGTATGGCAGACTGTTGAAAGGCATGGTGCAGGAGATCGACAAGATTGTCTCGCCGTCTCTTCGAGATTAGGTTCATCAGATATACCGAATGCACCTTATCTTCAACGACATCTAATACTCTAAGTGGGACGCCGGCATAGAACAGAGGGAGCGCTCCCCAAATTGCTCCCACAATAAGCTTTAGAAGAGGGGAACGCCGCGGAAGCAGTTGGCCATTATATGCATCAAAGCGACTCATAATTTCGGCACACTCAGCGTTTGTGAATTCTCGGTCCTGAAAACGGCCAAGCCGGCGGATATCTCCGTAAAAGATGATCTCATCAAGGTCATACATGTGGGCATCCATTACTCCTATAAAATAAAATCAACAAAATCAGCAGAAAGACTGATTAAGCAAGATGATATAATTCCTTAAAAATTAAAATGCCATCTTTAACCTTCAAGATCCATGAAAAACTCTTAAGAGTTCTTCTATATGATTTGAAAGGAGTAAAGCTCCATTAATGAATTAAGAAAACACAAGAAAAATCCTTTTAGAGAGCAGAGCTCTATTAATGGAACCCTAATAGGGTTCTCTTTGGTTCTCTTTAGATCCCTTTGGACCTATAGAGCAAAGCTCTGATAGTGAAACCCTAAATAGGTTTTCTTTAGATCAGGGATCTATTAAGAGCAAGGCTCTTAAAATTAATTTAATTTTTACCTAAAAATTTTCTAGAGTTCTAACTCTTAAAAGTTCTTGAACGAAAGAGCAAGGCTCTGAATAAAATTTCTTATGAAGAAGATGGTAATTACCTAAGGACCAAAGGTCCTATTTATAGGCATTGAGAGTCGTTTCAACTCCCCAAAGGTGGATCCAACGGCTGAGATGCTACCACCGCCGCACTCACGTTTGGGGCCACGTAAGCGCAATGGTGGGGGGGCATATGTTTCCCCCAATCAGAGCAAAGCTCTGTTCAAATTCCAAGACGGGAAATGAAGCGACGTATTTGTTTCCCCAATCAGAGCAAGGCTCTGTTTTAAAATTCAAATTTTAAAATAAATGAAGCAATGCTTCAGATCACTTGCGCTCTGCGCTGCGCACCGCGTGTCAAGCGCAGGCGCGCTAACGCAGTTGTGCTGCGCGACACGTGTCAAGCGCAAGTGCGCTAGCGCCAATTGCGCCAGCACTGGAATTTAAATAATAAATTATTTAATTAATCAGAATTAAAATTCTAGAAAGATCTTTCCAATCTTATTAAAATAAGAAGATTGTCTTCTGTAAAACAGAGGCCTTAGAATCAAAGATCTAACGGTGTGGAAATATCCCCAGATCAATCAGAGAAAGATCTCTGTAACTAACTTAACAAATCAATTGGCCCTAAATAAAGGCCCCTAGACTCCAAGTTTCACGGATAGATACAGAGATAGACATACAGAAAAGAGAGAACCCGTTAAAAAATTTGAAAGGCAAGCCTTTGAAGAAAGATGATCATCTTCTTCATCTTTGAAGGTAAAAAACTTGATTCTTGAAGAACAGAGATGAAAATACATCATTAAAAAAGAAGAATTCTCTTCAAAAAAGATCAAAGATCTAAGAACATGATCAAGATCTTCAATAAAAGAAAAAGATCAGAAAGATCTAATCACAAAAAATTTAAAGAAGTATTACTTCACAGATCATCTGATCTATATAAACGCACAGCCTTTTGATAAGAATCAGAACCATTGGTTCTTGAATCTTGAAGTAGAACCACTTTAGAACAAGAAAAACTTGTTTCTTTGATCTGAATTGGATCAAGATGTGCTCTGCGCTATTGGACAGTGCCTTGCACTTTTGAAATGCACCTTTGCGCTCCTTGGACTGGCGCACTGCACCAGAGTACGCCACGTGTCAACCACAGAATGATCTGCGCTTTGCGCTTCTAAATATAGCGCACTGCGCTCTTGGATTGGTGCATAGCACCAGGGCGCGCCATATGTCAGCAGCGCACTGGCGCAGCGCACTGCGCTAACAGACTTGCGCTTAGCAGAGCGTGACAGTGTCATCTCCACATGTGCTAGCGCCTTGCGCTTTTTAATTGGCGCAAAGCGCCTGACAAGCCACGTGGCGCACTATCAGACCACTTTAAATACTATGCATTATTTAAAAGGGCAGAGCCCAAGTAAAACCCTAACAGGCCAAATATAAATGCTATGCATTATTAAAAAAAGGGCAGAGCCCAAGTAAAGGTCTAATAGGCCAAATATAAATGTTATGCATTTAATTACAGAGCCTAATGCTATGCATTATAAAAGGGCCAAGCCCAAATAAAGGCTCAACAGCCAGAACAATAAAATGTT
This sequence comes from Agapanthus africanus, assembly GCA_030015575.1. NCBI lineage: Eukaryota > Viridiplantae > Streptophyta > Magnoliopsida > Asparagales > Amaryllidaceae > Agapanthus > Agapanthus africanus. Next base: position 412,374,579 of record JASDDO010000029.1, read on the forward strand.
CAACTCATATCAACTGAGCCCATATGCTCATAAACCTTCAAACGGACTTTAGTCCCAAATTGGACCATAGATCTCCCAACCAACATTGGTTCAATAGTACATCTCTGAACTCCTCTGATATTTGTCGTTGTAATCCTTCAACGTCTTCAGAGAGGTGACGGGTCCCGACAGCCATACATTCAACGGACCATAATGGACCACCATATCCTTAAACTGGAGATCGACCACAATGTCTCTAAACTAAACAATAGAGTCTAAATGCTCTTTTGTTGGATCTAAATGATCCTGTTAAGTTGATCTTAGTCTGGAAATTAGACCAACGTATCCTTAACAAACGTTTAAGTTGATCTTAGTCCCAAATGAGACTAACGTATCCTTAAACCAAAACCCCAAACCCAAATCTAAGGAAATACGGATTTGGACTAATCTACGTCTTACGGGCGACAACGTAAATTAGTCTCCGTATACAATCCACAGGCAACCACAAACAAAACAAACACCCACGACAAGAAATGACCAGCTGGAGAAGGAGAAAGTTGTTACCGCGATGCGGTAGCTGTTTCCTGATTTAAAATCAGGAAAGCTTATGGAAAAAGCTTCAGAAGAGGGTCACGTGCTTACACGTGACCAGCAGTCACGTGTTGGCACGTGACACCCAAAAGTACCGGCAAAACAAGTTCAGCTTCCTGATTACATCAAAGAAAAAAGGCTTAAGAGAGGGCCACGTGCCCCCACGTGACCAGGGTCACGTGTTGGCACGTGACATTTTGAAGCGGATTCAAAGGCATATCGGTTCCCCGATCAAGTCAAGGAAAAAGAGTTCAGACAAGGGTCACGTGCTCACACGTGACCAGGGGTCACGTGGCAGCACGTGACGGTTAAGCGACAACCAGAAGACATCGCAAAAAGAAAGAAGAAGGCTCGTTCCAAAAGGGGCCACGTGCCCACACGTGACCATGGGTCACGTGGTCACACGTGACCGGCTTTCAAAGCCCATTTTGTCAACAGAATTAAATTCTGAAAGAGATTCAAATCTTTCCAAAGGAAAGCGACTATCTGGAACCAATCGAATTAAAGATTCAGAGGTGATGAAATATCACCTATTTATGGGAAAATCTCGGGTTTGGAAAGAGTTCCCCTTTAAATCTAACCGAAATAATAAAGGGGAACCCCTGGATTTGAAATCCAATGGTGAATAAAATTCACCTAATAATCCAAAGGTCCAAAATGAATGATGGATGCAAATCAAATCTCTCAATAAAGATTCGTCAAAGATTAATTGACTCGGCTGCTTCTCCTATAAATAGGAGCCAAGAGACACAAAAAAGGGAGATAGAGAGAGATACATACGCAGAGAAGAAAAAAGAAAAGGAGGAGAGCTTTGATACTTTGAAAAGACTTGGATCTTCTGCAAAAACCCTAGGTAAGAAAGGGAAAAGCTCCTTGAAAGAGAAAGAGAATTTAATTCTCAACAGAGTTTAACTCTGATATATAAAACAGAAGAATATATTTCTTCTCTCCTTGATAGAGGATCTGCAAAGTGCACATCTCCCCTTAAGGTTGAGAATTTAATTCTCAATGGGTCGAGATCCTGCCATGCAGATCCAAAACATAGAGAGGGAATGGAAGCACGAGAATTTAATTCTCGCAGAACTATAGGAATTTAATTCCTTTAAAATAAAATTAGGGCTTGACCCTGTATCATGGGAATTTAATTCCTTCAGAACAAAAAGAGACAGGGTTTAACCCTAATTAAGAACCTAGTTCTGTTGAAACAGCGGGAATTTAATTCCCTTAATCATAATTTAACAGAGGATGGAGGTTTTAATTCCTTACACGCTTTTATTAGGGTTTAACCCTATTTGATTCTTCACATGAACAGGGAATTTAATTCCTACGGAAAATTCAGAGTCCAACTCTATTCAGAATATAAATCTTCAAAAGGAAGTAGGAATTTAATTCCTCTGAAATTACTGTCAGGGTTTAATCCTACGAGGAACTTAATTCCTAAGAAAAGAGTAACAGATCCTCTAAACAACATGCATAGAGGCAGGGTCACGTGCCACCACGTGACCCCCCCAAGAGATCTACAGAAAGCCCCTTGAAGCAGTCCCCCACGTGACCCACGTGACCCTCGGCAGAAGCTCTAACATATAGGCATTTGAATGCCCATCACGTGATAGCACGTGATGCTCTGAAAGACGCGATAATCTCAGCAGAATAAAAGAAGGGAGGGCGCTCTCACGTGTCGCCACGTGACCCCTCCTGCCTTAGTGTTTAACACTAAATTGAAATTCCCGAACCCAGTGTTAAAACACTGTTGGGCCTTAGTGTTCAATTCTAATCAAAAAGCTTTGTTTGCAGTGTTCAACACTGACTACCTTAGTGTTTAACACTAATCTGAGATCTTCATTGCCAGTGTTCAACACTGATCTGTTTTAGTGTTTAACACTAATTTGAAAAGCCTTGTTGCTGGTGTTTAACACCAATTATCTCTTAGTGTTAAACACTAACTTGTCAACCTCATTCCCAGTGTTCAACACTGACTGCTCTGTAGTGTTTAACACTAGGCTTTAGCCCAATTGGCCTAAATGGATAGAGGCAAAGCCTCTCTTGATTGGACTTAGCCCAAGATAGCCATAAGTCCTCAATTTGTGATTAATTGGGCCAATGGACTCATAACATAATTAATCGGTCTTGATCCCAAATTGGGCCAAGGACTATTTAATCCACTCCGGTTCTAGGGTACATCTCTTCACTCCTTTGATACTTGGCATTGTAATCTCTCAATGTCTTCAAAGAGGTGACGGGTCCCGACGACCGCACATCGATATGGACTGTGGGGTCCTTAAACCCATGTCTAATGCAAATTCCTGGTTACGTGGAACGCGGATAATGTCACTCTTTGACCCCGTGGAAAACGTCCAGAGCGGAGCCTGGTCCTCGCCAAGCACGGCGGTGAACCCGTGTGAAGCATCCAGAGCACATACCGGACTGTGGGGTCCTTAAACCCATGGACTACGACGTCCTTAACCTTGACCGAGATGTCTTAAAACTAACAATGGACTGTGGGGTCCTTAAACCCATGGACTACGACGTCCTTAACCTTGACCGAGATGTCTTAAAACTAACAATGGACCGCAACGTCCTTAAACTACCCATGGACCGAAATGTCCTTAAACTAGAACAATAGAGCCCCGTATGCTCTTTTGTCGGATCTAAACGATCCCGTTTAAGTTGATCTTAGCCTCAGAGATGGCTAACGTATCCTTAAACCTTCAAACAGACTGGACTATGAATCCCCCCAATTAACCCTGGCTCGAGGGTACATCTCTGAACTCCTCTGACATCCGTCGTTGTAATCCTTCAACGTCGTCAGAGAGGTGACGGGTCCCGACGGCCATACATTCATGGACCACTATGTCCCTAAAGTAGAACAATAGAGCCAATTGCTCTTTTGTCGGATCTAAACGATCCCGTTAAGTTGATCTTAGTCTCAAACTGGGCTAACGTATCCTTAACAAACGTTTGAGTTGATCTTAGCCTCAAATATGGCTAACGTATCCTCAAACCAAAACCCCAAACCCAAATCTAAGATAATATGGATTTGGACTAGTCCACGCCCTACGGGCGACGACATAACTCAGTCTCTGTAAACAATCCACGGGCAACAAAATACAAGACAAACACCCACGACACGAAGTGACCATCTGGAGAAGGAGAAAGTTGTTACCGCAATGCGGTAGCGTAATTAACTGCAGGGGCTTGCGCCTGCAGGGAAGAGCATCCCCACAATCAAAAACCCCTCAAACGAGGAGGAATCTGACGAAGTCTGCTACATCGGACACATCCGTCTAAACCTTCGATACATGGTGCCATAAATCAACTTGGCATTTTCGGAGAGGTGGACGGATAGCACCAATTAGCATCTGCCTCGAACCTCAGGCGAGACGTCCGCGTCCCGGCCGCCGTTCGGAGGGGAACAGATTCTGGCACGCCCGATGGGACCTTTTCCTCTTTCCACTCCACACTTCGTGTGTCGTGACTCGCGAACCAATCGCGGTTCGCTAATGGTTGCCCTTGGGTTTCAAGATACTAAGAATTGGCGTCTTGCTTATTGCAGAGATCCTGCTTTGATGGCTTCTACTTCCGTGAAATTCTCCAACTACTCAGACTGCAATTGCAACCAACGCTCTGCCTCGCCAGGAGGTATAGCCTACGGACCCCAAGCTGCTTCGCTATTCACAATGCCCGTGGAACAGGTCACTCGCGCCACCACAGGATTGTTCTTCGGGACCATGCTCCCGCTGACAAACTTCACCGCTCCAGTGCTGACAACGGAAGCTCTCAAGAAGTCGGTCTTTGATCGTCTCACCCCTGTCGCGGCTCCTCTCAACGAGTCGCCCAATGTCAACGCCTCGGTCTTCTCTAGATTGGGCCAGAAATCCTGCGAACTCATCATGGGACCTACAATCTCAGAGAAGGCTGCTTCTAAGAAAGTGGCCGCTCCTGCTCCCGAAATCGCCAAGACGGCTTCTCCGGCCAAAAGGTCGGTCTTTACAAGATTGACGGCTTCAGCTCCCGCTCCTGCTGCCCAAAGGACATCGGTCTTCGACAGGTTAATACCTACAGCGACCCCCCACCCAGACAGGGGGCAAGACGAAACCATTCTTACCGCTGACCCTACGCCGTCCGCTCGACACGCTCGACGTCGCCATTGGCACCGAGTAAGGAAGGCTGGGGGCAACTCCCCCTCCGGGTTGACTCCATCGGCCCCGGTGGCAGAAGTTAATGCTGCTGTTCCAACTGGGAACAGCTTCGAAATGCTAAATAAGGTGCGAAGGAATTCTCCTACTGCAGTGCTGAAGAGGTCTCCTCCCCCATTAAAAAAGGTTGTGGAAATAAAATCAGAACAGCCCCGATCTTCTCAACGGTTGTCTTCCAAAATCTATAAGGTTTGGCGGCAGGCCCGGGACTCGATCATCGATCCAAACTTCTCCCGCCAGCACAAGAAGCCGAAAATCCAACCGGAAGCGGGTCACCAGGCTAAACCCCAAAAGGCTGTCTGGACGCCCACCTCAACGGCCCCCTCAACCTCCATGGCTCATAAAAGGAGGAGGCCAGAGAAGACCCCCCGACACGCAACGACGGCTAAAAGCACTGAGCCCAGACGCCCTAAGTCTGGGGGCATGGTGGTGCACACTGTTTACATGGCCTCTGGAAAGGAGGAAAGCCGCACTTCTACGGGCCACCGACCGCTAACCTGATCCGTGACGAAGGCCCAGGAGCAGCAACAAAAGCTTCAAGAAATGATGAATGCTATGGCCGCGCTCACCGGGCCAAAAGAAAACCCAGAAACGTCCTCAGACGCACGCCGGGAGGAAGAAACCGACGCTGAATTCCTTCGCCGGACACTGGAGAAAAAGGACAAAGAGGCTGCTGAACAAGCGGCCAACATACAACGGATGGGCCTTCTCTTCCAAGATATGATAGGAATGATGATCCAGCAGGACTTACCCGCCGAGGATCCCCCAATCGTTCTTGAAGACGACCGAGGAGAAACGTCAAATCCAACACCAGCCCTCTCAACGGCCAAGGAGGAGGCAATCTCTAAGGCTGACTTGGCTGACTACATAGCCCAGCAAATCCGGGTTCATCACGCGACTGAGGCAGCTGGTTAAGTCGTGAAAACGGGGCGGCCGTATCCGAGCTGGTACGACCAAATCAAATACCCGCAAGGCTATACGATACCAAAATTCCATGTGTATAAGGGGACCGGCAATCCCCATCAACATGTCGCCCAGTTCCGGGCCCTATGCGGTAACACCGGCGGTGATGATAAACTGTTGCTCCGCCAGTTCGTGGGCAGCTTATCAGAAACAGCGTTCGAATGGTATTCGGAACTCCCGAACGATTCTATCAAAACGTTCGCTGAAATGGAGTTGTTATTCACTCAGCGATTTGCAAGTGCCAGCGAACGCACTCCAATAACTGCACTTATTAACGCCAGGGTAAAACCAGGCGAAACCTGGGTCCAGTATGCTATACGCTGGCGGAACTTGTGGTCGTGATGTGAACAACGCATTGAGGAGGTACCCGCAGTGGGCATGTTCGTGGGAACCCTAGACCCTCACGCAACTATCTCCCAGTTTATGATGTTCTTTAAGCCAACCACATTCCAGGCTTTAATCGACAAGTTGGCTCAGATGGACCAGATGGGTCATAGACCACCTCCCCCGAAGTCGGAACCTCGGAATGACAAGGGTAAAGGAAGAGCAACCTTTGTCGCGAATGCCCAACAGCAACCTAACGCCCCTAAACCGGCAGATCAACTGGAGGAAAGACGTCGGTATTATAATGAGAAGATGAAGCGTCCCTACTCGTTCCCACGGGACAAGACGAAACGGCTATTCGAGCTGGCAATACGCAACAGACTTATAAACCTGCCAAATCCAAGGCGACCGCCGCAACCCACCGAGGTGAATAACCCTAACTATTGCCCTTACCATCAAACGATAGGCCATCCGATTGAAGATTGCTTCGTCTTCAAAGGATGGATTAAAGATCAATACCTCCAGGGGAAGTTTGTACTGTCAGAAAAGTGGAAGGTGAACCCACCACAACCGCATACTCCTAAGAAAGCAGATACACCGGGGGCAACCTGCTCCTTTATTGAAGAAGCTCCATGGGAGGTCGTGCTATCAACTAAAACCAAAAGAATGCCGAGAGACCTTCATGCGTGCCCTGCGATCGAATGGAAGGACCCTCTTGAACCTCAAATTATCGAAGGGATGCTAAGGCGCCGCCCAACTACAAAGACTCGCGATAAGAGCCCAGATACTCACGCCCAATCGTCAAAATCTTCGAAGAAAAAGAAGAAGAAATCCAAGAAGTCCGTGAAGCCTGGAAACGAGCACACGAACTTGCAGAAGCAAATCGACGCACTGGAAGAGTACAATCAAAAGGCGCGAACTCCTGTCACACTTCAAGAGTTCCTCAACCACATCTTTCAAGAGGAAGATGATGGAGAAAGCTCGTCGGATGAATCCGAAGGATATGTGGCGAGTTGTAACGTAATCTCCCACTCGTTTACCGATGATGGGAAAACTCCTGGCACTAAGAAGCTGGAGGCAGAGCCTGTACCAGAGCGTGCATAGCCAACAGATGAAATGATCGACGCTTTTCTAGACGAGATTCGTCTAAAATGTAAAGCGGACCAGGAGCGTGAGATGGCCACATCGGAAGGAGCCAAATGCGGGCAACTGAACGAAAGAGTTGACCTACCACTGCCAGAGCAAAAGGCATCCAAAGTAGACAAGAAGATATTCAAGACGAGAAAAAGGTTTGCCAAAGCCATGTCAATGGGAATGAAGCTACCACCCTCGGAAGGAAACACACACGATGAGGTAGAGAGGCACCCTGACTATTGCGCATATCATCGGAAAATATCACATCCCACGGAGGAGTGCGACGCCTTTAAGATATGGTGGCAAGGATATGTCGCTCGTCGGCAACATGTTAAGCGCATGAAACGCAAGAGCCGTCGGGAGCGAGGAAGTACTATCGATGGGCACGACAGAACTACTGGCAACTGTTACATGGTAAACGCCAGGGGGTCACAAGTTCTCACCTTTGGGAGCGACTCTGATGAAGAAATGGCTCTGGGCCCTCTCTTCAAAGAATCCGTTTTAGGGAAAGAGGAGAAATCGGAGATCTGCGAGAACATTCAGCTGCGCAATCGCACACTCCCAGAGAAGAATCTCGGGCCCGGGAATAGAAAGGATAAGGGAAAGGAAAAGGTCACTGAAGATATCACTTTAGATGACCAAGTCATCAGAGAGCTGGCTGCCAAAGACCCTCCTAAGAAGGGTAAGGTGGACTATAACATCCTCACGCACCTAAGGAAGCTACCTTCTCAGCTTAGCATTCTCGATGCCCTCCTATTATCAAAAGAAGCGCGAGACTCGCTAATTAAGGCGTTACAAGAACCTGAGCAATTCCAAGCCTTCCTCGTCACTGAAAAGATGAAGGATGAACTGGAGGAAGTGCATACGGCCGACATCACTTTCGGTAATGAAGACCTCCTTCTCGGAACGTGCGATCACAACCGTCCCCTGTATGTCTCCGGATACTGCCATGATATCAAGATAGGAAAGATTCTGGTGGATAATGGATCCTCCGTCAATCTCCTTAATGTTCGGGTGTTGAAGGAAATCTGCATGAGCGTGCAACACCTCGCTCGTGACAAAATTACTATCTCCTGTTTCGATTCACAATCGTCACGGACTCTCGGATCTGTGATACTAACATTACGCTTTGGACTTCTCGTCACAGACATCAAATTCCATGTCATTGACGCCAAGACCTGCTACAACGCCTTGCTCGGCCGTCCTTGGCTACACGAGTACAATATCATCCTTTCTACACAACATCAGTGTATGAAGTACTTTAAGGATGGTTTCGAGTATACCGTAACAGGTGAGTTAAACCCATTTTCCGTGAACGAAGTCCGCAAATACGAAGATGCGAAGTACTTTTTGCCAGATTTCGAGGATACAGAAAGGTGTCGCAATCCGGAGAACAAAACCGCCGCCACCATCCCTATTTTCGGGAGCGATACCGAAGAAGAAGAAGAGATAGTTTATGCAGGGCCATCTCAACGCAACAACCTGAGGACGCCCGCCCCCATGTTAGTCTTCGGAAGTGATTCAGAAGATGAAATTAATGCTGTGTTCTCCAATCGGCTGTCAATACAAGCACCCCCTGGCGATGACCATAGTTTGCAAATCACTATGGTACCGCGAGAACACTACAAGGATCTCGACACGCTTCAGGCTCACAATGTGCAGGACCTGCAAACATTTTACGTCCCTCCCAGGCGAAGGGGTGAGAAGGTGATCCTATTCTACCGATCCTCAGAGTCGAAGATAGAGAAAGAGATCTGGTATGGCGCGGATGCTACACTTGATAGGCTCCAACCTATCCGTCTGCCCAGATACTATACAAATGGATTAAAGAAGCTATTGAAGCACCAAGGAGTACCCTTAGAACAGACCGTTCGGCAGGCTCGGTTCTACAACAGGATTTGGGATGTCCCCGGGACTCAACGCAAATTGCCCAACGGGAAGATGGAAACACTCGGGCTTGGATACGCAAGAGCCGGAAAACGGGAACGGGCCCACAGTAGCTACGCCATATATACCTTTGATGAAGAGGAGGACGCCCTGTCAGGAGATGCCAACCCCCCATCAAAACTAGACCCCGCGATTAAAGCGCCGAGTCCGTCGTTTGAGGAACGAATAGGCAAGCCTATCAGGAAAGTGGGTCAGAAAGCTCGGGAAGACTACAACCGCGAAATGGCCGTCTACGAGAAGGCCAGGACGCAACGTCTATTTCAACGTGCTGCAAAAGACAAAGACGCTTATCCTCGTCAATCCGTTGTACGAAAGGCCCGACGCAGAGACGGAAATAAGTCAAGAAGCGGCTCGGGTTTGTCCCTCATGAAGAAGATGAGTCGAGCGTACTCCTTCCCCCGAGACAAGACGGAGAGGTTACTCAACCTCGCTATAAAACATCAAATAATCACGCTTCCAGAATCTAGACATCCTAAGCAAGCTAACAAGGCTTCTCATCTGAGTTATTGCTCTTATCACCAAGCCATAGGACATCCTACCGAAGACTGCTTCACCTTCAAGAGCTGGGTCGAGGACCAGTACCAACGGGGCAGATTCGCTTTATCCGACGGCTGGAAGGTAACGCCGCCGCAGGAGCATAAGACTAAGGACGCAAGAGCAGAACCGGGTCCACCTCAGTCCGGGGAGCGGGTTTGCACTTGTCATACGATTACGATATTAGGAGAAGAGCCTGAGAACGTAGATGACCTTTCCCGGTGCTTTGAGAACAGCGATGATGAGGTGATCTCGGAATTTCCGCCCGCTCCGAAAGAACTGGAAGATAGCATACATACTACTGCAGATAACCTCAAAAAGATTGAGTTGGGATCGGCAGACGACCCGCGACCGACATTCGTCAGCGAGCTGCTATCCGAAGAAAGGGTGGCTGCGTTAAAGAACGTGCTTCTACGGCATAAAGACTGCTTCGCGTGGAACTACTCCGAGATGCCAGGATTAGATCCGGAGATTGCTGTGCATAAGTTAGCAATAGCCCCGGACATCAAGCCAGTCAAGTAGGCGCCAAGAAGGATGCGACTCGAGCTTGAAATGAGCATCAACGCCGAAGTCAAAAAGCTGATCGATTCTGGATTTATCCAAGAAGTCCAATATCCCGACTGGATCGCCAATATCGTCCCGGTAATAAAGAAGAATGGGACAGTACGCATATGCGTGGATTTCAGGGATCTCAATAAAGCCTGTCCAAAGGATGATTTCCCAGTACTAGTAACCGAGCTAATGATAGATAACACGTCCCCTCACGAGGTTTTCTCCTTTATGGATGGTTCGTCAGGATACAATCAGATAAAGATGCATCCCGAAGACCAGAAGCACACCGCTTTCCGAACCCCTTTGGGTATATTCTGCTACAGGGTTATGCCCTTTGGTCTAAAGAACGCTGGCGCTACCTATCAAAGGGCCATGACAAAGATCTTCGACGATCTCATACATGACATCGTCGAGTGCTATATCGATGACCTTGTAGTGAAGAGCATGTCGTACGAAGAGCATTTAAAGCATCTGGAGACTGTCTTTCAACGCCTTCGTCAATACAATTTGAAAATGAATCCCCTCAAATGCGCGTTTGGAGTCTCCTCGGGCAAATTTCTGGGATTCATCGTTCGACACCGAGGTATTGAAATAGATCCGTCAAAGATTAAGGCGATCATGGAAATGCCTCCGCCAAGAACCCTCAAGCAGTTGCGGTCTCTCCAAGGGAAGCTCGCATACATCCGGCGGTTTATCGCTAATCTTTCGGGCAAATGCCGTCCTTACAGCCACCTGATGAAAAAGGGAACTCCATTCGCTTGGGATCAAAAATGTCAAGGTGCACTAGACGAGATCAAGCAGTACCTGCAGAACCCTCCGGTATTGGCCGCGCCGGTCAAGGGAAAACCCCTCATTCTTTATACGACCGCCCTCGAAGGTTCTTTAGGCACATTATGGGCATAAGAGAACGATCAGGGGAAAGAAAGAGCACTTTACTACTTAAGTCGAGTGCTGCTGGGGGCAGAAAGCAACTATTCCCCCATTGAAAAGCACTGCCTGGCGTTGATTTTCGCAATAACAAAGCTTAGACATTACGCATTAGCACATGAAGTCCGTCTTATTTCGAAGGTGGACCCTCTCAAATATTTGATGTCGAAAGCCATATTGACGGGACGACTCGCTAAGTGGGCCCTGCTCTTGATGGAGTTCTCGATAACGTATCAACCTCTCAAGGCAGTGAAAGGCCAGGCCATTGCCGACTTCCTCACTGAGCACCCGATACCGGCCAATTCTCCTCTGAACTGTGATTTGCCGGACGAGCATGCATTTGATGCGATTAGCGGCGGAAGCACCCGATGGGAACTCTATTTCGATGGAGCGTCCTCCATAAAGAAACAGAAACAAGGTATCCCAATGATCAAATCAGGGATAGGCCTCATCTTTGCAACTCCACAATGAGGGATAATGCGCTTCGCCTTCTCCTTAACAGAGCCGAGGACAAACAATGAAGCTGAATACGAAGCTCTGATAGCAGGCCTCGAGATCGCCATCGACATGGGAATTGAAGACCTCCTTATATACGGGGATTCTCAGCTGGTTGTTAGTCAAGTAAATGGTGACTACCAAACGTGCAAGCCGGAGTTGGTGAAATACGGCGAAAGGGTGCAACAACTATTGACCCAAATTCCCTCCTATACTTTGGAGAACATACCGCGCGCGGAAAACAGCAAAGCAGACGCGTTAGCTAAACTTGCTAAAGAACTGGCTGACGAGAACCTCGATGACGTCAGAATCGTGGTACAAAGCCGTCGAGTGCTCGCCCCGGCAGAAATATCTCCGGAATCATGCGAAGAAAAGAGAACGACTGAGCAGACGACCCTACAAATTAAAGACCATGAGAAGGCCGAAGACTGGAGGGAAGTCTTCATAGACTACTTTAAGTCCCACCGAATGCCCAAAGAAGCGTCCTCAAGACATCAGCTCATGAAACGAGCTCTATCCTTCGCTTTCGTCAACGATATTCTATACAAAAGATCGTTTGATTCTCTATGGCTGAGATGCTTAGGACCTGACGAAGCAGAAAGAGTCATTCAGGAAGTTCATGACGGACTTTGCGGTTCTCACCAAGCAGGCCCAAAGATGAAGTTAAAAATTAAACGGATGGGTTACTACTGGCCCACGATGATCCAGGACTGCCTCGAGTATGTGAAGCAATGCCACTCATGCCAGATTCATGGAGACTTCATCCACCAACATCCGAATCCACTGCACCCAACGGTAGCTAGCTGGCCATTCGAAATGTGGGGGACTGACATATCGGCCCCATTGATCCAGCATCATCCCGGGGACACCGTTTTATCCTGGCGACAACTGATTACTTCTTCAAATGGGCAGAAGCAGTACCACTGAGGGAAGTGAAGACGGAGAATATTCTCCATTTCTTCAAGACGCACGTCATCTATCGGTTCGGAACTCCACGGTGGATTATCTCCGATAATGGACTGGCCTACCGAAGCCATAAGATTAGCCGCTTCGCACAGCAGCACAATATAGACTGGAGATATTCTTCGGTTTACAATCCACGAGCTAACGGCCTGGCCGAGGCCTTCAATAAGACCTTGACGAAGATCATAAAAAAGACCGTTTCCCGGAATAAGAAAGACTGGCACGAAAGGCTTCAAGAAGCCCTTTGGGCTTATCGCACTACATTCAAGACAGCCACGAACACAACGCCGTACGCATTGGTATTTGGGACGGAAGCAGTGCTCCCCCTCGAAATAGAGTTACCCTCTCTACGAGTAGCAGTCCACCACGAGCTGACGAACGAAGAAAATGCTCGCCTTCGGCTTGAGGAGCTTGATGCCCTCGACGAAACCCGGCTCATAGCGCAACAACATCTAGAGGCCTACAAAGCAAAGATGACGCGCTCATACGAAAGATTGACCCGACCGAGGACATTCCACCAAGGAGAACTCGTGCTAGTGGTCAAAAGGCCTATGATCCCCAATCGCGCCAAGCGGGGAAAATTCGAGCCAAACTATGAAGGCCCGTACATCATAGACAAGGTCTACCAGGGTGGAGCCTACCTACTCATGGACATGCACGGTGAAAGGCCTTTCAGGCCGACAAACGGCCGCTTCTTAAAGAAATACTATGCTTAATAAGCCACAGCCTGGGTCAATGATAGATGACGACGACTATGTCCGCTCACTATCTTTCTAGGCTCAGACTTTACAAGCAGCAGCCAGTCTTCCCATATCGACGGACCGAAACGTCCTTAAACTATCGACGGACCGAAACGTCCTTAAACTAACGGCGGACCGAAACGTCCTTAAACTATCGACGGACCGAAACGTCCTTAAACTAACGACGGACCGAAACGTCCTTAAACTAACGGTGGACCGAAACGTCCTTAAACTATCGACGGACCGAAACGTCCTTAAACTAACGACGGACCGAAACGTCCTTAAACTAACAGCGGACCGAAACGTCCCTAGAACTACTACCGCAGCATCTTTAGGCTGACGAGATAAAAAAGAGGAGAGAGAAAGAAAAAAAAATAAATATATATATATAAAAGAATATAAAAAAAAGAAGACGGTATGTCCGTAAGCAAAATGGGCACGGATGAAAACCCGAAAGGGCTCCGTGAGTAAAAACAGCAGGACTACCGGCGAGTGTTTGTGAAAACCCGAAAAGGCGCAACCTCGTTAAAAGACACTTGTAGGGTCCTCTCGACCTTGTAAGGAGAAACCACCTGCGTGAGATCCTTACGACTCACAAAGGAGCAACACACTTAGGGATCCTCACGATTCCTAAGGAGAAAATACACTTACGAGATCCTCACGACTCGTAAGGAGAATTCTCTTATGGGACCCTCACGGCTCATGAGATTTGAAAGTCTTAAGTTACAGAAACCTAAACCTGTTCTTAAGCAAATCCTCCACAACCTTCGATATTGCCCTACAAGAGGCTCAATACTGACCCTTGTATACAATCCACGGGCGCGAAAAAACATTTCCCCAGCGAAGTCACACCCGTGACTGGGGATATGTCCATATGATGAGCAACCCTTGTAGGTCCTCTCGACTTATAAGGAGAAAACCCTCTCGTAGGATCCTTACGACTTACAGAGGAACATACGCTTAGGAATCCTCATGATCCCTAAGGAGAAAATACACCTGCAAGATCCTCATGACTTGTAGGGAGAAATACCTTTGTGAGACCCCTACGGCTCATGAAGTCAAAAGCCTTGGTCGACAGGACCCTTAACCCTGTTTACTAAGCCACCTTTGTTCAATATCGACAGAAGCGAATGATGATTCGCTCCTGGCAACATCCCAGTCGCAGCGGTGCTGATGCCGAAATCGGTGTCCAAAATCCGAGCTTGCGGCGAAAAGGCTAGCAAGCCACACATGCCTACGAAATAGCCGAAATGATGGGGCAACTCGCAATAAAAAGCAGCGAGTAGAAAATAAATAAATAGTCGAAATGATTGGGCACCGCGAAAAATAGCCGAAATGATGGGGCAATCGCGACCTTCGCGATATAAAAGCTGAAACGATAGAGCATCGCGGAAAAAGAAATAAAATAAAAATAAAATGTATGCCCTACAGGTGATGTTCCATCACACCCTTACACAATCCAATGGCATAAACAAAAAGGGAACATACCTCCCTCCCCCAGGTTTCACCAAAGAAAGAAGCTAAATCTCGACAGGCCATAAGCGACCTGGAGATCGTTTCAACACTCGTCTCGTAACGACAGACACAACTTCAAGCTAAGCGGAACAGCGGCAACTCCCAGTTCCATAGCTCGGTAGTATACATATCGCCAACAGTCAAACCTTCATCCCGTGAAATGCGGATATATTCAGCAAAATTCCTGGTTACGTGGAACGCGGATAATGTCACTCTTTGACCCCATGGAAAACGTCCAGAGCGGAGCCTAGTCCTCGCCTAACGCGGCAGTGAGCCCGTGTGAAGCATCTAGTGCAAAATTCCTGGTCACGTGGAACGCGGATAATGTCACTCTTTGACCCTGTGGAAAACGTCCAGAGCGGAGCCTAGTCCTCACCTAACGCGGCAGTGAACCCGTGTGAAGCATCTAGTGCAAAAGTCCTGGTCACGTAGAACGCGGATAATGTCACTCTTTGACCCCGTGGAAAACGTCCAGAGCGGAGCATAGTCCTCGCCTAACGCGGCAGTGAACCCGTGTGAAGCATCTAGTGCAAAATTCCTGGTCACGTGGAACGCGGATAATGTCACTCTTTGACCCCGTGGAAAACGTCCAGAGCGGAGCCTAGTCCTCGCCGAGCGCGGCAGTGAACCCGTGTGAAGAATCTAGTGCAAAATTCCTGGTCACGTGGAACGCGGATAATGTCACTCTTTGACCCCGTGGAAAACGTCCAGAGCGGAGCCTAGTCCTCGCCGAGCGCGGCAGTGAACCCGTGTGAAGCATCTAGTGCGAAATTCCTGGTCACGTGGAACGCGGATAATGTCACTCTTTGACCCCGTGGAAAACGTCCAGAGCGGAGCCTAGTCCTCGCCGAGCGCGGCAGTGAACCCGTGTGAAGCATCTAGTGCAAAATTCCTGGTCACATGGAACGCGGATAATGTCACTCTTTGACCCCGTGGAAAACGTCCAGAGCGGAGCCTAGTCCTCGCCTAACGCGGCAGTGAACCCGTGTGAAGCATCTAGTGCAAAATTCCTGGTTACGTGGAACGCGGATAATGTCACTCTTTGACCCCGTGGAAAACGTCCAGAGCGGATCCTGGTCCTCGCAGAGCACGGCAGTGAACCCGTGTGAAGCATCCAGAGCGGAGCCTGGTCCTCGCCAAGCACAGCAGTGAACCCGTGTGAAGCATCCAGAGCAAATACCGGACTGTGGAGTCCTTAAAATCCACAGACTATGACGTCCTTAACCTCGACCGTGATGTCTTAAAACTAACGATCAACCACCCCGATTCCCTACAGACTTTGCCTTGGTTTAAGGGTACATCTCTTCACTCCTTTGATGCCCGGCGTTGTAATTCCTCAACGTCTTCAAAGAGGTGACGAGTCCCTGCAACCAAACACCGGACTGTGGAGTCCCTAAATCCACGGACTATGAGGTCCTTAACCTTGACCGTGATGTCTTAAAACTAACAGCGGACTGTGGAGTCCTTAAATCCACGGACTATGAGGTCCTTGACCTTGACCGTGACGTCTTTAAACTACGATACCTTGAGAAACCCCTAACTCCGTAAAACACGGACAAGGGTGACCGCATCCAACACTTGCAGGCCCTCACGAGCTGTAAGGAAGAAAAACTCTCTTGCGAGATCCTTATGACTCTCAAGGGAAAACCCGCTTAAGGATCCTCACGATCTTTAAGAAGAACTCACACCTATGGGATCCTCTCGACCTGTAGGGAGAAAAACTCTTTATGAGACTCTCATGGCTCGTAAAATGCAAAAGTCTTAAGAAGCATATCTTAACCCTGAATCCTAAGCCATCGCTGTCCTGCAAGAAGATTGAGGTAGAATATCCGCAGAATACATTCAATGAAAAGGGGACACATCATTGAGCCGTCGGGCTCTTATCTCTCTTGCGAGATCCTTACGACTCTCGAGGGAAAACCCGCTTAAGGATCCTCACGGTCTTTAAGAAGAACTCACACCTATGGGATCCTCTCGACCTGTAGGGAGAAAAACTCTTTATGAGACCCTCGTGGCTCGTAAAATGCAAAAGTCTTAGGAAGCAGATCTTAACCCTGAATCCTAAGCCATCGCTGTCCTGCAAGAAGATCGAGGTAGAATATCCGCAGAATACATTCAATGAAAAGGGGATACATCATTGAGAAGAAAAATGTATCTTTTATTCATAAACCAAAATGGGTACAAAGTACAATTCATGAAAGAAACAAAAAGAAAATACCCTTATCCATGAGTATGTACAAAAAGGAAGGAAAAGATACAGGTCCTCAAGCCGGCGGGCGGTGCAATAATTTTACCAACTCGTCATTCTGTTGCTGAGTCACGGCTTCATGACGCAAGATCTCCCGAAGACGAGCCTCAGCTTGAGTTTGCTGAGCCTGATACGAAGCGAGCCGAGCTTCGAGCTCTTTCTCGGTGGCTTTATGAGCCTCGACCCTCTCACGAGTGAACGTGGCAGCTTTATCGAGAGCCACAACCTTATGTTCGCTACGTATCGCTCTATCAGGCCACGTAAGCTCACTTTCGTAACCACAGCCTTGGAAACAAGACATTGACAAGACCATATAAATGGGCTTCCAGTCGACGGGAATAATCGATCTAAAACGCGCTCACATCGCCTGATGTGAAAGGCAACAAGAAAGGTTTCTGACATATTTCAAGCATGCGTTCGCAATCATATGAGTATTCAAAAAGGGAATAATAATAATAATAGCATTTGCAATCGCATGAACGTTCATAATACCCAAAAGGGTCTGATGCGCAGGAGAGTGATGATAGCATTTGCAACTAAAGAAAGTTCTCATGAGAAGAATACAAAGTTTATTTATGCAAGCGGAAGCGTACATGCCAGCACCAAGCCTACATGGCATTTCGACATAAAGCGTAGAAAAGGAGGGACTAACTTAAAAATGTTCTACGCTAACGGAAAAGATCACCAAACATGGGATCAACGGCACAAGGGTTAATGAAACAGAGGACAAAATTCTCCATCTCTCTCTCTGCTCTCTCCAACACATCAAAGCGACGGTTCTCACGAGAAGTCGCTTCCCATCGATTGGCACCATGGCCATCTGCAAAAGCAGACATAACAGCCCGTCGGGCACTTATCTCACTCAGCAGATGAATTGAGCAGTCCTTCAAAGCCTGAGTAATCAGGCACGCCTCATGAAAGCCCTCGAGCTTTTCTTCCGCCGCATCAAGCATCGCCAGGGTCATCTCTGCCGGGTGAGGAGGAATGTCGGCAAGCACGGTCGTGAGGATCATCCGGAGCCAGAGGGAACCCATCGGAAGGGGGGACCCCCTACGGATCGAGAGTTCATGCATGGCTGAGTCGCATTCGTCGTCGGTAAGAAGTGGATCCACTAACCGAGCAGCAAAGCGGGGGATCATCTCCTCGATAGGCACTTCCCATGGCTGTCGACGAGCGTATGGACGGTTGCAGGCCATAGCACTCAGATACTCCTCAAATTAAATCACGTCAATATGGGAATGAATTTCTCTGTGAGGAGAAAATATGCTATGGCCTCAGGAATATAAAGAAGTGCATTAAGTGCTGTGCGCGGAAGATCTTGCATGGTGAAGCTATTTCCAAGGCCCAAAAAAGGAAAGGCTCGAAAATCAAGGAGATGGAACTATTTCCAAGGCCCCTTTTTCTGCGTCTGATATTGTGCACGGAAAATACGGCATGGGAAAATTTTGTGAACAGCCACATCAAGGGACCCCACGTGCAGAACACGTGAGGCCTAAAACCTGATGTACACTTAAAAGAAAATGTATGGAGTAGTACCCTGCATATTAAAAGCACAAACAACAACAGTAGCAAAATGATAAAATCCCAGAGAAAAGACATGCAAACATGGAAAGACATAATAAAACTTGTCACTCATAGTTCAAGAGGTTTATACAAAATATAAAGGACACATTTACAATGGTAAAACTTCAGATACGGGGCATGGGTTGAGAAACTCAAAATTAACTTTATTCAAGATCTTTCAAGCATTTCGAACCTCCCGAGTATGCTTCCTCTCACGATCACAAGCATCGGGATCCCCGCGGATGTCCTCTACCCTCCGGTAGGCGGCAAGTATGGCTGATTGCTGAAAAATCTGATGCAGGAGATCAATGAGATTATCCCGCCTTCTCTTTGAGATCAAGTGCATCAGATACACCGAGTGTACTTTATCCTCGGCGGCGTCCAATGCCCCAAGCGGCACACCAGCACAGAATAAAGGGAGAGCCTCCCTGATCGCCAGCACGATCAGCCTCAGAAGAGAAGAGCGACGGGGGAGTAGCCGATGGTTGTACTCGTCAAAGCGGCTCATGATCTCGGCACATTGAGCATCGGTGAACTCTTGGTTCTGACTGCGACCCAGTGCACGGATATTCCCATAGGAAATGATCTCGTCAAGACCATACAGATGGGCATCCATGATACCTGAAATAAAAGTCATGAGAATCATTAGAAAACCACCATTTCATTAATTGCAGAAGAACAACCTCGGGCCAAGAGACCCCAGGAAGCCTCTGTGTGAAGAAATCGAATTCTTCATTGGAATTAAAATTCCTTATTAAGAAAAGGGAATTAAATTCCCAGAAACATTTTTGATGGAATTAAATTCCATGGAGTTGAAACGCCATCATCATCTCCCCAAAGATCATCTAAACCCTAAGAGATCTACTGTGGGAGGTTAAGTGGTCTCATATTTTGGTTAAAGTACTTGAAGAAAAATGGGTTCTTTGTGAAACCCTTGATATGGATTTAAAATCCAGAGAGTTTTGTCAAAACGAAGGTGCTTCGATTACCATTACCTGAGGAGGAAGAATCCCTTTAAAACAGAGTTAAACTCTGAAAATATTTTAAGACAGAGAACTAAGCTCTGGAAGAAGAGAATTAAATTCTCAAGGAAAAAGTTCTCAGAAGAAGAAGATGAGCAAAGTGAAGGCTCCTTTGAAGAGACAGAGGTATTTATAGAAGGCAATGGAAACGTTTCATCTCCCCAGATCCCTAAAGGAATCCAACGGTCGCAAGAGGTGACAGCGTTGCACTCACGTGCTGACACGTGAGAACAACGCTGTGGGGGCATTTGTTTCCTGATTTAAAATCAGGAAAGCTTATGGAAAAAGCTTCAGAAGAGGGTCACGTGCTTACACGTGACCAGCAGTCACGTGTTGGCACGTGACACCCAAAAGTACCGGCAAAACAAGTTCAGCTTCCTGATTACATCAAAGAAAAAAGGCTTAAGAGAGGGCCACGTGCCCCCACGTGACCAGGGTCACGTGTTGGCACGTGACATTTTGAAGCGGATTCAAAGGCATATCGGTTCCCCAATCAAGTCAAGGAAAAAGAGTTCAGACAAGGGTCACGTGCTCACACGTGACCAGGGGTCACGTGGCAGCACGTGACGGTTAAGCGACAACCAGAAGACAGCGCAAAAAGAAAGAAGAAGGCTCGTTCCAAAAGGGGCCACGTGCCCACACGTGACCATGGGTCACGTGGTCACACGTGACCGGCTTTCAAAGCCCATTTTGTCAACAGAATTAAATTCTGAAAGAGATTCAAATCTTTCCAAAGGAAAGCGACTATCTGGAACCAATCGAATTAAAGATTCAGAGGTGATGAAATATCACCTATTTATGGGAAAATCTCGGGTTTGGAAAGAGTTCCCCTTTAAATCTAACCGAAATAATAAAGGGGAACCCCTGGATTTGAAATCCAATGGTGAATAAAATTCACCTAATAATCCAAAGGTCCAAAATGAATGATGGATGCAAATCAAATCTCTCAATAAAGATTCGTCAAAGATTAATTGACTCGGCTGCTTCTCCTATAAATAGGAGCCAAGAGACACAAAAAAGGGAGATGGAGAGAGATACATACGCAGAGAAGAAAAAAGAAAAGGAGGAGAGCTTTGATACTTTGAAAAGACTTGGATCTTCTGCAAAAACCCTAGGTAAGAAAGGGAAAAGCTCCTTGAAAGAGAAAGAGAATTTAATTCTCAACAGAGTTTAACTCTGATATATAAAACAGAAGAATATATTTCTTCTCTCCTTGATAAAGGATCTGCAAAGTGCACATCTCCCCTTAAGGTTGAGAATTTAATTCTCAATGGGTCGAGATCCTGCCATGCAGATCCAAAACATAGAGAGGGAATGGAAGCACGAGAATTTAATTCTCGCAGAACTATAGGAATTTAATTCCTTTAAAATAAAATTAGGGCTTGACCCTGTATCATGGGAATTTAATTCCTTCAGAACAAAAAGAGACAGGGTTTAACCCTAATTAAGAACCTAGTTCTGTTGAAACAGCGGGAATTTAATTCCCTTAATCATAATTTAACAGAGGATGGAGGTTTTAATTCCTTTCAAGCTTTTATTAGGGTTTAACCCTATTTGATTCTTCACATGAACGGGGAATTTAATTCCTACGGAAAATTCAGAGTCCAACTCTATTCAGAATATAAATCTTCAAAAGGAAGTAGGAATTTAATTCCTCTGAAATTACTGTCAGGGTTTAATCCTACGAGGAACTTAATTCCTGAGAAAAGATTAACAGATCCTCTAAACAACATGCATAGAGGCAGGGTCACGTGCCACCACGTGACCCCCCCAAGAGATCTACAGAAAGCCCCTTGAAGCAGTCCCCCACGTGACCCACGTGACCCTCGGCAGAAGCTCTAACATATAGGCATTTGAATGCCCATCACGTGATAGCACGTGATGCTCTGAAAGACGCGATAATCTCAGCAGAATAAATGAAGGGAGGGCGCTCTCACGTGTCGCCACGTGACCCCTCCTGCCTTAGTGTTTAACACTAAATTGAAATTCCCGAACCCAGTGTTAAAACACTGTTGGGCCTTAGTGTTCAATTCTAATCAAAAAGCTTTGTTTGCAGTGTTCAACACTGACTACCTTAGTGTTTAACACTAATCTGAGATCTTCATTGCCAGTGTTCAACACTGATCTGTTTTAGTGTTTAACACTAATTTGAAAAGCCTTGTTGCTGGTGTTTAACACCAATTATCTCTTAGTGTTAAACACTAACTTGTCAACCTCATTCCCAGTGTTCAACACTGACTGCTCTGTAGTGTTTAACACTAGGCTTTGGCCCAATTGGCCTAAATGGATAGAGGCAAAGCCTCTCCTGATTGGACTTAGCCCAAGATGGCCATAAGTCCTCAATTTGTGATTAATTGGGCCAATGGACTCATAACATAATTAATCGGTCTTGATCCCAAATTGGGCCAAGGACTATTTAATCCACTCCGGTTCTAGGGTACATCTCTTCACTCCTTTGATACTTGGCATTGTAATCCCTCAATGTCTTCAAAGAGGTGACGGGTCCCGACGACCGCACATCGATATGGACTGTGGGGTCCTTAAACCCATGTCTAATGCAAATTCCTGGTTACGTGGAACGCGGATAATTTCACTCTTTGACCCCGTGGAAAACGTCCAGAGCGGAGCCTGGTCCTCGCCAAGCACGGCGGTGAACCCGTGTGAAGCATCCAGAGCACATACCGGACTGTGGGGTCCTTAAACCCATGGACTACGACGTCCTTAACCTTGACCGAGATGTCTTAAAACTAACAATGGACTGTGGGGTCCTTAAACCCATGGACTACGACGTCCTTAACCTTGACCGAGATGTCTTAAAACTAACAATGGACCGCAACGTCTTAAACTACCCATGGACCGAAATGTCCTTAAACTAGAACAATAGAGCCCCGTATGCTCTTTTGTCGGATCTAAACGATCCCGTTTAAGTTGATCTTAGCCTCAGAGATGGCTAACGTATCCTTAAACCTTCAAACAGACTGGACTATGAATCCCCCCAATTAACCCTGGCTCGAGGGTACATCTCTGAACTCCTCTGACATCCGTCGTTGTAATCCTTCAACGTCGTCAGAGAGGTGACGGGTCCCGACGGCCATACATTCATGGACCACTATGTCCCTAAACTGGAACAATAGAGCCAATTGCTCTTTTGTCGGATCTAAACGATCCCGTTAAGTTGATCTTAGTCTCAAACTGGGCTAACGTATCCTTAACAAACGTTTGAGTTGATCTTAGCCTCAAATATGGCTAACGTATCCTCAAACCAAAACCCCAAACCCAAATCTAAGATAATATGGATTTGGACTAGTCCACGCCCTACGGGCGACGACATAACTCAGTCTCCGTAAACAATCCACGGGCAACAAAATACAAAACAAACACCCACGACACGAAGTGACCATCTGGAGAAGGAGAAAGTTGTTACCGCAATGCGGTAGCGTAATTAACTGCAGGGGCTTGCGCCTGCAGGGAAGAGCGTCCCCACAATCAAAAACCCCTCAAACGAGGGGGAATCTGACGAAGTCTGCTACATCGGACGCATCCGTCTAAACCTTCGATACATGGTGCCATAAATCAACTTGGCATCTTCGGAGAGGTGGACGGATAGCACCAATTAGCATCTGCCCCGAACCTCAGGCAAGACGTCCGCGTCCCGGCCGCCGTTCGGAGGGGAACAGTAGCGTAATTAACTGCAGGGGCTTGCGCCTGCAGGGAAGAGCGCCCCCACAATCAAAAACCCCTCTAACGAGGGGGAATCTGACAAAGTCTGCTATATCGGACGCATCCGTTTAAACCTTCAATACACGGTGCCATAAATCAACTTGGTATCTTCGGAGAGGTGGACGGATAGCATCCATTAGCATCTGCCCTAAATTTCAGGCAAGATGTCCGCCGCGTCTCTGCCGCGTCCTTCGGAGGGGAACAACAGTTAATCTTTCCATGTGTTCTTTCGACGCACGCATATTGTTCGACCCTGGATCTACGCACTTTTATATATCCACACACTTTGTACCGAGGTTGGGCCGAGATTCGTCTTTGTTGGATCAGTCGCTAGTTGTGCTTACTCCCATTGGAGAGTCTTTCATCGCCCGACATGTGTTTCGGTCGTGTACCGTTCGTATTGGGGATAGAAATTTTTCCGTCGATTTGATTCTTCTTGATATGTTGGACTTTGACGTTCTCCTCGGCATGGACTGGTTAGCCACTTGCTATGCGTCCGTGGACTACCGTGAGAAGGCGGTTAGGTTCTGTTTTCCGGGAAAGCCAGTGCTTGTTGTGCAGAGGGACCGCAGTGCCACCCCTCACAGTTTGATTTCTGCCTTTTGCGCTAGTTGACTCTTGAGGAAAGGATGCCTGGGCTATTTAAAAATTTGGACTATTTAAAAATGCGGTTTTCCTTGATATGATATTTCGTGTCCACCATGTGTTTTCTCGGTTCTGAGTGATGAGTATATCCGATTTGAGGAGTGAGGAGGCACCGTCTGCGGGTACATGGTAGGCCCGGTACGGTATCTCGGGATAAGAAGATCGTATAGAAATGCATTGAGCCCGGCAGGGGAGCACTACCTACCGGTGATTGTATGGACACTCGGCGGATATCCGGAGGATACCGACCGGGGTTACATGATGAGATGGATATGAGGGCTGATCAGAGTGACAGCGCCTGAGATATTGGGATTTTGGGTGTCATTGTTGGACACCGGATTTTTATGATGATGTATTGATGATGACTCTGTTTTATCCCACATTCAGGACTTATTATGACATACTCTGTTCATATAGTTGTTGTACCCTGATGTTGTACTTTGATTATGATTATGCTTCATTTCACCCTGTTATACATATGCCATCATGACCGCATACTTAGGAATTGTTGTTATTTCATCATGCTTGTGATTACACCGTATGATGTTACTTACTACTCACGAGCTGGCAACTCACCCCTGTTATGCCACAGTATCTTACAGGGCTGATTCTTAGTGTAGTCGCAACGGGGCACTCTACTTTTTCTATTTCTGCGGATACCGCTACTTTTGAGCTTGATATATTTTATAGGTGGGTTTTGCGAGTATCCATATGCTTCTACTTGTATCCTTAGCCTTGTATCTAGCATACTCCATCTACCATATGTATGTATTGAATTAGAGACGAGACTGAGGAGATTTGATATTTGTATTATATGTGACTCCGGGTGTCATGCTCGTGTGAGCCGACTTTTGTGCTATGTTGCGATATTGTTTCTTTTCATATTTGCTTATTTCTTCGCCTATGGCATCGTATATCTGTTATATGGTTGTGTTCCGCCTATTAGCGTGAGATTTCTCCCAAGTAGGGATGTTGTTTATATATTATGTTTTGTATCCGTTTGGATCAGATTTTACAAAAAAAATGTTGCCGAAGTTTTTAAGCAACAACTTGAGATTTTAAAAAAGATGTGATGTTCTGGAAATAAATGTTTTATCACTCTATCTTTTCACGGTTTATTTTAGGTTTCGGCTTACTTGAATTATGTTACGCCTTTAGACGTTGCGTGATTTATGTACCGGTAGCGTTCCTAATTTGGGTCATGACAGTAAGTCGATGTTGCTCACCCCGCGGGTTTTCGGGAAGGCGGAATTTACAAAAAACGATTTTCTTGACTTGCAATATCGACCTAAACTCCAGGATCATTACAGAAACCTTAACTAGCTATACTACTTGGAGGTTCTAACTACTCGGCAAGAGTTTTATACCTTCTAGATACGTTTCCTTCGGGTTTTCTTCTCCTCTCCTTGAGTTCCTCGAAGGTCCAAATCGCGCTTGATCGTCGGTCTCCTTATGTCAAAGACGATCCATCCGAGAGTCTGTAGTTCAAACTCCAACCTCTAAACCGAAGCAACTTAAGTACCTAGTTCGCTAATCTAGGTAGCTTAGGAGATATAGAGTGTTAATTAGACTATTTAATCTCAAGTGACCCTATGGTTCACAACACATGTGAGGGTTTAGGGTCTTGAGGAAGAAGGAGAGGAAAAATGGAGAGAGAAAGGAAATACGCAAATGAGCTAGTCTTGAAGCAAGTGAAAAATGGCTCATACTCTTTCTCACATCAAGCATTCAATATATTCCAATTGAAAATATCAACCATGCTTGAATAGTGAGGCCAAACCAATAAACAAAACAATAAGCCATGCTTCACTCCATGCCACAAATATCTCCATTTTCCACCTCATTAATCTATTTCCAAAAATAGATAAATCCAATAATGAGGTGTCCCCTTCTAGAAGCATCTCTTGTGAAATTACAAGAATGCCCTCACCGTATATACATACATGTATTCGTACTGCAAAAATACGAATATAATGAGATAATAATAATCCAATAATATAATACTAGAATCCGGCTTAAACCAAACCCACTAGTATTATCCGTCCGAACAACATCTTTGCAGCTAGTACACATATATGATCGAAACCCTGCACGTAAAACCATACGGTCTATACATGA
Source organism: Agapanthus africanus (assembly GCA_030015575.1). Lineage (NCBI taxonomy): Eukaryota > Viridiplantae > Streptophyta > Magnoliopsida > Asparagales > Amaryllidaceae > Agapanthus > Agapanthus africanus. The sequence goes on from JASDDO010000029.1 coordinate 412,400,755, forward strand.
TTTCGCCTAAACCAGGAAAACCTTCTATGTGAGACTCTAAAAACTCGACAGTACGCTGGCAGTGGGTTTAACCACAAGTCCGTCAGTAGCACTAACTGTACGTAACGGCTACCCAGGTATCTGTCGATAAGAAGGTCGACGAGCAAACTCATCCGAACACCTACTGAGCCTATCTATGACAATTTTTGTACAGTCTGGTCTGTTCGTCTAAGAGTATCGCATATCAAGCCTAGGGGGTGGTAACTGTCAGACCCCTAATAGAGCAATAAGTCGTGTCGGTATAGAGCCCAATACACCTAGAGAAACTACTGGTGTACCTACCAGTAAATCCCGTTTGCCCTGGTAAGGGACTTTGTGTATTGGCTATCCGAACACATCGCGATATCGACTCCCAATACCGGGAGAGAAGAATCCTATCTAACCCCTACTGCCTCTAAGTGCTTTGGGACTGCACCCAGCTACTACCTGTTTGCACGACTTATTTAATCCGTGGTAGGGTAGTAATCTAAGTACAGTAGGAACACACTCGAGACGAATAATGATGTCAAGTCAACAGACTAACCCGTATCCATGTCACCCGGGGACTGCTAACTGATGATAGGTATAATACCAACCAGCAGTTCCCATCTAGTCCGTCCAGTGTAACTCATAACCTAATGAGAACATGTATATTATCTTTGGTATCGGATACCAATGGCTACAGGACAGGCCACCTCCCCTGACTGGGGATAAGAAGCGTATACACTAGTCTACTTTGGAGTATCGATGCCATGTCTCGATATTCCTACGACTATGGACAATCTTAAAGATGTGCTTATAGACTACCCAGCCCCCACAAGTGTGACTACCATCACAACGCTGGTAGTTAAGCCAAGATTCTAAGGGTTCTATCAATATGTATTAGCGATATGCTAAAAGAAACATATTCATATATTAAGATAGAATCAAACCAAATAGCATACTATCATATTGAGCAAGACTGTTATATCTGTGTATATCCCAAACTTCCAAAATGTAATATACAATCCAGTACTATACAATAATGGCCTCTAGGGCATATATCATTAACAATCTCCCACTTGCACTAAGGCCATGTATTGTCATATCGCAGATTTATCATCTCGAACAGCCTCTCGAACTGCATCTGAGGGATGGCCTTTGTGAGTGGATCTGCAGTGTTGTTCTCCGTGTCTACTCTCTGCACCTCGATCTCCCGGCGATCCACGATCTCCCTGATCAGGTGATACCGCCTCAAGATATGTATGGAATTTTGATGGGATCTTGGTTCCTTTGCTAAAAATATAGCTTCGTTGTTGTCATAATATAAAGATATTGGATCAACAATGGACGGAACCACCTAAAGGTCTGTTATGAACTTCCTCATCCAGACTGCTTCTTTTGCGGCGTCACATGCAGCGATATACTCCGCTTCCATCATCGAGTCAGCAACGGTGTCCTGCTTGGAGCTCTTCCAATAGACCGCCCCTCCATTGAGGGTAAAGACATAACCCGACATAGACATGGAGTCATCCTTATCACTCTGGAAGCTGGAGTTAGCGAAGGCCTCGATCTGGAAGTCTTTACTGCCGTATACCAAGAACATCTCCTTAGTCCTTCTCAGATACTTGAGAATGTTCTTAACTGCTATCCAGTACTTCTCCCCAGGGTTTGACTAATACCTGCTTACCACGCTCAGTACGTAAGCAATATCCGGTCTGTTACACAATATCACATACATTATAGAGCCTACCGTAGAAGTATAGGGTATAATACCCATGCGATCCCTTTCCAAATCAGTCTTGGGAGACATCTCTTTGGAGAGGGTGATCCCATGACAAGCTGGTAGATTACCGTGCTTAGAATTTTCTATACTAAATCTTTTCAGTATGGTGTCCATGTACCCTGGACTGTGAAAGTCCCAACATCCCCTTAGATCTATCACGATAAATCTGGATCCCCAGAATGTTGGAGGCATCACTCAGATCTTTCATGGAGAATTTCTGTGATAAGAATCCTTTGATTGATTGTAGCATAGGAATGCCATTTTCTATCAGTAGAATATCATCCACATACAAGATAAAGAATACCACATTTCGCGCTACAATTTTACTATAAATGCATGGTTAATCTGGATTTTTGATAAAGTCAAATTCTTTGACCGTCTCATCAAAGAAGATGTTCCAACTCCGCGATACCTGCTTTAATCCATAAATGGATTTAAGCAACTTGCACACTATTCCGCTTCTCCCACTCTCTATGAAACCCTCTGGCTGATCTATATAAACACACTCTTCCAAATTTCCATTCAGAAAAGCGGTCTTTACGTCCATCTGCCAAATTTCATAATCTTGGAAGGCAGCAATAGCAAGTAGAATCCGAATGGATTTAAGCATAGCCACTGGAGAAAAGGTTTCACCATAGTCCAAACCAGGTTTTTGACGAAAACCTTTTACTACAAGTCTAGCCTTATAGGTTTCAACATGTCCATCTGTACCAATCTTCTTTCTAAAAATCCATTTGCAGCCTACAGGTTTTACCCCTTGAGGTGCAATATCCAAAGTCCATACTTTGTTTGCGTACATGGATTCCATTTCGGTTTGCATTGCATCCAACCACTTTACTGAGTCTCTGCTCGTAATGGCCTGCTGGAAACTAGTTGGCCATCATCGTCGATGATGCAATCTTCTCTATCTCCTTCTATGAGAAAACCGTAGTATCTCTCTGGCGGATGAGACTGCCTACTAGATCTGCGGAGTGGCGCAGGGACATCCGGTTCTTTTGAAACCTCTGGTTCCTCCATGCTTTCAGTAATAGCTTGTAGTTCTGGAATTTCTTCCAATTCTATTGCGCTCCTACTTATTTCTTTTTCAAGAAATTGAGTCTCCAAAAAGTGGGCATGCCAAGAAACAAAAACATTTTGTCCTCCGCATAATAGAAAAGATACTCCCTTGAGTTCCTTGGGTATCCCACAAACTTACACAGTACTGAGCGTGCCTCGAGCTTATCCGCATGTTGCTTTTTGACAAAAGCTGGACATCCCCATATCTTAAGATACTTAAGATAGGGTTTCTTCCCACTCCACATTTCATATGGTGTGGTAGGCATTGACTTAGTAGGAACTTTTTTCAAAAGATATGCAGCTGATTCTAGTGCATAACCCCAGAATGATCGCGGTAACTCAGCATTACTCATCATGGAACGTACCATATCCAATAAGATGCAGTTCCGCCTTTCCGATACACCGTTGTGTTGAGATGTGTATGGAAAAGTAAGCTGAGAGAGAATACCATTCTCTTTTAAATAATCCAGGAACTCGGCACTTAAGTATTCACCACCTCGATCAGATCTAAGTGTTTTGATACTTTTGCCTGTTTGTTTTTCCACTTCATTCTTGTATTCCTGGAATTTCTCAAAGGCCTCAGATTTATGTTTCATTAAGAATACATGTTTATATCTTGAGAAATCATCCGTAAAAGTAATGAAGTAGGAATAACCACTTCTTGCATATGTAGACATTGGACCACACACGTCACTTTGTATGAGTCCTAAGAGCTTGTCGGTTCTTACCCCGTGTCCAGTGAACGGGGTCTTTGTCATCTTTCCTTTAAGACATGATTGACAAGTTGCATAAGACAAATATTCAAACGGATCCAAATATCTCTCTTTATGTAACTTCGTCAACCGTGTTTCATTGATGTGACCCAGTCTACAATGCCATAAGAAATCTTGATTTAATTCTGGAGACTTTCTAATAAGTGTGTTCTGGACATTGAAAACTTGGTATTGGTTTAATACGTATATACCGTTGTCTAGTGTACCTGACACAATCAAACCATGATTAAGGTGGATGTTTACGACATCGCTTACAAATGTAAAATCATAACCTTCTTTAAATAGTAAAGATGCAGAGATGATATTACATATCAAACTAGGTACACAAAAACAGTTGCGCAAAACCAAAGTGTTTCCACTTGTTAATCCTAGGTGATATTCCCCTACGGACACAGCATCCACGCTCGTTCCATTAACAACCCTAAGAGTCATATCACCTGCCTTTATAACTTTACAGTTTCTCAGTACCTACAATGAATTACAGATATGAGATCCTGAACCGGTATCCAATACCCAGGAAGTAGAGTTAATTGACAGACAGTTTCCAATCATAAACACACCTGAAGCCAAAGCCACAACGTGCTTCGAATCCTGGTTTCTGGCTCTCCAAGCCCTGCAGTCCTTCTTCCAATTACCTTTCCTGTGATAATAGAAATATTCCTCTTTCCTTACTGTCGGCCCCGAAAATTTTGCCTTGTCCTTTCCCTCTACCATACTGACACCGCCTTTCGTCTTGGTGGGGGCTTTCTTCTTCTTCTTCCCCTTGGCTTTTGCCTTGGATCTAAAGGAGGAAAGTTCCCCAATAAGCAGAGCGGGTGTCTCCCTGGTATTCTTTAGGGTGCCCTCTGCACTTCTCAACGTGTTGAGGAGTTCTGGAAGTGTGACTTCCTTCCCTTGAATATTGAAATTCAAGATAAACTAGGCGTAGGTAGAGGGGACGGACTGTAGAATCAAGTCTGTATATAACTCATTCTCCAACGTGGTCCTAAGGTCTGCGGGCTCTTTAATATAGCTGATCATCTTAAGGACGTGGTCCCCTACAGATGACCCGACAGCCAACTTCGTCTGAAATAATTTCTTTAAGGTCTCGTATCTTGCGATACGAGATTGCTCTCCATATAAATCCTTGGTATGGAGGAAGATGGAAGCTAAGTCCATCTTCTCGGGCCACCTCTAGTGTTCATTATCTATTGAGGCCAGCATGAGACACTTAGCTCTCGCACAGTCTAATTTCCATGTCTTACGGATATCAACATCTGCGACAGTGGAATCTGGACCTGGGACGGCGGGGGCTTTGGTAGTAAGGAGGTAGCCCAGCTTGTCATAAGTAATGGCCATCTGGACATTCCTTAACTAATCTTTATAGTTTGGCCCCATCAATTTATTTTTATCTAGCATTAACTTAAGCCCGGTCATTTTGGTCGCTGCAATTAGAAGAGAGAGAAGAAACACTCAGTATGATACTCTTGCAAGTTTAGATTGGTTATTAGTTTATCTAAACAGGATAGCTCCCATTGTTTTCTCAAATCCTTCTTCAAACCATAAAAGAAGAATTAGTCAAGATTAATCTCACCCTATAATTCTTACTTAACCTTTCAGCCAGGCTAGTGTCGGTACTTCGAGGGAGGTTTTCCAACGCTTTCGTGATGTTCCTTAATTACATATTCTTTTTTCCCTGGAGGCGTAGCCCCGCCGACACCATTCTAGACACCTACTTAGTTTATAACTTTGATTGTTTAAGTGAAAAACTCTCCCGGGGAGTAATAAAACTCACGGTGGGATCGGGATCCAAATATCATCGTGTAACAACTTTGAAGGAACCCTACCAAAATCATCACACTCCAGATGGTATGCAAAACCAGCAAGTTTCCTATTCTTTTGAAACTCCCGATGTGGATTTTTGCCCCAGGCTCTTATGACCTTGACGAAGGCCAAAATAGCTGTACGCCTATCTCAGATTAACGCATCTATCTATGCTACAGATGAATACCCAGCAGCTACCAATCACTATGTCTTGGCAAAGGTCAAAATACATAGCTTGAATACTACTGAATACCCATCTGAAATGATGGAGGGCTACGGCTGGTTTTGGCGAAAACCGTGAACGTAATAAACTTGATATAATTGAAGGAACCATGATAGGTTTTAAAAGGAGTGGTTTAGGCTCTGCATTTAAAAGTTGTTTTTCAAGAAAACCGAGTGGTTTTGAAATTGTTCCAACGATTTAATTTTGGTTTGTTTTCTTTGCATTAAACAATATTAGTACTGTCCCATTATTTAACCCTATCATTGCAGAAAGAAACGAAAATAGATCGTACGCTTATGCCATCTGCATGCGCCACGGGGCCCCGTCATGCACCGTTAGGTTACTTAATTAACGGCAGAGCGGGAGCTGGACTAGCGCGGGTGCAAAACATAAGCAACGTTTATTATATATAATATATATAGCCATTCGTCTCACGCAATAATAGTCATTCCAAATCACAGATTACAGCAACACAGATGAATATATTGGATATATTAGGATATCCGTGTTTCATTTTAGCCTAGAACAAAAAACAGATTCCACGGTCGTGATGAATAACCAAACCCAACCCTAGACCCCTATGGGTATGGCAAACTACCCGCCAAATTCCCGAAGTGAAGCAACCTCCCTCAATGAAATGAGTAGGCCACTCAGCACTTCAAGAACTCAGTAGTTTGTGCACCCCACCTTGGGTCTATTCTAGGTGCAAGAAAAAGTAAATGAAATAATACAACGGTGGCTACAACCTCAACCCGGATGTGCCCCGTAAAAGAATATTACATCAATTTACAAATATACATGAATGAAAGAAAAGAACACTCTTCTCACATTCCCCGGCTATTCATTCACGACGTTCCAATACTTCATATACACAAACCATCAACAAGATACCAGATATGTGCAAACCTCACTAATCGACATATAGCAATTAGCATACATTTAGTAACACATATACAAACCCAAAAACACAGTTAATCAAGAACTTAGAATTTCGATCGATAATAACTTTCCGTGTTTACCCCATGCACAAACCAGTACACAAACAAATTTTGGTAAAAACCAAATATACCAAAAATCATATTTCCAAGTACATGAACTACAGAGAAAATTGGAAGCAACTTTGCCACAATACAGCCGCGGAACCGCGGCCAAATGAGCTATTTGGCCGCCGATTCGCGGTCGAATTGAGAGCTCATTTACTCAAAAAAAAAATCTTGGTCTTTTAAATGCCTGCATGTAATTTTAAGGCCACTTAAATGATTTTTGAACAGTTTTAAAAATCGAACAGCAAGCATGACTTGGAAATGCAATTTCGGGTATTTTCCGTCGATCGAAATTCTAATTACTTGCTAATAAGCTAGTTAAGGTTTAAGTAGGCTCTGATACCACTGTAAGTTGATGTCACTCGTCCCGCGGGTTCGCGGGGAGGCGGAATTTACAAAAAACGATTTTCTTGACTTGCAACATCAACCTAAACTTCAGGATCTTTATGGAAACCTTAACTAGCTATACTACTTGGAGGTTCTAACTACTTGGTAAGAGTTTTATACCTCCTAGATACTTGTCCTTCGGGTCTTCTTCTCCTCTCCTTGAGGTCCTTGAAGGTCCGGATCGCACTTCGGTCTTCTCATGTCAAATACGATCCACCCGAGAGTCTATGGTTCAAGCTCCAACCTCTAAACCAAAGCAACTAAAGTGCCTAGTTCGCTAATCTAGGCAGCTTAGGAGATATAGAGTGTTAATTGGACTATTTAATCTCAAGTGACCCTATGGTTGACAACACATGTAAGGGTTTAAGGTCTTGAGGAAAAAGGTAAGGAAAAATGGAGAAAGAAAGGAAATATACAAATGAGCTAGTCTTGAGGCAAGTGAAGAATGGCTCATGCTTTTTCTCACATCAAGCATGCAATATTTTCCAATTGAAAATATCAACCATGCTTGAATAGTGAGGCCAAACCAATAAACAAAACAATAGGCCATGTTTCACTCCATGCCACATATATCTCCATTTTCCATCTCATTAATCTATTTCCAAAAATAGATAAATCCAATAATGAGGTGTCCCATTCTATAAGCATCTCTTGTGAAATTACAAGAATGCCCTCATCGTATATACATACATGTATTCGTAATGCAAAAATATGAAAACAATGAGATAATAATAATCTAATAATATAATACTAGAATCCAGCTTAAACTAAAGCCCACTAGTATTATCTGTTCGAACAACATCCGTGCAACTAGTATATGTATATGGTCGGAACCCTGAACGTAAAACCATATGGCATCTACATCGTTTCCCTTGAACTAGGGAAACCCTCTATGTGGGACTCTAAAGACTCGACAGTATACTGGCAGTGGGTTTAACCATAAGTCCGTTAGTAGAACTAGCTATACGTAACGGCTAATCAGGTATCTTTCAATAGGAAGGCCGACGAGCAAACTCGTCTGAACTCCTACTGAGCCTATCTTTGACAATCTCCGTACAGTCTGGTCTGTTCATCTAAGAGAATCGCATATCGGACCTAGGGGGTGGTAACCGTCAGATCCCTAGTAGTGCAATAAGTCATGTCGATGTAGAGCCCAATACATCTTGAGAAACTACTGGTGTATCTACCAGTAAATCTCGCTAGCCCTGGTCAGGGACTTTCTTTATTGGCTATCTGAACACAGCACGATATCAACTCCCAATACCGAGAGATACGAATCCCATCTAACCCCTACTGCCTCCAAGTGCTTCGGGACTGCACCCAACTACTACCTGTTTGCACGACTCATTTGAGCCTTGGTAGGGTAGTAATCTAAGTACAGTGGGAACACACTCGAGATGAATAGTGATGTCATGTCAACGGACTAACCTGTACTCATATCATCCGGAGACTGCTAACTAACGATAGGTATAATACCAACCAGCAGTTCTCATCGATTCCGTCCAGTGTAACTCATAACCCAATGAGCACATGTATACTATCTTTGGTATCGGATACCAATGGCTGCGAGACAGGTTACCTCCCCTGACTGGGGATAAGAAGTGTATACACTAGTCTACTCTAGAGTATCGATACCCTCTCTCGATAATCCTACGACTAGGGACAATCATAAGGAAGTGCTTATAGACTACCCAGCCCCCACTAGTGTGACTACCATCACAACGCTGGTAGTCAAGAAAAGATTCTAAGGGCTCTATCAATATATATTAGCGATATGCTAAAAGAAACCTATACACATATTAAGATAGAATCAAACCAGATAGCATACTATCATATCGAGCAAGACTGTTATTATATCTTGTATATTCCAAGCTTCCAAAATGTAATATACAATCCAGTATTATGCAATAATGGCCTCTAGGGAATATATCACTAACATTAAATTAAGGCTAGCTTAAAATATATATGATCACGACTGACTTTCCTTGGAAAATCAAATAAATTTTGAAGCTTCAAGGGCTTAGACTAAATGTTGAGCTTTATTTCCCAACAGTGCTAAGCACTAGGCCATATTTTATTTTAGGCTTTATATGACCCAACAACGATAGGCACTAAACCCAGAAGCTTAAGCTTCAAAGGTAGACTTAGTCAATCTGACTAGAAGTCTTTATGTAGAGGTTCTGGCGCAAGTAGAAGGCCTCTGGTGCTTTTATCAGTGACGCTTGCATCAGTGGGGCTTGCCACATGGCGCTTTGCCATGAACCTATGGATCCTATATTAAGATCGCTTGCATTTAAAACTTAAGTTCTTTTATTGCATATGTCGCTGGCGCTTGCCATGTGGCGCATACCCATTAGCGCATCTGCTTTTGGCGCATGTCCACGGGATTAATAAGTAAACATCAGGCGCTCGCCACGTGGCACATGCCCATCGGCACATCTTCCTTTGGCGCATGCCCACAAGAGGCTTCCTTTAGAGATTAATATTAATCTCTATATCTTTTGGAACTTAAGTTTCATGAAGTTTAACCTTTTGTTGATGGTTATATCACCATTAACGATCACCAAGATCATTACTATTAAAGATCTGGGATCATATATTTTACAAAGAATTGATCTTTTTGGTTTTTTGTTCGTCATTTGTGCACCATATGTTATGAGAAAGGTTTGATTTTGTTCCCAAACCCTAGATCATAATATCAAAACGATTCCTTTATGAAACTTAAGTTTCGTATGAAAAGAAATGATCTTGATTTAGAGATCATAAGATCTGGAAAAAAACTTAAGTCCTATCAATGAAGGTTAATTTTCTTTCTCAAACGAAACTTAAGGATCTATTCTAAAAGAGATATTTTTCTTCCTTCTTTACCTTGTCTCGCTTATTGGAGAAAGGAAGGGAAAAAAACTTCTTGGCAGAGAACTTAAGTTCATGATGAAAACTTATGGGACCGTATATGAATTTTATGGGGGGTATTGTATATATGATCTATATTGTCTTCTTTTTTTTGACCTCTAGGATCCTTTATATAGGAGAAGGGAAAATATTAATTAGTCTGAGAAAATCTCTCATTGATAGATCTCAATCTATCTAATTAATCTCAAAGATCACTTGGGGAATATTGTCTACCTTTGGATCTTAAATCCAGTGACTTCTGTTTAACAGAAAATATTTTCTGTTAGTTTAACAAGAATAGGAAAATATTTTCTTAACAAAAAATTTTATTCTATCTTTCAGTTTGATCGGTGATATTATAATTACCGTTAGATTTTAAATCGAAGAGTTAATATTAACCAATATTATTTTATGAAATTAATTTCTTGTTATTAATTGTGATCTTTCTAGTTTTAGAAAGATAGAGAAAATATTTTCTCAAAATAGCTTAAGATATTCGATTTTATCAGTTAACGATGATCTTTCTTTTATCAGAAAGATTTTTAAAACTTAAGATTCTGTTGATAAATTTTTCTGTTTTAGAAAAGATATAAGAAATTAACTTCCAAATATAGCATAAGCTATATGAAGCGAGAGCTTCAAATATTATCAGCGCCAAAGTTTCTTGGCGCATGTCCACGTGAGTTGCACGTGGAGGAACGCCAAGAGTCTTCTGGCGTTTGGACTCAAGTCCGCTTTGTCCAATTTTATTGGTGAGAACAAATAGAGGAGCGCCAAGGGTATTCTGGCGCTTGAACGTAAGTCTAACTGACCAATTTTATTAGTGGGAACGATCTTCTAAGTTACCTGTAACATTTAAGAAAAGTTGTATGTAATATCTAACCACTTGTCTGTAATTTCTAAGCAGTTGCCTGTAACATCTAAACAGTTTGCATGGATAATTTTGATACATAATATTACAATTAAAAAATTTCCTTTAACATCTAAACACTTTACTAACGGTTGGAAAACGACAGATATTAGACACTTACTGTATCTCCCACCTGCTGCCCGGTTAAAAAATCGAAGAGTTCGAAGCAAAAAATCAAAATGTGATTCGTAGGGTCACAAGGTATTGCCTTTGAAGTTACACGTGCCTTCAAAAAAGCGTCAACGGCGTCCCTATGCACCTTATCGAGCTCATCGATATGTGATATTTCAGGATAAGAGACAAATGTCCCATCCCCGTATACCCTCGTGAAGTTGCCTGCAGACAACCAAAAAAGTTTCGGTTAAGACACCACTTGATGATTGCATACAACATTCAGAAAAATTCCTTACATAATAATTAAAGTTTACATAGATAGTATCCATACATAATATTACAAGTAACAAGTACGATCATATTACAACTGTTTCCCACCTGGAGACTTCGAATCATCCACCTTTTTAGGGTGTACCTCCCCGTACTAACCCAGGGTCTGATGCATCTTGGTCATTACCTCGGCCATAGTGATCGCACAAGCCTTGTCAACCGTGTCGACAGCGGTGGAAACTTCAATCACAGTATCGGGCTCCGCTTTCAACATCTGCCTTGGCCTTGTTGTGGCCCATGTTTACATAATCTTAGCGATTACGTACTCGTTCTCATTTAGATACTTGGACAGTTTTCAGTCATTCCTAATTTTCACGCGTCTCTCGAGACTTTTGGTGGTAGACCTATGGGCTACTACTTTCTTCCCGACTGCCGATACCGAGATGACCGCGGAAGACTACAGCACATCATTAGCACCCTCGGCAACGGGCTCCTCAACCGCAGTAGAAAAGTTTCCCTCACCATAAGCAGCCGCAACTGCTTCCTCCTCCATTCGAGAAATTGGCAAGGATAAAACCAATGCTAAACTGTCATCGACATCATCATCCTCAAAACCACCATCAAAATCGCCAACTTCATCCTCATCGTCACTCTTCTTCTTCTCTTCTTCCTGTACTTCATCTATTTTAGTCTCTCTTCTTCTTCTTCTTCTACCCTATCCACAGCCTTGCCCTTTCCTGGTCTAGTATCGGCAATCTCTTCGCATCTCAACTCATATAGTATATAACGCAGACGGAAAATCTTGGTTTCCGCTGCCTCTATTGCCACCTGCTTCTTGAAAGTGACAGTTTTAAAATGCACCTCCTTTTTCGCACAAAGATTCTTCCGTACACCACTTGCGCTTTAGAAGACATGCCTTTAACCTTGTCCTTCTAATCCGGTTTCTCAGCAAATTGTGTCTCTAGCATCTTCACCAATGAAGACCACAATAGATAAGTTAACACTGTTTAGATATTACAGACAACTGCTTAGATGTTACAGGCAACTTTTGTAAATGTTATATGCAACTCCTTAGATGTTACAAGTGCTTAAAGCTTACATGCAACTTTTTCTAGGTGTTACAGGAAACTTTTTCTAAATGTTACAGGCAACTACTTAGAAGTTACAGTCAAGTGGTTAGATATTACAGGCAACTGTTTAGATGTTGTAGGCAACTGCTTAGATATTACGGGCAAGTGCTTAGAAATTATAGGCAAGTTGTTAGATATTACAGGTAACTGCTTATAGCTAGAAGTTACATGAGACTTTTTAGATATTTCATGCAAGTGCTTAGAAGTTATGGGCAAATGGTTATATGTTACAGACAACTTCTTATAAATGTTACAAGTAAGTGCTTAAAAGTTTCAGGCAACTGCTTATAGATATTGCATGCAAATTTTTAGATGTTACAGGCAAGTGCTTAGAAGTTACAGGCAAGTGATTAGATGTTACAGGCATCTTTTTAATAAACATGAATATGTATGTCTGTGTACATGAATGTGTGTGTCTGTGTGTGTATGTATTTGTATATTTATATACATACAGATTTGCAAACATTCATACATATAAAACTATATATACAAATACATATACATATATACATATACATACGTGTGTACACACACACACAAAAGATACTTTTTGAATGTAAATAGAGAATATACAACTTACTAATGTAATTGGTACATCCTCATCTTCTCTTGCCTTCTCTTCTCATGCACACTTTCTATACCTCCAAGAAATTCAGAAGCCCTCATTCTTTCCGGATACGTAGAACCGGATGAATGTTTCGACACATCAACGTCCTCCTTTGCCATAAAAGCGAATATCTTCCTCCTCATAGCCTTCTCCAATCCCAACAACCTTATTGAGCTACTAAATTCCCACCCACATAGGCTGGTTTATTGGCGTGTATGTATTTTGGTACCCTCGAATCCGTCAGAGTATAAATTCATAGCTACAAACAAACATACATCATATTCACATGATTGTTATTAAATAATTAAAACATATCTACCAACAATATATAATATGATTTATGTAGTTCATACTTTGTATACAAATATAGTACAATCTCTATAATAGTTTACATATATTTACAGCAAAAAGGATCTGACACCCAGGAAATTGTGCATCGTCGCTATTCAGAGAAAGCTTATACATGATATCCTCCATTATCAAGTCGTGCACTGCTTTAGCCCAGTTCACATTCGGCACCACCGATAGCTCTATATAAGGAAAAGCATCTCTAGGGACGGTGGGGGATGTGACGGGCATCCAAAATAAAAAAAGTTGATAAATAATCTACAACGCCATGAAACCATTCATCACTTTCGGAGATCTGTCCTTCACAATCCCCTCTAAAGCAGTCTCCAAATATGTGATCAAAGTCTTTTCACCTTTCTCAATATTAAAATACTTCTTTCGAAGCAGAGTAATGTAACGGTTAGACATGACATGTTCACCAGAATTGGGCAAGCCGGTGTGTTGGCTAACCAAATCTATACTGAATTTATAAGAGACGCCTCCGAAAGAGAACTCCCCGGTGTCTCGATCATAGTAAGAAATAAGCCTACATATAGTAGGCCTATCTTGAGCCAAAATTGGCATCTTCAGATAATGGCGGAAGGGAGTTTTGTTTAGCCTACGTATATGTTGGGCACAAATGTGAGGCTTCAATCTCTCCACGAAGCTGTTGTAGCGAACGACGTCAACATATGTCCGAATGGCGGGCATATCTCCATACTTTCTTCTATTGAAAAACAAAGTTTAACATTAAAACATAGATATCGGTTCTTTAAACTGAAAATTACAGGCAACTGCTTTGAAGTTACAAGCAAGTGATTAGATATTACATGCAACTGCTTAGATGTTACAGGCAACTTTTATAGATGTTACAAACAATTGCTTAGAGTTATAAGCAAGTGCTCATTTTCATGCATCAGGCATCTCAAAGCACTTGACTGCAATATCAAATAATTTGCATGTATTATCTTAGCAACAATAAATAAAAATAAGCACTTACCTGTAACATCTGTCAAAGTTTTCCGTAACATCTAAACAATTGTCTGGATATTACAGGCAACTTTGGTAGATATTACAGGCAATTTTATAAATGTTACAGGCTACTTTTATTGATATTACAGGCAAGTACTCATTTTCATGCATCATGCAAGAACTTGACTGTAACATCAAATCATTTGCCTATAATATCATAGCAACAACAAATAGCATGATAAAGATGAAAATTAAATAAAAAAGACTTTAGATTTTGCAGGCAACTGTTTAGATATTAGAAGCAACTGTTGAGATGTTACAAGCAACTGCCTATAATATCTTCATGAATCGCCCGACTCGCTTCATTAAAGAGGCGAGTTGAACTTGTTTCATTTAGCCGGCGAGGCGAAACAAGGCGAGTTCAACAGTAGCTGTCGCCGACCTTACTCGCCTCGCCGCCTCGCCTAGGCAAATCGAGAGGCGAGGCGACTCATGCGAGTCAGGCGAGTTGACTCGCCTGAATCTATTTTTTTTAATAAAAAATCCTTAAAATTTATAATAAATGAATAGAGTTAAAATAAATAAAAAAATAAACTAAAATTTTCATTAATATAAATCAAATTATAATTAAATAACATAGATCGAACCCACTCGGGTTGCCTACGTATACCTTCCAAATATTAAGCTCAATGAGAGGTAATCATGTTTATGTAGTTCTTTTTCTACTATTACCGGTTCCTACTCACTACTCGTCGCCGCCAGTTGTAGTTCCTTTTTTTGTGTTGGACTCTCCTGATCCTGTAAGTTCTTCAGGTAGATAATCCCAGTCCAAAGTGACTTGATATTGTTTCCTAACAGCTGTTGTTTCCCAATTTTGTGAGCAAATAATGCATTCTGTAGTGTCGTATGCCAAACTGCATATTTTTCGCTTAATATCATGCCACCTGTACTAAAAGCATTTTCCGATACTAATGTAAACACTGAAATGGTTAGTAAATCACGAGCCATAGTAGAAAACACCGGATACAAATGTCTGTGAATTTTCCATAAGGCTAAAACATCAATTTCATCTATAGTATAATCTACTTCTAACTCAGTCTGTAAATATATTGTTAATTCATTTAAAATTGACGATGATGAGGTCACGGGGTCTCGTGCCCTTTTCGACTATTGAATAAGTGCAAAAGCTGCAGCCGAAGCACATGAACTGGTTGCGGCCGGTGCTCTAGTACTTCTTCTACCAGTAGAAAATCGTGCAACATATAAATCAAACATTTCATTTAAATTATGTTTAACAGCATTAATATAAGCATCAATATCTGAAATATGACCCATGCATCCATGGAATCCCTTTAAAAAAGCCTCCAAACCTTCTAATTTAATTCTAGGTTCCATTATCGAACACAAACTATAAGCAATTAGAATTTCAGAGTAATATTTAGAAATCTTATTTAACATAGCAAGTATCACGGGATGAAGTATCTCATTAGTACAATGATTAGATCAATATTGAGCTATATTATACAATTCAGAGACAATAATATGAGAAGTGGGGTTATAAGTAGCAAAAAAAACGTTCGGTTGCTATTTTAAAAATCATAAGAAAATCTTTGAAAAATTCTGCAACCGCCCAATGATCATTTGGTAAGCGGTTTTCTACATGCATTTGCTCATTCCACGTGTTACTAATAATTCCACTAGTTTTTGATACAGTATGAAACATATCATATGTACTATTCCACCTAGTGGAAACATCTTTTCTAAGAAACGGTCTTAATTCTGCAGCATGGTATCTAGCTTTATATTCAAATTTTCTTTTTCTGAAACTTTTAATAGACCTACATGCATCTTTAATTGTTTGAATATTTGAAGAACATACTTGATATGCATTCTGTACAACAAGATTAATTATATGATAGGCACATCGAATATGAAAAAAGCGACCATTGCAAATTGGTTTGCATGGCCTAATAAGTTCAGTAACAGCAGAATTATTATTGCTGGCATTGTCGAAAGAAATATAAAAAAAATTATTTACGCATTGATATTCTTCTAAAAAAGATCTCATTTCAGAAAATATATTAAAAGTATTATGCGGGAACTGAAACTGTCTAAAAAAAAATTTCTTTTTTGCAAATACCAGTTAGAATCTATCTATTGTGCAATAACACAAATTCAGAGAAGTTCCCTTCTATCAGTCCAAACATCAGAAATTAATGAAATGCCAGTATCTAAAAAATTAAGAGTAGTAATTAATAGTTTTTTACCTTCGTTGTAAAGCCCAAAATATCGACTTTTAAGCATAACCCTCAGAACTTTTTTGTATCGCGGTTGTAATGCCCTTTGAACGTACTGCTCAAAAACACGGTTTTCTCTGAATCCAAGAACAGGTTCATCTGCCACAACAAATCTTGCTATTTATTCAACATTTAGATCTTGATTATATTGAAAAAGATCTTCACTGGAGAAATTAATTTGTGATTGTGTGAACGAGAAACCGGTCGTAATTTCTAAGTGTATTTTTTAAATGTTTAAGTAAAATACCGGTGCCGATACCTTCTTTATGTTTATACGAAGCGGCACAATATTTACATATTGCATATCTAACCCCTTCTCTATGTTCAGTTGTAAAGTGTTCCCAAATATTACTACTAAGTGCAAGTTTCCTAGCTTCTCTAGATTTCTGTGTGGGTTCTTCTCTTTCTGCATGCATTTCTAAATCAGGATTAGGAACTTAGGTGTGATGTGTATCAAATGAACCATCTATATAATTTTTTAACTAATTAAAAAAAATTAAATACTAAATATTACCAATACCAATTTAACCGCAAAAAAAGCTAATAAAATAAAAGCAAGAATAACTAAAATGCAGCAGTGGAGCAATTAAGAAGAAGAACGGTAGAGTAGACTAAGTCGATCGGAGTGTCAAAAATTCAGAGTCGAGCCTTCAATTCTTGAAAACTTGAAAGTTGAGAGTAGAAACTTGAGAGAAGGTTTTTCTTAATTTGAGAGAGAAATAGATTTGGTGTGAGATGAAATGGGTGTGGGATTGTATTTATAGGGATTTCAATTTTTTTTTTAATTTTCAGCCGTGATGAGGCGTGATGAGGAGAATCGTCATAAAATCCAACAAATCCGACCGTTGGATTTGGATTTCGAGGCGAGACAAATTTTGACCATTGGATGTTGGTTTCGAGATGAGGTGAGGTTGGGCGATTCGTTTGGAATCCCACAATTGCCGGCCGTTGGATCGGAATCTCGAGGCGAGTTGAGGCGCGAGACGAGACGAACTGGAGCGGGTCGGCGAGGCGAGTCTAGGCGAGTTGAGGCACGAGACGAGACGAACTGGAGCGGGTCGGCGAGGCGAGTCTAGGCGAGTTGAGGCACGAGACGAGGTGAACTGGAGTGGGTCGGCGAGGCGAGTCTAGGCGAGTTGAGGTACGAGACGAGGTGAACTTGAGCGGGTCGGCGAGACGAGTCTAAGCGAGTTAGCTTATGAGTTAGCGAGATGAGTCTAAGCGAGTTAGCTCATGAGTTGGCGAGACGAGGAGCAAGTTAGGTGAGGCGAATTAAAGTGAGGCAACATCGAGAAATTTGGGAACCGGCCCGCTTCGCCTGACTCCCCCACATCAGCAACGAGGCAAATAAAATTTGTCTCGTTGCGAAGCGGGTCGACTCGTCTTATTTGCCAGACCTAGTTACAGGTAAGTGCTCATTTTCATGCATCGTCTAAGCAATTCACTGTAATATCAAATTATTTGCATGTCTTGGCAACAATAAGTACCTTGACCATGATGAGAATTTAATCCAAAAACATACATCTGTTGATATTACAAGCAATTGATTAGAAATTACAGACCCAAAAATCAAGTATCAATGATATTCACAATTTTTTAGAGAAGAACCAAGTTCGAAATGCAATGCAAGATCAACAAAATGGGTCTCGATTATACTTTTTTTCTCAACCGCTGTCGATTTAGCCAACGTTTTTTTCAATTCTGGAGTCGCTGATTTTGCCGTAGACGGAATGACCGTATTTTTCTTCGATTTAAGAGCCATTAAGCAGGGTCTGATAGTGATGAAGTGCTTCTCGTGACAGAGAACGATGGGACGGTTCTAGATGGCTGAGGAGAAGGTAGCAAAGGACCAACGAAGAAGCTAATCGACGATGAAGTCGGCGACGACGATGTTAGGGTTAGGGTTTTCGACGACGAGAAGCGAGTAGGACGGCGAGTCGGGCTGGTGACTTCGGAAGGCAAGATTGCGCTGTCGAGGCTATGATGATAGTCGACGACGATGACAAAGGCAGCGAGGACGATGGCGATGGCGATTTTTTAAAGCGAGCGAGAGAGAGAAAGAGAGAGAAATTTTGAACGGAGAAAATTTGAAGAGTGATATTTTCGTCACTGCACAAAGTATTCTGTCACTGCCTATTTTGTATTGGGCCAAGGGATGTTTTGACAAAGATTTAAAAAAGTAGCCCCCTCTCCCTATTCGAAAGAAAATATAAGGGACTTTAACCCTTTTCTTGACTGGGCCGGTTTTCTTTTTTAACAATTTACCCTTAAATAAACCGGCAGTCCAGCAATTTTGCGCAATTAAATGGGCCGGGCTGGCCTAATAGCATCTCTATGGCCTCTCAAGTGATGGCTTCGGTATAAATTTTTACATGTAGACTTTGTTTAATGAATGCCAATTTAATTGAAGATTGTATTTCACTTCTGGTCAATTCGGTGGATCGATCAACATGAATTTGAAGAATCTTTACTTTGCCCTCTTCTTTTCAACAATCGTTAATTTTTCCTTTCACGTACGCTTATTATTAATGAACTACTTTCCGTTGAAAACGTTATTCACAGATTGTTTATAAAACAATGTCGGAAAAAATATGAGCTGTTAAAGGGCATTTTGGAAATAATATACATAAAATAGTAGTGTCAATTTGGGTCAAATGGGTAAACTAGCCTCTATACAAATAGCCAAGCTAGGCTTGTGCTCACAAATAAAAGCCCTCGACTGATCTCAGTCCATTGACATGTTTAATGAATAGGATAAGGCAACAAAAGGTTCTAGAATGCGTACATAACAATGTAACAAGCATGAAGAGAATTCATGATAAAAAATTAGTTAATCAGTTGTTGAAGAATATTTGCAAAATCATATCCCACATGGTATATATGTTGGTTAACTAATATTCACTCTACCAACTCTTCAAAATGCTTTCTTCATATTGCCAACTTTTACCCATTTTTTAAACATTAATTCATCAAAACAATCCAAGCTTACTTTAGAGGTAGCAATATAGTTTGTGTTGGGTTTGGATATTTTTTGGTCCGATCTAATTATGTTTGAATCGATCGTATTTATTTTCTGGTTGAGTCAAAAAGTCAACCATATATCTTGATCTCTCTCATTCGTAGATGTATTTTTCTAACTCCATTACCAAAATTGAGCAAGACTCAAGATATCAAACCTTCTTATGTTAACTGGTTATACCTCTTGAATTAAGTTGAGCAAGAATTATATGATTTATTTAATAAAAGGCCGTAATTTGATTCAAACAATACTCGTTTCCGGTCTTTTTATTCAACTGCAATAAGGTTTGACCACTAGTTAAGCCATAGTAACAGCCCTTAAAGAAACAAATTCAAATCTGCTTGTATGCTTACAACCCATTATTCCAAATGAAAAAAGGAAAAAGGGAAAAGAAAAATCTTCCCTTGTTTCAAGATGTTATAACCAAATTGAAAGTATTGGATCAAATAAATATTAAAAAATAGTTAGTAGGGTAACAATATGCACACATTAATAGTTTAACAAAATATGAGGTCTAATGCAAATCTTTATTTCAAACCAATCAAGACACAATATTTCCCTCTCATATTCCCTTCTCTGCAACATGCACTACATATTACATAACATTAACTAGCAACGTATTTAATACATTTATAAACCTTTGCATGTAGCAAAAAATGCATCAATCTCGGAGGAGACGAAGAATTCCTTGCTCGAGTCCTGCGAATTCTTTGTACAGGGCTCCGGCTTCTGCTTCTTTGGGGCCGGCGGGCACGAGAAGGCCGTAATCTTGCACTCATTTGCTTTTGGAGTTCGGCATGGATCATCTTCCTCTTCCGTTGCTTCGAAAATCCGACCCATTAACACAAAATATGGCGCAATTTTTTTTTTAAAGAATGATATAGGGGTTAGAGATAAAGAAGGAGATATGAGGGGGTGGAGAATTTATAGATATCAGATAGATGCAGAGAATATAGTTTTGGTAGGGATGGGAATAATTTTGTGGCAGCCCATGAATTGCATGAATCAAAAGTTAGTTGCTTTTCTTGATATATTTGGTGTGGTGTAAATAGTACAAAAATATGGGCTTTTTCTTGCCTTTTTTTGCCTTTTGGGTGTTTTTGTCGAAGTTTTGTGATTGGTTTTATAGAAGGCTTGCCAATGGATCTGTTGACTATTGAAGCCAAAAGTCTTGATGTTGACTGGTTTTCTGGAGACTTTCGGTCGGACAAGTCTTGGAGGTCAACATGTTTAGATCTACAATGGGAAAATTATACCCGGTGTCCGGACGGAAGGGAGAAGAGAAAAGAGATGGGAGCATGGGCTCCATATGTTGCCCGTGCTGTCTGAAGTCTTTTCTCTTTCTCATTCTTTATCCAGATGTATCACCAATAGCCACACGAAATAATCTTTCCATGCCACACGAAATGAAGACAACATAAGCTTCATTTTGATTTTGATGCAAGTTGCCTATTCATTCTTTTCTTTAATATAATGTGTATTTTTTAAAAGAAAATGATGGGTTAATTGATGCTTCCAAAAGTTTGCATAAGAAAACCTTTTAAAAAAAACTAATTCGACTCTGTAACGATTGTTCTTCGCAAAACTAATGCAAAAGCACAACATTGAATTCAACGTTTAGACAAGAAAATAAAAAAATCACTCCTTTGGGTTTTCCCCGTTATGAATCAAGCACATTATGGTATGTATGCAAGGCAAAGCAACTCCTTACCATCTCCAAATCCGTCCATATTTTTTAAAATTATACATTTAGACTGTTAAGTATTATTCCATATAGCAAATGTGTCATCATTTCTCTTTTTTTAAAGACTTTTCTATAGCATGTGAGAATTTGGAGGATGTCAACACATCTAGAACTATGACAATCCTCTATCTTGTTATAATTTCTGAATCATGAATTTAAAACTTATTTAAAGTGAGTTAACATCAGGTCGACAGCCGATCATATTCTCATATATTTACTAAAGTTTTGCTTCATAGCCGGCCTGTTTGGATGAGAAAAAACTTAGATATTGATGATGATTTAGGCTGTGGTAGTGCTCGATATTGGCGGTCCCCAAGATCATGACACGTGGCAGGTGACGTGCCTTAGAACTCAGAAGAAGGGGCCCACGTGGGCCAACCAAGCCACCCTGTACCCGACCTGCAAGCACAAGCTGGCCCTCCTCAGAGCCCCCTGCAGATTGGCCTCCTCGGCCCCGTGGCTCGCGCTAAGCTGTCACAGGGCCAGGACTCCTTGGCCTACTCGCTCGTCCCGAGCTCCAGTCCGAGGCCGTCTTCCTCGGCCCTCCGACCAAGGCCGTCGCTCACAGGCGTAACCGTCGCTCCGCGAATATCGCCATGCGCTGATTCTACGCCAGCAACATCCCACGTTCCACGCCATCAATCCCCATTAATGGGCGATCCGCTTTCTACGCGGGCATGACGTCGGGGGGCGTAACCGCCGGCGAGATTCTCGCGCCCGCTACTGCGTGCTCCAGCGCTATATAAACCCCCATCACAGAGGGGTCAAGTAAGCCATTCTTTACTCTTTTAAGCCGTTACTCTGCTCGGATCTCATCACTAACTTGAGCGTCGGAGGGTCCTTGGTGGTACCAAACCACCCCGGGACTTCTTTGCAGGTACTCGGCACCAACTCCTTCACTTCACCTCTTCCTCCAAAAACCCATTGAGACCCATACGCAACGGAGGATAATCAACTAAGTCCACCGCGAGATCAACGGAAGACAACATCTGACGGAGGCCTGAAAAGGAGCTCCATCAGTTGGCACCGTCTGTGGGAAGCACAACTCCACAAAAACAAAAGTTGGCCTTCCGATCTCCGCCCACATGACGACCAATTCCCCTAACGATCCAAACGCCCGCTGTCGCCTCCCTCGCAATGGAGACGTGGGCGAACCCTCGCCTAAGGTCGTCGATCTCCCCGCTGGCTGCCGTCTCACAGGCTCCGGTGACCGCCCGAGCAAAAGGGCTAGGGGCCGAGAGCCCATCACCTTTGGCGACGAGGATCTCCACGGCAAATCTGTGCCCCATAGCGACCCGCTGGTGATCGTAGCACAAATTCACCAATACGAGGTCCACCGAATACTCATCGATTCGGGCAGCTCGGCGGACATCCTCTTCCATGACTGCTTTTTGCGTATGGGGCTTGCCCCAGCAGACTTGAGACCAACCTCCCACGTTCTCTCGGGGTTCACCAACCACTCCATCCCGGCACAAGGGGTGGTCACCCTGCAGTTCACGATCGGAGAGCCCGGACGCACGCGCACACTGCCTGTGGACTTCATTATGGCGAGGGTCCCAACGGCCTACAACGTCCTCCTCGGCCAGCCGACGCTGAACTCCCTCCAGGCCCAGATCTCGACATACCACCTGGAGATAAAATTCCCCCTCGATCAGGGTGGGGTAGGTCGGGCATACGGGAGACAGTGGGTCACGAAGATAGGCCTGACAGAGGCATCTTCTCCTGGGCAGCACGCTGATAGCGCCGATGCATGCGGCGACATTAAAGGATCCCTGGACACCCGGGACGAGCAGAAGGAGGTCCGTGGAGCACCGGTCGAACCTCTGACCAAGGTGCCCTTAGCGGAAGGAGACCAATGAAAGACCGTCCAGATCGGGTCACTCCTGACGAGAATTCAGCGGGATGACCTGATCGAGTTCCTCAGAAGCAACTCCGACGTCTTCGCCTGGGCGCCGGCTGACATGCCTGGGATCGACCCCAAAATCATCTCCCACAAGCTCGGAGTTGATCCTATGGCCCGACCGTCAGGAAGAAGAAAAGAAGTTTCGCCCCGGTCAAACAGAAGGCTATCAAAGAGGAAGTTGATCGGCTCCTCGCCGCCAACTTCATCAGGAATGTGCCCTACTCGGAGTGGCTGGCAAACGTGGTTCTGGTCAAAAAGTCGAGTGGGAAGTGGCGTATGTGCGTCGACTTCACCGACCTCAACAAGGCTTACCCCAAGGACAACTTCCCGCTCCCCCGCATAGACCAGCTCGTCGACAGCTCGGCCAGGCACGAGCTTCTGAGCTTCATGGACGCTTTCTCCGTCTATAACCAAATCCGCATGAATCCTGACGACGAAGATATGAACGCATTCACAACGGACCGGAGAGTGTATTGCTACAAGGTGATGCCCTTCGGCCTCAAGAATGCCGGGGCCTGTTAGTGTTTATGCCCTAGAAGGCCATTACTGTATCATACTAGTTTGTATATTACTTAATGGAAGCTTGGGATATTCACATGTATATAACAGTCTTGCTAAACATGGTAGTATGCTACTTGGTTTTTCTATCTTAATATGTGAGTATACGTATTGATAGAGCTTTTAGGAACTTGCTTGACTACCAGCGTTGTGATGGCAGTCACACTAGTGGGGGCTGGATAGTCTACAAACACATCCTTATTCAGGTCCCTGGTCGTTGGATTATCGAGACAGAGCATCGATACTCCGGAGTAGACTGGTGTGTACGCTTCTCATCCCAGTTGGGGAGATGGTCTGTCCCACAGCCGTCAGTACGTCGTACTGGAGATAGTATACAGGTGCTCGTTAGGTTATGGGTACACCGGACAGGACTCACAGGGAACTGTTGGTTGGTTTTATACCAGTCGTCAGTGAACAGTTCCCAGGTGACATGAGTACAGCATAGTCCGCAGACTTGATACTGCTACTTCGCCTTGAGTGTGTCCCACTGTTCTTAGATTGCTACCCTACCACGGCTCAAAGGAGTCGTGCAAACAGGTAGCAGTTGGGTGCAGTCCCGAGCACTTGGAGGCAGTGGCGGTTAGACAGGATTCGTCTCTTCCGGTATTGGGGGTTGATATCGTGCTGTGTCAGAGAGCCATTACGCAAAGTCCCTGGCCAGGGCAAGCGAGATTTGCTGGTAGGTTCCAGTAGTTTCTCAGGGTGTAATGGGCTTCCCTCCGACACGACTTATACCGCTATTAGGGGACTGACGCTTGCCGCCCTCCTAGGCCCGATATGCGATAGTCTAAGACGAACGGACCGGACTGTATGGAGATTGTCACATCAGACTCAGTAGGAGTTCGGATGGGTTCCCTCATCGACCTTCTTATCGACATCTACCTGGGGACCGTTACGTACAGCTAGTGCCGCTTGCGGTCTGTGGTTAAACCCACTGCCAGCGTAGTAGTCGAGTCTCTAGAATCCCACACAGAGAGTTTCCCTACTCCAGGCGAAACGATATAGAGGTCGTATGGTTTTACGACAAGAGTTCGGACGCATACGTGCGTTTACGCGCGTACGACTTTCGGACAGTTTTTACCAGTCGGCTTTGGTTTAAGCCAGTTACTGGTATCCGGTTATTGGATTTATACAGTCTAAAGTTTTTCCGTATTTTTGCGGATTGGAGGGGCATTCTCGTAATTGTGCGAGAAGCTTCTAGAAGATGGTGACTAAGGAGGTTTAGGTGTCATATGCATTGAATGAGTTTAGTGAGTCATGAGAGTGATTCATCCATATCATTAATGCACAATAAATGCTTAATGAGTCATGGTTATGAATCACCATTAGATATTTATGAAACTTGATTATTCATCATTTGTTTTTCTTTTATTGATGAATTTTAATGTTTCATATATATTATGATAACCCATTATTCTCATATGATAATTATCCTCACCTTCTCTCTCCTCAAGCTCTCCCTCTTCAAACCCTAATCCTCCCCTCTCATGTGTTGAGTACAAGGATTAGTTAGACTACTTAATCCATAACCCTCTCTATATTACACCTAGCTTCTTTGATTAGCACTTAAAGAAGTTTAGTTGCCTCAAGTTTAAAGGCTAAGCTTGGAGTAAAGCTCTCGGGTGGATCGTCTACTACTTCGAGAAGGCCGAGGAGGAGGTGGAGTTCGTAAAGACGAAGGACACGATTCGTTAGGTATAACCCCTAAACATAGTAGCATAGCAACTCTATGTTTTAAGTTAGTTATCGTTTAGCTTCGATTCAAGCGGTTAGTCGATATTTGTTCACTAAACTAGTTCGTTTTTGAAAATTCCGCCTCCCCACAAGTATTGGGGTGTTGTACATCGACTTACAGTGGTATCAGAGCCTCGCTAAACAATAAATAACTTACTTGCAAATTTGTATGAATTTCGAACGGAAAAAACGAAATCGGAAAAGCCCGAAAATATCAGTTTCTGTCGATTTTTAAATGAAGTCCAAAAATTTTTCAGGGATGTTCAGAAAGCTTAAAATGACATTATTAGAACACACAAAAAATTTGGTCCCCTGAATCGCCTACGGCGCCGCGGAACCGCGGCGGATAGCACCGATCCGCCGCGCTTCCGCCGCCGAGTTGACGATTCAGGGACTCATTTTTCTTGTGTTGGTTCTCTGTGATATTTGGGATTTTCTAGTAATTTTTAATTTTGCTCAGGTTTCAAGTTTACAGAGCAGTATTGGAGCAAGATTAAAAGTGTTTAATCGATCGAAATTATACAGTATTTGCTTGTTGGATTATATCTGTGATTGTATAATGTGTTCGTAAACCTCCCCTAACTGCTAGTATGTCAGTTGGCAGGGGGTTGCACATTTCTGAAATGGATTTTATCTGTTTGTGCATATGAACTGTGTTGGACTGTTGTGATGTATAGCCGGGGTTATGTGATGGGTTATCATTTAATTCATTTGATCTAAATGTAATTTGTTGTAATATTTTTTTGCGGGGCACATCCAGGTTGCGGTTGTAGCCACCGTTGTATTATTTCATTTTACTGTTTTTGCTCCTAGGACTGACCCAAGGAGGGGTGCACAAACTGCCAGGCGGGTAGTTTGCCGCACCCGTAGGGGTCGTGGGTGGGGTAATGGCTATTCATCACAACTGTGTAATCCGTATTTTGTTGCAGGCTCAAAACAAACACGGATTGCTTGCAAATCCAATTAAGTTCATCTGTGATCTGGAATGAATATCATTGCGTCAGACGAATGTAAAATATCTATATATATGATAGCTATTTAGACGTCACTTATGTTTTACACCCGCGCTAGCCCAGCCCCCGCTCTGTCGTTAGTTAAGTAACCTAACGGGTGATGACGGGACCCCGTGGCGAATGCGAATGGCATAAGAGGACGTTGTATTTTCGTTGTTTTCTACAATGATAGGTTAATGATGGGACGCATTATTTATAATGCAAAGAAAATAAACCAAAAAGTTTAATCGTTGGAACAATTTAAAAGAAACCACTCGGTTAATTTTAAAAACAGATATTTTTAATTGCGGAGCTTTAACCACTCCTTTTAAAAGCTATCAGGTTCCTTCGGTTATATCAAGTTCACTACGTTCACGGTTTCGCCAAAACCATTCGTAGCCCTCCGTCATTTCATTTGGGTATTCAGTAGTATTCAAGCTATGCATTTTGGCCAAAGTCAAGGCATGGTGTTTGGTAGCTACTGGGTTTTCATTTGTTGCATAAGATAGATGAGTTGGTTTGGGACAGTCGTATTACCATTTGACCAAAGTCAGGGGTATATACGGATGGGTTCAAATTGACAAGATAATGACGGGTAGAACTTGACATGTAACTTATGACATTTTGACCAAAGCCAAGGTCATAAGAGCATGGGGCAAAAAACTTATATCGGGAATTTCTAAAGAAACTGAAATTTGCAAAGAGATGCATACCATTTGGAGTTTGATGAATGTTGGTAGCACTCCTTCAACATTATCATACGATGATATTTGGATCCCGATCCTACTGTGAGTATATGCTACTTATCAGGATATTCGTCACTTAACGATCAATGCTATAAACCTAGTAGGTGTCCAGAAAAGTGTCAGCGGGGTTACGCCCCCAGAGAAAAGAGGTTATTTAATTAAGGAACTTCGCGAAAGCGTTGGAAAACCTCCCTCGAAGTACCGACACCAGCCTGGCTGAACGGTTAAGCAAGTATTGTACAGTGAGAATAGTCCTGGCTAATTCTTCTTTTATGGTTTGAGGAAGGATTCGAGAAACAGTGGGAGCCATCCAGTTTAGATAAACTAAAAACCACTCTAAACTTGCAAGAGCATCATGCTAAAGAGTTTTCTTCTCTCTCTCCTAATTGCAGCGACCCTGAAAATGACTGGACTTAAGTTACTTTTAGAGAAAAATATACTGACAGGGCCAAACTATAAAGATTGGCTGCGGAATGTCAAAATGGCTTTGACCTATGACAAATTGGGGTACATCCTCACCGCTACGGCACCTGCTGTCCCTGGTCCCAAATCCAGCAAAGCGAATAAGGAAATCCGCAAAACCTGGGATTTAGATTGCGCGAAAGCCAAGTGCACCGTGCTTGCCTCAATGAACAATGAACATCAGAGGAGGCACGAGGATATGACCCTAGATGGCATATTTCTCCATACAAAGGAACTTTATGGAGAGCAATCTCGTATAGCAAGATACGAGACCTCTAAGAACTTGTTTCGAGCGAGGTTGGCTGTCTGGTCATCGGTAGGAGAACATATCCTAAAGATGATCGGCTATATTGAAGAGCTCGCAGACCTTGGGACGACTTTGGATAATGAGCTATATACAGACCTTATTCTCCAGTCCCTTCCTCCCACCTACGCCCAGTTTATCCTGAACTTCAACCTTCAAGGAAAAGAAGTTGAACTTCCGGAACTCCTGAACATGTTAAGGAGTGCAGAGGGCACCTTGCAGAAGGCAAGGGAAACACCCGCTATGTTTGTTGGCGGTGCATCTTCTTCCGGGTCCAAGGCTAGGGCCAAAGGAAGGAAGAAGAAGGCCGTCCCCAAACCTAGAGGAGGTGTTAGTAAGGTGGGAGGGAAGGGAAAGAAAAGGTTTGCAGTACCGGTAGTTGGCCAGGATGAGTGCTTCCATTGTCACAGGAAAGGGCACTGGAAGAAGGATTGCAAAGCGTGGAACGCCAAGAACCAGGAACCGAAGCAAGCTGTGGCTTCGACTTCAGGTGTGTTTGTAATTGAGAATTGTCTGTCGATCAACTCTACTTCCTGGGTATTGGATACTAGATCAGGATCTCATATTTGCAATTCATTGCCTGCACTGAGAAACCGTAGAGTGCTGAAGGAAGGTGATATGACCCTAAAGGTTGCTAACGGAGCTAGCGTGGGAGCTGCGTCCGTCGGGGATTATCACCTAGGATTGACGAGTGGACACATTTTGGTTTTACATAACTGTTATTTTGTACCAAGCTTAACGTGTAATATCATATCAGTTTCCTTGTTATCAAATAAAGGTTATGATTTCACGTTTGTAAGAGATGTTGTTAACATCCATCTTAATCATGGTTTGATTGGGTCCGGTACTCTAAATAACGGTATATATGTTTTAAACCAACTCCAAATTTTCAATGTCCAGAACACACTAAAAAGAAATTCTCCAGATTTAAATAAAGCTTTCTTATGGCATTGTAGACTGGGTCACATCAATGAGAGAAGGTTGACTAAGTTGCATAGAGAAGGATATTTGGACTCGTTCGAATATCAAACTTATGACACTTGTCAATCTTGTCTCAAAGGAAAGATGACAAAGACTCCATTCACTGGACAAGGAGTAAGAGCGAGCGAGCTCTTAGGACTCATACACAACGATGTATGTGGTCCATTGTCTACACATGCAAGAGGTGGTTTTTCCTATTTCATTACTTTCACGGATGATTACTCAAGATACGGATTCATTTATGTGATGAAACATAAATTGTTCATCACAGAATACTGCATTTTATACCGCCCATTCTTACGCTCGGTTGTTTATAGGTAGGTGCTTTTAATCCGTGTTTGTTAAATATTTGCAGGATACAGGTTCTCGGTTCTAAAACGGTGAAATTCATGGAAAACACGACAAAATCCGGGTTCCTGCCAACCACTGAGAAAACACGGTCTCCGCTCGTCATCCGTATGTTTCCAGATACCAGTTTAGGAAGACAAAATGTCAAATCAATGTCACCTTCATGCACAAGGCTCAATGGCAACAACAAGTTCCAAGAAATCTACGCGGAGCTCGAGGCAATCATGACAAAAGCATCCACAAAAGTCCACCTTTCCTCAACAGAAATTCTGGAAGAAACGTGAAAGTATTTTCAGAAAATATATGTACCACACTGAAGAGGACAACAAACCAGGGACCCTGACCAAAGCCCACAGCCCAACACCACTAAAGGGCCGCGGATCCGCGGCCAATAGGGGGTATTGCCCGCGGATCCGCGGCCATGTAGGGTCTTCATTCTGTCGTTTTTCATGGGCACTTTGGGTACTTCATTTTATGTCAGAATTTGCCCCTAGGGTTTTATTTCCCTGCCTATAAATACAGCAGATCTGA
Source organism: Agapanthus africanus (assembly GCA_030015575.1). Taxonomy (NCBI): domain Eukaryota; kingdom Viridiplantae; phylum Streptophyta; class Magnoliopsida; order Asparagales; family Amaryllidaceae; genus Agapanthus; species Agapanthus africanus. The sequence goes on from JASDDO010000029.1 coordinate 412,430,664, forward strand.
GCCCAACCTTGGTCATTCTTTTGTTCTTCTTTCTTTTTAGGATTTAGTCTTTTTCTTCTTCTTCTTCATTCTTTTTCCATGAAAATTGTAGTGAGAGCTTTTTGAGTGGGAGATCAATGAAGATGAGGGCTTTTTGTATCATTCTCTTTTGTTTCTTCTTCCCCTTGACATTCTTGCTTTCTCTTGATCATTCAACCTCTTCATTGAGCTTGAATGGTTAAGGGTTGGTTATTGATCTCAAGGGTCGTATTTTTCTTATGGAATTAGCGCTTCATTTCACATGCGTTCTCTACCCTTCCCTTGATCTTGCAACCTCTTGATTGAGCTTGCAAGTTTAAGGGTTGGCTATTGATCACATGCTTGTCTTGAGTTCTAGTTTCTTGTTCTTTTTATCGCTTATTTATTACTTGCTTTTTATTACCTTGCTTTACTTTCTTGCAATTTATATTCATGCACTTAATTACTTGTAATCTTTTCTTTTATCTTTTCTTTTCTTTGTTCTTTTCTTTTGCTCTTTTTTGTTCTTTTTGTGAATGTTGTAATTATCGTCGTTGTTAAGAATCAATACGGTATTGTAAGTTAACACTACTTTCCTCATTTCCTTTTCCCGTTATTTACCATTTGAACTCCGTCCAAACGTTACGCAAGCGCTCCGTTAGGCACCCTACCCTGACAAGGTAACGGTGATTCCTAACCGCGACCGGTTGCGTTCGGTTTGGCCGGAGGCGAAAGCAAGAGACAAGAACGGAAGGACAAGGGTAAATAAGCCGGATTCCACGAATACCGCACTTAAATCCCCTAATCCACGTTGTTGCCGATTGCTCTAGCTTCAATTGGTTAAGACTCGGTTCAAAGGTTTTGAGTACGGATTTCTTTAGCTTACAATCTCATATTTTCTTCTTAACAACTTTTTACTTGCAGATAATACACATAGGTTAGATCAAACAAACATACTGATTCTTTATTGACTCGTCTAAGACAAGAAAGGACATACAACCATCTCCCTGTGGATCGACCCGTGCTCAACCGGCTAGCTGCATAGCGACACCGTCTTGATTGCGGTTAACTTTTAATTCTTTCAACCATAAATCCGAGGCTTTTGAGAAATTCCAAGAGTATAAGAATGAAGTAGAAAACCAAACAGGCAAAAGTATTAAGACACTGAGATCTGATCGAGGTGGAGAATACTTAAGTGCCGAGTTCCTAGGTTACCTAAAAGAGAAAGGAATTCTCTCTCAGCTTACTCCTCCTTACACTCCACAGCATAACGGTGTATCGGAGAGACGGAATCGAACCCTATTGGATATGGTACGATCCATGATGAGTAATGCTGAGTTACCGCGATCTTTCTGGGGTTATGCGCTAGAATCAGCGGCATATCTTTTGAACAGGGCTCCTACCAAGACTGTGCCTACCACTCCATATCAGATGTGGACTGGGAAGAAACCCCATCTTCAACATATGAAGATTTGGGGATGTCCAGCTTTTGTTAAAAAGCAGCATGTGGACAAGCTCGAGGCACGATCAGTAAAATGTATGTTTGTGGGATATCCAAAGAACTCCAAGGGATATTATTTCTATTACGCAGAGGAACAAAAGGTTTTTGTTTCTCGTAATGCCCATTTTCTGGAAAATCAGTTTTTAGAAAAGGAAATAAGTGGGAGCGAAATAGAACTGGAAGAAATTCCAGAACCACAAACTGCTACTGAAAGTTTGGTAGAACCAGGAGTTCAAGAAGAACAGGACATTCCCGCACCCCTCCACAGGAGTAGTAGGCCGTCTCATCCGCCTGAGAGATACTACGGTTTTCTCATAGATGGGGATAGAGAGGATTGCATCATAGATGATGATGAACCTACTGACTTCCAGCAGGCCATCCAGAGCGGCGACTCGGTACGGTGGCTGGATGCAATGCGGACCGAAATGGAGTCCATGTACACCAACAAAGTATGGACTTTGGATTTTGCTCCAGATGGGGTAAAACCCATAGGATGCAAATGGATCTTCAAGAAAAAGATTGGTGTAGATGGACAGGTGGAAACCTATAAGGCTAGACTTGTTGCAAAGGGTTTTCATCAAAGACCTGGTTTGAACTATGACGAAACTTTTTCTCCAGTGGCTATGCTCAAATCCATTCGGGTCCTTCTTGCTATTGCTGCCTTCCATGATTATGAAATCTGGCAGATGGACGTAAAGACGGCTTTTCTGAATGGAAATTTAGAAGAGTGCGTATATATGGATCAGCCAGAAGGTTTCAATCAGAGTGAGAGCAGCGGGAAAGTATGCAAGCTGCTTAAGTCCATTTATGGACTGAAGCAGGCATCGCGGAGTTGGAACATCTGTTTTGATGAGACAGTCAAAGAATATGACTTTATCAAAAATCTAGATGAACCGTGCATATATAGTAAAGTTGTAGCCAGAAGTGTCGTATTCCTCGTCTTGTACGTGGATGACATTTTATTAATAGGAAATGACATTCCTATGCTACAATCTGTCAAAGGATTCTTGTCACAAAGGTTCTCCATGAAAGACCTGGGTGATGCCTCTTACATTCTGGGGATCCGGATCTATCGTGATAGATCCAAGAGGATGTTGGGACTTTCGCAGTCCAGGTACATCGACACTGTACTGAAAAGATTCAGTATGGAAGATTCTAAGCGCGGTAATCTACCGGCTTGTCACGAAATCACCCTCTCCAAAGAGATGTCTCCCAAGACTGATTTGGAAAGGGAACGCATGTCTATTATACCCTACGCTTCTGCGGTAGGCTCTATAATGTATGCGATGTTGTGCACCAGACCAGATGTAGTTTACGCACTAAGCGTGGTAAGCCGGTATCAGTCAGACCCAGGGGAGATGCACTGTAGAGCAGTAAAGAACATTCTCAAGTACCTGAGAAGGACTAAGGAGATGTTCTTGGTTTACGGCGGAAAAGACCTCAGGTTGGAGGCCTTTGCTGATTCCGGCTTCCAGAGTGATAAAGACGATTCCAAGTCCATGTCGGGTTATGTCTTTACCCTCAATGGAGGGGCGGTGTGCTGGAAGAGCTCCAAGCAGGACACCGTTGCTGACTCGACGATGGAAGCGAAGTATATAGCTGCTTGCGATCCCGCAAAAGAAGCAATCTGGATGAAGAAGTTCCTAACAGAACTTCAGGTGGTTCCTACCATAGTTGATCCAATACCTCTGTATTGCGACAAGGTCCCATCAGAAGTCCAGACACATCTTGAGGCGGTATCACCTGATCAGGAAGATCATTGATCGTCAGGAGATCGAGGTTCGGAGAGTTGCTTCTGAAGAGAACATTGCTGATCCATTCACGAAGGCCCTACCTCAGATTCAGTTCGAGAGGCTACTCGAGATCATTGGTCTTCGATATGCCAGTACATGGCCCTAGTGCAAGTGGGAGATTGTTAGTGTTTATGCCCTAGAAGGCCATTACTGTATCATACTAGTTTGTATATTACTTAATGGAAGCTTGGGATATTCACATGTATATAACAGTCTTGCTAAACATGGTAGTATGCTACTTGGTTTTTCTATCTTAATATGTGAGTATACGTATTGATAGAGCTCTTAGGATCTTGCTTGACTACCAGCGTTGTGATGGCAGTCACACTAGTGAGGGCTGGGTAGTCTACAAGCACATCCTTATTCAGGTCCCTGGTCGTTGGATTATCGAGACAGAGCATCGATACTCCGGAGTAGACTGGTGTGTACGCTTCTCATCCCAGTTGGGGAGATGGTCTGTCCCACAGCCGTCAGTACGTCGTACTGGAGATAGTATACAGGTGCTCGTTAGGTTACGGGTACACCGGACAGGACTCACAGGGAACTGTTGGTTGGTTTTATACCAGTCGTCAGTGAACAGTTCCCAGGTGACATGAGTACAGCATAGTCCGCAGACTTGACACTGCTACTTCGCCTCGAGTGTGTCCCACTGTTCTTAGATTACTACCCTACCACGGCTCAAAGGAGTCGTGCAAACAGGTAGCAGTTGGGTGCAGTCCCGAGCACTTGGAGGCAGTGGCGGTTAGACAGGATTCGTCTCTCCCGGTATTGGGGGTTGATATCGCGCTGTGTCAGAGAGCCATTACGCAAAGTCCCTGGCCAGGGCAAGCGAGATTTGCTGGTAGGTTCCAGTAGTTTCTCAGGGTGTAATGGGATTCCCTCCGACACGACTTATACCGCTATTAGGGGACTGACGCTTGCCGCCCCCCTAGGCCCGATATGCGATAGTCTAAGACGAACGGACCGGACTGTATGGAGATTGTCACATCAGACTCAGTAGGAGTTCGGTTGGGTTCCCTCATCGGCCTTCTTATCGACATCTACCTGGGGACCGTTAAGTACAGCTAGTGCCGCTTGCGGTCTGTGGTTAAACCCACTGCCAGCGTAGTAGTCGAGTCTCTAGAGTCCCACACAGAGAGTTTCCCTACTCCAGGCGAAACGATATAGAGGTCGTATGGTTTTACGACAAGAGTTCGGACGCATACGTGCGTTTACGCGCGTACGACTTTCGGACAGTTTTTACCAGTCGGCTTTGGTTTAAACCAGTTACTGGTATCCGGTTATTGGATTTATACAGTCTAAAGTTTTTCCGTATTTTTGCGGATTGGAGGGGCATTCTCGTAATTGTGCGAGAAGCTTCTAGAAGATGGTGACTAAGGAGGTTTAGATGTCATATGCATTGAATGAGTTTAGTGAGTCATGAGAGTGATTCATCCATATCATTAATGCACAATAAATGCTTAATGAGTCATGGTTATGAATCACCATTAGATATTTATGAAACTTGATTATTCATCATTTGTTTTTCTTTTATTGATGAATTTTAATGTTTCATATATATTATGATAACTCATTATTCTCATATGATAATTATCCTCACCTTCTCTCTCCTCAAGCTCTCCCTCTTCAAACCCTAATCCTCCCCTCTCATGTGTTGAGTACAAGGATTAGTTAGACTACTTAATCCATAACCCTCTCTATATTACACCTAGCTTCTTTGATTAGCACTTAAAGAAGTTTAGTTGCCTCAAGTTTAGAGGCTAAGCTTGGAGTAAAGCTCTCGGGTGGATCGTCTACTACTTCGAGAAGGCCGAGGAGGAGGTGGAGTTCGCAAAGACGAAGGACACGATTCGTTAGGTATAATCCCTAAACATAGTAGCATAGCAACTCTATGTTTTAAGTTAGTTATCGTTTAGCTTCGATTCAAGCGGTTAGTCGATGTTTGTTCACTAAACTAGTTCGTTTTTGAAAATTCCGCCTCCCCACAAGTATTGGGGTGTTGTACATCGACTTACAGTGGTATCAGAGCCTCGCTAAACAATAAATAACTTACTTGCAAATTTGTATGAATTTCGAACGGAAAAAACGAAATCGGAAAAGCCCGAAAATATCAGTTTCTGTCGATTTTTAAATGAAGTCCAAAAATTTTTCAGGGATGTTCAGAAAGCTTAAAATGACATTATTAGAACACACAAAAAATTTGGTCCCCTGAATCGCCTACGGCGCCGCGGAACCGCGGCGGATAGCACCGATCCGCCGCGCTTCCGCCGCCGAGTTGACGATTCAGGGACTCATTTTTCTTGTGTTGGTTCTCTGTGATATTTGGGATTTTCTAGTAATTTTTAATTTTGCTCAGGTTTCAAGTTTACAGAGCAGTATTGGAGCAAGATTAAAAGTGTTTAATCGATCGAAATTATACAGTATTTGCTTGTTGGATTATATCTGTGATTGTATAATGTGTTCGTAAACCTCCCCTAACTGCTAGTATGTCAGTTGGCAGGGGGTTGCACATTTCTGAAATGGATTTTATCTGTTTGTGCATATGAACTGTGTTGGACTGTTGTGATGTATAGCCGGGGTTATGTGATGGGTTATCATTTAATTCATTTGATGTAAATGTAATTTGTTGTAATATTTTTTTGCGGGGCACATCCACTTCGTCTGGAGCAACGGGAACCTCTACAAGAAGGCCTTCACCCAGCCCCTGCTCCGGTGCGTTGACTCCCACGAAGCCGACTACGTCCTGCGGGAAATCCATGAAGGGGTGGGCGGCGCACACCAGAGGGCTCGAACCTTGATCCAAAAGGCACTACTCCAAAGGTACTACTGGCCCACCATGCACGAGGACGCCCTGAAGCTGGTCAGGAGGTGCAAGAGCTTCCAACTCTATGGCAGTATTCCCCGCCTTCCGGCTATCGAGCTAACCGCCCTGACGTCGCCGTGGCCATTCGCCCAGTGGGGACTGGATATGATCGGCCGGTTCCCTACCAGAACTGGCGGGCATAAATACGTCCTCTTCGCGGTAAACTACTTCACCAAGTGGATCGAGGCCGTCCCCATCAGGAAACCGGACGCCGCCACAACCATCAAGTTCCTGCAAAACAACCTGATACACCGGTTCGGAATCCCGAGGTGCATCATCACCGACCACGGGACGAACTTCGAGAACGAGAAAGTAAGGGACTTCTGCAAAGAATACCATATCCTTATGAAGTTTGCCGCGGTCGCGCATCCCCAATGTAACGGACAGGCCGAGGTCGCTAACCGAGACGTCCTCCGGGGTCTCCGAACCCGCCTGGAAGGAAGACAAGGCAGTTGGGTCGAAGAGCTACCCCAGGTCTTATGGGCCCTGCGCACGTCAAATAAGACTCCCACCGGGGAGACCCCTTTCAGCCTCTGCTACAAGACCGAAGCGATGGTCCTAGCGGAGATCGGGCCACCCAGTCACCGGGTCGAGCATTTCGACGATGACGCAAATACCATGGCACTACAAACCAACCTCGACATACTGTTGGAGAAAAGGGATCGGGACCAGATCAGAGCCGCCGCCTATCAACAGCAGACGGCCCAATACTACAACGCACGGGTGAAACACCGCTCCTTCAAGACCGGGGACCTAGTCCTGTGGCGAAATGAATTCATCGACCAAGGAAGGCTTCACAAGCTCTCCCCAAAGTGGGAAGGTCCTTTCCTCGTCTCTGAAGCGCTCCCCGGCGGAGCCTACCGCCTACAGGACACGGACGGACGGAAGCTCCCGCGGACTTACAACGCCGAAAAGCTCAAGCTTTACCAATGAAGTCAAAGCTAGCGAAGTGTCGCACCCCAGCCACCTCTCGAGATTTCCCTTTAACAAAATGGTGTAAAGCGTTGTCTAAAATTCCTACCCATACGAATAAAGAAACGTCGAATCTTTTTCCCCGGTAGAGCTCCCCCTTTACAACGAAAAAGCCCTCCCAAAGGCGGTCGAGCCCGAGATTCCCTCGCTCGGCTATCCCCTGCGGGCAGCTTCCCTGTCGCAACACCGGGGATCAAGAAGCCCTCCCAGAGGCAGTCGAGCCCGAGATTCCCTCGCTCGGCTATCTTTCAGGATAAAAGCCCTCGCCAAGGGTCCTTGGTAGGCTTCTTACAGCCTTATAGCTCTTCCCACGCCAAGGACCAAAGTCCTCCCAGAGGCAGTCGGGTCCTTGCTCGGCTATCCCCGGCTGGTAGCTTCCTACCACAACCGACAGGGATCAAAGTCCTCGCCAAGAGGCACTGGGCAGTAACCCTGCTCGGTCCCTATACTGAAGGATCAAATCCCTCACAAGAGGCAACCGAGCAGCTACCCTGCTCGGTCTACTCCGGCTGGTAGCTCCCTACCCTCGACGCCAGGGATCGAAGGCCCTCACAAGAGGCACCAGAGTGGATACCCCGCTTATTCATCCCAGGCTGGTAGTTGCCTACCCATGACGCCAGAGGTCAAAGCCCTCGCCAAGAGGCAACCGCGCAGCTTCACTGCCCGGTCATTCTTAATGGCCTTCCGCGGCCCTTCCCGCGCCAAGGCCCAAAGTCCTCCCAGAGGCGGTCGAGCCCTTGCTCGGCTATCCCCAGCTGGTAGCTTCCTACCAAAACCGACAGGGATTAAAGCCCTCGCAAGAGGCAACCAAACAGCCACCCTGCTCGGTCAAGCCCGGCTGGTAGCTCCCTACCCCAACACCAGCGATCGGTAAGACCGCGCAAGAAGCACCTGCACAACTACCCTGCCCAACCCCCAACATCTGGGAATCGATGCTCAAAGGTGCCTGTTCCCTGCTGCATACAGAGAGACGCGACCGCATAGGTCCATCTTGCCTGAAATTCGGGGCAGATGCTAATTGGTGCTATCCGTCCATCTCTCCGAAGATGCCAAGTTGATTTATGGCACCATGTATCGAAGGTTTAAACGGATGCGGCCGATGTAGCAGACTTCGTCAGATTCCTCCTCGTTTGAGGGGGTTTTGATTGTGGGGACGCTCTTCCCTGCAGGCGCAAGCCCCTGCGGTTAATTACACTACCGCATCGCGGTAACAACTTTCTCCTTCTCCAGATGGTCACTTCGTGTCGTGGGTGTTTGTTTTGTTTGTGGTTGCCCATGGATTGTATACGGAGACTAATTTATGTTGTCGCCCGTAGGGCGTGGATTAGTCCAAATCCGTATTTTCTTAGATTTGGGTTTGGGGGTTGAGTTTAAGGATACCTTAGTCTCATTTGAGACTAAGATCAACTTAAACATTTGTTAAGGATACGTTAGTTTAATTTTTAGACTAAGATCAACTCAACGGGATCATTTAAATCCGACAAAAGAGCATTTGAGCTCTATTGTTTAGTTTAGGGACATTGCGATCGAGGTTAAGGATATCATAGTCCATGGGTTTAAGGACCCCACAGTCCGTTTTTAGTTTTAAGACATCACGGTCGAGGTTAAGGACATCATAGTCCATGAGTTTAAGGACCCCACAGTCCAAGGTTAGTTTTAAGACATCACGGTCGAGGTTAAGGACATCATAGTCCATGAGTTTAAGAACCCCACAGTCTAAGATTAGTTTTAAGACATCACGGTCGAGGTTAAGGACATCATAGTCCGTGGATTTAAGGACTCCACAGTCCAATGTTAGTTTAAAGACATCACGGTCGAGATTAAGGACATCATAGTCCGTGGGTTTAAGGACCCCACAGTCCGTTGTTAGTTTAAAGATATCACGGTCGAGATTAAGGACATCATAGTCCATGGGTTTAAGGACTCCACAGTCCATGAAATGTGTGGTTGTCGGGACCCGTCACCTCTTTGAAGACGTTGAGGAATTACAACGATAAATATCAAAGGATTAACGAGATGTACCCTCAAACCGGTGTGAATTGTTTGAAAGATCTGTAGTCCAGTTTGGGACTAAGATCTGTTGAATATTTGTGAGCAGATGTGCTCAGTTCAATTTAAGTTGAGAACTTATGGCCAGAATTGGGCTAAGTCCAATTAAAAAAATGTTTAACATTTTATTTTTGTTCTAGCTATTAAGTCTTTGTTTAGGCTCGGCCCTTTTAATAATGCTAGGCATTGGGCTTTGACATTTTTGTCTTATAGCATTTATCAGAACAGAGTGTGTTCTGACAGTGCGCCACGTGGCGCGTCAGGCGCTTTGCGCCAATTAAAGAGCGCATTGCGCTAGCGCACACGAAGGTGACACGTGTCGCGCTTAGTGCTAAACGCTGATTCATTAGCTCATTGCGCTTTTCATTTATGAGCGCTTTTCCTAGTTTGTTGGCGCGCCAGCGAGCGACACGTGGCGCGCTTAGCGCTGAGTGCCAGTCTATGAGTGCAGCGCTTTGTTTTAAAAGCGCAAAGCGCAAGTGGTGTCTATAGTTGATACGTGGCACATTTTGGCGCTAAGCGCCGATCCAAGGAGCTCAAAGGTGCAGTTCATGAGTGCAACACACTTTTCAATAGCGCAAAGCGCATCTGATCAATTTTAAGATCAAAGAACAGATTTATGTTCTTCAAAGGAGGCTTTACCTCAAGATCCGAGAACAAAAGTTCTTGTTTTTATAAAAGGCTCTGCCTTTATAGATCAAAAGATCTGTGAGTGAAGTAAAATACTTCTTTTAGTTTTGTATAATTAGATCTTTTGATCTTTTTTTTTATTAAAAACCTTGGTCTTTTTCTTAGATCTCTGATCTTTTTAGAAGATGGTTTTTTTTTTTTACGAGATGGTTTCATCTCTGTTGTTCAAGAACATAGTTCTTTTTACCTTGAAGATGAAGAAAAATCTTTTTTTTTCTAAGAGCTTGCTCTTTTTTGCAGAGGGTTTTTCTCTTTCTTTTTTCTGTCTTTTTCTTTTTTTTTTAGACTTGAAGTCTAGGGGCCTTTATATAGGGCCAATTGATTTGTTAAATCAGTTTTAAAAGATCTTTCTCTGATTGATTTGGGAATATTTCCCACCGTTGGATATTTGATCCTAAGGCCTCCATTTTATAGAAGATAATCTTCTTGTTTCAATAAAATTAAAAAATCTTTCCATAACAGAATTTTAGTTCTGATTAATTAATAATTTATTATTAGTAGATCTTTTGATCTGACGGTGGGGGAATTTTTAATTCCAGCGCTGGCGCACATTGCGCTCCTACGTTCGACACGTGGCGCGCAGCGCAGAGCGCAGCGCAACTGCGCTACCGTGCCCGTGTTTAACATGTGGCGCGCAGCGCAGAGCGCTGGATCTAAAGCGTTGCTTCAACTTTTGAATCTTGAAACAGAGTTTTGCTCTGATTGGGGGCGCGCTGCCTAGGGCGCAGCGCCCCTGGCGCTAGCGCGTCTGTGTTAGACACGTGGCGCTCAGCGTGCAGAGCGCTGAATCTGAAGCGTTGCTTCAATTTTAATTTTGAATTTTGAAACAGAGCTTTGCTCTGATTGGGGGAACAAATGCCCCCCCACCGTTGCGCTCACATGGCGCACACATGAGTGCAGCGGTGGCAACATCTGAGCCCTTGGATCAACTCAGAAGTTGAAGAGGCGGTTCAGTGCCTATAAATAGGACTTTGGTCCCTTAGATGATTTCCATCTTCTTCTTGAGAATTTTCGCTCAGAGCTTTACTCTTCTATTTAAGAACTTTCAAGAGTCAAAACTCTTCCCAAACTTAGGTAAAATTGCAGAGCTAGGCTCTTTAAGGAATTTTATTCCTTTATGACCAGAATTTGACAAGTGTCACTCTGTTATAGAGCTTTGCTCTCAAAGAGAGATTTTCTCCTTTTCCCGAGAGATTTCTCATTCAATGAGAAAATTCTTGAGGATCTCCTCATTAATTAACAGTCTCATCCAATGATGAGGCTGTCTTATTAATTGATGCATTGTCATCTGAATTTTGTGGGTCCCCCTTTGGTCCCCTTTCCACTGCATTGCAGTGTAGTACAACTTTCAAAGTACCGAGTTTCAGAAATTTAAAATTAAATTATAACACTGACGGTTGATTTCTGTCCCCCCTTTTGCAGGCAACATGTCTTTCGATGCTTCATTTCCGTTAATCCGTTCAGAGGGAGGATTTCCTGGAGCACCTGTAGACCGGAAGGTCTTAGCTTTGATCAGAGACCACGATCCGGAACATAAGAATCTTCATCTCTGGGGGGCATGGTACAATCAGATCATCAGGGATCGACAAAGCTTTTCGTGCGCGGTACTCTCGGAGCCCATCATGGCGATCCATTACGCCAGCTCACCCCCGGTGAACTACGCCGTGGAGATGGTTAATTGAACTTTAGAAGGCCTTCTTCAGCCCGCTATTGCTTCGATTCCCGATAAGCCTCCCATGGTTTTAGATACCTTGGGACGCCGTATTTGTCAAGACGAGGCACGGCCGTGGGGGCAACCATATAACATAGGTCTGATTCCTCGTCATCCGACCGGTTATCTGCAATGAGCCCGCTACATTCTGTCAGCGAAGAAGTCGCAGTTGATGAGGCTTGGGTTGTATACCGCCGTTGATGCCTCTCTTTTCCAGTATCCTACGCTTCCCACCTGGTGGGTTAAGGCCTTTTTGGAGCAGTGGAATATCCCTACTCACACCTTCCTCTCACTGGACCGGGAAGTGTCAATCTCCTTAGAGGAGTTTGCAGAAGTTTCTGGCTTACCGGTCATAGGGGAGGATTATGAGGAGCTGCTTCCCACAGACGAATATGTCTTCGGTGCCAAGCCAGTGATAATGGGCCTTACTCCGGTGAATACTGTTCAACACCAGTTTCCCAGTTTGATCAAAGTGTTGGATATCTACGAGCGCCTTTTTCTCGAATCTGGGAGCCGCGGGGTTAGTTTCGAGGATTTCATCGCTCGCTTCCTTCACCCAAAAGTCTTCTCGAAGGAGGCCGTTTCATTCTCTATGCTTGACGACCCTTTCGGCTTAGGTTTGGACAACTTGCCAGCGACGGAGGTAAATCAGAAGAGTTTCTTCCTTCCCAACTCTCCGGTTGTTCCTTTTGCGGAGATTGCAGTCCCTGGGATGGATGAGAAAGCATTCTTTTTGGGATTTCTTGGGCTATGGTTGAGCTGGTTCGCGCTCCAGATGCACCATCGCCGCATGAGACCGTCTGTCTTTTATCCGGCTCACCGAATGACTATTGGGGTGAAAGTGGCTGTCGGGGTCGCCGGCTTAGCCCATCTGTATTACGGCCTTAGTCAAGCGGCAGATACTACTGAACCTAGAGTACAGCATGTGAACTTCTCGATGCATTACTTCATGTCATGGCTCAAGCTACATGCACTTGGCGTTTTTGGTATCCATAGAAGGCCTTCATTCTATTACAGGTGCAGCTTCCCTCGGATTATGCAATTGGTCGACGCCTCAATTGTAAATCCGTCACCGCGGGATGCTAGAGGTTTGCTCCTTCGTCCCCGCACAGTTGGAGATGGGATGACCTTCACCGACAAGGTGTTAATCATCGGAAAGAAGTCTACCACAACAGTGCGGTTATTGCAGGATATTTTCAAAGATGGAGCCTACAGCTCGGGAGACCCTCCATTTATATTCTATCAGACCGGGCTTCTTGGTGTTTAGGAAAAATGATGCGGCGCTTTTCATTAGATATAATCCGCATAGTTTTACCCAACAATTGAGCTATAATCAGGGAGTGCCGCTGGAGGCTTTCTTGCTGGAACCCACTGCCACTGAAGAGGGGATGCGGAGCGCGCTGCATCACTTCATGCGTCTGAATACGGGCTCTCACTTTTTTATCAGCGAGCCGAGTTGCGTTCCGAGGATCCTTAATATGTATACGGCATGGTATCAGCATTCGACGGGCGCCGTTATTAAGGAAGAAAGGCGGTTGATACTTGATCGCAAAAGTGCACCTCCTGCCAGTGATCGTAAAGTCCCTTTGAAGCGACGGATCGCTGTACCCCCTCCGCTAAGAGAGGTTGCTGTAGTTGAGCCTCCACGTACGCTAAGCCCCACGCGTGGACTGCCCCATACTCCTATAAAGATGGTGGATGTACCATCGGTGCCCCGTGCTCCCGCGGAGACGGTAAATGTAGCTTCCCCCGAGTCTGGTGTGGGCTCAGATATCGGGACTCGTCACCCCAAAGTGCCCACCAAGCGTAAGCTTGTACTTGCTGCTACTGGAGTTCACGCACAGAAGAGAAAGAAGAAGTCGATCCTCTCTGCTGACGTTGTATTTGGTCAGGAAACTCATGCTCCTTACAGCGAGGGCTTGAGTGAGTATGGGACCAACGACGGCCTATTTATGCCACCAGATAACACTGATCTGGCGGCTGCCATTGCAGCTTCTGAGCGATTGGCGAGCCATAAAGCGGGACTGGCTATCCTCGCGCAATCAGGTAACCATTAGCCGTATTTTTCGTCATTGCATCGTATTTCTATTATCATGTTTTGACTGACGCTTTTCCTTCTTTAACAGGCATTCCACTGAAAAAGCTCTCGCAGCTTCTCTCAAGACCTTTGAGGAAGAGGAAAGACTTCGAGCCTCCTTGGGCATTGGTACATTTCGGTTCACCATGTTCCCGATCCCGTTTTTTTATGAGTAATCTGACCCCTTCTTTGTCTTATCGCAGGGACCACAATGCCGATCCCGCAAGCTGAGGCGGAAATTCTTCCCGAGCCAGCTACCGAAATCCCAGCCTCTTCGGCACTTCCGAAAGAGGCTTTACTTAAACGACCGATGACGGAAGCCTTGACGGCTCCAAAGGTAACCCTGGATGCAGACGATGATGTCATGTTGAAGGAGGCTTCTAGAAGGTCTGCTTTGACGGCCCGGGAGGAAAGGAAGCCCCGGAGGCGCGCAGTAAGGGAGCGTAGTGCTGCTTTAGCTGCGGGTGCGGGTTCGAGCGCCGCTACCCCTGCTGCTACTCCTTCAGAGGAATCTCCGGTCGCCTTGTCTACTGCTTACAGACGGGCGGCACGTGCGGCTCGGGAAGCAAACGGTAAATCAACTCCAGGTAATGTGCCTCGAGGTTCCGTTGTCAAATTTTGAATTATCAGTTCTCATATATCTTATCTTGTAAGGCCGAGCCCTACCAAAGAAGTGGTGGCGACCGCTGAGCCTGAGGGAGCGGTGGAGGAGGTAGCTGCTATTCCTGAACCCGGAGCGGCAGTAGGCGATGTGGCCGCAATTGCCGGGCTCAAGGTAGTGGCTGACGAGACGGCTACCACGGCCGAGCCTAAGGTAGCGGTGGATGAGACGGCTACAATTACTGAGCCCGAGGTGGTGGCGAGCAAAATGGGTACAATTGTTGGGCCCGAGATGGCCGCTCTTTCTCAAGAGTCGGGCACCGCCCCGATCATCGCTCTTCCTGCCTACGGTTCTTTGCCGTCTCCTGGCGTCGCAAGCGTGACGACGGCTCTCGTGGAGTCAAGGGACGAGACGACGGGAGGTGAGACCACCCCGATGGAGGAGGGAGACGCCGTTGTTGTATCAAGTGATGCCTTCGTCACGGTTCCGGCTGGCGACTCATCAGGTAGATTTTAGGTCACCGCCCCTTTTTTATTCCGCAATCTTTTTCAATCTTTCATGACAGGGTTTATCTTGTTTCTAATGCAAGTGCGGCTAGTGTTGATGTCGTGCTACCCGAGGTAGCGCAGTCAGTTACCGACCTGACGGTGACCACGTCTCCACCTTCTCTCACACCATCTCAGATGCTGGAAGGTATGGATTTGTGACTCATCAGTCTTATCTCTAGGCTGTATAATTCATGTACTGGCGTTGCGTCTTTGTAGGAGTCCTTTTTGACCACTTGTACCAGGTGCTGCACCCCCACTTCTCCTTCCCGTCGGAGATTAGTCTGCCTGCTAGTGTCGGTGAGTATTTTTCTAAACGACGTCCTTTCTTTAACGGGCAGTCACATTACTACTAACTCTTCTTTATATTTCTTGTAGCCTTACAAATTGAAGGAGGTGACGAGGCTGTCGTTGCGCTACCAGCACTCCCAGCTCTGCCCCCTGTTGCAGCCGGTATAGTAGACTCTATTTTTTGTGTATTTTCTTTATTTCTTGAGCCGACATCTGATTATGATTTATTTTGCAGCAATCACATCGACTCCAACCCCGTTCAAGTCTCTTATCATAATGCCGGCAGGGCCCTTTTCCAGACGTCCATTCTCAAAAGGTGCCGTGACCAGTCTGTGTATGCTGAGCGAATACGTCGAGGAGCTTGACACGGAGGCTCCTACATCTGCCGTAGATTTCGCTGCCGAGGTCAATCCAATGCTAGCGACGCTTGTGAACTTTCATAATGAAGGCGTCGTCGAGCCTTGGGTTAATCACTGCAGGGAAATTGAAGCTTGCCTGCATGAGCTCGAGGTTGGACGTCCTGCTCCAGAAGTCCTGGCTATGAACGCTTAGCAGGCTGCGTGGGTTGAGCAGAGCACTCCCTACTTCCGTCATCTTGAACAAGAGGCGGCTTTAAAACGTAAGGAGTGCGGAGAGACTTCGAGCGAATTTGCCCGACTGCATGCTCAGGTTGATGCAAATGCTGCACAGTTGAAAGTTATCTTTGAAGGCCTTCTGCGATGCATCTCTGACGGGTTAACACTGAGGCAGCAGCTTGACGTCGTCGATCGGGATACACAAAATCGCGGGGCAGCTCAGCAAGCAGTCGAGGAGCAGCTTTCATCTTATTTGCAGCAACGAGCTCAGGTTGAAGCAGAGTTGGCCGCGGCAGCTGACCATGACGAAAGGCTGAGGGGAGTGCGTGAGCAATTGATTGGCCTACTTAAGACGCTTCCCTCCCAATAGTTGCTTCTGCGTCATTTGTAAATTTTGAATAAAATGTATTCATTCTTTTATTCTTTCATATGATGTATTTTGTACCCAACTGCATACATGAATAAAAGATACATTTCTTTCGCAATGTATTGTGTCATCTTTCTGCTTACTTCTTTCTTTTGTTATCAGTATGTCACCTTAGCAAACATAGCCGGCAGATGATAGGGTGAGCATCTTGTTTTGGCTTCTTCGAGGGGTAATGATGGCTTAGGAAGCAGATTCAGATCTGATACCTAAGACTTTTCAACTTCATGAGCCGTGAGGGTCTCATAAAGACTTTTCTCCCTACGAATCGTGAGGATCTCGTAGGTGTATTTTCTTTTTAGGGGTCGTAGGGATCCCCAAGCGCGTTTTCTCTTGAGAGTCGTAAGGATCTCACAAGAGAATTTTCTCCCTTTCAAATCGAGAGGACTCATAAGTGATTGTTTCCCTCTTTGTCGATATTCGACTTCGGAGAGTGTGGCCTGTAGATAGTCTATCTTGACCTCCTTGTAGGGCACCGATGGCTTAGGAAACAGGGTTAGGATCTTCCACCTAAGACTTTTCAAATTTATGAGCCGTATGGGTCTCATAAAGACTTTTCTCCCTACGAGTCAAGAGGATCTCGTAGGTGTATTTTTCTCCTTAGGAATCGTAAGGATTCCCAAGTGTGTTTTCTCTTGAGAGTCGTATGGATCTCACTAGAGAATTTTCCCTCTTACAAGTCGAGAGGACTCGTAAGTGGTTGTTTCCCTCCTTGTCGAGATTCGACTTTGGAGAGTGTGGTCCGTGAATAGTATGCAAGAGTCCGTTTTGGATCGACTTGCAGGGCCCCAGTGCTTAGGGAACAGGTTTTTTAATCCCCACTGCCTAAAGCTTTGCCTTACAAGTCGAGACGAATCGAGAAGTTCTCGCAAGAATGTCCTAACGTCACAGTTAACCTTTGCTCTTTACGACAGAGGTCCGTTAGGGTCTGTAGTACTAGGGTTTTGCCCGTCGTACCGTCGCGTTAGCTGATGTATTCCTCGATAGGCAATCTTGCTGTTCAAGTAGCCTTGCGACTGTCGTGTCTCTGATCCCTTCGGGGGCTGGACATGATGTCTTCAAGCAATCTTCTTAGGCGGTTTGACCGTCAGAAGAGCAAGCGTTAGGAATTTTACCATTCCGCTTTTTACTTGAGTTTAGGCTCATTTTAAAGAGCCCTGATGAGTCATAACCACTCCGCGCTGGTGTGGGATGATCTCCGATAGTCTTTCAGGTTTTATATGAGTTGCCTTCAAGACCCTGAAGCTAGGAATTTGGCCTTTGCTTCATTTGCTTTGGCGTTGCGTCTGCTGTATCGAGACGAACGTCAAGGTTGTCTCTAGGTTGTTGATGAACCGTCGAGACCTGGAACTAGGGATTTTGCCGTGGCTCCATTGTTTGATTGTCGCGTCTGGATACTGCTGGAGGAAGAACGCTGTGGTGACATCTCGTCTGCTGTATCAAGACGAACGTCGAGGTGGTGACCACTCCGCGCTGGTGTGGGATGATCTCCGATAATCTTTCAGGTTTTATATGAGTTGTCGTCAAGACCTTGAAGCTAGGAATATTGCCTTTGCTTCGTTTGCTTTGGCGTTGCGTCTGCTGTATCGAGACGAACGTCAAGGTTGTCTCTAGGTTGTTGATGAACTGTCGAGACCTGGAACTAGGGACTTTGTCATGGCTCCGTTGTTTGATTGTCGCGTCTGAATCCTGCTGGAGGAAGAATGCTGTGGTGACATCTCTCTGCTGTATCGAGACGAACGTCGAGGTGGTGACCACTCCGCGCTGGTGTAAAATGATCTCCGATAGTCTTTCAGGTTTTATATGAGTTACCGTCAAGACCCTGAAGCTAGGAATTTGGCCTTCGCTTCGTTGGCTTTGGCGTGTCCGAATCCTGTTGGAGGAAGGACGCTGTAGTGACATCTCGTCTGCTGTATCGAGACGAACGTCGAGGTGGTGACCACTCCATGTGGGATGATCTCCGGTAGTCTTTCAGGTTTTATATGAGTTATCGTCAAGACCCTGAAGCTAGGAATTTGGCCTTCGCTTCGTTTTGTTTTGACCCTGAGGTCTTTTGTTGACGTTGCGTCTGCATCCTGCTGGACTGCGAAGGAACGCCGTTGTTGACATTGCGTCTGGTGTAGCGAGACGAATGCTGAGGTGGAGCCGGGATTTTGCCATCCCTCTGCTTTGCTGACCATGGGGTCTTTTGTTGACGTTGCATCTATATCCAGCTGGACTGCGAAGGAACGCCGTTGTTGACATTACGTCTACTGTAACGAGACAAATGCTAAGGTGGAGCTGGGATTTTGCCATCACTCCGCTTTGTTTCGACTGTGAGGTGTTTTGTTGACGTTGCGTCTGCATCCTGCTAGACTGCGAAGGAACGCCGTTGTTGACATTGCGTCTATTGTAATAAGACGAATGTTGAGGTGGTCTCCAGGCTGTTTGTGAACCGTCGAGACTTGGCTCTCTTTCGGATGGAGCTTGGGGGAAGGTATGGTTCCCTCTTTATTTGTGCCCCTGAATTTTATACAGGGATCGATATGATCTCACCTGTAGGGCAAAAAGTTTTGTTTTATATATTTTTCTTTCCGCGATGCTCTATCATTTCAGCTTTTATATCACGAAGTCGCCATTGCCCAATCATTTCGGCTATTTTTCGCGGTGCCCAATCATTTCGGCTATTTGCTTTATTTACTTGCTGCTTTTTATTGCGAGTTGCCCAACCATTTCGGCTATTTAGTATGCATATATTTTTACTTGCTGATTTTGTTGCAAGATGCCCCATCATTTCGGCTATTTCATATGCAATTTTGGCTCGCTGATTTTTTTTATTACGAATGTAGAACTTGGAATCTGGTGCCAGTCTTAGCATCAGCATCGCTGCGACTGGAATATTGCCAGGAGCGAATTATCATTTACCGTGAAAGGACTTGGGATTTGATACCGATTTAGGCATCAGTATCGCTACAACTGGGATATTGCCAGGAGTGAATCATTGTTCATATCGTAATTTTGCATTATTATATTCCCCATTCTTATTCATTTTACAAATAAACAGGTGCTTTTTACCCATGTCTGCTACATAGTTGCAGGTTATAAATTCTCGGGATAAAAACAGTGAAAAAGACAAAAGACGATACAAAAGTGAGACTACGACCGATAAATAGTGGAATCTTGATCGTGCCCACATCTTGAGGAACATTGAAGATCAATTAACAAGTTCACAAAGAACAAAAGCAGCGCAAGGTTCAAGACTTCGTCACGAAGCAACGGTAAAAGTCCATTACAATTATTCACCGTGGAGATTTGGAAGAAATCTAGAAGCCAATCTGAGAAAACAACTGAAGAAAAACCAGGTAAAAAGCAGCACACCGAACCCTAGAAAACATGAACCCATAAGCCCTCTTTTTGGCCGCGGATCCGCGCCAAACATGGGTTTCGGCCGTGGATCCGCGGCCATGTAAAGCCAGTGTCGGTGCAGAAATTTTGAGGCGGCTGGCGTGCGTTGACTAGTTCTTTTCTTAGGGGGTAAACTTGTAATTGCAGACGTGAATCGATTGTAACCCTAGGGTTTTTATGAATCTATAAATAGAAGCCCTAAAACCTTTTTTAGGTTATGCCTCTTCTTGTGCCTCATTTTATATCTAAAATTCAAATCTGTAAATTTCTGCAATGAATGAAGAGTGCATCAAATTAGAGTAAGTTTTCAATTCTTGCCCTAGTTAATTTTATTATCTGCCCTAGGTAATTTCTTTCTTGCCCTAGCATAGATCTTTATTATCTGCCCTAGTTAGATAGTTAAAACTTGTTATTCAATTCCCTAATGAGCGAGTAGTCTCCTCGCTTGTTAGGGTTAGATTTGGGGAAGGCTTGAGAGATGAAGATCTTTTACCCCTTTCTTGCCCATCACACGTTTTTATAGGACTCCATGCATACATGCACACACCGCTCCCTACGGCATCCTATCCCATGAGGTAGCGGTGATACCGTAGTATAAAGGACCGGTTGAGCGTGTTTTCTATGGAGGTTAGGGTAAGGATTAAGAAAGGAAGGACAAGAACCTAGAGGAAGAAATATCGTTTCATCCCGATGGTACTAATCCACTTTATTAATTGTTACCATAACACCTCATAGATCTTAATTTGGGCATAGAAAGCGGCGAGGAATATTGACTTTCCAAATCTAACCTAAACCTAACCCTAGCAAGATTTTAATCCTAGTTTAGATCTACTTTAGTTTTTAGATTTAATCAATCCGACAACAATCGGAATTAACTCGTTAGAACAATTAGGAAATACACAAAATCCCTGTGGACCGACCCGTACTCACCGGCTAGCAACCAAGCGACGCCGTTCTTGATTGCGGTTATAAATATTTTTTGATTCATCTTTTAAAAACGCATACGCATTAAAAATAACAATCAAATGGCGCAGTTGCCGGGGATGGCGTGTTATTTTCTTTTTGCAATTTCGAGTCAATCTAAAATTGAAAAATCATTTAAAAAAACTGCAAAAAAATATATAAAAATTTATCATCTTTTTATTGTTTGAAGGGTATTTTTGTTTGAATTTTGCAGGACCGAAGAACAAATTCAGATTTGGAAAAATCCAGAGATCGAAACAGAAAACTGCCGATCTGAAAAACAGAGGAAAATAAAAACAGAGCAGAAGAATAAATCTCGGGAATCAAACCGCCTCCTCCACCGTGTTTCCGCCGCGCCAACCCTGTTCGAACCGCGCATCCGCGGCGGCTGGGTGACATCATCATCTCCAAAAATTCCCTGGGATCTGAACCGTCCACGTGACCGCGCTTCCGCCGCCAGAATCCCCTCCTTGCCGCGGAACCGCAGCCGCCTGGTGACGTCATCAGGTTGAAAAATCTCTGTTTGTTTTCTCTCTCCTCCTCTGCAAATCCCAATATCTCCTCTGTAAAATCTCCTGCAGGATTTTTTGCGCTAAAAAATTTCTCCCCCTTCCAATAATTGATCTTGTGCAGGATTCTTTGCGCCGCCCTAAAAATTGATTGCAAGTGATTGTTACTGGTTTGCATATTTTTAATCGGATTTTAAGCGGCTTAAAACCAATCCAGATTGGGTGGGGATTTCATCACCCTTCTCAGGACCCCAGAAATCACATAAGGCATATTGCATTGACCACCTTTTAATTAAAAATATTAGACTCAGCCCTAAGGACTTCGCGCTCAATAGGACAGAGAATTAGTTGTAGGCATCGACCGTTAATCCTAACCTGACTTTGTGGTGTCTAGGCAAGTATGTCTAAGGCAAGTGGTTATTTAATTAGGTCCACTACTTACGTGGTGGAGAGCCTCCCACTTACCTGGCACTTACCTGGCCACAATTGGCGGTGAAGAGGCGGTTTGAGGTCCGATTTCTTACCCTTTGGAACAGTTAGGAGCTGTCTAGCTGACCTAGGTGACCCTAGATCTAGGCCTGATTGTGTATTTGTGGTTGATTGAAAGTGTGTCTAAGCCCTTTATCGAAAATTTTTGCAAAAAGCTCCACATATAAAAAAAAAGGGGGAAATTTTTACAAAGACTTGCAAAATTTTGTCGCCAAGAAATCTGTGCACCTCACTTCCACCCACATTCTTTTTCTTCTCTTTTCCTACATCATGGGTACCCCATCTCATAAAACTCTTGCCGAACTTTGGTATCCTCATCCAAATATTGCTTCATACACGAATTGTTTATGTCGAATTACGGACGACCCCTCCATGCCCAAAATTTCTTTGAAAAATCGAGTAGAAGCGTCTAGGAGAAACAATTGGACTCCGCAATCCACTTTGTATCAACCGTGTCAACCTTCACCACCTTCTTACGTTGATACTCCTTTTTCGAGTCCTATTGTAACTCCGAAACCCATGTCTACAGCTGAACATATTGAACAATCTCGTAACCGATCTTTCACTCCTTTCAACACATCCAATTCTTGGGATCAACAAGTCCATTCACCTTATTATCCAAATGTTGATCCTACTCCTGTCCAATCATTCAATTCCTACCAGTCCTACCCGACTTCCGCACCTTCCCTAGACATTACTTCTACACAACCATTTGGGAGTTTCACGTATCCAAACAATTTTGAATCTTTTACCGAAACCCCTTCACAACCCATGTCTAGTTTGGAACAGTCGTTGGAAGCCTATATGGTAGCGACAAACCAAATGATGAGAAATGTGGATGCGTCCATTGCCGCCCTTATGGAACCTAATGAACCGGTAGCTAGTTTCCAACTAGCTCCATATCTTCCAATGTATGATGAGGCGGTTGGACAGAGTGAGAATTTGAGAGGAGAGAGTGAGCTGTGTACCCTTTCAAATCAAACCTACCCATTACCAATTGAATTCCACAACTCCAGTTTTCAAACAAGTGCCCTAAATGATTCATCAGTTGAAAATAAAACGTTTAATGAGTTGTGCGACTTTACAGTGCTTGATTTACTAGAATGTGAAGGGTCTCTTTCGAATGAAACCACACCTAATCCTTTTGAACTTTACACCTCCAATCTAGAACCTGAATTGATAAATATCCATGCTTTTGATGCGGTGTCTGAAAAAATTGATTTTCACTTGATTGAGGATATTGACGCCGGGAATATTTTGGATGATGAACCCATAGATTTGACTGAAATTTTATCTCCAATTCATCATCCCGAGTCATTAAATGTTTCTCCCGAACTTCATATGTGTCTTGATTTTGATGATAATTGCATGGATGAGATAACTTTTGAGGAGAATTATGAGGATATTATTGAGGAGAGTATTGAGGATGAACCATTTTTGTTTGATGTGTCGGATTTTCCAATTCATCCTCCTGAAGCTTTAACTGTTATACTTCCTAAATCAAACCCCCTCCTTTCCATCGTTCTGACCACACCAAAGATCACGCAGAAGGACTGTGAGCTTGAAAGATTTCTCTTCGATCACATCAGTTTGGACGCCACTAGTGCGTACCTCTTTGAATCTGACACAGTTCTCACAGCCGATAACACTTACGAGTGTTTCATTTTTTCGGACGATTTTGAAAACTCACCGTTTTGAGTCCTTTGAATTTTCAGATAAGTTAGTTGAATTATCAGACTCGGTTGCTTACAGTCATTTCGAACCATTGATGGAATTTTTTGAGTTCGAGACAGTTTACTTAGGTGAGAATAAGACTATCCCTAAATCTTTCCCTTTCGTCCTTTCTATCGTTTCGACCGAGCAAGAATTCGTCACGCTTCCATTTTCAATGTTTTGTTTACCAAGTTCAACGTACCCATGTTTTCTTACGAATCTTGAAGGATTTGACCCCATTTCTCGACGGGTTGATAGATTAGCACAATTGCTTTTAACACATCGGTCATCACAAATTGTGCTAATTTATTCACTCAATTTACACCCTCAAGTTCGTGCTACACTTCTTTCTCTTTTCCGCTATTCTCCTCATCCATCGAGACCGTATACCACTTCTATCTCCACACGGTCTCGTGTGCTTCTCATTTCTTTTCTCTACACTCCATTCTTTCACCAACCCTACCATTATCACGATAGAATTTTTGAATGGTTGGTGCTAACCTTTGGTCTGTGTAAGGCCTTGTATATTTTGATTTTTCTCCTCCCTAACTCTGAACTTTAACGCTTAGAACAGTGGAAACACTGTGTCACTTAAGTTTGGGGGGAACCTTGTTGTATATATATTTTTTGTTTTTTCCTTTTAACAATAAAAAATAAAAAAAAATTTATAAATAAATAAACAGGGGAGTGCCGACATTTTGACCCTCTTGGTGTAGCCTGACAGTGAGGACACTGTTAAGTTTAAGTTTGGGGGTATGCTCGGTAAGCTTTCTTCCTTCGCATTCATGTGTATATTTTTGCATTTGCATACTTATTTTAAACCCATAAAAATTGAAAATTTTAAAAATTATAAAAATTAAAGTATTCAATTTTGGCCATAATTGACTTGAGTTTGACAAAAAGGTTAACTAGTTAGGAACAACTAGATCTTATACTTAATAAATTAAAAACCATAAAAATAACTTTTCTTAAAATTTAACGGTAGAAAGTATATGTTTTTGTAATTTATTTAGAAATAGGAAAATTTCGAGTTGACTTCTTGGGCTAAGTTAAAATAAGGGAAAAGTATTGATATTTTTATTAAAATATAAGTTTGAAAAATAATTCCTAAGCTTAAGTCTAAATTCTGAAAATATATACCTACAAATTGCACAAACACTAACCTTGAAACTTGGAATAATAGAAGAGACCTTGAAATGATCTTGTCTAAAGTCCTTAGTACGAAGAAAAATAAAATAAAACTTCAAGTGTGAATAAAGAGATAAAAAAATGAACACAGATTTTTGTAATTACTTAAGGCTGCAAAATAGAAAAAATATTTAGCGAGGATGCTTCATCACCTAGTGCCTTAGACCAACTGGTTTGGGAGTCACTGCTAAAGCCTTAGGTGTTACAAGACTAGGAATTACGCTTTAATGTGCAAACACATTTTGTAATCGGTCGTTGGTACCTCAAGAAGTATTAACGGTCGCATGAAGGATGTGTGAGCAAATTTCATCTAAAAATTCACCAATTAAGAAGTGCTTTGGACGACGGACAAGAGTATGATAGCTTGATTTGAATTTCCAAGTGTAGGGGTGATATATACACACACGTAGGGGTATGTGATTGGGGTTTAGATAAGAGATAGGAATGAAGAATAAGACTTGTATGTTTAGTAGAGATGATAAAAATTCCTAAGTTGAGATAGAACCCTAGAAGAAAAACTTAAAAGATGCTAAAAGCTAAGTAAATTCACAAGTATATATATAATCTTAAGTTAAATGATAAGGAAGCGTGAAAAATACGGGTGGATAATTTATGAGGCGAAAATAATAGAATTCCTTGTTGGAAAACCTAATTGGAGAATAAAAGTTAATGGGCCGAATTGATAGGATTTTGTGAGTAGTATCCGCTGAAAACCCTCAGGAGACAACACTCCTCCTACTAGGGACACCTAGAGGTTTAACGGCTTGTTGCACGAGCTCAGTGCAATCGCGATTCCCTGCGAAAGTGAGGTTAGGATTTTGTTGAGAATAAAACTAGGTTTGCTCGAGGACGAGTAAAAGATAAGTTTGGGGGTATTTATTCATATCGTAATTTTGCATTATTATATTCCCCGTTCTTATTCATTTTACAAATAAACAGATGCTTTGTATCCATGTTTGCTACATAGTTGCAGGTTACAGATTCTCGGGACAAAAACAGTGAAAAAGACAAAAGACGATACAAAAGTGAGACTACGACCGATAAATGGTGGAATCTTGATCGTGCCCACATCTTGAGGAACATTGAAAATCAATTAACAAGTTCACAAAGAACAAAGGCAGCGCAAGGTTCAAGACTTCGTCACGAAGCAATGGTAAAAGTCCACTACAATTATTCACTGTGGAAATCTGGAAGAAATCTAGAACCCAATCTGAGAAAACAACTGAAGAAAAGCCAAGTACAAAGTAGCAGACAGAACCCTAGAAAACATGAGCCCATAAGCCCTCTTTTTGCAGTGCAGAAATTTTGAGGCGGCTGGCGTGCGTTGACTAGTTCTTTTCTTAGGGGGTAAACTTGTAATTGCAGACGTGAATCGATTGTAACCCTAGGGTTTCTATGAATCTATAAATAGAAGCCCTAAAACCCTTTTTAGGTTATTCCTCTTCTTGTGCCTCATTTTATATCTAAAATTCAGATCTGTAAATTTCTGCAATGAATGAAGAGTGCATCAAATTAGAGTAAGTTTTCAATTCTTGCCCTAGTTAATTTTATTATCTGCCCTAGCTAATTTCTTTCTTGCCCTAGTATAGATCTTTATTATCTGCCCTAGTTAGATAGTTAGAATCTGTTATTCAATTCCCTAATGAGTGAGTAGTCTCCTCGCTTGTTAGGGTTAGATTTGGGGAAGGCTTGAGAGATGAAGATCTCTTACCCCTTTCTTGCCCATCACACGTTTTTATAGGACTCCATGCATACATGCACACACCGCTCCCTACGGCATCCTATCCCACGAGGTAGCGGTGATACCGTAGTATAAAGGACCGGTTGAGCGTGTTTTTCATGGAGGTTAAGGTAAGGATTAAGAAAGGAAGGACAAGAACCTAAAGGAAGAAACATCGTTTCGTCCCGATGGTACTAATCCACTTTATTAATTGTTACCATAACACCTCATATATCTTAATTTGGGAATAGAAAGCGGCGAGAAATATTGACTTTCCAAATCTAACATAAACCTAACCCTAGCAAGATTTTAATCCTAGTTTAGATCTACTTTAGTTTTTAGATTTAATCAATCCGACAACAATCGGAATTAACTCGTTAGAACAATTAGGAAATACACAAAATCCCTGTGGATCGACCCGTACTCACCGGCTAGCTACCAAGCGACGCCGTTCTTGATTGCGGTTATAAATATTCTTTGATTCATCTTTTAAAAACGCATACGCATTAAAAATAACAATCAAATGGCGTCGTTGCCGGGGATGGCGTGTTATTTTCTTTTTGCAATTTTGGGTTAATCTAAAATTGAAAAATCATAAAAAACTGAAAGAAAAAAATATAAAAATTTATCATCTTTTTATTGTTTGAAGGGTATTTTTGTTTGAATTTTGCAGGACCGAAGAACAAATTTAGATCTGGAAAAATCCAAAGATCGAAACAGAAAACTGCCGATCTGAAAAACAGAGGAAAATAAAAACAGAGCAGAAGAATAAATCTCGGGAATCAAACCGCCTCCTCCACCGCATTTCCGCCGCGCCAACCCTGTTCGGACCGCGCATCCGCGGCGGCTGGGTGACATCATCATCTCCAAAAATTCCCTGGGATCTGAACCGTCCACGTGACCGCGCTTCCGCCGCCAGAACCCCCTCCTTGCCGCGGAACCGTCGCCGCCTGGTGACGTCATCAGGTTGAAAAATCTCTGTTTGTTTTCTCTCTCCTCCTCTGCAAATCCCAATATCTCCTCTGTAAAATCTCCTGCGGGATTCTTTGCGCTAAAAAATCTCTCCCCATTCCAATAATTGATCTTGTGCAGGATTCTTTGCGCCGCGTTAAAAATTGATTGCAAGTGATTGTTACTGCTTTGCATATTTTTAATCAGACTTTAAGAGGCTTGAAATCAATCCAAATTAGGTGGGGATTTCATCACCCTTCCCAGGACCCCAGAAATCACATAAGGCATATTGCATTGACCACCTTTTAATTAAACAATATTAGACTCAGCCCTAAGGACTTCGCGCTCAATAGGACAGAGGATTAGTTGTAGGCATCGACCGTTGATCCTAACCTGACTTTGTGGTGTCTAGGCAAGTGTGTCTAAGGCAAGTGGTTACTTAATTAGGTCCACTACTTACGTGGTGGAGAGCCTCCCACTTACCTGTCACTTACCTGGCCACAATTGGCGGTGAAGAGGCGGTTTGAGGTCCTATTTCTTGCCCTTTGGAACAGTTAGGAGCTGTCTAGCTGACCTAGGTGACCCTAGATGTAGGCCTGATTGTGCATTTGTGGTTGATTGAAAGTGTGTCTAAGCCCTTTATCGAATTTTTTTGCAAAAAACTCCATATATAAAAAAAGGGAAATTTTTACAAAGACTTGCAAAATTTTGTCGCCAAGAAATCCGTACACCTCACTTCCACCCACATTCTTTTTCTTCTCTTTTCCTACATCATGGGTACCCCACCTCATAAAACTCTTGCCGAACTTTGGTATCCTCATCCAAACATTGCTTCATACGCGAATTGTTTCGGTCGAATTACGAACGACCCCTCCATGCCTAAAATTTCTTTGAAAGATCGAATAGAAGCGTCTAGGAGAAACAGTTGGACTCCGCAATCCACTTTGCATCAACCGTGTCAACCTTCACCATCTACTTACGTTGATACTTCTTTTTCGAGTCCTATTGTAACTCCTAAATCCATGTCTATAGCTGAACATATTGAACAATCTCGTAACCGATCTTTCACTCCTTTCAACCCGTCCAATTCTTGGGATCAACAATTAGGAATTATCTCTTTTTTCTGTCTTTTTCTTTTTTTTTAGACTTGAAGTCTACGGGCCTTTATATAGGGCCAATTGATTTGTTAAATCAGTTTTAAGAGATCTTTCTCTGATTGATTTGGGAATATTTTCCACCGTTGGATCTTTGATCCTAAGGCCTATATTTTACAGAAGATAATCTTCTTATTTCAATAAGATTGAAAAATCTTTCCATAATAAAATTTTAGTTCTGATTAATTAATAATTTATTATTAGTAGATCTTTTGATCTGACAGTGGGGGAATTTTTAAGTCCAACACTGGTGCAACTTGCGCTAGTGCACCTGCGTTCGACACGTAGCGCGCAGCGCAGAGCGCAGCGTAACTACGCTAGCGCTCCTGGGTTTGACACGTGGCGCGCAGCGCAGAGCGCTGGATCTGAAGCATTTCTTCAACTTTTAAATTTTGAATTTTGAAACAGAGCTTTGCTCTGATTGGGGGGTGTTGCCTAGGGCGCAGCGTCCCTGGCGCTAGCGCGTCTGTGTTAGCGCGCAGAGCGCTGAATCTGAAGCGTTGCTTCAATTTTAATTTTGAATTTTGAAACAGAGCTTTGCTCTGATTGGGGGAAACAGTGCCCTGTGGCCAGCAGAGGATTCAAGACACCCGGGAGGGACGTCAGGTTCATCCAAGTCTGAACGATCTCCCATCGACCTCGGGGGCCATGAGGATACCTCTGCGGCAGCGCTTAACACTCGCCGGCTAGTGATTGAAGTCAACTCGACAGGAGATCGCTAAACAAATGGTCGACCTGACACGAAAAGACAGCAATACAAGAAAAGATATCCTGCGAACATCCTTCACACACAGAAGATGAAATGCAGACCAACGAAACAAAAAAAATTTCTCTCATCACCAAAGCAAAGTTGTTACAAAGGGTAGTCTGGGCCTCCCCTGCCCTACAAACTGCCCGGAGGCTTACTCCGGTCCCTTCATCGCTGGCATCTCGGCCCACCTGGGGCTCTACCGCCGGAGATCTTGCCGCCCGGGGCGCGCCCAGCTCCCCTCGCCATCTCCCACCGGAGGCCTTGCCACTGGAAGCGGAGCCCAAGCGCGGAGCTCACCATCATCGAACTCAGGAAGCCGTTCCTTCACGGCATCCAGGGCATTGTTCTATGCGACTGCAGAATACTCCCCGAGCTCGGCGTAAAACTGCTCCGACGTCTTATAATCGGCCACAGCTTTCTTAGCCCGAACCTCGGCAACCCGGGCCACCATAAGGGCCGCCTCGGCATCTCTTCTACTGGCATCCCTCTCTTTTTCCAGGGCCGCGAAGCGTTCGGCCATGTCTGCCAGCTTACTATCGGCAACCCGGAGAGACGCATTCAGACGACGGAGGGCACCCCGAGTCGCCGAGTTGGCAAGTTCCGCAGCCTCCGCCTGGCCCGCCACAAAGTCAGCCCTTGTCCTCTCCTGGCACAGGTCGCGTTGCAAAATCTCAACCTCCGAAGGGAACGCCTCTTCTGGTCTCGGAGCATGGAATGCCCCTTCGGCCTCCATGCGGGTGGCAAGGGCGCAGTGTTGAAGAACCTGACGGAAAGCCAATGAGAAACCAGGAGGCCCCCGAGCCAAGGGAAGGTGTACCAAGGAAAATACACGCGAAGGGATTCATACCTGGACTGCCCCCTGGGCCATGGCCTCCAATTGATCCCTCAAAGAGCCGTACGGGAGCTTTCCCCCAGCCGACTCCTCCATCTCGGCGAGCAGGCCAGCGGCGACAGAAAGTCCAGACGGAACCGTGAAGACGGCACCCCTTCCCGCACGGGAATTCCCTCAGGGACCCTCGACGACGGCGCGCGAGAAACCGTCCTCTTCCTCTTGAGAAGGGGCCTGCCCTCGCCCTTCCCTCTGTCCCCCGTCTGGGACTCGGGTAACTGTGGACGACTCTGGCCGCTGCCGAAGAAACCGCCAGATGCCGTCGGCGAAGCGGACGGCCCTACCGTCGGCAGAGAATCTGACGGGGGGCACGAGCTAGCCGGGGGCTCGGCCACGCCGCTAGCTTCCTTCTGGCATGGGCCGCCCGAAGAGTGGGAGTGAACCATGTATTCCAAAGGAAGAGGAACGCTGAACAACGGCGACGCAAGGAAGAAGGAAAATGAAAGATTAGGGGGCCCTGAGGCGGACCCCGCCCCCGTTTTATCACCGCGTACGGCCGCATCCAACGGCACCCGTCATCTCCCGCCAAAACGACTCCTCGCGTCCAGCGGCTCCGATCGCTCCACGTGTCGGTCCTGCGCTGAACCGCGTCCCATCGGACGCCACAGACCCGCACATGTCGTACCGGCTAATCGTCACTTGACACGTAGGCCATTGCTTCAGTTACAGGGTGCACGAACCGGCACACCCTCTTTAAGATGCGGAGATCTCGCCTTGGTTCGCAAACGGGAGAGACAACCGACGGCCCGAGGACTCGTCCCGACGAAACCCCGGAAGGGATCTCACCTCGGGAGGCCCAGTTGTCCACTCCTGACCCGACCCGCTAGTTGGTCAGGACAAGAGTGGGGGACTAATGGTAGTGCTCGATATTGGCAGCCCCCAAGATCATGATACGTGGCAGGTGACGTGCCTTAGAACTCAGAAGAAGGGGCCCACGGGGGACAACCAAGCCACCCTGTACCCGACATGCAAGCACAAGCTAGCCCTCCTCAGGGCCCCCTGCAGATTGGCCTCCTCGGCCCCGTGGCTCACGCCGAGCTATCACAGGGCAAGGACTCCTCGGCCTACTCGCTCGTCCCGAGCTCCAGTCCGAGGCCGTCTTCCTCGGCCCTCCGACCAAGGCCGTCGCTCCGCGAATCTCGCCATGCACTGATTCTACGCCAGCAACATCCCACGTTCCACGCCATCAATCCTCATTAATGGGCGATCCGCTTTCTACGCGGGCGTGACGTCGGGGGGCGTAACCGCCGGCGAGATTCTCACGCCCGCTGCTGCGTGCTCTACCGCTATATAAACCCCCATCACTGAGGGGTCAAGTAAGCCATTCTTTACTCTTTTAAGCCGTTACTCTGCTCGGATCTCATCACTAACTTGAGTGTCGGAGGGTCCTTGGTGGTACCAAACCACCCCGGTACTTCTTTGCAGGTACTCGGCACCCACTCCCTCACTTCACCTCTTTCTTCAAAAACCCATTGAGACCCACACGTAACGGGGGATAATCAACTAAGTCCACCGCGAGATCAACGGAAGACAACATCTGACGGAGGCCTGAAAAGGAGCTCCATAGACATGGTGTAAATGAATTTAAGGCCTATATTTAAATATAAAGGAAATAATATTTCATTCATACAAATCAAAATCCTTTATACAACCAAAAGGTGAGAAAAACAAACATTCCTAACTTTTGAAGATGTCAAAAACAACCTAAAAGCCTATATGAGTCAAACTATGGAGCCTTGGAACACAGTTTCTGAAACTATGATTTTCTGGGGACGTTAAAGCTAAACTCAAAAATTTATAGTCGACCTTTATTTGGCAAATAAATATGAGCGCGATTTCTAAAAGTTTAGAGAGCCCGAAACCTGTTTTCTTGTACTCCAAAATAACCGGTGTTTCGCAAAGTTCCAAGCTACTCATTTTTTAACAAACATAATCTTTGCTTTCATTAAACCATGGTTTTGATTTAACTGAACAAAACAAACTTTGTAGCCCAATTAGGCCTAAGTTAGGATATATTTAAAGCCCAAAGAGCCCATGAGGCTTTAAAATTACTTGGGGTTTATATAAAATGTCTTCCCTCGTGAGAAATGAATTGACCATTCAACAATTTCCAAACTCATGAAGAAGAAATTAGAAGAAAGTAACAGCAGTAGGTGAATTTTTCTTTCCTCTTAAATCTTGAATTTTTAATTTTCAAGTTTACTATGTTTTTAATTATTTTTTTCTGAAACGTTAGTAATATCTGCTGATTTATTGGAAAACCTGCAAAAACTCCAAACTTTATAATTACTCATAGAATATAATTCATGATTCTGATGTTAATGTTATTAACATGTTGTGTTCCCAATAATGTACCAATTAGAAAAGAATTCATGGGTAAATGACATAAAGTGTATAAAATCATGAATGACCTCAGGTGTTTGATGTTTTGTCTGAGAGAGAATTGAAAGGTTTTGAATGAATTATGCTAATGAATTTTGTGGGCTTTTATTTTTGAACATACCCTTCAGTATTTTCTTACATATACATCCATGTACAAATTCTGTAGACTTTATCCAAGCAGTCATTGTTTAGGTTCCTCCACTTCCTTTGATCTATTTGATAAAAGAAAAATGAACTTTTACTTTGAGAGAGGAGTTATTTTTGGATTAAGGAACCAAACAAATAAAATGATATTAGTCGTCACCACTCACTCTATGATGATGCTCACAAGTGAGAAGTCCCCAGATCACGACACGTAGCGGATAACGTGTCCCGGGGACTACGGAGCAGGTATAAGTAATTAAGTATGATGCATTGGGGACGTTCCTCGGGACCTCGTCTCCGAGAACGCATCCGACCTTTTGGAGACATCGCTGAGTACTTTCCATATTCACCTAGCAAACAGTCAACAGCTCGTCTCCGAGCAATCTAGCGAGTTTCCTTAGCTTCCTTGCCCGTCTCCAAGCTGTCTGACAGACCGAACTTTCTCGGCCTCCCGGCTCGTCTCCGAGCCCTCTGACATGACCGAGCTTCCTTGTCCTCCCGGGCCGTCCGACAGGCCGAGCTTCCTCGGCTCCCCCGATCAACCGAGAGCGCGGAGCCCAAGCGTCCCCGCAACGTCTCCGCGTATCTCGCCAAACCGAGATATCTGCCACCCTAGATTCCACGTCCTGTGCTGGCGCGTCCACCTATTAATGGACATATCCCGCCTGTTCCCCGCCGAAACACGAAGACGCGACCGCGCAGATCCGTCTTGCCTGAATTTCGGGGCAGATGCTAATTGGTACTATCCGTCCACCTTTCCGAAAATACTAAGTTGATTTATGACACCATATATCGAAAGTTTAAACGGATGCGGCCGATGTAGCAGACTTCGTCAGATACCCCTTCGTTTGAGGGATTTTTGATTGTGGGGACGCTCTTTCTTGCAGGCGCAAGCTCCTGCAGTTAATTACGCTGCCGCATCGAGGTAACCACTTTCTCCTTCTCCAGATGGTCACTTCATGTCGTGGGTGTTTGTTTTGTTTTTTGGTTGCCCGTGAGTTGTATACGGAGACTAATTTATGTTGTCGCCCGTAGGGCGTGGATTAGTCCAAATCCGTATCTTCTTAGATTTGGGTTTGGGAGTTGGGTTTAAGAATACGTTAGTCTCATTTGGGACTAAGATCAACTTAAACGTATGTTAAGGATACGTTAGTCTAATTTTAGACTAGGATCAACTTAACAGGATCATTTAAATCCAACAAAAGAGCAATTGGGCTCTATTGTTTAGTTTAGGGACATTGCGGTCGATTACCAGTTTAAGGACATGGTGGTCCATTATTAGTTTAAGGACATCTCGGTCCAAGGTTAAGGATATCATAGTCTGTGAGTTTAAAGACCTCATAGTCAGGGTTAAGGACATCATAGTCCGTGAGTTTAAAGACCTCACAGTCACGGTTAAGGACATCATAGTCCGTGAGTTTAAAGACCTCACAGTCAAGGTTAAGGAGATCATAGTCTATGGGTTTAAGGACCCCATAGTCCAGTTAAAGACGTCATAGTCTATGAAATGTATGGTTGTCGGGACCCGTCACCTCTCTGAAGACGTTGAAGGATTACAACGACATATATCAGAGGGGTTCAGAGATGTACCCTTGAACCGATGTGGGTTGAGAGACCTGTAGTCCAATTGGGACTAAGATCTATGGTTTATGAGCATATGAACTCAATTAATCTGAATTGAGAATTTATGGCCAATTTGGGCTAAATCCATTCAATTACAATGTTCAACATTTTTTTTGAGTTGTTAGATGTTTGTTTGAGCCCAATCCCTTTAAAAATTCTAAGCATTGGTTTGGTCTCTGACAATGTTTTGTCTTTAGTTGAATGCTGTGCATTTATCATAGCTCCAGGCTTATTCAAAGAACAGTTTGTGCGCATAAAATCATGTGGCGTACTTGGCACTAGCGCCAGTCGATGAGCGCAGTGCGCTATGGTTAAAGCGCTAATGCACTTAGCGCTTTGCGCCAGATATGAAGAGCGCTGATGCGTTTAGCGCTTTGCGCTAGATGCAGAGCGCTGATGTGCTGTAGTTGAAGTGTTGAGGCGTTTGGTGCTGGTGCCATATAACAAGCGCAAAGCGCTTATAGTAATGCAGCGCACACGTGAGGAGCACGTGGTGCGCTTAGCGCTGAGCGCTAGCCAATGAGCGCAGTGCGTTGTATTTGAAGCGCTACGACACTGCAGCGCTTTGTGCTAGATGAATAGCACTAAGGCACTTTTAAATTAGGAGAGCTAAGGCTCTTCTTAGGTTAACTTTGCACCCTGAAAATTATCTTTTCTTTGATAAGAGACTTTGTCTCAAGATTCTAAGAACAAAGTTCTTAGTTTACAGGAGATATTTCAATCTCTTTTTGATGAAAGGCTCTGCCTTTATAGATCTGTGATTCTAAGAGAATTGAATAATTCTCCCCCCCTTTTATAATGAGATGTTCATAATCTCCTTTGTGAAAGACAATTTGTCTTATAGATCTATGATCTGTGAAAGAAGTAAATATTTCTTTTTATATTGAGACGATTTCGTCTTTCTATTCTTTTTTACCTTGAAAAGAATTGTATTCTTTTACCGAGAGCTTCTTCTTCTTCTTGAGATTTTCTCAAAGTTTATGGTGGGGTTCCTCCTTTTTTGAGACTTGAATTCTCGAGGCCTTTATATAGGGAAAGATGGTTTGTTCAATCAGTTAAGAAGATCTTTTCTCCAATTGATTTAGAGAATTTCCCATCGTTGGATTTTTGATCCAAAGGCTTCTGGTTTACAGAAAATAATCTTCTTGTTTTTTTACCAAGATTGGGAAATCTTTCCCCCTTACAGAATTTGTTCTGTATTTTAGTGATTTTTAATCACCATTAGATCATTGATCCAACGGTGCTCTGATTTACAGAGCACAATTTTCTTGTTTGGAAAGATTTTGAGAAATCTTTGCTTAACAGAATTTAATTCTGGTTAATTAATGATTTATCATTGTTATTAGATCTTTGATCTAACGGTGGGGAGTTTTTAGTTCCAGCGCTAGCGCTTATGCGCTCTGCCCATGGTGCACTACTGGGAGCGCAGCGCTCTTAGCGCTAGCGCACACGTGTTTTGCATGTGGTGCGCTACTTGTAGCACAGCGCATCTAGCGCTAGCGCCTATGCGCTTTGCACGGGTGCACTAGTTGTAGAGCAGCGCTTTTATAAAAGCGCAGCTTTAATTTAAATTTTGAATTCTGAACAGAGCTTTGCTCCAATTGGGAAAACAAATGCCCCCCACCATTGCGCTCACGGGACCCACACGTGGGTGCAGCGGTAGCAGCATCTCCACTCTTGGATCAACCGAGAAATTGAAACGGCGCTTATTGCCTATAAATAGGACCATTGGCCCTTGAGATGACTTCTGTTCATCTTCAATACTTCTTGAAAATTTATTCTCCTTCAGAGCGCAGCTCTTCCTCTTAAGAATTTTCTTAAGGACAGAACTATGTCAGATTTTTTAGGTAAAAGATTAAATCTTTTTGAAACATGTTTTAGGGTTTCACCCATTAGCAGAGCCTTACTCTTCATAGATCTTTGATATAAAGAAAATCATTTTTAGGGTCTTATTAACAAAGCTTTGCTCTTTTGGAATCACCAATCTAAAATGATCTTGCTTATGATTTCTTAATCCATTAATGGAGCTTTGCTCCTTTCAGATCATATAGAAGAACTCTTAAGAGTTTGTTCATGGATCTTGAAGATCAAATTGAAATTTTATTTTTGATGGATTATTCCATCATCTTCTCAGAGCAAGGCTCTTAGTATTTTCTTGAGGAATTTTATTCCTTCATCATTAGGCTTTGACAGATGTCTGTCTAGTGAAGAGCGCTGCTCTCAATGGGAGTTTTACTCCTCTCCCCGAGAGATTTCTCATTTAATGAGAATCAATTGAGGATTTCCTCATTTAATTGACAGTCTTATCAAATGATGAGACTGTCTTATTAATGATGAACTGTCATCTAGATTTTGTGGGTCCCCATTTGGTCCCTTCTTACTGTATTGCAGTGCGGTACAAATTTTAAAGTACCAAGCGTCAAAGTTTAAATTACAGCACCAAGGGTTGACTTCTGTTCTTTTTCGCGTAGGTGGCATGTCTTTCAACACTTTTTTTCGTTCATCCGCTCAGAAGGCGGATTTCCTGAGGCGCCCGTAGACCGGGAGGTTTTTGCGCTGATCAAAGATCATGACCCGGAGCACAAGAGTCTACATATATGGGGGAAATGGTATGATCACATTATCATGGGCCGACGAAGCTTTTCCTGGGCGACACCCTCGGAGCCTATTTCGGCGATCGCTTATGCAGATGCACCTCCGATAAATTACGCTGTGGAGGAGGTCAACTGGACTTCAGAAGGTCTCCTTCGGCCTTCTATGGCCGCGATACCCATGCAGCCGCCGGTGGCCTTGGACATTCTAAGACGGCGCATTTGTCAAGGCGAAGCGCGCGCGTGGGGACAGCCATACAATGTAGGACTAACTCCCCGTCACCCAGCCGGGTATTTGCAGTGGGCTTGGTATATTTTATCAGCGAAGAAATCACAGTTGCTGAAGCTCAGATTGTATCTCGCCGTTTACGCTTCTTTGTTTCAATATTCCACACCTCCTACATGGTTGGTCAGGGCATTTCTGGAGCAGTGGAACATCCCGACCCACACCTTCCTCCTATCAGACCGAGAAGTCTCCATTTCTTTGGAGGTGTTTGCAGAGGTCTCGGGTTTACCCGTTAGGGGGGAACATTATGAGGAATTGCTTCCCCCGGATGAGTATATTTTCACCACCAAATCAGTGGTAATGGATCTTACTCCCGAGAACGCTGTTCAACACCAATTTCCGAGTTTGATCAAGGTGTTGAATATTTATGAGAACCTCTCTCTTGCATCCGAAGGTCGTGGAGTTAATTTTATGGCTTTTATCGCTGATTTTCTTTGCCCAGAAGTATTGAAGGAAGAAGTCGAGAAATTCGCCAGTCTTGACGACCCCTTCGGCTTAGGTTTGGGCAACCTGCCGGCGGCGGAGGCGGATCAGAAGAGCTTCTTTCTACCCGATACCCCGGTCATCCCTTTTGCAGAGCTGGTGACTCCTGGGATTGACGAAGAAACGTTCTTTTTAGGGTTTCTTGGGTTATGGCTGAGTTGGTTTGCGCTTCCCATGCACCCTCGCCGTATGAGGCCGTCCATCTTCTATCCTGCGCATCGGATGGTTGCTGGGATACAAGTAGCTGTAGGGATCGCTGGGTTAGCCCATGTGTATCACGGTCTCAGCTTGGCAGCTGATACCACTGAGCCAGGGGTGCAGTCAGTAAATTTCCCGATTCATTATTTCACGCCATGGCTCGAGTTGCACGTGCTAGGCGTCTTTGGCATCCACAAGAGGCCGGGTTTTTATGACAGGTGCAGGTTCTCTCGGATCATGCGACTGGTCGGCGCTTCTATTGTGACTCCGACGCAATGGGAAACCAGAGGCTTGCTTCTTTGCCCGCGCACGGTTGGAGCTGGCATGTCCTTTACTGATAAAGTTTTGACCGTCGGCCAGGAATCGGGGAAGACGGTGCTACCATTGCAGGATATATTTAAAGATGGGGCCTCCGTCTTGAAAACTCGGGAGATTCTTCATCTGTACTCTATCCGGCCGGGCTTTCTCGTATTCAAGATGAATGACTCGGCTTTATTTATGAGGTATAACCCGCATCGCTTCGCCCAGCAGTTAAGCTACAATCAGGGCGTCCCACTCGAGGCTTTCTTGGCAGAACAGGCTGCCACTGAAGAGGGTACTCGGAGCGCACTACATCATTTTATGCGCTTGAATACAGGGTCTAACTTCTTTATTAGCGAACCGAGTTGTGTTCCGCAAGCCCTGAATGTGTACGTGGCATGGTCCAACATTCGATGGGTGCCGTCATTAGGGAGGAAAAGCGATTTCTGCTTGATCGCAAGGGCGCAGTGCCGGCTAGTGATCGAAATGTTCCTTTGAAGCGACGGAACATTGTTCATCCTCTCTTGAGAGAGATCACTGCAGTTGAGCCCCCACACGTGCTAAGCCCTACGCACGGGTTGCCTCCATCCAGCGCGTCTGAAAAAGAGGTGGCTGTCACATCCCCCGAGTCGGACGTAGGAAAAGAAATTGGGACTCGTCGTCCAAAGGCGCCTACTAAACGCAAACTCGTGTTATCGGCCACTGGCGCTCGTCCTCAGAAGAAAAAGAAACAAGTACTTTCTTTGGACACTATATTAGGCTCGACGCCCCTTGCTCTGTCTAGCGAAGGCTTTAGCGAATATGGGACCAATGAGGGTTTATTTGGGACGCTCGATGATACCAATTTGGAGGCTGCCATCAAAGCTTCCAAACAGTCAGCCATCCTCGAAAAAGAACTGGCTGCCCTTGCGCAGTCAGGTATACTTCACCCTTATCTCTCCGCTGTTCATCATTTTTTCTTTTTTTATTATGCTTTGACTGACGTCCGTTGTTTTAATAGGTGCCTCCACAGAAGAAGCCATTGCTGCTTCGCTTAAAACCCTCGGAGAGGAGGAAAGGCTTCGCGCCTCATTGCCAACAGAGGTTTCGCTTGAACAACTAATGACGGATGCCGTAACGGTTCTGGAGGTAACACCTAACTCTGATGATAATGTCCCCTTGGCGGAGGTCCTGAAGAAGCCTTTCCTCCCTGTCAAAACCGAAGAGCGGCTCAAAAAGCGGGTGACAAGGGGAAGGAAGCGATCTTCTACAGTCACTAGCTCTGGGCCAAAGAGGGGGAAGAAGACCGCTACTAGTCCGCCGGAAGGCGGTCTTCTTTTTCCTGGTTCATCTGCCGAGGAAGCTGCATAATTGGCTGAGGCTATAAGACGCTCACAGGATGAATCCGAGAATGTAAGGATACCAAAGAAGCCTTATCCTGCCGTCATCTTTTACGAAGATCCTCCATCGATACGGCGGATATTCATAGGTCCTTTAGAAGGAGGGGGCAAGAGAGCCCTCAAGCAGGCTGTCTCAGCCGACGCTGAAGATGCACTTTCGTTGTGGACCGGTGGCCACGAGTCTACCCTCGAATCTCGGCGAGCATACCTCCTGAGGAAGGAGCGTCGGCTTGAACAAGCCATACTAGAAGCTCCTCTGCGCATTGGTACACTTATATATCCTTTTGTAGTATTTTGCACTGCTTACACACACATACACACACACACACACACACACATCCTTATCCTCGTGCAAACTTTGTAGGGACTTCGCTGATGGCAGAGGATCTGAGTCCAAGTCGCACCCTGACTATGGATTCTGCAAATATCCCCTATGAGACACTCGTAGGTGTAGAGGGGATTGCCACGGTTGCTATTCCTGCTATAGAACTTCCACTGACGGCCTCCGTCCCTTCCGCGCCCGTTGGCCCTGAAGAGATGCCTTTACCCGTCGTAGATTTAATGGACCTTTCCGGTGACGGCCTAAAGGCGATGGAACAAGTGACTGAGATTACCGTTCCCGAAGTGGCTGCTGTGCCTCAACCAGCAAACGTTTCCGGTGATGTGCCTGATGGTATGGAGGAGGCTGCTGAGGCTGCTACCCCCCTGTTCAAAGCGGGAAACGTATCGAAGGTATTATACCATACTTTGTTTTAAACGATACTTCGATTATCTGAACCTTCCTTGTCTTTTTCAGAGCTACGAGGCTTGGCAGCGTCCATCGCTGGCCTGTATCCCAGGAAGTCTTTCCAGCGTCTGCTGGAACTGGCTGCTCCACAGGCGATATCCCCTCAGCGCATCATTTTATCTTCCGGACAAGGTTAGCATTGTTCGCTCCTTTCTCGGTATTGTTACTTCTTCATATAACAATGTTCATGTCTTCTGTAGTTCTGGAAGCTGATGATGAGGTTGAGGTCCTCGATGGGCCTGGGGATCTTCCAGACTCTTCTTGTATAAACGTGGGTAAGTAAAGTTTCGACGCTTTTGCATCTGTCCTCTGTTTGCAACCTTCACTGATCATTTATCGATCTCTAACAGCTCTGCCTACTTTTACCCCGTTGGAGACTCGCATTCTTATGCTGTTGGCCCTTATGCGCTGCGTGCATCCGAACGTATGGCCAAGTTAAGCCTTCACTCTTTGTTATCATTGATCGAAGACCTTCGTGTTGGTAGCTCGTTCACGGCCGAAGAATTTGCTGCTGAAGCCAACGTTTCTCTCCCCTTTCTTGCCACTTATCACAGTGAAGCATTGGTGCAAGTCTGGGTCGAATTCTGTCGTCGAGTGGAGGCTTGCTTGTATAGTCTTGAATGCACGCGCCTTCCTTCGGAGGTGGTGGCTGCGAAGACAAGTTTGCAGGGGTTGATTAAGCGGTATTCCGCTAATACGCTTTCCTGTGAAAAGAGGCTCCGCCGAAAGTTCTCAGAGAGGAAGCTGGCTTCAACCGCGCTCGGGGAGCTTCAAGCCGAATTTACAGTTAAGACCACCCACGCATATGAACTTTGGCAGAAGCTTCAAGCCGCAATCAAGGACATGGTGGCTGTTGATAAAACTGTTATTTTTATCCGGACGATGGTTGATGCTCATAAAGCTACTGAGCAGGAGATTGAAGGCCGGCTTGCCTCACATCAGGCCCAACAGTCGGAAGCGGAGGCCCGTCTCGCAGCCATAGTCAATTTTGAAGCAGAGACCCAAGAAAGGAAGGATGAACTGATGAACCTTTTGAATCATCCGCCAACTTGAAAGATGTATTATATTATTTTTTATTCTGAAAATATATTCTTGATTCTTTCATAAATTGTACTTTGTATTCATTTTGATTCATGAATAAAAGACATATTTTGCTTCATGATGGTGTGTCCATTTTAGTAAATGCATTTTGTGGATAATATATTTTAATCTCCTTGTAGGACAGCGATGGCTTAGGAGTCAGGTTAAGATCTGCCTCCTAAGGCTTTTCAACTTTATGAGCCGTGAGGGTCTTATAAAGGTATTTCTCCCTACGGGTCGAGAGAATCCTGTAGGTGTAAATCTCCTTAAGAATCGTGAGAATTCTTAAGTGTGTTTTCTCTTGAGAGTCGTAAGGATCTCACAAGAGAGTTTGCTCCCTTACGAGTCATGAGGACCCGTAAGTGATTGGTGAGGTTACCATTATCTGCATTTCGCGGAGTCAGGAGTTGCTCTGGATGCTTCCCACGGGGTCGGTTTGACATAGCCGTGTTCTGCGAGGACCAAGCTCCGCTCTGAACGTTTTCCACAGGGTCAGGATTGACATAGGCCGTGTTCCACGTGATCAGGAATTTGCTCTGGATGCTTCCCACGGGGTCGGTTTGACATAGCAGTGTTCTGCGAGGACCAGGCTCCGCTCTGGACGTTTCCCACGGGGTCAGGATTGACATGGGCCGTGTTCCACGTGGCCAGGAATTTGCTCTGGATGCTTCCCACGGGGTCGGTTTGACATAGCCGTGTTCTGCGAGGACCAGGATCCGCTCTGGACGTTTCCCACGGGGTCAGGATTGACATAAGCCGCGTTCCAAGAAACCAAGATTTTTGCTCTGGATGGTTCCCATGGGGTCTGATTGACATAGCCGTGTTCTGCGAGGACCAGGATATGGTCTGGACGTTTCCCACAGGGTTGGATTGACATAAGCTGCGTTCCACGAAACCAGGATTTTGCTCTGGATGCTTCCCACGGGGTCTGATTGACATAGCCGTGTTCTGCGAGGACCAGGCACCGCTCTAGACGTTTCCCACAGGGTCAGGATTGACATAGGCCGTGTTCCACGAAACCAAGAATTTGCTCTGGATGCTTCCCACGGGGTCGATTTGATATAGCCGTGTTCTGCGAGGACCAGGATCCACTCTGGGCATTTCCCATGGGGTCAGGATTGACATAGGTCATGTTCCACGTGACCAGGAATTTGCTCTGGATGCCTCCCAGGGGGTCTGATTGACATAGCCGTGTTCTGCGAGGACCAGACTCCACTCTGGACGTTTCCCACTGGGTCAGGATTGACATAGACCGTGTTCCACGAAACCAGGAATTTTCTCTGGATGCTACCCACGGGGTCTGATTGACATAGCCGTGTTCTGCGATGACCAGGCTCCGCTCTGGACATTTCCCACGGGGTCAAGATTGATATAGGCCGTGTTCCACGAAACCAGGAATTTTGCTCTTGATGCTTCCCACGGGGTCTGATTGACATAGCCGTGTTCTACGAGGACCAGGCTCCGCTCTGGACGTTTTCCATGGGGTCAGGCTTGACATAGGCCGTGTTCCACAAAACCAGGAATTTTGCTCTGGATGCTTCCCACGGGGTCTAATTGACATAGCCGTGTTCTGCGAGGACCAGGCTCCGCTCTGGACGTTTTCCACGGGGTCAGGATTGACATAGGCCGTGTTCCACGAAATCAGGATTTTTGCTCTGGATGCTTCCGACGGGGTCTGATTGATATAGCCGTGTTCATCGTTTTCGAAGCACAAGGGGAGGTCATCCATATTCTCGGGCTCTTCTGCTGACAGCGTTATCGCGTGGCAGGTACGAGATCACTTCCAGGACCCACATTGATCTGGTTCCATTCTCGCTGCATACGGGGCTTTCGGTTCATACTTCTGCGGCGGGATTACCCTCCAACTGCTGGATAGAGCGAACCTGCCGAGTTGATATTAGTCTTCAACCCAGTTCTT
The DNA here is from genome assembly GCA_030015575.1 of Agapanthus africanus. Lineage (NCBI taxonomy): Eukaryota > Viridiplantae > Streptophyta > Magnoliopsida > Asparagales > Amaryllidaceae > Agapanthus > Agapanthus africanus. The sequence goes on from JASDDO010000029.1 coordinate 412,473,635, forward strand.
GAAGGTGAAGCAGTCTGAGAGGATGCCCTATTGCTTGGTGATAAAAGCAATAGTCTGGGTGAGAGACCTCGTCTGCTTGCTTGGGATGCTTGGACTCCGGGAGTGTCATCATCTAATGTTTCATTACAAGATTAAATATCTTCTTTGTGTTGTCTTGATGAGAAGAATATTCTCGCCCCATCTTCTTTATAAGAGACGGATCTCGGCTGCTCGATTCTTGATCGTGTGGGTTCTCAGACCTGTTATGCTGCTGTCAAACGTTTTTCCCGTTCTTTGGTTTCTTTTTGCCTCTGCGCCGGGTCTTTTGGCGACGAGGAACACTGTCATTCTCAGCGGCCTGTTGAAGGAGGTGCTGCGTCCTGGTTTTCTCGTAAATGGTCATTTCGCGGTTATGGTCATCCCGGACCTTTTGACCCGCTTCCCTTATTAGGTTGTCGATCCGTTCTTCAAACGACGGACTTGGTATTTTCACAACGGGAGCTCGTTTTGGTTCAGGGTTAGTATCTTCCCACATAGCATCTCTTTCTTCATCGAAGTCATGTATGACGTAGCAACCGCGGAATCGCTCTCGTTCCTTGGATTGAACATACCCAAGCCCGACCGTTTCCATTCTCCCATTGGGCAACTTCTGCTGAGTTCCGGGGACGTTCCAGATCCTGTTGTAAAACCGAGCTTGTCAAGCAGTCTGTTTGAAGGGTATGCCTTGACGCCTCAACAGCCTTTTTAATCCTTCTGTGTAGTATCTGGGCAAACGGATAGACTGAAGCCTGTCAAGCGTAGAATCAACGCCGTGCCAGATTTCTTTCTCCACTTTGGTTTCCCCAGATCGGTTTAATAGGATCGCCTTTTCACCCTTTCGCCTGGGGGGGACATAGAATGTCTGCAGTTCTTGCACACTATAAGTTTCAAGTGAATCGAGCTCTTTGTAATGCTCTTGTGGAACTATGGCAACTTGCAAACTTTGATCTTCATCGGTGAAGGTTTGTATCGATTGCCGAGCGGAGAATACAGCATTGACCTTATCTTTCGAGTCGCTGCCGAAGACCAACATAGGGGTGGACGGTCCCGACTTGTTGCATTGGGGCGGCCCTGAATAAACTATTTCTTCTTCGTTCTCGGTGTCACTCCCGAAAACCGGAATAGTGGTGATAGCTTTGTTCTTGTCCTCCAGTTTGCGACATCTTTCTGTGTCTTCGAAATCAGGCAGGAAGTATTTGGCATCCTCATATTTGCGGACTTCGTTCACAGAGAATGGGTTTAGTTCTCCTGTCACAGTGTACTCGAGACCATCCTTGAAATATTTCATACACTGATGTTGTGTAGAAGAGATGATGTTGTACTTGTGTAACTAAGGCCGGCCGAGCAAAGCGTTATAGCAGGTCTTAGCGTCAATGACGTGGAATTTAATGTCAGTGACTAGCAGCCCAAAGCGCAGCATCAGTATCACAGACCCGAGCGTCCGTGACGACTGGGAGTCAAAACCGGAGATGGTGATTTTGTCACGAGCGAGGTGTTGAACGCTCATGCAAATTTCCTTCAACACTCTTACATTGAGGAGATTAACGGAGGACCCATTGTCCACCAGGATTTTGCCTATTTTGATATCATGACAGTATCCGGAGACATAAAGAGGGCGGTTATACTCACACGTCCCGAGGAGAAGATCTTCATCGCCGAAAGTGATATCGGCTGTGTGTACTTTTTCCAGCTCGTCCTTCATCTTTTCTTCGGCGATGAAAGCTTAGAATTGTTCAGGCTCCTGGAACGCCTTGATTAGCGAATCTCTTGCTTCCTTAGATAGCAGAAGGGTGTCGAGAATGCTTAGTTGTGAGGGGATCTTCCTCAGGTGTGCCAGAACGTTGTAATCCATCTAACTTTTCTTGGGCGAGTCCTTGGCTGTCAACTCTTTGACGGCTTGGTCATCAAGAATAATATCCTCAGGGACATTTTCTTTCCCCTTATCTTTTCTATTTAACCCACTGTTCGAGGATCTGAGATTCTTTTCGGGCAGTGTACGATTGTGCAGCTAAATATTTTCACAGGTCTTCGGTTGTTCCTCTTTTCCCGAGGTGGATTCTTTGAAGAGAGGGCCGAGAGTCATTTCTTCGTCAGAGTCGCTCCCGAAGGTGAGAACTTGCGATCCCCCAGCGTTGACCATGTGACAGTTGCTGGTAGTTCTTTTATGCTCCTCGGTCGTGTTTCCTTGCTCCCGACGAGTTTGGCGTTTCATCCGCTTGAAATGTTGTCGGTGAGTAACATATCCCTGCCACCATCTTCTAAAAGTGTTGCACTCTTCGGTGGGGTGCGCAATCTTTCGATGGTATAAGCAGTAGCTAGGATGTATATTCGCTTCATCAGGAGTGTTTCCTTCAGAGGGTGGCAGCTTCATTCCCATCGATATGGCTTTAGCAAACTTTTTCTTCGTTTTAAGCCTGCTCTTGTCTGTCGCGGGGATGCCTCGGTCTGGTTAGGGTACCTCAACCCTTTCATCCAGTCGCCGGCGTTTGTCCTTTTCAAATATGACCATCCCGCGCTCTCGATCGGCTTTGCTTTTCGAAAAAGCTTCGTTCAGGAATGCATCAATCATTTCGTCTGATGGCCCTAAAAGTTCCGGCTCAGGATCTGCCCCCAGTTTCTCTACGTAAGGAGTTTCTTCATCTTTTATTGACGAGTGGGAGATCACATGGCAGCTTGCCACATAATCTTCAGGCTCATCCGACGAGTCTTCTCCATTGTCATCATCTCCGTCCTCAAGGACGTGGCTGAGAAATTCTTGGAGTGTGACTGGGGTTCGCGCGTTCTGGTTATATTCTTCCAGCGCGTCGATATATTTTTGCAGGTCCGTGCGCTCGTCACTAAGCTTCACGGGCTTTTTAGTCTTCTTCTTTTTCTTCGAAGACTTCGACGGCTGGGTGTGAGTGCTTTGACTATCACCACCAGTTTTTGGAGTTGGGGGCGGTTTTAGCATCCCCTCGATGATCTCGGGTTCCAGTGGATTTTTCCACCTGATCGACGGGCATGTTTGGAGATCCTTCAGTATTCTTTTAGTCTTGGATGAAAGAATGACCTCCCATGGAGCTTCTTCTACGGAAGAACATGATGCCCCCGGTGTGTCCGTCTTCTTGGGAGCATGTGGCTGCGGGGGTTCACCTTCTAATTCTCGGACAGCGCAAACTTTCCCTGTTGGTATTGGTCTTCGATCTAGCCTTTAAAGATGAAGCAATCTTCAATTGGATGGCTTACCGTTTGATGGTAGGGGCAATAATTGGGACTATTAGTCTTGCCGGGTTGCAACGGTCGTTTTGGATTCGGTAGATTAATAACCCTGTTGCGCACTGCTAGCTCGAACAATCTCTTCGTTTTGTCCCGGGGGAATGAATAAGGGCGCTTCATTTTCTCATTATAGTATCGCCGTCTCTTGTCTAGGCGATCAGTTAGTTTTAGGCCATTGGGCCGCTATTGAGTATTCGCGACGAAGGTCACTTTCCCTTTGCCCTTTTCGTTCCGTGGTTCCGGCTTTGAAGAAGGCGGTCTATGACCCATCTGGTCTATTTGGGCCAGTTTGTCGATCAAGGCCTGGAACGTGGTCGACTTGAAGAACATCATGAATTGGGAAATAGTTGCTTGAGGGTCAAGAGTGCCCATGAACATGCCCACTGCCGGCGCTTCCTCGATGCGTTGCTCACATTTTGACCATAAATTTCGCCATCATATTGCGTATTGCACCCACGTTTCACCTGGCCTCACCCTGGCAATGATCAATGCCGTTATTGGGGTGCGTTCACTAGCACTCGCGAAACACTGGGTGAATAGTAACTCCATCTCTGCAAAAGTCTTGACGGAGTCGTTTGGAAGTTCAGAATACCACTCGAATACCGTCTCCGATAAGCTACCAACAAACTGGCGGAGCAGAAGTTTATCATCACCCCCGGCGTTGCCGCACAAGGCTCTGAATTGAGCGACATGCTGATATGGATTCCCCGTCCCTTTATATACATGAAATTTAGGGATCGTATATCCCGGCGGGTACCTTATTTGGTCATACCAGCCTAGATAAGGTCGTCCAGTCTTAACGATCTGTCCAGCCGCTTCGTTTGCCTGGTGAGCTCGTATTTGCTGAGTAATGTAATCATCCAGAGTGGCCTTGGAGATGGTCTCCTCTTTGGTTGCTGAAAGAGGCCGAGGAGGGTTTGATGTCTCCCCTCTGTCGTCTTCAACAATGATCGGCGGGTCTTCAGCTGGAGGTTCCGGCTGTAACATCATTCCAGCCATGTCTTGGAACAAAAGAGCCATTCATTTTATATTGGTTGCCTGCTCCGCAGCCTCTTTTTCTTTCCTCTCGAGCATTCTTCGGAGGAACTCGGTATCAGTTTCTTGTTCTTAACGCTGCTCCGAGGTCTCTGGATTTTCTTTTGGCCCAGTGAGTGTGGCCATTGCAGTCAGCATCTCCTGAAGTTTCTGCTGCTGTTGTTCCTGAGCCTTCGTTATTGATCGGGTAAGCGGTCGATGACCCGTAGAAGCACGGCTTTCTTCTTTTCCGGAAGCCATATAAACTGTATGTATTACCATGCCCCCGGACTTGGGGCGTTTAGATTCAACGTCCTTGCGGTTTGCCGCGTTCACAGAGGCTTTCTCTGGCATCCTTCTCTTGTGAGCAGTTGAAGTCGAGGGAGCCGTTGCAGCGGGCACCCAGACGGATGACGTCTTCTGTGGTACCATGAGATGGCTCTTTTCTTGCTGAGCTTTGGGCTTCTTTGGCCGGAGAGAATAGTCCTGGTTAATCACCGATTCCTGGACCTGTCGCCAGACTTTATAAATTTTGAAAGACAACCGTTGAGGGGGCTGCTCCGTCTTCCTTTCCGTAGTAATATCCATAGGTGGAGGAGATCTCTTCAGCACGGCAGTCGGAGAGTTCTTGCGAACCCTCCTAAGCAGTTCAAAGTTGTTCCCAGTTGGAACAGCAGCATTGATTTCCACCATGGGAGCTGGCGGAGTTAGTCCAGAAGGGGAGCTGCCCCTAGCCTTCTTTACTCGGCGCCAGTGATGACGGCGAGCATGTCGTGCAGATGGGATTGTCTCAGCTATAGGGGTGACTCCCTCATACCCCCTGTGTTGGTCAGAAGTTGTCGTTGTCAGCCTATTAAAGACTGATGTCCGCTGAGTGGGGATGGCCAACCTATCGAAGGCAGACCTCCAAGTAGAGGAAGCAACCTTGACGATTTCGCCTGGAACAGGAGCTCGAATAGTCAGCCTTGTGAAGACCGACCCTTTGACAGGAGAAACCGCCTTGACGACTTCGAGAGCAGGGATGGCTATCTTTTTTGGGATAAGCCTTTCTGGTATCGCGGGCTTCTTTATGGGCCCAACAGAGCTTTGGCCCAGTCTGTCAAAGACCGAGGCGTTGAGCTGGACAACCTGTTGAGAGGGGCCGCAGTAGTTGTAAGCCGATCAAAGACCGACTTCTTCTGAGATTCTTGTGATAGTACAGGAGCGCTGAAGCTCGTTGGCGGGAGCATGGTCCCGAAGAACAATCCAGTGGTGGCCTGAGTGACCTGTTCCACCGGCATAGCGAAGATGGAGGCCGTATGGGGCCCGTAAATCACTCCTCCGGACGGGACGGAGCGAAAGTTGCAGTTGCAGTTAGCGCAGGTTGAAGCCATTGATCTTCTGTTTTCTGCACGGAGCAAGACACCAAATCTAGGTACCTCGAATCCAAGGGCAACCATATCAAACCGTGATTCGTTCACGAACATGACACACGAAGTATGGAGTGGAAAGAGGAAAAGGTCCCACCGGGTGTGCCAGAATCTGTTCCCCGCCGAAACACGGAGACGCGACCGCGCGAGTCCGTCTTGCCTGAATTTCGGGGTAGATGCTAATTGTTGCTATCCGTCCCTCTCTGAAGATGTCAAGTTGATTTATGACACCATGTATCGAAGGTTTAAACGGATGCGGCCGATGTAGCAGACTTCGTCAGATTCCCTCTCGTTTGAGGGGTTTTTGATTGTGGGGACGCTCTTCCCTGCAGGCGCAAGCCCCTGCAGTTAATTACGCTACCGCATCGCGGTAACCACTTTCTCCTTCTCCAGATGGTCACTTCGTGTCGTGGGTGTTTGTTTTGTTTTTTGGTTGCCCGTGGGTTGTATTCGGAGACTAATTTATGTTGTCGCCCGTAGGGCGTGGATTAGTCCAAATCCGTATCTTCTTAGATTTGGGTTTGGCTTTGGGTTTAAGGATACGTTAGTCTCATTTGGGACTAAGATCAACTTACACATATGTTAAGGATACGTTAGTCTAATTTTAGACTAAGATCAAAATAACATGATCATTTAGATCCAACAGAAGAGCAATTGAGCTCTATTGTTTAGTTTAGGGACATTGCAGTCGATTACCAGTTTAAGGACATGGTGGTCCATTGTTACTTTAAGGACATCTCGGTCCAAGGTTAAGGACATCATAGTCCGTGAGTTAAAGACCTCACAGTCAGGGTTAAGGACATCATAGTCCGTGAGTTTAAAGACCTCACAGTCAGGGTTAAGGACATCATAGTCCGTGAGTTTAAAGACCTCACAGTCAAAGTTAAGGACATCATAGTCCATGGGTGTAAGGACCCCATAGTCCAGTTAAAGACGTCATAGTCTATGAAATGTATGGTTGTCGGGACCCGTCACCTCTCTGAAGACGTTGAAGGATTACAACGACATATATCAGAGGGGTTCAGAGATGTACCCTTGAACCGATGTGGGTTGAGAGACCTGTAGTCCAATTGGGACTAAGATCTGTGATTTATGAGCATATGAACTCAATTAATTTGAATTGAGGACTTATGGTCAATTTTGGCTAAGTCCATTCAATTACAATGTTCAACATTTATTTTTGAGTTGTTGGATATTTGTTTGAGCCCAATCCCTTTAAAAATGCTAAGCATTGGTTTGATCTCTGACAATATTTTGTCTTTAGTTGAATGCTGTGCATTTATCATAGCTCCAGGCTTATTCAAAGAACAGTTTGTGCACATAAAAGCATGTGGCGCACTTGGCACTAGCGCCAATCGATGAGCGCAGTATGCTATGGTTAAAGCGCTAATGCACTTAGCGCCAGATATGAAGAGCGCTGATGCGTTTAGCGCTTTGCGCTAGATGCAGAGCACTGATGTACTATAGTTGAAGCGTTGAGATATTTGGCGCTGGTGCCATATAACGAGCGCAAAGCGCTTTTAATAATGCAGCGCACATGTGAGGAGTACGTGGTGCGCTTAGCGCTGAGCGCTAGCCAATGAGCGCAGTGCGCTGTGTTTGAAGCGCCACGGCATTGCAGCGCAACGGCATTGCAGATGAAGAGTACTAAGGCACTTTTAAATTAGGAGCGCTAAGGCTTTTCTTAGGTTAACTTTGCACCCTGAAAATTATCTTTTCTTTGATAAGAGACTTTGTCTTAACATTCTAAGAACAAAGTTCTTAATTTATAGGAGATATTTCAATCTCTTTTTGATGAAAGGCTCTGCCTTTATGGATCTATGATCCTAAGAGAATTGAATAATTCTCCCCCATTTTATAATGAGATGTTCATAATCTCCTTTGTGAAAGACAATTTGTCTTATAGATTTATGATTTGTGAAAGAAGTAAATACTTCTTTTTATATTGAGACAATTTCGTCTTTCTATTCTTTTTTACCTTGAAAAGAATTGTATTCTTTTACCGAGAGTTTTTTCTTCTTCTTGAGATTTTCTCAAAGTTTATGGGGGGTCCTCCTTTTTTGAGATTTGAAGTCTCGGGGCCTTTATACAAGGCAAGATGATTTGTTCAATCAGTTAAGGAGATCTTTTCTCCAATTGATTTGGGGAATTTCCCATCGTTGGATCTTTAATCCAAGGGCTTCTGGTTTACAGAAAATAATCTTCTTGTTTTGTTTACCATGATTGGGAAATCTTTCCCCTTTACAGAATTTGTTCTGTATTTTAGTGATTTTTAATCACTATTGGATCATTGATCCAACGGTGCTCTGATTTACAGAGCACAATTTTGTTGTTTAGAAAGATTTTGAGAAATCTTTCCATAACAGAATTTAATTCTTGTTAATTAATAATTTATCATTATTATTAGATTTTTGATCTAACGGTGGAGAGTTTTTAATTTCAGCGCTAGCGCTTATGTGCTCTGTCCATGGTGCACTGCCTGGAGCGCAGCGCTCTTAGCGCTAGCGCACACGTGCTTTGCATGTAGTGCGCTACTTGTAGCGCAGTGCATCTAGCGCTAGCGCCTATGCACTTTGCACGGGGTGCGCTGTTTGTAGAGCAGCGCTTTTATAAAAGTGCAAATTTAATTCAAATTTTGAATTCTGAACAGAGTTTTGCTCCAATTGGGAAAACACCGCCATTAATGTGGGGATAATGTAGGAACGTAACTGACGGTGAGGATCCCGCGCCGGCTCGTTCTACGCGACCACTATATAAACCCCTCTTTCAGACGACTCAGGTAACTCGAATCCATTCTAATACGTAGCTGCTCTGCCCTTATTACACGGTACTAATTTGATAGTCGAACGGTCTTACGGTGGTCACCCATCCCGGGACTTCTTTTGCAGATAGCTCGGCATCAACACCAACCTATTGAGATCCACACACTCAACCCTCAAACAGATCTCAGCCGCTCAAAACCGCTCGCTACCAGATAGACAGAGGACAACATCACAGCCTCCATCATTCTCCATATGAATGTGAGACATGGTTGTCATCTCCGCCTTTGGTTATGTTCTATTGGACTCAATCCTCATCTTAATCTTTTACGGATCTTCGCATCATTTGAGTCCATTTATTTCTTGGGCAATTGAACTTTGTATTGGACATTTAATTACTTAAGAGTGTAGGTTAGTAGGCCACATATCCATTCTTTAGGCCAGAAAGACTATAGTATTTTGTTGAAAATTGTAGATTTAATTTTTTAAGTGACAAGTAAAGATGGATACGAGTAGATACCGTAAATAAAATAGCACGACTGTCGAAAGCGGTATCTTCTTATACTGGATAGCCCGGTGTTACATTTCACCATCTATGTCTATGACACACAGCTTCATGAAAAGCCCACATGTATGGTATGATCGTATCGGATTTGCGAATCAGAATGGATTCTTTCCGATTCTCTCACTTATCGGAGTCATGAATCTCGATTTTCCTAATCAAATAAATAAAAAATAATTAGGAAACTTCTTGATTCGACCCGGTTCACAAATTAGATTCGCATATCTTGTTTGATAATTTCAATTGGTTTTTACATACAGTTTGGATTGATCATTTAAGTTGGTTTTTTATACGGTTTGGATCAATTATTTAAATTAATTCTTGGTTGAAAAAATTAGGGGCATTCTCTTTTTCCCTTGCAATATTGAGATGCTAGGGCTGATCATAGATTCATTTTTGCTTATATATATAATTTAATTAATGTTTCATCATTATTAGTGTAGAATTGTTTAATAATTCGTTTTGTTATTTATCTATTTGTATATGTATATTAATATATTAATTATAAAAGTTGATATAAAACGTAACCCATATCATAAGCTTTTTGGATAATTGCAAATCTGCGAATCCGGATTGTATCATATATTGCATTCATATCCGAATCTATATATGCCTAAGTACGGTAATAATGTTATCATCTAGCTTATATATATGAGTCAAACTATTAAGTTGGGCCTAAATTTATATGCCTAAGTACGATAATAATGTTATCATCTATGCTTAGTAAATTAGGGTATTCATGGGTAAATGACGTTAATTTGGAATTACATGTTGACGAAAGTGGGTGAATGCCCTCAAGTTGTTTGAGGTTTTGTGGGAGAGAACTGAAGCCAGTAAATAGCTAGTCCAGCTTGAGTAGACCCGATTCTTCTCTCTCTATTTTGTATTTCTTGATAATATCTAGCAAATGAAAATCAAACAGAGCTTGAGTATACCTGATTCTTCTTTCTGTTGCATATATTTCTTGATAATATCTGGCAAATGAAAATCAAAACACACAATAACTATGCTCATTGTTATGCATGAGATAGTTATTGACTTTGAAAAACAGAAGCATTCTCATCATTGTGCAGCTGAATGGATTTGAATGAATCATGAAGGTGAACTTTGCATGTTCACATTTTTTATCAAACCCTTCAATTTCCCTCAACTTTTTGCCTTCAGAATTTACGTGGACCTTATGCTAGTGTTCACTATTAGGTCTGCCCCCTTCCATTGATTCATTGTGCAAATATAGTTTTACTTTGACTGAGAAGTTAAACTTTGTGGCTGTGTCCAAGTACTTCACGTTTAGGTTACGTATTCATTCTTTAGGCTAGCAAGATTATTATAGGAATTTGTTATAAGCATAATGTACCAATGTTTACACACACACACCACTAAAATAAAGTTTTATTAATAATATTAACTTCACTGTATGTACACATAGCCGGTAAGATAATTATAGACGTGATTCATGAAAAAACGATTGTGATCGTATTAACCCCTATAAATCAGTATATCAATTTAACCGCATTAAAATAATCTTTTTAAGATTATCAAATAATGTTTAATAGTCTACATAAAATTATTTTAAACTAAATTATTATTATTAATTGTATGGTAACATAAAATGATATTACAATAATAGTAAATACTAAGGCACAATAGATATATTTGCCGTAACTAACATGCAGCAAGTAAGTACTTGTGTCGGATACGAACACAAATGATAATGCAGACAAGAAGCACAACATGACTTGATGCACGATCACGTCTGGAACTTGAGCCGGGTTAAATACTTGCTCGAGACGACGGTCACGACGACGATGGATTTAGTCATGGCGCACGGCAGCGAGGCGATCGGCGCGGCGACTGCGACTGCGGCTGGGACTCCCGCGATGAAACTACAGCGACGACAACGAGGTGATGGCGACGATGAAACGTTGCTCGGTGGTTGCTTGGCCGAGGGTGCGGCTGTGAGGTGAATGTGCGTCGGTCGACGGAAGGGCAGAGGAGATGGGTTGCAGAGAAGATGCTGAATGAGGATGAAGATGGCCGGAGTTTGGGGTCTCAGGGATGAAAGAGGTGGAGACGGTGGAGACGATGGAGACGAGGATAATGGCTGCTGTGGACGATGAGGTGTTGGGTTCTGGGTTGTTGGAGAGAGGAAGATGGCTGCGTCTAGGAGGAGGCACTCATGGTTAAAGAAGGGCGGCGATGGTGGTGGATTCGAGGTCGTGAGTTGAGAGAAGGTGGCTGCGTTGGGTTCTATGCCGGCGACGGTGAGGGTTGAAGGTTCGGCGAGATGAGGTTATTGGCAATGGATGAAGGAGAAGGATGGTGGGAAGATGGGTGCTTGCTGGTTGATGGCTTGAGGGTGCTCCGGCGACGACGAAGTCTCGGAGAAGAAGGGGCATGGGTTGATCGGTGGCGATTGGTGAAGTATAGGCGACAGCGATTGAGGATGAGGGTGCTCGGGTCTTGCAGAAGAAGAGATTTTGTGAGAGAGAGAGAGAGATGGATTGGGGTTAAATCGGATTAGGAAAATTTAGCCTAACCCCCCCTTTCTTTGCTTTGCTCAAAAACCCCCCACCCCCACCCCCAAGTACTAGTGTTTACAAGATCACACAAAGATTTCAATATCCAGCATATCCTTTTATATTTTAAACTATCAATATATAATATATAAATCTTTTGTTACTAATCCGATATTTGAAAATATAATATATGTATATTACAATAAGATATTACTAGATTTGAAAACAATTATTAAATGCTAATTATCATCTATTTAACAACCTAGATAACCATAATATATATTCTATCTAAAATATATATATATATATATATATATATATATATATATATATATATATATATATATATATATATATCTTTCCAAAACTATCGTACAAAAATTCACTGTTCGAGAAAAAAATATACTATATGAATATTTAGAAAAAAAATAGGTATTATGAGATTAGCAAGCAAATATTAAAACACCAATAAAATATTATAGCAACCAACAAACCATATGCTAATTAGAAAATAGCCTTAGGGATTATTTAATCTGACTATTATAGGTTAAAAGGCATGCGGGTCGGGTACAATATTATATCCATTCGAACTAGAAATCAAGGCAAAGGTAAAATACGGTTATTATGAATAACCATCCAAACAGCAAGTCATAATCCAACAACAAAGATAATATGAAGGGCCCAACGCACCTATTTAATATAACTGAATAACGTATGATCGTGCTAGAGTGTTACAGACGGTTCTTAGTATCTTGGTCATCACCAACATAACGGACGGGTGGAAGCAAGCCGTCACAACAGTGTATGGGTCGTTTCGCTCACATGATAGAAACGAATTCTGGGAGGAGATAAGGAGTATTAGGGCTAAATGGAGTCACCCTTAGGTGATAGGCGGAAATTTAACGTCATCAGGTACTTTAGTGAGAGAAGAGGAAGTCTGGATGATCGACAAGGTAGCAGGAACTTTAACAAACTTATTGATGACTTAAATCTTTTGGGGAGATCCCGATGCGAAACATGAAGCTTACCTGGTCTAAGCGTGGATTCAAGGCCAAATTAGCAAAGCTGGATCGGGTATTGGTGTCTCTGGAATGGGAACGGAGGTTTCCACTTGCAAGTGTAACTTCTTTACCTAAACTAACGTCTGACCACACTCCCCTGAAGTTGGCAACATTCAGTGATTCAAACCCCCACGTTAAAAGGAAATTCAGATAAGAAAAGTTCTGGAATCTCGATAATGAAGTTGGAGGTATTGTACGAGAGAATTAGCACTGGGCTACTGATGCAGAGTGTTTTTCGTCACCCTATTCAGATAAGAATGCGCGTCGCTTATCAGGTATATTACAGATTCCCCTGTCTGGGGTAGGCTGGGGTTTAATGATTGTGAGGATCCGAATCTCCGGCAGCCGTAGACTAAGCTGCTGTTAATTACCTCTCGCTTTTAGAACGAGAGAAGCTATGATTAACAAGTTAAACAGATCATGCGAACTCAATATGTAATATGTGTGTGTTGTGTTTGGGATCAAATTTGAGAATGTTTCGGGCATATCGGGTCTTCACAAAGTTTCTAACGGGAGAGGTGATGAGTGTATATATGTCAAGTGCACACGTAACAAGTGCGCACATGGTAAGGTGTGCACGTAACAAGTGCGCACCTGCCAAAACGCACACTTAGTAAGGTGCGTACCGAGTAAGGCGCGCACCTTACAAAGGGACGCACATGACAAGTGCGACCTGTTGAGGTGCGCATTTAGCAAGGTGCGAAGGAGTGAAAGGGGTCAAAGGGTTCCGAATGGGCCAAAAGGTCCAGCAAGATGCGCACTTAGAGCAGTGCGCACCTAACGAGGTGCGCATCTAGGCCGATGCGCACTTGGCTCAATGTGCACCCAACGGGGTGCGCGGCTAGCCAAATGGGCACCTAGCACGGTGCGCGCCTAGCACGTTGTAAGTAGGGTCAAAACCCAATGAAGTAACAGTCCAAAAACACCAAAGTTTTGACTTTTGAAAATCAAAAGGGGTTCTTTTTTCCTTTTTTGAGGCCTCCTGATGTGCACACTTTGAAAAAAAGAAAGGAGGAAGGAGAAAAGAACTTGTGCAATAAAGAATGGCTCAAAACTTAAGATTTTGTTTTTTGGGGAATTAAGATTAAGAGTCTTATTAGTTCTCAAATCATCATGTGGGGTCTTTTATAAGCTTATATCTTTTACATTTGGCCCCATAGCTTCTATAAAATTGATTTTTGCCTATTTAATTCTTTAAAAAAAACTAAAATAACCTTTAATCTCTTCGTTTTCTTCTTCTCTTTTTGGTCGGTCCCTCTTCATGTTTGGGCTTGGGCTTGGGCTCAGGCCTACTTGGCTTGGGCCGCCCATTTGGTTTTTGACTTTGATTTTGATTTTGATTTTGAACATGAATTTGATTTCTGATTTTTCCAATTGGGTGTAATTTTCTACCCAACAAAATGCCCCATCAATAAATGCACATCGCACATATGGATTGTATGCATGAAATTGATGGATTTTTGTGCTATATGGAGACTGATTTGGTTTGGTTCCCTTTTGACGATGTGGAGGTCGATGCTGCCCTTTTAGCGACGTGGACGATCTATAATGCCATTTTTGCGACGTGGACGGTTGGTGCTGCCATATTTGTGACGTGGACGGTCGGTGCTGCCATTTTTGCGACTTGGACGGTCGGTGCTGCCAGTCGGTGCTGCCATTTTTGCGACGTGGACGGTCGGTGTTTGATTTGACTTACTCCGCTTCTTGCAGTGTCAGGGATTGGATTTGACTTGCTCCGCTTCTTGCGGTGTCGGGATTGAAGTTGACTTGCTCCGCTTTCTGTGGTGTCAGGATTGGATTTGACTTGCTCCGCTTCTTGCGGTGTCAGGATTGAAGTTGACTTACTTCGCTTTCTGCGGTGTCAAAATTAAAGTTGACTTACTCTGCTTCTTATGGTGTCGGGATTGAAATTGACTTCCTCCGCTTTCTGTGGTGTCAGAATTTGAAGTTGACTTGCTTCATTTCTACGGTGTCGGGATTGAAGTTGACTTGCTTCGCTTATGCGGTATCGGGATTGAAGTTGACTTGCTCCGCTTCTGCGGTGTCGGGATTGATTTGTTTCCGAGGTGAAGTTTAATTCTACCGAGGAGGTCGTTGGTTGACTTGCTTCCAAGGTAGAGCTTGATTTCGCTGAGAAGGTCGTTGGTGTTGAATTGGTTGATCTGACTGGTTTTGGAGTTCTTGTTCGTTCCGCGGGACCTTTTGAGCTTGGAACCACTGCTACTGTGATTTAGATTTGATTTATTTGATTTCTGTCTTGTTTAGGGGAAATTTTGAATTTTGAGAGGAATTTGGAATTTGTTTAGCATCAATATCGCTATACTGGAATAGTGTCGGGAGTGACTCATCATTTGCCATGAGAGAATTTGGGGATTTTGGTTTTGGTTTGGCATCAATATCGCTATACTGGAATATGGTACCAGTAGTCAATCATCATTTGCCATGCCCGTTGGGAAACGATGGCTTAGGAGACGAGTTTAGGCCCCCGTCACCTAAGGCTTTTTAATTTTATGAGCTGTAAGGGTTTCATAAAAGCATTTTCTCCCTACAAGTCGAGAGGATCTCGTAGGTGCATTTTCTCCTTAGGAGTCATGAAGACCCCTAAGTGTGTTGCTCTTTTATGAGTCATAAGAATCTCACGCGGGAATATTCTCCTCACAAGTTCGAGAGGTCTTTGCAAGTGTGAGATTTGGAATTTGGATTTTTGTTTGGCCTTAGCATCGCTACACTGGGGTGTGGTACCAGGGACGAATCATCATTTTCCATGAGAAGACTTAGGATTTGGGTTTTGGGTCGGTATCAGCACTGCTATACTGGAATAGTGCCAGGAGCGACTCATCATTTGCCCTTGAGAAAACTTAAGGTTTGAGTTTTGGGCCGGCATCAGCACTGCTAACACTGAAGCGTAGTGCCAGGAGCAACTCATTATCTGCCGTTGCCCGTTAGTTAGCGATGGCTTAAGAGACGGGTTTAGATCCCTATCACCTCAGGCTTTTTAATTTTATGAGCCGTAAGGATCTCATAAAAGCATTTTCTCCCTACAAGTCGATAGGATCTCGCTGATGTATATTCTCCTTAGGAATCGTAAGGATTTCTAAGTGTGTTGCTCCTTTGTGAGTCGTAAGAATCTCACTCGGGGATATTCTCCTCAAAAGGTCGAGAGGACTTTGCAAATATATTTTCGTTTCCTTTTCACGAGTTTTTGCCCTTTCGGGTTTTCACAAACTCGCCGGCAGTCCTGCTGTTTTTACTCACGGAGCTCTTTCGGGTTTTCATCCATGCATGTTTTGCTTATGGACATACCTTTTTTTATTTATTATTTATTTATTTATTTTATATATTTTTTTGGTGGAGCTTCATCACCGGTAGGACTTCCGATTTAGTCTCGTTTGGTAGGACTTGTGAGAATTGGGGGTCGTTTACGCCTATGGATTGTATACAGTTTTACAGGATGTATGATCTAGACCGTAGGGCTGGTGTGTTCAATTGGTCTACGACTTAGAGCATTCACGCGTAGTATTTCTTGAGATATCAGCCATTGATGGGTAGCATAGGCCTTTCTTCTTTGGCATTTATCAGCTCGCAAGATTCTCCATCAAACACTTTCTCGATAACGTATGGCTCTTCCCAATTTGGCTCGAATTTTCTCTTGGCGTGTCGATTGAGGCTGATCGGTTTTTTGAGGACCAACACCAATTCTCCTTTCTTAAAAAGTGCGGAGACGGATTATCTTATCATAGGCCCGTGACATTTTGGCTCGGTACAGCTTCAGATTTTGCTATATTATGAGTCTCTTTTCTTCGAGGGCGTCAAGTTCTTCGAGCCGAATGAGAACGTTTTCCTCCTCCGTCAAATCGTGCTGGACGGCCATCCTGAGGTTTGGAACTTCGACTTCGAGGGGGAGGATTGCCTCCACTCTAAAAAGTAGTAAGTATAGAGTGGATTGAGTTGGAGTGCGGTGCGTGGTACGATATGCCCATAACGTCTCATGGAGCTTGAGATTCCAGTCTCTCTTATTTGCTGAAGAATTTTTCCTCAGGAGCCTGCATAGAGTTTTATTGAAGACTTCGGCAAGTCCATTGACTCTTGGATTATAGATGAAGAATATCTCCAGTCTATCGTGTGCTGAGTAGTGAACCTTGAGATTTTGAAGCTCCTGGAAGAAGGTCCGTTGTCAGAAATGATTCTTCTAGGTGTACCGAAGCGGTATAAAATATTATGCCGGAAAAATAACAAAATATCTTCTGTCTTGACTTCTGTTAGCGGGACAAGTTCAGCCTATCTGAAAAGTAGTCAGTTGCGGCCAATATGAACCGGTGGCCTTTGGATGACGGAGGATCAATTGGACTGTAGGGTGTTTTTCGTCACCCCATTGAGATGGGAATACGCGCGCGCTTGTCAGGCGCATTACAGATTCCCCCTGTCTAGGGTAGGCTGGGGTTTATTGATTGTGGGGATCCGAATCTCCGGCAGCCGCGGACTAAGCTGCCGTTAATTACCCCTCGCCTTTGGAGCGAGGGAAACTCTGATTAATGGGTTAAATTGGTCATGCGAACTCAATGTGCAGTGTCGTGTTTTGAAGGGGTTTTGAATATATCGGGGGTCCCGCTACCCGAATAGCGGACTGGGGGTTAAGAGGGCTAGCAGCTCCCTTGCGGGGTGCGGGGCAGCACCCCGACCCAAATTTTTTTAGAGGGACGGTGTTGTGGAGTGTGTGAGTATCTATATATATATACATGTATACATATATATATATATAAGGGGAAAAGCGCCCAAAGGACGCGTGGGGCAAGCGCCTCACGTGCCTAGCACGTGAGCGCTGGGTGCTTGAGTGCTGTGCGCTTTAAGCGTTGTGCGCTTGAGCACTGTGCGCTTAAGCGCTAACGCACCACATGTCTGACACGTGGGCTCTGGATGCTTGAGTGTTGTGCGCTTAGGCGTTGTGCGCTCAAGCACTAGCGCACCACGTATCCGGCATGTGGGCGCTGTGCGCTCGAGCGCTAGCGCACCACGTGCCCGGTACGTGGGTGCAGGGCGCTTGAGCGCTTGAGGCGCTAAGCGCTCGGGCGCTTGTGCGCCGGCGAGGAAAATGGAGGCTTTTAGTCCCAGAAATAGGATTTAAAATTCCAAAAGATGATTTAGAGTGGAGTTAAATTCCTAAGATGTTTTGGAGTTGATGAAAGGGGTTCTTATTTGGAGCCCTGGGTCTTCCCAAAAATGGGGTTCTCGGAGATGGGCCTCCTTCTTCCTCCTCTGTTGGCAGGATCTTGAAGATCAAGAGATGTGAGATTTTAAAAATCTCTTCTTTTTGAGATCTGATGGGAGATCTAAGTTCTCCTTTGTGGGTTTTATAGTGAAAAACTATTTAGTTTTGGAAAAAGAAGAGTAAAACTCTTGATTTAATTCAAAAGAAAGAAGAAGGTTTTAGAACCTTGAGGAAGGAGAAAGATGCACAAACCCTAGATTTTTTAGGGAATGAAAAGTCTCTGCTTTATTCATCATCATATTGCCTTATATAGGCTTACATGTTTACATATAGTCCCTTAGGTTTTACAAAATGGCATTTTGCCCATCCCATGGTCATGTGCCATTTCTTTTTGCACATAAACCATGGGCTTACAAAAAAATGGCTTTTATGACCATTTTGCATACATTCATGCACAAAAAATTACATCAAAATTATTCGTTACATGATTTTTATTTTGGTATGGCGGAAGGCCGGACGCTTCGTGTTCGGGCTCGACCCGGGCATTGGTCCACTTGCTTGGGCTTGGGCCCACCTGGCTTGGGGTTGACCTTGACTTTGACTTGGTCAACCGGGGTGCAAATTTTGACCCCAATAAAGTGCCCCCATCAATAAATGCACACCACATATGTGAGTCGTGTGCATGAAATTGATGGATCTTCTTTCACGTAGAGGCGACTTGCTTTGATTCCCATATTTTGGGATGCACTGCCCTTTTTATGACGTGGACGGTCAACGCTTGACGCGTCTCCAAGACGGAGTGTCCGTGGTAGACGTTTCCCTGGCCCGGAGTGATCTGGTTCCTATTTTGTAGGAAGCTTGCACTGCCCTTTTTGCGACATGGACGGTCAACGCTCTGATCCGGAGCGATTTGGTTCCCGATTTGTGGGAAGCCTGCACTGCCCTTTTTGCGACATGGATGGTCGACGCTCTGATCCGGAGCGATTTGGTTCTCGATTTGTGGGAAGTCTACACTACCCTTTTTACGACATGGACGGTCGACGCTTGACGCGTCTCCGAGACGGAGTGTCCGTGGTAGACTTTTCCCTGGCCCGGAGTGATCTGGTCCCTGCTTTGTAGGAAGCCTGCACTGCCCTTTTTGCGACGTGGACGGTCGACGCTCTGTTTGACTTGCTCTACTTCCTGCAGTGTCAGGGGTGAACTTGACTTGCTTCGCTTCTTGCGGTGTCAAGATTGGATTCTGACTTGCTCCGCTTTCTATGGTGTCGGAGTTGAGGTTGACTTTTTGATTGTGATTTGGGTTGACATCAGTATCGCTACACTGGAATATGGTACCAGGGGCGAATCATCATCTGTCTTTGAGAGGATTTTGGGATTGGTTTTTTTTTTTTTTTTTTTTTGTCGGCATCTGCATTGCTGCACTGGAATAATGCCAGGAGCAACTCATCATTTGCCCCAAAAGGATTTGGGAATTGGTGGCTTAGGAAACAGGTTTAGATCCCTATCACCTAAGTCTTTTCAATTTTATGGGCCGTAAGGGTCCTATAAAGTATTTTCTCCCTACGAGGCGAAAGGATCTCGTAGGTGTATTTTCTTCTTAGGAGTCGTGGGGACTCCTAAGGGTGTTGCTCCTTTGTGAGTCATAAGGATCCCACGCGGGAATTGTCTCCTCACAAAGTCGAGAGGACTTTGTGAGTGCATTTCATCTCTTTTTTTACGAGTTTGCGCCCTTTCGGGTTTTCACAAACTCGCCGGCAGTCCTGCCGTTTTTACTCACGGAGCCCTTTCGGGTTTTCATCCGTGCCGATTTTGCTTGTGGACATACCATTTTTTATTTTTTATTTTATTTATTTTATTTTTTTTCATATTATTTTTTTTTGTGGGACTTTGAATGTGGTCTTACCGGTAGGACTTGGGAGAGATTGGGATCGTTTTACGCCCGTGGATTGTATACGGTTTTGCAGGATGTATGACCCAGACCGTAGGGCCGAAAAAAAATTTGAGACTTTGTTGGCGTCTGCATCGCTGCACTGGGATATGGTCCTAGGAGCGACTCATCATTCGCTGCTTGGGGATTTGGATTTTGGCCGGCGTCTGCATCGCTGCACTGGAATATGGTACCAGGAGCGACTCATCATTCGCCATTTGGAATTTGAGTTTGGAATTTGGTTGGCGTCTATATCGCTACACTGGGATATGGTCCCAGGAGCGACTCATCATTCGCCGCTTGGGGATTTGGATTTTGGCCGGCATCTGCATCTCTGCACTGGAATATGGTACCAAGAGCGACTCATCATTCACCACTTGGGGATTGGGGAGCGATGGTTTAGGAGACAGGTTTAGATCCCTATCGCCTAAGGCTTCTCAATTTTATGGGCCATGAGGGTCCCATAAAAGCATTTTCTCCCTATGAGTCGTAAGGATCTCGTAGGTGCATTTTCTCCTTAGGAGTCATGAGGACTCCCAAGTATGTTTTTCCTTTGTGAGTCATAAGGATCCCACGAAGGTTTGTTCTCCTCATGTATCGTGAGGACACATGAGTGGGTCTTCCCAATGGAGCATAATTCCGAGGGCGGAGACCAGCCGCGTAACTGGTGATTGCGGTAGGGCATGGGCATGGTGAGAATTATTTGAGCCCGTGGATTGTATACGGCAGTCAATTTGGGGACTGGCCGTAGGGCTGGGGGAATTTTGGAAAATCGGATTTTGGTTGGCGTCTGCATCGCTGCACTGGAATATGGTACCAGAAGCGACTCATCATTCGCCTTTTTTTTTACCGTGAGTGCTCTATCATTTCAGCTTTTCTTCGCGGTTGCCCCATCATTTCGGATTTATTTTCATCTTTATTTTACTCGCAGATTTTTATTGCGAGTCACCCCATCATTTCGGTCTTTCTTTATTTTTCTTTTATTTACACATTTTTTGTTTATTTACATATATATATATATATATATATATATATATATATATATATATTTACATTCCCAGTTTAACGACTTAAAGGTCGATTATTCCCAGTTTAATGACGTGGTGATCAACGGTTCCCAGTTTAAAGACTTAGAGGTCTATCGTTTCCAGTTTAACGACGTGGTGGTCAGTGTTTTGCTTATCCCAGCTCCTTGAACTTTGATCTTGGCGGGGTTGTGTTGATGACCGTAGCTCTGTGGCTTGTCGGTACATCTGACGACTGTGAGGCTTTCCCGAGTTTGTATTGGTTCTCCACCCAATCTTTAAAAACATAGCAGTCTTCAATGGTATGACTCACCATTCTATGATATGGACAGTATATGGGATTGCCGGTCATGTTCATCTCATATGGCCTCTTTGGAATAGGCAGTTGAAGACCGTTGTTCAAGGAGTCCATGAATATTTCGCGGACTTCATCCCTCCTGAAGGAGTATACCTTCTTCTTTCTCTCCATTAGAGTAGGTGCCCTCACTGATGCCGGTCCTTGAGGCTGATCAGTCTTTGGTTCGCCCTTTTCAGATAATGGCACATGTCTGGGAGGATTAGGTTCCCGAGAGGCTTCGGTCTCCATTTGTATGAAATCGGCGGTCGTAGCTTGACTGTTTGCTAACACGCCTTTAGACAGTTCTATCTCTCCCGTCTTGTATTGCCTTTCGACCCAATGTTTGAAGACGAAGCAGTCCTCAATGGCATGACCTATCACTCTGTGATAGGGGCAATATTTTGGGTCGTCGGTCATATTCGCTTCTTGCGGTCTCTTTGATTCTGGCAGTTGTAGACCGTTTCTTAGGGCGTCTTTGAATATTTTATGGATTTTGTCCCTTCTGAAGGAATAGACCTTATCCAGCTTCTCTTTCAGTGGAGATTCTCCTCCGGTGTATGTATCGGAAGGACTGGAGGCTGATTGCGGCCGTTTTTCGTGAAGGCGCTCTGCTCTTAGGTTGAAGGGGGTATCAGTTGGCTGCCTCCGAGTATCAATTCCTGGCTCATGAACCAAAATTTGATTCTGCTGTACTTGCAATCGGGCGACTTGGGTCGCGAGACCTGCCGCGACGTTTGCCAATTCGTCGACCTTGGACTGTACCTTGGCTAACTTCTCATCCCTGTCCTGAAGCTGCCTCTGAAGCTATCGGAATAATGCTTGTTCTGTAGTTCAGGTTATGACAACCGGGTCATCCTTATTGCCTGAGCACAATTCCACAGGAACCCTGGGCTCTTTTGGCTTATCGGCCTGAGCGAGATCTTCATCATATAGACCGAGTTGACGTTGGGTAGCGTCCACCGTATCATAACCCTGGCTGTGAAGCATAGGAGGGTTCGTTTCTTCATGTCCGACCATGTAAACAGTGTGGACCGCATATCCAGCCGTCTCTTTATCTTTGGCGGGGTGACCCCGTTTCTCGAACCTCATGAAGTTCAGCCCAGCAGGAGCCCTAGCCTTTTTGTTGGCTCTATACCTGAGCCTTTTCTGCCTCAGCTTCTCGATTTTGAAGACTTGGCGGGCATCCGTTATCCAGGAAGCCACTGTGAGTCGATTAGCGGGGAGCTTAGAGAAGACACCCGATGGAGTAGTTGTTAGGAGCATCGCCAGAGCTTGCTCGAGACGCCCTGTTGCTTTATTGGTGTTGATGGCCTTTCCCCCAGCTGGGGCCAAGGAGAGCCGTTCAAACACCGACTTGCGTTTGAGTTGGGGCTCCTTCGAGACCACCACATTCGTCCTCTTGCCTTTCGAGACCGGTTTGTCTGTCACTGGGACTTGAGGAGCTGGGATGGCATTAGCTGACACGAACAGGATAGAGCCGAATGGCAGCGGCGGCTCTTCCCATTATCGCCCGAGACTGGCCGGAAGGACCGTCCTGGCGTCCATCTTGATCGTGTAGGAGATGGGAGCTGTGTCGAGAGCTGAGCTTGTCCTTGGAGACATTTTTGCTGAGACCAGAGATTGCAATTTGAAATTTGTTAACCTACACAAAGAAGCATGATTTCAGTACAGGCAGTCGATATGTATATTGATTGAGTTCGCATGAATATTTAAACCCGAAATATGGGAGAAGAGATTGGTCCCACCGGGCGTGCCAGAATCTGTAGGGTGTTTTTCATCACCTCATTGAGATGGGAATACGTGCGCGCTTGTCAGGCGCATTACAGATTCCCCCTGCCTAGGGTAGGCTGGGGTTTATTGATTGTGGGGATCCGAATCTCCGGCAGCCGCGGACTAAGCTGCCGTTAATTACCCCTTGCCTTTGGAGCGAGGGAACCTCCGATTAACGGGTTAAATTAGTCATGCGAACTCAATGTGCAGTGTCATGTTTTGAAGGGGTTTTGAATATATTAGGGCCCCGCAGAGTTTTTACGAGGGTCCCGCTACCCGGATAGCGGGCTGGGGGTCAAGGGGGCTAGCAACCCCCTTGCGGGGTGCGGGGCAGTGCCCCGGCCCAAATTTTTTTAGAGAGACGGTGTTGTACAGTGTGTGAGTATCTATATGTATATACATGTATACATATATATAAAAAAAGGGGAAAAGCGTCCAAAGGACGCGTGGGGACAGCGCCTCACGTGCCTAGCACGCGAGCGCTGTGCGCATGAGCGTTGTGCGCTTGAGCGCTAGCGCACCACGTGTCCGACACGTGGGCGCTGGGCGCTTAAGCATTGTGCGCTTAGGCGCTGTGCGCTTAGGCGCTGTGCGCTCAAGCGCTAGCGCACCACGTGTTCGACACGTGGGCGCTGTGCGCTTAAGTGCTAGCGCACCACATGCCCGGCACGTGGGCGCTGGGCGCTTGAGCGCTTGGGGCGCTGGGCGCTCGAGCGCTTGGTCGCCGGTGAGAAAAATGGGGGCTTTTAGTTCCAGAAATAGAATTTAAAATCCCAAAAGAGGATTTAGAGTGAAGTTAAACTCCTAAGATATTTTGGAGTTGATGAAAGGGGTTCTTATTTGGAGCCCTGGGTCTTCCTAAAAATGGGGTTCTCGGAGATGGGCCTCTTTTTTCCTCCTCTGTTGGCAGGATCTTGAAGATCAAGAGATGTGAAATTTTAAAAATATCTTTTTTTTTGAGATCTGATGGGAGATCTAAGTTCCCCTTTGTGGGTTTTGTAGTGAAAAACTATTTAGTTTTGGAAAAGGAAAAGTAAAACTCTTGATTTAATTCAAAAGAAAGAAGAAGATTTTAGAAACTTGAGGAAGGAGAAAGAGGCACAAACTCTAGATTTTTGAGGGAATGAAAAGTCTCTGCTTTATTCATCATCATATTGCCTTATCTAGGCTTACATGTTTACATATAGCCCCTTGGGCTTTACAAAATGGCATTTTGCCCATCTCATGGTTCATGTGCCATTTTTTTTTGCCCATAAGCTATGGGCTTACAAAAAAAATTGGCTTTTATGCCTATTTTGCATACATTCATGCACAAAAAATCACATCAAAATTATTCGTTACACGATTTTTATTTTGGTATGGCGGAAGGCCGGACGCTTTGTGTTCGGGCTCGACCCGGGCATTGGCCTACTTGCTTGGGCTTGGGCCCACCTGGCTTGGGCTTGACCTTGATTTTGACTTGGTCAACCGGGGTGCAAATTTTGACCCCAACATGGACCAACTTTGTCGGTGCCCCAAACTTCAAAAGGTCATGACGCCACCGTAGGATGTAACGGATTGGGATGCTTGTGAATGACATCACAGTGAATTTGGCAGAGATTACATTTCTTCGCACGCTCTTCGCAATTCCTTATCATGGTAAGCCGGTAATACCCAAGCCGTTTGATTTGAAACCGCATTTTAGGGCCAGATTGGTGAGCTTCGCAGACGTCTGAGTGAATTTCTTTCATGACTTTTTTGGTTTCGACCAATGACAGACACCTAAGCCAGAGTTGGTCATATGATCTACGGTATAGCGTATTATTTACAAACGCATATAGGAAAGCTCTCTTCTTCAACTGAACCCTCGTAGACTTTTCTTCGGGCAGCTTATCGTATCGGAGATACTCTATGAGGGGCTCTCTCCAATCGGGCTCATCTTGAATGATCAAAATTTCTTCGGTAGGATTGTTCTCTTGTTCTACTCTTTCCTCTTCTCGTAAAAGACTGGATGCAAAATTTGCCGGTTTCTGACTGTGATCAGAATTTCATCCATGTCGGGATCAGCCGGCTCTTTGATTAGGCAAGCGAGTACGTCGGATTTTCCGTTCAATGCTATAGGAACTCTTATTAGTTCAATATGGGCGAACTATTTCATGAGCTCCACCGCCCGACTTCTTTACCGAGATAACTAGGGTTTATATACCTTGTAGTCGCCGCTTACTTGGTTGACGACAAGCTGGGAATCACCGTAGACCCGTAACCGAAAGATTTCCATTTCTATGGCGAGCTCCATACCAGCTATCAGAGTTTCATACTCAGTTTCGTTGTTTGTGCGAGACTCGATGAGAGCGAAAGAACGTCGTAGGTTTCCTATCGATGGCGTGATGAACACCAATCTTATCCCTGCTTTTATCTCCGGGACTCTTGATTTGCTGGAGGTCCTTATTGACGAGGCTCTATCGAATTAGAGCTCCCAGCAGGGCTCGTTATCCTCGAGGTGCAACACTTGTTTGTCGGGTAACTCGCAATTGACCGGTGACCCTTCAGGTATGGGATGAGCAGCGAGGGCTTGTCATTTTACTGTTTCTGTGGAGTATAGACTACGTCGAACTTAAACAACATGACAGCCCATCTTGTCATTATGCCGGCTAGGCTTGCTTTGGTCATTAAGTATTTAAGCGAGTCGATCTTGGATTTCAGCATAATCCGATGAGCGTGCAGACAGTGCCTCAGCTTCTTCACAATGAATATTAGGGCCAGGCACTGCTTTTCGATAGGGGAATAGTTATGTTCCGCCCCGACTAATGTTCGAATGAGATAGTAGAGAGCATTTTCTTTTCCTTCCTCATTATTTTGAGCAAGGAGCACACCGACTGACTCATCTAGCCGGTAGTATAGAGAATTAACGGTTTATTAAGAATGGGAGCAGCAAGTACTGGATGGTGCAGCAGATATCGTTTGATGTTTTCGAATGCATCTTGACATTCGGCATCCCAGACAAAAAGTGCTCCTTTCTTCACGAGTTTTGAGAAAGGCCTGCATCTTCCCGATGGGTTCAAGATGAACCTTCGTATCTAAGCGAGCTTGGCTTGGAAGGATCTCAGCTGCATCAGATTCTTTGGAGGAGGCATCCCCACGATTGCTTTTATCTTCGATGGGTCGATCTCGATCTCTCGTTGCCGGACTATGAAGCCCAAGAATTTTCCCGATGATACGCCAAAGGCGCACTTTATAGGATTCATCTTCAGATTGTACTTTCTCAGTATGGTAAAGACAGTTTGGAGATCTTGGATGTGATTGGCTTTGGCTCTAGTCTTGACGACCAAGTCATCGACATAACATTCGACAATTTTGTGGATTAAATCATCAAAGATCTTTGTCATCGCCCTTTGATATGTGGCGCCCGCATTCTTCAGTTTGAACGGCATCACCTTGTAGCATTATATCCCAATCGGGATTCGAAACACTGTGTGCTTCTCATTCTCGGACGACATTTTTATCTGATTATATCCAGACGACCCATCCATGAAAGTGAACAGCTCATAATTTAAAATGTTGCCGACCATCATTTTATGACCGGGAGCGGAAAATCGTCTTTAGGACATGCCTTGTTGAGGACCTTGAAATCAACGCAAACATGGATTTGCCCATTCTTTTTTTCACTAGGATGATGCATGCGATCCAGTCTACATATTTCTCTTCTCTGATAAAGCTGGTATCGATGAGTTTCTTGGTTTTCTCGATGACCTTTTTCTTCCATCTCCCTTCTCATTTTTCGAGGAGCTTGTTTGAATGGCTTGGTATCAGGAGATATAGTCAGCTTATGTACGGCCACTTCAGGGGAGAAGCCAAATATTTCTTTGTACGTCCACGCGAAGCAGTAGACAAACTCATGCAGCAAAGCAGTTATCTGTTCTTTCATTTCATCTGATAAGAGTGAGCTGATGTTGGTCGGCCTTGGATTATCGGACGTTCCCATATCAATCTCAGTTAGCTCGTCAAAGGTTGCTTGTTCGCCATCTTCGAACTCTCGAGGGGCCTCTTCTGGCTCGGCTAGCTCGTCGTCATCATTTGATTTTTCGCTGACTTCGCCAACATGGATCATGTAGCATGCTTTGACATCGGGTTGAATGAAACCTATGCCCCGTCTATCTAGGATCCGTCCATCGATGAGTGCTCGGACCTAAGGCGGATGCCACAACCCCTCATAAAACTTCGCTTTAGAGTCCGTTTGATATAACCAACACCCGCACTTTTTAAAATATTCCTGCATCTCGGGCGCATAGTATCTGAGATTGAGGACGGCTCTTATCCCTCTCTCAAAGGGAAGACACATCATGGACAAATCGTCCGGGTGCACGACAGAATTTGACCCATAAAATAGGATGCCCTTCTGTTCGCTGTTTCTTCTGGAAACGTAGAAAGTTTTCAGTTGGTCTACGGTATAGACTGACAATCCATCTAGCTCCTTGCACATATGCTCCGGCATTCTTGTGATAGTTAGGGACCCTTCTGTAATCTTGAAGGTTTCTCTTAGCTTCGCTTTTTGCATGAAGGCCCAGTCTGCATAGCAGTTGTAAGGCAGGTCCTCTTCTTCCGACTCTTCAGTGTAGCTGCCTAAACGAGGGTGAATTTTGCCGCCGGATGAGCCTTCGATATCAGACTCGTTCGTATCTCTACCAAGATGAGGGCGGTTTTTATGGAAGGACGGACTTCCAGCGTCGGACTCATCAGTGTCACTGCCGAAATGCGGGCGCACTTTGGGGTTTTAACTTTTGAAGGTGACAACCAGCTCGGATTTGCTTTTGAGTTTCGAAGCCGTTATGCCTTTAGTCAGTTGTGGCTCGGCATTTTGGGGTTCACAAAGTGCCGAGAGTCTTCATATCGGACTTCATGTACACCGAACGACTGTATGTCTCCGTCAATGCGTCTTTTTCGCTATTTTTAGTATATTTCATGCACTGATGGAGTATTAACGGAACGATGCCGTAATCATGAAGCCATAGCCACCCCTAAGAGAATTTTATAAGCCTTGTCGGCGTCGATCACATATATCTTGGCTTCGGTTTGTAGGTCCCCGAACCTGATCGACAGAGTTATAGATCCGAGAACTTACTGGAAATTTTGATTGAAACCTTGAATAACAATCCTTTCCCTCGACAGGTGTCGGATGCCCATTGACAAACTCTTCAAAGTCCGCAAGTTCATGATATTTACTGAGGATCACGGATCAATCAATATGCGATTAATCCGATCTCCTTCGCTGTACCCGGTCATGTAAAGCGGCCAGTTATGCTCAGCTGTTCCTAGTAGTAGGACTTCGTTCTTAAGCGTGACTGCGGCTGCATGCAGAGTATACTGGACTTCTTTCATACTAATTTCCATGAATCGAGCCTGATAGCGCTCTGGATTTTGCAAAAGCATGAATAAGAACATCTTTAAGCTCCTTAGACAGGACTAGGGCATCGCAAATGATCAGAGAGATGGAAGCATCCAGAGATGAGCCAAAGCATTATAGTCTATTAGGAAAGGACTCGAGTCTTCATGAGCCAGCTCTCCGCCATCTTCTTCATTAGCGACTTATTTTTCCATCCCTTCTGGGGCGTTACCTTGATTTGACGGTAGAGCCTTGCCACTTCTGAGCTGGATTTGGTTGGCTTTTATGCCAAGCTTCTCGTCCTCTTCAGGAAAACATGGCTCCTCCTCAGAGTTGCTTCCAAGGTGGATGGCGTAGCAGGTTACAATAGAGACCTCACCATCAGAGTCTTCTTCTAGCTTTTCCATAATTTCAGCTGCTTTTATGAGGAAGAACTCCTTCAATTGAATTAGAGTCCTTTCATTTTGCTCGTTGTCTTCAAGGGAATCGATATACTTTTGAATGGTCGATTTACTCGCAGACTTCTTTTCACGTTAAGCTGCATTTTTCCCTTTCTTCTTACGCTTTTTGGACTTTAAGCCTGATCGAGCCGAATTGGTAGCTGGAATGGTAGACTCCTTCTGCCCCTCCCATTCAGTTCTGGGCTCCTTCTGAAGCAGTTTTAACATTTTCTTCATCTTCTTAGATATATGCATGCTCCATGGTGGCTGTGGCGAGTCAGATTCATTTTTCGGGGTAGCGGATTCAGCTGTTTGCTCCCACAAAGCTTCATCTTCTGTCTGTATAAAATTAGTGGTCGCAACTTGATTGTTCACTAACATGCTTTTAGACATTTCGATCTCTCCGGTCTTGTATTGCCTTTCGACCCAGTCTTTGAAAGTATTGCAATCCTCGATCGCATGGCTCACTACTCAGTGGTATGAGCAATACAAAGGGTTGTGGGTCATCTTTGCTTCATGAGGGCTCTTCGATTCGAGCAATTATAGACCGTTATTCAGAGCATCTTTGAATATCTTAAGGGCTTTGTCTCTTTTGAAAGAGTACATTGTTCTTTTTCTCTTCCAGAAAGTTCCTTTTTCCTCCCAGCACTGGCTTTTGAGGCTGGTTTGTTTTGGATTCGTCCGCCTTTTGCTTTTCTTCATTGTCAGACGCATCAAAAACATTGGTATTGCTAGAATTCCCGCTTCTACGGTTTCGTCTCTCTTGCTCTTCTAAGGCTTGTCACTCTGAGAGTCCGAGATAGACTCTTGCTTCGAGCGTTTCAACATTTGGACTTTCTTTGTCAGCTCCTGAAACGTTTTGAGGCTCGCAGTACATAGGAATGGGATCATCCAATTGCTGAGGTTCCCGATGAGGAGGCTGACGGATTGGTCCTGCTCCAACGGCAGTGTCACGCCCCGCTTCCCGGTATACAGATAAGGAAACGTGACTAGGCCCACGACGTATTTACTCAAAAGTAAACACATTAAACGTAAATAAGCAATAAAATATAAATGTACACAAGAAATACATGAGATGTAAATGAACAGCAACTTTTTGTTTATTAAACATTCTTTACAATACAACTGAAAAGTAAATACAATATGGAAAGAAATATCTAAACAATGGAATGAACTAAAAGTAAAAGTATATACAAGTGACTAGAGCTCGGGGTTCTCGATGAACTGCTCCAAGTCTTCTGAGCTGGGCTCGATCTTCAGAGAGTCAGGTCCTCCTGACAACATTCCAAAGAAAGAATAGAAAAGGAATGTCGTCAGTGAACAATCGCTCAGTAAGTCCCAAAGAGATAAAAATAGAATAGACAGATAAGAGAGAATATAACTGTATAATGTATGTTTGTTATACTAACGTAGTTGTTTGTAACTTGGTACAGAATATGCCAGTGTATACGAGAGGAGTCCAATTATTCCGTGGGCTAAGGTATATGGAGCATAAGGAACCGTTAAGCTATGGAACAACAATAACAGATATTCATGTTAGGTGTATTAAAATGATCATCATCGTGCCACTTTTAACACATTCCGTACCAATCTACCTCATTAAAAACCCTGTAATGTTTATTGTGTTGTTTTATAGATGTAAGACTTGCTGAAACTATGATATCAATTGCTCATGTAAATGGATAAGGATGTAAACAGATAGTCATGTAATCAAGTCAATGTATATCCATGGTTCGGACAGTTCAAGTCATGTTAATATAGATGATATTCTAGTATTCATGTTCAAGTTCCAGTATATATGGATTCATGTTGTATTGGAGTTATATTTGGATTGTATTCATGTGTGGATTGTTTTCAGATTAGACCGAGACTCCGTTTGAGTCAGACACTTAAACAGAATTTGATTTCTGAATTAGATTTTGGAGTTATCGGTAACTTCTGCACATGGACGGTAGGATTTTGACTTTTTCCAAGCCAATTACCATTGATAACCCCGTTTTAGTTTTCTACCTTAAATAGACAAGAGCCCACTTTCTCCGGCTCTCTGAGGCTCAAGAGAATTGGTCCCGCTTAAACCTATATTTACTGGGGTCTTTATTGTAAATTAATAAACTTGAGGGAGTTTTATAAAAAATAGTTTTGATATAATTTCAAAATAAACCTCAAGTATTTATTAGTCGTATTTAGGGTTTTCATGGATGTAATTTTTAAAAGTGAAGTATTATAATGATTATAAAGCTAGATTGAATAGTATATGGTATTTTTGTGTAAATTGGAATTGTATGGATTTGTGATAGTATATTCATGAAATTTGCGATTCCTTTGTTTAGAAAACATGGAATTTATTATATATAATAGATATTTTGATAATATATATATAATTATTAAAAATAGAATTTATTTATTAAATAGAAAATCATATTTCTCTTAAAAATTGTATTAAAAATTCCATCGAGATCGGATACTCCATGAGGAGATCTGCATCTCGCTCTACTAGTACCGAGAATGTGCGATAACCCGCACCATCCAAATCGGGTTCCCCAAAATGAGTTGTAGAGGTTTAATTGCAAGGAATTTAATTAAAATAATCTTAAAGAATACGGTTTTATTAGTTTAAAGTATTTTATTGTAAAATTGTATTTATCCCGCAAAATATTGTTCCAAAAGCCATCGTGCTATACATGGTGAGTGTTGTGATGAGTTAGGTCATTACCTCGTGTGTTTTCTAAAGGTAATATGAGCAAATATGATGAAAGATGTCGAATAGAAGTTTGTGGTATTTAACTGTAAAAGTGAAATAAAAGTTGCATAGCATGGTATTTTAATTTGAAACTTGTTCTCGATGTTGTTTTATGGTTACTAAACAAGATGTAACAATATAGATGTTTGGTTATTAAGAGAAATTATGTTTTTAATAAAATTAAAATCGGAAGTCGGAATAACTCCACTTTCGACGAGTTTTGAAAAGAGATCTTTTTGGAATAAGAAGAGAGGAGAGGAGAAGGGACTTACTGGACGAAAAGAGAGAGGAAAGTTATGGGAACAAGATGGAAACTTCGTGGAGTCGCAGTGTCGCCGGATTTGTCCCGAGTCGTCGCCAGAAGATGACCTTAGGCTAACTCCACTTGTACAACTAATTTGATTTGGAAAATTTTGAGAGTTTTGATGATAAATTTCAGAATGGAGAGGGCTTGGGTATGAGTGGTATTTATAGGATAAAATTAGGGTTTAGGGAATTAAAATGCATTAAATATTGGATTGATGGGTGATTTTAATCCTCTATTAATTTGCAGGAAATTCAAACAGTACTGGGGTTAAGTGGGGAGGCCAAGAGACTAGGGTTCAAGAATTGGAGGCATTCCCAACGGTTTGGACCGGCGGCGCCGACCCAATGCGTAATTTCACCGGCCATTCTAGGGGTGTGGGGCTCTGGATTTTTGCCACGTGTCAGGGTCGTTTCATATATCTCAGTACACATATTTATTTAATTTGACTTTTCATTTTTACATGTATTGCACATGTAAACTTTTGGGCTTCCAAAAAGTTTAAAAGAAAAGTCATTAAAAATAATATGTGGCTGAGGGGATTCGAATACAGGGGTCATGTCACTGCAGTGCAAGGCTTTACCAATGAGCTACAAGTGCTCTCTTGCTGTTCTAAAACAAATTAAATACTCATAGCATATTCAGGGTTCCAAATACTCCATTTAGTACTTTAATTTTAAACAAATTTCTGTACATTAAAAACAGAGTCGTTACAGGCAGTTCACACTTGACAGTGAGATTGCTTCATCGGATAATAAAGTCTGTATTGGTTTCGTTCTTTTCCGGCAGCAATGGAAATTTTGTCGCTGACACTCGTAAATCTTTGCTGAAATAGAGACTCCATCTAGACGAAAGTAGTGACAGGACCGTCTGGTATGCTCGCGTACCAGTCGAAAGCGACATCAGTTAGGCTGTTGACAAACTGACTGAAGAGGAGCACATCATTGCCCCATGCATTTCTGCACAACGCTTTAAAATGAGCAATATGTTGATCCGCGTTTGTTCAGTTGATAAAACTGCCCATTTATTATTACAATTTTCTACCATTTTCATATTAAAAAGGACTTTATTATAATATATCATACATATGAGGGTTTACGTGTAAAAATACTATTTTCCATGTGATGATATATTATAATTATAATTTGGTAGGAAAATGTATGCAAATAAATTCATTGACCAAATCCTAGTAGAACAAAATCTACTAAAGATTATTTGAGTTGTTTTGCAAAAGATTTCCAAGTGTGCAGAATTTTTCAAAGACTAGAATCAAGCAAATCAAGTTGTTGAAGAAGACTTGCCTAATTAAAGAAGCAAAACATGGAGACGAAATCTGGAAGCAACCGAGAAAAGATTTACAAATTCTAAAGGTGCCAAGGATCGCTACATGTCACAGGGAGCAAGCCCTAAAAGTTTGATCAATTGATCTCGATCATTGGCCGCGGATCCGCGGCCAAAACCCCACTTGGGCCGCGGATCCGCCGCAGTTCTATGGAGTTGGAAGCCGAGGATTTTTGGGGTGAATCTATGATAAATTTTACCTAATTTTGAAGTAAATGATTCTGGCTTTGCACTATAAAAGGGCACCGAGAGCCTTTTGGAAAATTGATCAAGCCGAAGAGATCACGAAGTCCAAGACGGCTCACGCATCCAGGCTGATCATCAACTGTTCATCTACCTCCTTCGGAAGAGTTCGAGAAGCAAACCAAGTTTTTGTAATCATTTTCTAAGGAATAAAGTGTAGATTGTTCAAGTTGATTAATAAAGGTAGTTGTTTTATTTAATTCTTTTGCATTTTACATTATGTTTTCCCTCTCTATCTTTTCATCTTCTTTTCCCAACATGCGCGAGTAATTCTCTGCTTGTTAGGGTTCGTAGGATTAGGGTAGGCTAATGGATGATGAACATTCCTAAACCCTTTTTAAGTCCTATAAAGTTTATGAACTTTATCAAAAGAATCATTAACATCCTAATCGGGCGCGCTAACAATTCTTTGTTAGTTCTGACCGCGACTAGAGTTTAGATTAATGATTGTTTTGGTAAAGGCTAGATATGAACAGAGTTCCGTGTCGAGATAAGGGTTAAGAGTGGGATTCCTTTTCCCTCCAGAAACCCTAATCTATACGCATCACCGTCGTTCTAGTTTTAAATCTATTAAAGGATAAAAAGGGTAAGTTTTAATTAATCGTTCATAACTACTAAATCCTAACGAACCCTACAAGCCCTCTTATTATATTAACTATATCTTTAAAATAATCTAGATCTATATTTTTGCATTCTTGCTTAACGTAGATCTAGAAACTTTTCACAAAATTCTTTATTCCTCCTCTCTTTTCCAACACATCTAAAGTAAGAGTAAAAGATTCAACGTTTCCCAGAGGACGACCCGTACTCATCTCGGTCTAGCTACATGCGACACCGTTCTGATTGTGGTTAACTACAAACAAACACTTTTTCGTAAACAATCAAATGGCGCCGTTGTCTATCTCTTCCACCACCTAACGGGGATAATTTCGAAATTAAACCCCACTACATCAATCTGCTGCCCAAATTTCACGGGCTTGAGTCGGAAGACGCGTATGTTTTCATCACCAAATTCGAAAACATATGCGCAATGATGGGTACTTCGCAATTGAC
This sequence comes from Agapanthus africanus, assembly GCA_030015575.1. Taxonomy (NCBI): domain Eukaryota; kingdom Viridiplantae; phylum Streptophyta; class Magnoliopsida; order Asparagales; family Amaryllidaceae; genus Agapanthus; species Agapanthus africanus. The sequence continues at coordinate 412,507,977 of JASDDO010000029.1, forward strand.
TTTAGATGCTATGCGCTTACGTCTTCTCCCATTTACACTATGCGACTTGGCAGAAAAATGGCTTTATAATACTGCCGCACACTCTATCACTAATTGGGATGAATTCGTCATAGCATTTCTTAAGAAGTTTTACCCAAACCATAAGACTGCCCATATTAGGAGCGAGATCAACCAGTTCACCCAGCTTTCCAATGAACCATTTTGGAAGTGTTTTGAACGTTTCAAAGATCTGCTTGTCCAATGCCTCCATCACGGAATACAAAGATGGGATTTATGTCGGATTATATATGAGGGCATTAATCCAGGGACAAAGCAGATGCTTGAAACAACGTGTCAATGCAATTTCATGTCTAAAGATGACGGTGAAGCGTGGAAATATCTAGAAGACCTTGCTGAACACACGTTGCAGTGGGAAAGCGTAAGACCACCTTCATCTAGGGGAGATGTTCACCAGCTCAATGTTTCAATCGCAGTAAAAGCCGAAATGGCAGCGATACAGAAGAAACTCGACGCTATTAAGAACAAATTTTCATCATTCTCCCTAAATCAGGTCACGCTTCCTAAGACCGTCTGTGATTGTTGTTCGGATCCTTCACACTTAACGGAAGAATGTCCTATGAATGCTTCGTTTCAAGCTAATGCTGCTCTTCAGCAGCGGCCTAGAAACGACCCTTATTCTTCCACGTACAATCAAGGATGGAGGAATTATCCTAACTTTGCTTGGAATCAAAACCAACAAAGCAATTATCAAAGACCTCCTCCACAGCAACCACAACCACAGAATCAGCCCCCCTTTCAGTCACAGAATTTCCAAAATCCGGCCAACATTTCTACACCACAAGTGGCTGGTACTGACAACTCACTTGCACAAACTTTGGATATATTCATGCAACAATCCATGCAAATTTCGGCTGAGATGAGGTCTTCTATTGATACCATAACGAAAAACTCCGCCTCCCATGGTGAGAGTATTAAATCATTAGAAAACCAAATCGCATAGTTAAACGCCGCAATGAGTGCGAGAGAGAAAGGGAAACTCCCATCTCAACCCCTACCGAATCCTGGCCATTCACAAAATCATAATGTGAATGCCGTTACTACGTTGAGATCGGGGAGAGAGCTGAATAACCGAGTGGGTGAGCAGTTTGATGTTAGTGACACATTTGATACCCCGGCTTCTTCTTCTTCCCCTAATTCGTCTAGTCTCCCACCTTCACCCGAGCCTATTCTCCATTTTCCCCAAGGCTCGAACCCTTCGCCCATTTCGCCAAATCTATCTAAGTCGATTCCCACTCCAGTTTTGGGATCGAATCCGTCCCCACAATCCTCTCCAATGTTGGACCAAACCCTTATTGATAAAGCACCTTATCCAAACAGGTTAAGGGGCAACAGACCAAGTCCACAAATGGAGAAGATTGTGGAAATTTTTAAGCAAGTTAAAATAAACATTCCTCTCCTAGATGCTATTCAACAAGTTCCGTCATATGCGAAAATCCTAAAAGACTTGTGCACTAGGAAGAGAAAAGCTCAAATACCTAAAAAAGTTTTCCTTGCGAGTAATGTGAGCACTGCTTTTACACAACAACTACCCAAGAAACGAAAGGACCCCGGAAGTCCTACAATTTCTATTTCTATTGGGGGTAAAAATATCAATCGTGCTCTACTCGATTTAGGTGCGAGTGTTAACTTGCTTCCGTATTCTGTTTATGAGCAATTAGGGATCGGAGAGTTAAAACCTGCGCGTTGCACTCTTCAGATGGCCGATCGATCCATCACCCAACCTAGGGGAGAGCTAGAGGATGTGTTAATCAAAGTCGGGGAATTCATATTCCCTGTGGACTTTACCGTTATAGATACACAACCTGTGGCAAACCCACGCAATCAAATTCCGGTGATACTCGGTCGACCCTTTTTGGCCACTTCCAACGCAGTAATCAATTGTAGAAACGGCTCTATGACCCTATCCTTTGGAAATAAGTCAATTGAGCTTAATATTTACAAGTTGGGAAGTGAACCCTCCGAACCCTATACTCATGTGTGTTCTGTCAAATTAATGGATGTCGACAGCAGCGAATTTGATCAACCTCATAATTCTGACTCTTTTCATATGTTGTTGCTTGACACGGACTCTTCCACCGAGTTGTCCGGGTCAACATCTAACGCTGATGAGGAATCTTTTATAGAGTCAGACGATCACCCCATTTTTTCTGATGACATTATTCTTCGGGGTATCGATGAAAGTTTTGAGGAAATTTTCGCTGATGAGCTCGCATTTTTACAAGACACGGGTGTTGAGATGAATCAAATCCAAGACGAAGAAATTGGACCTCCACCCCCTCTTTTGGACAATCATGATAATGCGAGTAATTTATCATTACTATCACTGTGTCGTCTCTACAAATTGAGACGCAATCCTTTTCCATTACACCACTTATCACCCCCCCACTTCTTCTTGACGAAAGGTAACATGTTCTTCCACCAACCTTGGTACTTCATCGATAAAATTTTTGAATGGTTGGTGTTGACCTTCGGTCTTTGCAAAGCTTGGCATTGACCAATAACCTTGACCCCCTCTTGTGATTTTAAAAGATTAAAATTGTTTAACTCAAGTTTGGGGGGGTTGGTATATATTTTGGCTCTTGAAAGAAAATAATTTTTACAAAATTGTGAGCCAAAAATAAATTTAGGGGAGAATTTTCACTTTCATATATTCTTGCCCCCATTAATAATTTCCTCCCAAGTCTACAGGTTTTTGAGCTTAACGGATGACATCAGTGAGGACACTGCTGTAAACAGGTTTGGGGGAGGTTTGTGCTTATTTACACATCAATTTGCATTATATTTTGCATAAGCACAACATTTTCAAAAAAATTTAAAAAAAAATTTATAACAAAAGAGTAGAAAGTGAAAAATTACATCCAAAAGATAGGAATAGTTTAAGAAAACCAAGAAAATTAGAAGTTTTCTTAAACGAACTAGTAATAAGTAGTTATGAGCTGTTGTCCCAAGGATTAGTAAGATGAAGGAAGTCACTACTCTGTGAATAAAAATAAGTCTGAAAAATAGTTTCTATTCTGGAAGCCAAACATTTGAATGTTGATACCCTACTATATGCACTTACACACGTCTTGAAACTCGGGATAGTAGAGGATACCTTGAAATGCTCTTGTCTAAAAGCCAAAGTATGAATAAAAAAAATGAAGAAAATATAAAAATGGTGAAAAGAAAAAAAATGAACACTGATTTTGTTATCGCCAATGCAGCAATAAAAAACTATAGCGAGGGTGCCTCTTCACTTAGTGCCCTAAGGCCAACTGGTCTGGGAGTCACTGCTAAGCCTTAGGTGGTGCAAGGCGAGGAAAATATTATCACCTAATCAGCAAGCACATGAGTAATCGGTCTGTTAGTATCTCAAGAAGTATTAACGGTCGCATGAAAATGTGTGAGCAAATCTAAATATTCATAAAATTAAAAATTACTGAGGCAGATGGACAAGAGTATGATAGCTTGAATTGAATTCTCCGAGTGTAGGGATGTCCATTACACACACGTAGGGTTATATGATCAATGTTTGGATGAAAGGTAGGAATGAAGAATAAAGACGATGTTTTATTGAGGGATAATGTGATTTCTAACATTTTTTCATGACTATTAAGATAGGGCTCAAAACAACTGAAAAGCCAGTATAGTTGGAAACTCTTATTTTCAAAGTCTTTCTTTTATGATTCTTATCTTTATATGTAAATTTCACCATCTCTCTTTTGTTATTGGATTTTGTGGGTGTAATCCGCTGAAAACCCTCAGGAGATAACACTCCTCCTACTAGGGACACCTAGAGGTTTAACGGCTTGTTGCACGTGCTCAGTGCAATTGTGTTTGCCTACGAAAGTGTGCTTAGTTTTCTCTTTTCTTTTTCTCCTCTTGAATAAACTAGTTTGCTCGGGACGATCAAAGATAAGTTTGGGGGTATTTGTTCAGTTGATAAAACTGCCCATTTATTATTACATTTTTTCTACCATTTTCATATTAAAAATGACTTTATTATAATATATCATACATATGAGGGTTTACGTGTAAAAATACTATTTTCCATGTGATGATATATTATAATTATAATTTGGTAGGAAAATGTATGCAAATAAATTCATTGACCAAATCCTAGTAGAACAAAGTCTACTAAAGATTATTTGAGTTGTTATGCAAAAGATTTCCAAGTGTGCAGAATTTTTCAAAGACTAGAATCAAGCAAATCAAGTTGTTGAAGAAGACTTGCCTAATTAAAGAAGCAAAACTTGGAGACGAAGTCTGGAAGCAACCGAGAAAAGATTTACAAATTCTAAAGGTGCCAAGGATCGCCACAAGTCACAGGGAGCAAGCCCTAAAAGTTTGATCAATTGATCTCGACCATTGGCCGCGGATCCGCGGCCAAAACCCCACTTGGGTCGCGGATCCGCCGCAGTTCTATGGAGTTGGAAGCCGAGGATTTTTGGGGTGAATCTATGATAAATTTTACCTAATTTTGAAGTAAATGATTCTGGCTTTGCACTATAAAAGGGCACCGAGAGCCTTTTGGAAAATTAATCAAGCCGAAGAGATCACGAAGTCCAAGACGGCTCACGCATCCAGGCTGATCATCAACTGTTCATCTACCTCCTTCGGAAGAGTTCGAGAAGCAAACCAAGTTTTTGTAATCATTTTCTAAGGAATAAAGTGTAGATTGTTTAAGTTGATTAATAAAGATAGTTGTTTTATTTAATTCTTTTGCATTTTACATTATGTTTTCCCTCTCTATCTTTTCATCTTCTTTTCCCAACATGCGCGAGTAATTCTCTGCTTGTTAGGGTTCGTAGGATTAGGGAAGGCTAATGGATAATGAACATCCCTAAACCCTTTTTAAGTCCTGTAAAGTTTATGAACTTTATCAAAAGAATCATTAACATCCTAATCGGGCGCGCTAACAATTCTTTGTTAGTTCCGACCGCGACTAGAGATTAGATTAATGATTGTTTTGGTAAAGGCTAGATATGAACGGAGTTCCGTGTCGAGATAAGGGTTAAGAGTGGGATTCCTTTTCCCTCCAGAAACCCTAATCTATACGCATCACCGTCGTTCTAGTTTTAAATCTATTAAAGGATAAAAAGGGTAACTTTTAATTAATCGTTCGTAACTACTAAATCCTAACGAACCCTACAAGCCCTCTTATTATATTAACTACATTTTAAAAATAATCTAGATCTATATTTTTGCATTCTTGCTTAACGTAGATCTAGAAACTTTTCACAAAATTCTTTATTCCTCCTCTCTTTTTCAACACATCTAAAGTAAGAGTAAAAGATTCAACGTTTCCCAGAGGACGACCCGTACTCATCTCGGTCTAGCTACATGCGGCACCGTTCTGATTGCGGTTAACTACAAACAAACACTTTTTCGTAAACAATCAAATGGCGCCGTTGTCTATCTCTTCCACCACCTAACGGGGATAATTTCGAAATTAAACCCCACTACATCAATCTGCTGCCCAAATTTCACGGGCTTGAGTCGGAAGACGCGTATGTTTTCATCACCAAATTCGAAAACGTATGCGCAATGATGGGTACTTCGCAATTGACTTTAGATGCTATGCGCTTACGTCTTCTCCCATTCACACTATGCGACTTGGCAGAAAAATGGCTTTATAATACTGCCGCACACTCTATCACTAATTGGGATGAATTCGTCATAGCATTTCTTAAGAAGTTTTACCCAAACCATAAGACTACCCATATTAGGAGCGAGATCAACCAGTTCACCCGGCTTCCCAATGAACCATTTTGGAAGTGTTTTGAACGTTTCAAAGATCTGCTTGTCCAATGCCCCCATCACGGAATACAAAGATGGGATTTATATCGGATTATATATGAGGGCATTAATCCAGCGATAAAGCAGATGCTTGAAACAATGTGTCAATACAATTTCATGTCTAAAGATGACGGTGAAGCATGGAAATATCTAGAAGACCTTGCTGAACACACGTTGCAGTGGGAAAGCGTAACACCACCTTCATCTAGGGGAGATGTTCACCAGCTCAATGTTTCAATCGCAGTAAAAGCCGAAATGGCAGCGATACAGAAGAAACTCGACGCTATTGAGAACAAATTTTCATCATTCTCCCTAAATCAGGTCACGCTTCCTAAGACCGTCTGTGGCTGCTGTTCGGATCCTTCACACTTAACGGAAGAATGTCCTATGAATGCTTCGTTTCAAGCTAATGCTGCTCTTCAGCAGCGGCCTATAAACGACCCTTATTCTTCCATGTACAATCAAGGATAGAGGAATCATCCTAACTTTGCTTGGAATCAAAACCAACAAAGCAATTATCAAAGACCTCCTCCACAGCAACCACAACCACAGAATCAGCCCCCCTTTCAGTCACAGAATTTCCAAAATCCAGCCAACATTTCTACACCACAAGTGGCTGGTACTGACAACTCACTTGCACAAACTTTGGATATGTTCATGCAACAATCCATGCAAATTTCGGCTGAGATGATGTCTTCTATTGATACCATAACGAAAAACTCCGCCTCCCATAGTGAGAGTATTAAATCATTAGAAAACCAAATCGCATAGTTAAACGCCGCAATGAGTGCGAGAGAGAAAGGGAAACTCCCATCTCAACCCCTACCGAATCCTGGCCATTCACAAAATTATAATGTGAATGCCGTTACTACGTTGAGATCGGGGAGAGAGCTGAATAACCGAGTGGGTGAGTAGTTTGATGTTAGTGACACATTTGATACCCCGGCTTCTTCTTCTTCCCCTAATTCGTCTAGTCTCCCACCTTCACCCGAGCCTATTCTCCATTTTCCCCAAGGCTCGAACCCTTCGCCCATTTCGCCAAATCTATCTAAGTCGATTCCCACTCCAGTTTTGGGATCGAATCCGTCCCCACAATCCTCTCCAATGTTGGACAAAACCCTTATTGATAAAGCACCTTATCCAAACAGGTTAAGGGGAAACAGACCAAATCCACAAATGGAGAAGATTGTGAAAATTTTTAAGCAAGTTAACATAAACATTCCTCTTCTAGATGCTATTCAACAAGTTCCGTCATATGCGAAAATCCTAAAAGACTTGTGCACTAGGAAGAGAAAAGCTCAAGTACCTAAAAAAGTTTTCCTTGCGAGTAATGTGAGCACTGCTTTTACACAACAACTACCCAAGAAACGAAAGGACCCCGGAAGTCCTACAATTTCTATTTCTATTGGGGGTAAAAATATCAATCGTGCTCTACTCGATTTAGGTGCGAGTGTTAACTTGCTTCCGTATTCTGTTTAAGAGCAATTAGGGATCGGAGAGTTAAAACCTGCGCATTGCACTCTTCAGATGACCGATCGATCCATCACCCAACCTAGGAGAGAGCTAGAGGATGTGTTAATCAAAGTCGGGGAATTCATATTCCCTGTGGACTTTATCGTTATAAATACACAACCTGTGGCAAACCCACGCAATCAAATTCCGGTGATACTCGGTCGACCCTTTTTGGCCACTTCCAACGCAGTAATCAATTGTAGAAACGGCTCTATGACCCTATCCTTTGGAAATAAGTCAATTGAGCTTAACATTTACAAGTTGGGAAGTGAACCCTCCGAACCCTATGCTCATGTGTGTTCTGTCGAATTAATAGATGTCGACAGCAGCGAATTTGATCAACCTCATAATTCTGACTCTTTTCATATGTTGTTGCTTGACACGGACTCTTCCACCGAGTTGTCCGGGTCAACATCTAACGCTGATGAGGAATCTTTTATAGAGTCAGACGATCACCCCATTTTTTCTGATGACATTATTTTTCGGGGTATCGATGAAAGCTTTGAGGAAATTTTCGCTGATGAGCTCGCATTTTTACAAGACACGGGTGTTGAGATGAATCAAATCCAAGACGAAGAAATTGGACCTCCACCCCCTCTTTTGGACAATCATGATAATGCGAGTAATCCATCATTACTATCACTGTGTCGTCTCTCCAAATTGAGACGCAATCCTTTTCCATTACACCTCTTATCACCCCCCACTTCTTCTTGACGAAGGGTAACATGTTCTTCCACCAACCTTGGTACTTCATCGATAAAATTTTTGAATGGTTGGTGTTGACCTTCGGTCTTTGCAAAGCTTGGCATTGACCAATAACCTTGACCCCCTCTTGTGATTTTAAAAGATTAAAATTGTTTAACTCAAGTTTGGGGGGGTTGGTATATATTTTGGCTCTTGAAAGAAAATAATTTTTACAAAATTATGAGCCAAAAATAAATTTAGGGGAGGATTTTCACTTTCATATATTCTTGCCCCCATTAATAATTTCCTCCCAAGTCTACAGGTTTTTAAGCTTAACGGGTGACATCAGTGAGGACACTGCTGTAAACAGGTTTGGGGGAGGTTTGTGCTTATTTACACATCAATTTGCATCATATTTTGCATAAGCACAACATTTTCAAAAAATTTATAAAAAAAATTATAACAAAAGAGTAGAAAGTGAAAAATTACATCCAAAAGATAGGAATAGTTTAAGAAAACCAAGAAAATTAGAAGTTTTCTTAAACGAACTAGTAATAAGTAGTTATGAGTTGTTGTCCCAAGGGTTAGTAAGATGAAGGAAGTCACTAATCTGAGGATAAAAATAAGTCTGAAAAATAGTTTCTATTCTGGAAGCCAAACATTTGAATGTTGATACCCTACTATATGCACTTACACACGTCTTGAAACTCGGGATAGTAGAGGATACCTTGAAATGCTCTTGTCTTAAACCCAAACTATGAATAAAAAAAATGAAGAAAATATAAAAATGGTGAAAAGAAAAAAAATGAACACTGGTTTTGTTATCGCCAAGGCAGCAATAAAAAAATATAGCGAGGGTACCTCTTCACCTAGTGCCCTAAGGCCAACTGGTCTGGGAGTCACTGCTAAGCCTTAGGTGGTGCAAGACGAGGAAAATATTATCACCTAATCAGCAAGCACATGAGTAATCGGTCTGTTAGTACCTCAAGAAGTATTAATGGTCGCAGGAAAATGTGTGAGCAAAACTAAATATTCATAAAATTAAAAATTACTGAGGCAGATGGACAAGAGTATGATAGCTTGAATTGAATTCTCCGAGTGTAGGGATGTCCATTACACACACGTAGGGTTATATGATCAATGTTTGGATGAAAGGTAGGAATGAAGAATAAAGACAATGTTTTATTGAGGGATAATATGATTTCTAACATTTTTTCATGACTATTAAGATAGGGCTCATAACAACTGAAAAGCTAGTATAGTTAGAAACTCTTATTTTCAAAGTCTTTCTTTTATGATTCTTATCTTTATATGTAAATTTCACCATCTCTCTTTTGTTATTGGATTTTGTGGGTGTAATCCGCTGAAAACCCTCAAGAGACAACACTCCTCCTATTAGGGACACCTAGAGGTTTAACGGCTTGTTGCACGTGCTCAGTGCAATCGTGTTTGCCTACGAAAGTGTGCTTAGTTTTCCCCTTTCTTTTTCTCCTCTTGAATAAACTAGTTTGCTCGGGACGATCAAAGATAAGTTTGGGGGTATTTGTTCAGTTGATAAAACTGCCCATTTATTATTACATTTTTTATACCATTTTCATATTAAAAATGACTTTATTATAATATATCATACATATGAGGGTTTACGTGTAAAAATACTATTTTCCATGTGATGATATATTATAATTATAATTTGGTAGGAAAATGTATACAAATAAATTCATTGATCAAATCCTAGTAGAACAAAATCTACTAAAAATTATTTGAGTTGTTGTGCAAAAGATTTCCAAGTGTGCAGAATTTTTCAAAGACTAGAATCAAGCAAATCAAGTTGTTGAAGAAAACTTGCCTAATTAAAGAAGCAAAACTTGGAGACGAAGTCTGGAAGCAACCGAGAAAAGATTTACAAATTCTAAAGGTGTCAAGGATCGCCACATGTCACAGGGAGCAAGCCCTAAAAGTTTGATCAATTGATCTCGACCATTGGCCGCGGATCCGCGGCCAAAACCCCACTTGGGCCGCGGATCCGCCGCAGTTCTATGGAGTTGGAAGCCGAGGATTTTTGGGGTGAATCTATGATAAATTTTACCTAATTTTGAAGTAAATGATTCTGGCTTTGCACTATAAAAGGGCACCGAGAGCCTTTTGGAAAATTGATCAAGCCGAAGAGATCACGAAGTCCAAGACGGCTCACGCATCCAGGCTGATCATCAACTGTTCATCTACCTCCTTCGGAAGAGTTCGAGAAGCGAACCAAGTTTTTGTAATCATTTTCTAAGGAATAAAGTGTAGATTGTTCAAGTTGATTAATAAAGGTAGTTGTTTTATTTAATTCTTTTGCAGTTTACATTATATTTTCCCTCTCTATCTTTTCATCTTCTTTTCCCAACATGCGCGAGTAATTCTCTGGTTGTTAGGGTTCGTAGGATTAGAGTAGGCTAATGGATGATGAACATCCCTAAACCCTTTTTAAGTCCTATAAAGTTTATGAACTTTATCAAAAGAATCATTAACATCCTAATCGGGCGCGCTAACAATTCTTTGTTAGTTCCGACCGCGACTAGAGATTAGATTAATGATTGTTTTGGTAAAGGCTAGATATGAACGGAGTTCCGTGTCGAGATAAGGGTTAAGAGTGGGATTCCTTTTCCCTCCAGAAACCCTAATCTATACGCATCACCGTCGTTCTAGTTTTAAATCTATTAAAGGATAAAAAGGGTAACTTGTAATTAATCGTTCATAACTACTAAATCCTAACGAACCCTACAAGCCCTCTTATTATATTAACTACATTTTAAAAATAATCTAGATCTATATTTTTGCATTCTTGCTTAACGTAGATCTAGAAACTTTTCACAAAATTCTTTATTCCTCCTCTCTTTTTCAACACATCTAAAGTAAGAGTAAAAGATTCAACGTTTCCCAGAGGACGACCCGTACTCATCTCGGTCTAGCTATATGCGACACCGTTCTGATTGCGGTTAACTACAAACAAACACTTTTTCGTAAACAATCAGCGTTTCCCATTCCATCGAATCTATCGAACTTAGGGATGACATAACCACTGGGGAACTCGATCAAGTCGGGCTGTGTGCGATACGACCTCCCACTACTACCAATATCCTTTTCTGCCTCGACTTCAGCCACCAATGTTTTAACTTTGCTGGTGACCAAATCCATTATCCGATCTTGTGTTAACGGAATGGTGCCATCTGAGGCCAAGGCATCCCCAAAAGTGGAATGTGGCCGGCTTTCGTGTGGCTCGCCTATATTCGGACCTAAAGGGACATGCATTAGTTGCTTTGGGTCATTATCATCCGGCTCATGAGTGGAAATTTGCGCTTGATTATAGGGCGTCCGGGAAATTTGAGCCGTGAACTGCATCACGACATTCGTCAAGTCATCGATTTTGAAGTAAAGTTTGGCCATCTCTTTATCTTTTCTCCTGAGTAGTTTTCGGAGCTCTTGAAGCAGCTCTTGCTCTGTAGTCCTGTGGCAAAATGCCGGCTCTTCCTCACTGTCCGAGCTTGACTCCACATAGACTGAGGGATCTTTCTGCCTATCGGCCTCATCAAGAGGGCTTTCATCATCATGCGGAGGCGACTGATCTTGGGAAGTGGCAATCACATTCAAGCCAGATTATGCTTGAGATGTGGTAGCCCCATACTTGCTTTTGCTGCGCAGGTTGTCGCTGGGATGCATGCCCGCCATGTAGACCGTGTGGATAACATATCTGGCTGTCTTTTCATCATTGGCAGCTGATTTCGCGGACCGCTATCGTGGCCCTTCTGTTTCGGTAACGGACAATCGATTGAAGACGGCTGGCCCGACCGGATTCTTGAGTGGCGATGGCGCTTCCTTTTTGGCTTAGTCCCACTGCATTCACGCCGCACAGAGAGCTTGATAGACTCTTGAAGAGACGGTGTCATGCTTTCTATGTTGGGGCTGGGACACGTCTCTTTATAACATTGTTCGGGCTGTTGTCATCTTGATTCCTGCAGTCATGACGTTTTTCTGAACCCACTTTGGGGGTTCGAAAGAGTTGCTGACTTTTAGGGCTGACTTAACTGTCATCACAGGGTAACCTTGCTCTTGGAACCTCACAAAATTCCACTTAGCCGGTGTCCTGGTCCTCTTGTTGGCTCTATATCTGAACCGCTTCTGTCTTAACTTTTCTGTTTTGAGCACTTGGCAGGCTTCGGCTCTTCGGGAAGACGCCGTAGACTGAGCGATGGAGAGCTTTAGAAATACGCCTGATCATGCATTTGTCAGAGGCGTCGCCTGAGCTTGTCCGCGACGTTTGGTGATGCCCTTCGTTCCAGCAGTCTTGCCCCCAGCTGGAGTATCAGAGATTCGTTTGGACACCATCTTACGTTTGACTTGTGGTACCTTGGCGATCATAATGTTTGGCCTCTTGCCCCTTGAGACCGGTTTGGCCAACTGGTTTGCCGGAATTTCCGCCAGATAAGCGCTTCCGGCAGGGTAGATGATGACGAAACCAAATTGTCATGATGGTTCCTCGCACTGCCGACTGAGGCTTGCGGGAAGAACCACACGAGCATTGATCTTGACCACGTACGGGATCGGGGTTGCGTCGGAAGCTGAATTCATCTTGAAAGACATCGTCGTTGAAAGTTAATTGCTGCATGAAAAAGCAATATTTCAGTACAAATATTGGTATATATGTTAAATGAGTTTGCATGAACGCTTGACCCGAGATATGGGAGGAGAGAAAGGTCCCACCGGACGTGCCAGATTCTGTAGTGTTTTTGGCACCCTATTGAGATAAAAATGTGCGTCACTTATCAGGCATATTACAGATTTTTCCTGTCTAGGGTAGGCTGGGGTTTAATGATTGCGGGGATCTGAATCTCCAGCAGCCGCGGACTAAGCCGCCGTTAATTACCCCTTACTTTTGGAGCGAGAGAACCTCCGATTAACAGGTCAAATAGATCATGCGAACTCAATATACAATATGTGTGTTATATTTGGGAACATGTTTAAGGGTGCTTCGGGTATATCGGAGGCATCGTAGAGTTTTTACAAGGGCCCCGCAAGTTCTAACGGGAGAGTGATGAGTATATATATGTCAAGTGCGCACGTGGTAAAGTGTGCACATGACAAGTGTGCGCCTGCCAAAACACACACTTGGCAAGTTGCGCACCTGAACCAAGTGCGTACAGGCCCGAACACGCACCTTGCTAGGTGCGCAAAGTTCGCACCTAGCTGGACCTTTTGGCCCATTTAGGACCCTTTGGCCCCCTTCGCTCATTCTTATCTTACCAAGTGCGCATCTTGCTAGGCGTGCGTCTCGGCAGGTGCGCATTTGTCATGTGCACCTTGCAAAGGGGCGCACATGACAAATGCGCACCTGCCGAGACGCACGCCTAGCAAGGTGCGCACTTGGTAAGATGCGAGGGAGCGAAGAGAGCCAAAGGGTCCCAAATGGGCCAAAAAGTCCAGGTAGGTGCGCATTTTGCACACCTTGCAAGGTGCGCATCTGGGCCTGTACGCACTTGGTTCGATGTGCACCCAATGGGGTGCGCACCTAGCCAAATGGGCACCTGGTACGTTGTAAGTAGGGTCGAAACCCAATGAAGCAACAGTCCAAAAACACCAAGATTTTAACTTTTGAAAATCAAAAGGTGCTCTTTTTCCCTTTTTGAGGCCTCTTGATGTGCGCACTTTGAAAGAAAAAAAGAAGAAAAGGACCTACGCAATAAAGAGTGGCTCAAAACTCAAAATTTTGTTTTTTTAGGGAATAAAGATTAAGATTCTCATTAGTTCTCAAATCATTACGGGGCCTTTTATAGGCTTACATTTTTTACATTTAGCCCCAAGGCTTATACAAAATTAATTTTTGCCTATTTAATTCTTAAAAAACAAAAATTACATTTAATTTCTTTCTTTTCTTTTTCTCTTTTTGGCCGGTCCCTCTTCATGCTTGGGCTTGGACCCACTTGGCTCAGGCTTGGGCTTGGGCCCATTTGGATTTTGACTTTGATTTTGGTTTTGACTTTGAAATTGAATTTGATTTCTGACTTTCGTAATTGGGTGTAATTTTTGACCCCAACAAATAACAGGGGTGATGCTGCAAGTAATCTAACTTCCAAATTAAGCCGTTTGTGGAGAGTGGTTCGGAAATGGGACAAACAAAGATGGGAGTTAGAAACAGCAAGAAAAAAAGAGCTGCTGAATACATACAGAAGGCGGAAAAATTGGAGGAGGAAAGAAGGTTGATGCTAGAAGAATATGAAAAGCTCAAATGTTTGCATGTCGAGATACACCACATTTACGATAGAGAAGAATTAGGCTGGGCACAAAGAGCGAGAGAGAAGTGGATACAAGAAGGTGATGAAAATACTTCTTATTTTCATCGGATCGCTTATGGAAAAAGAAGACTGAATCATATTCTGACACTGATGCACGAAGGACGAACTGTCACCGATATGTCGCAAATAAAAGAGATTGCTGGGCACTATTTCAAAAATCTGTTGGGAGTAGCAGGTATCGAGCGATGGAAGGCGACTGAAAACTTCTGGACTACCAACAAATAGCTATCAACTGAGGACAACATTGGTATGGAAAGTGAGTTTTCCGAAGAAGAAATCAAAGTGGCAGTCTCTGAGTTAGGCCCGGAAAAGACGCCAGGACCTGATGGTTTCTCTGTGATGTTTTACCAAAGATACTGGGATATTGTTAAGGAAGATTTCTTTAAGGTTTTTTGTGCCCTGTATAAAGGGGAGCTCAACTGGGAGAGATTCAATATGGAGACTATCGTGTTAGTGCCCAAAAAAGACGACGCTAAGTCTATGAAGGACTTCCGGCCCATTAGCTTACTTAAATGTTGTAGCACGATCATTGCGAAGGTGTTGGCCAATAGGCTGAAGACTATGGCGGACAAGATAATCGGCGTTACACAAACGGGCTTTCTAGCTGGTCGAAATATCATGGACGATATTGCAACGGCAAAGGAGGTTTTGCAGGATGCCAAGAGACGACAAAAAGAAGGATACCTTCTTAAACTTGACTTCGCGAAGGCATATGACATGGTGGATTGGAGTTGTGTTTTGGAAATCTTGGTGCTTAAAGGTTTTGGTCCAAGATGGACCGATTGGATTCAAAACTGGTTGTTTTCCTCCTCGGCCACTATTTCAATCAATAGCTGGGAGTGCAATGAATTCCACTATCGTAGAGGGTTAAGGCAAGCCGATCCTCTCTCCCCGCTTATCTTTGCTTTACTAGCAGATGCCCTTGCTAATTTGTTTTTAAGATGCAAAGAAAAAGGCTACATTCAAGGTCTTGGTCCATGCGACGATAAATTTTCGATCATCAACTTACAGTATGCAGATGACACGATTATTTTTGGCAGACATGATGTTGAAAAGGTTGCGACAATTAAATGGATCCTTTATATCTTCAAGATGTGGTCAGGGCTACGAATAATCTACAATGAGAGCGCGATCATCTTCTGGAATGGAAAGGAAGCAAGAAATTCAGTCATAACAAGATTGTTCAATTGCAAATCACAAACGTTCCCCATTAAGTATTTAGGTCTACCAATTTGTCTGGGAACCCTCAAGAAGGTTGACTAGATGCCGCTGATAGAGTGCTTTCAAAAAAGACTTGAAGGATGGAAAGCCAACTGCCTTTCGCTTGGCAGGAGATTAACCCTTAATCAATTCGGTTCTTTCCGCCATGCCGGTTTACTATATGTCCTTCTACCAGCTCCCAAGATGGGTAATTTCCAGAATTGACAAAATTCGAAGATCATTCCTTTGGAAAGGGAACTCTGGTGTCAGGAAATGTTATTATTTGGTTAAATGGAAAATTGTTTGCAGACCAAAACTAGAGGGTGGCCTGGGAGTGAAAGACCTTGACATTATGAATAAGGCACTGCTTGCAAAATTGTGGTGGCGGTGGATAGAATGTAAGAAGTCCGGATGGGTCCATACTATTAACGCGGCATACAGAAACCGGACGGGGGTTTTTAACTCTAGAGGGAAGAACATGAACACCGCATCAGGATTCTGGAGGGGCGTTCAATCGTCCAAGGATGCCTTTTTCAAAGGAGTCATCTTCACACTTGGGTGCGGGAAAGCTATAAATTTTTGGCATGACTTATGGTGTGGCGGTACCCTATTGTACAAAAGATTCCCGAGCTTATTCAAACTGGATAAACATATGGACGCCTCCGTAACTATCCGGTGGAAAAGAAACAAATGGTGGTCGGCTTTTAACGGGGAGCTGGCACGTATAGAGCGCCATGAAAAAAGGAATCTCATCGATTACCTAGATGCTTGGAAGCCTCTTCCGGACAACCTAAACAACATACCCTTTTGGAAATGGTCGTAGGACCTTAGTTTCTCTGTTAAATCTATGTACAACATCTTTCACTACGGTGGTATTCACGATCAACAACTACAAGAACTGTGGAAAATTAAAATTCCACACAAAGTCAAAATTTTCAACTAGCTTGTGTTAAAGAATACCATTCTCACGAGAGATGATTTAGCGAGTCGTAATTGGATAGGATCTTTGGAGTGTGGACTGTATGGTAATCACATGGAAATTACTGACCATCTATTCCTAAGATGTGAGATTACCTCACATATCTGGATTAGGTATTTATCCCGTACTTTAGAGGGTGTACCTCCCTTTTCCATACATGAACTTTGGAGTTCTTGGTGGGCTAGAAATATATATAAGGGGGATCTCCTGCTCTGATATATTATCTCTAATGTAATCTGCTGGGTCATGTGGATTGAACGAAACAATAGATGTTTTAATTCCGTTTCCAAATCTATACCTAGATTATTATGTATAGTTGAAACCACGATATCAGTTTGGACAAGTGTAGCAATCTCAAGAGCCAAAAAGAAAGCCAGGATGATTCAGTGGGATGAGAGGGAAGAGGAGGGCACCTTATCACGGTACCAGTTGTGGCGGGCTACACCTGCCTGCGTTCTTCGACGACGCTGACCAGCATGCTTAGCCTTTGGGTTATCTGGTTTTCATACAGGAAAAGGAGATTTTACTTTATGCTTGAAAGACGTGACTTGGTTGTATTTTCCCTTTCTTTTTTGTTGTTTTAGAACTTTGTAGTTTCGTTTAATTATCTTTTAATAAAACGTGGGGCAAGGTTTTCTCCTTCGTTTCAATCCAAAAAAAAATACTTGCTATATAGGCCGAAAAAGTTCAGCCACACTTTTGACCTTTCTAGTTCAAAAAATGCTTCCATAAATGCGAAATTGTTGTAGAATTATAGTGAAAGATAATGATAACACCCCCCACGCACCCACCCCTCAAATTCTTGTATGAGTTAGAAATTTCAAAAGATCCATTTGATTATGCGCCTTCAAATCTCTGCCTATATGAATGCCAACCGCAAAAACCTCCTCTCCAAACTATGACCACTTGTGTTCTGGTTCGGCTTTGACGCGACTTGGATCGCGCCAAGATGTTACCTTCCGTTGATCTGCTGATGGCGGCGATGGGTGACTGAAATTGGATCTGGAGGCCGTCGCTCCTGAAGCACACGGATCTCAATAGGTTTGAGGTTGTGGTCTCCGAGCTATCTGCAAGGAAGTCCCGGGGTGATTGTACCACCGAGGACCCTCCGACAATCAAGTTAGACTAAAGATCCGAGCAGAGTAACGGCTTAGTGGAGTAAAAATGGCTTACTTGGACCGTCTGAAGAAGGGGTTTATATAGCGGTGGCAGTAGGCAGGACAGGCGCGAGAATCACGCCAGCCGTTACGCTCCCGACGTCATGCTCGCGTGATGAGCGGGATCTCCCATTAATGACGAGACAGGCTCGTTAATGAGGGATCGTGATGGCGTGGAACGTGGGATGTGGTCGGCGGAAATCTCGCGCATGGCGAGATTCGCGGGATGGCGGTTGCGCCTGTGAACGGTGTCGTTGATCGGTTGATAAGACCGAGGAAGATGATCTCGGCGGGAGAGCTCGCGGACGAGCGGGAGAGCCGAGGTATCTTGATTCTGCTCGAGCCCGGAAGTGAGCTGAGAGGGCCAAGGAGGTTCGGGCCTGTGATAGCTAGGAGATGAGTTGTGAGGCCGAGGAGGCCAATTGTGCTGGGGGCTCGGAGGTGAGCCAGCGTTTGTTCGTGGGACGGACACATGAATGGTCTGGTCGGCCACTGTAGGTCCTTTCTTGTGAGCCCCGGGACACGTCATCTGCCACGTGTCACGATGTGAGAGATCACCGATATCGAGCATCTTCAGGTTTTAATTACACCTTTTAAATTTTATTACGCTCTCATGATGGTTTGTAAATATTTAAAGCATCATTGGGTTCAACATTTGTAGCTCGTGTGTCCTGATGCTTGGAAACTGAAATTTATGAGTCAAACATTTGTATCTTATGTGTCCTGATACTTGAAAACTGAAATTTATTAGTCAAATAATTGATCCTAGTTCCTATATATTGAATTACAGGTAAAAGAATGGAACTTAAAGAAAGTCGGAAGGTTTTCTGATTGCAAGAGGAAAAGGCACCACTCAGTCTATTTTACATACATATATGTTCTTTGTTACTTATTGATCAAATCTATTTGCAATAACACTATCTGTGTTGCTCTGTATATCACTTGCATTGTACCCGCGCTGCGCGTAGAAAAACATAAATCAATGAGATGTCGAAATTTATCCATGTTACAATTTGAATTTCAATACTGTAATTTGAAACCTATGTTGATTAAACTCAATAAGTACTAAGGGCACCATGAGCTATATTTCTATTCTATATTAAAATTGAGAATTTTTGTTTCTTTATTTATCTAAAATAGAAAAAAACACTAAAATACAATGGATTATAGGACCATTATAAGATATATGACTACTAATTTTAATCTAGGAATATAAATCTGCAAGTATAAAGATACTGTCCAATAATCAGTACATCATTGATCTCATATTTTAGATTCTTCATCGTCTTCATCCATCTCAA
Source organism: Agapanthus africanus (assembly GCA_030015575.1). Lineage (NCBI taxonomy): Eukaryota > Viridiplantae > Streptophyta > Magnoliopsida > Asparagales > Amaryllidaceae > Agapanthus > Agapanthus africanus. The sequence continues at coordinate 412,526,977 of JASDDO010000029.1, forward strand.
TTAGAGGTGTCAAACGGGTAGGTCGGATCACCCGTGGACGGGTCATTAAAGGTAGTGGGTAAAACGGGCACGGGTAGAAATGCTCGGAATTAAACGGGTATTAAATTTCGTACTCATGACCCGACCCACTAAGGGCAAGTGGGTGTGAGGGTAACCCGCGAATTGATAAACAGGTCATCCATTTATGCATTCATAGGTAACTTAGAATATCATGATACATTTTTTGCAATTTAAAGGAAAAATAATCGAGTGTATAGGTTTAAGGAGTTCGTTTTCATTAACAATTTTAATTAATCACAATAAATATATATTCAATTATACATTCCCACCAAAATTCTTAATAGGATTCATAATAAAAATTTTAAATGTAAAATATTTATTCTTATATGTAAAAAATTTAATGAAAAGTCTTTAACTATGTTCAATACGGGTCGGGTAAAACTCACGAACCTGCGGGTTGGCTGGACCCGCTGACGAGCTGGGTAAAACCCATGAACCCGCGGGCCGGGTTGACCCAATGATACTTGTAAATGGGCAAGCCAAGTGCGGGTAATATTTTAACGGGAGGCAAATCTTTGACCTATTACCTATGTTTTACGATCCGCGGGCTAAACGGGTAACGGGCCATTATTGACATCTATAATCTCAATATCATCATCATCCCCACCATTGACCCTGTTGTCATTGTCGTCGTCGTCATCTTCTTCGTCAAATTCAAGAGAATCAATTTTCCGTTCAACTTCTGTTATAGGATATCCATGTGTTTGCAGTGAGCCAAAGTTCTTGATGGTCACATAGGTTTTCAACATGTAGGTATATCATTTACACGTTTCCACATTTTCATTGAATGTGTTTTCCATTGTATTGCAGGATAAGCTTTAAACATTGAATCAAATATCGGTCATATTAGCCGATATATCTTATCGGAACTCCTCATGATACGATAAAACCGATAATTTTTTGTCGATATATAGGCCGATATGGCAATATCGAACGCTATATTGTCCGTATATGATATAGGAGACATTTAGCCGATACGATTCCGATATCTGTCGATATCCGATATTTAAAACCTTGGTCTTAAAAATCAGTTAACAAATACAGATTTTTGTGTATATATTTTATATTAAATGGAAGTGGGAATTTTAACCTGACTGTAAACAAACTGTGTATATTCAATAGGTTAGCAAAGGATCGTTTCGGCTTGATTATCATAAAGAATAACATGTATTTTGCCTGTATAATCAACAATTTAATTTTATACCTGAAAGAAAAGTATAATTTGATTAAAAATAGTTAAAATTGGTATTTTCTCAATATAATATGCAACCGCATTCAATAATATTTGTTTGTACCTCGGCAACAACTTAGCAGTTGGATGTTGGCAAATATTGCATATATTTAGATTGTAATATGCACGATATTGCTTTTTTACAAAACGCGAGCAAACATGGTACCAAAAGACGGTATCGGTATACAATTCCACAACCGTAGCTTTTATTGTAAATTCAAAAACCTTTACCATCACGTAGACCAATTACCTTATACCGTCAAAATTGTATATAATTAAATAAATCATATCATTTCGTATAGTATCAGTTCAAGGTGGAGCATCTGTGAGCATGATCAATTGCTCAATTATTATGGGATTGTAAGGAAAATTTTGGAAAACATGAATCGTCTCGCTGAAATCAAGTGGCATCGTAAAAAAATTATATATTTCATGGATAACATATTGCGGTTATATTGAGAAATATTTTTTTACGGAAACTGTGTATATAAAGATTGCCATTTAGCAAGGCGTAATACCACATATTCATTATTAATATCCTGATCAAATTGTGTAAATTCTGTAGATTCTAAAGAAAATTTATGTGCATAAAATACATTTAATTGAAAACATTATGAAAGCATAAGCAAACAAAAACATAAAATTGTTATATATTTTAGGATTATGTATTTAAGGACAATAAAATTAAACTTTCATAGAAAATGGCATGTAGACCGCTTAAAACCACAACGTTTAGTTATCTACAAGCATCTATAAAATATTCCATCTTTTCTTGGAATTTATCGTCCCACACAATAAAATATATCACATGATCATAATATGTTTCTTCTATCATAGATATTTCAACATATTTTTTGAATTCTCCATTCTCTATACTTATAGTGGTTATGGGGCTGATATCAAATATGAATATCAGAACATTTGAAATGTTGCAATCTTAAATTAGTTCACAAAAAAGAAATAAAAATAGCAAGTATCTTCATAGCAAGTTAGAAGAACTATATGTTTTTCTGCATGTCGATAATTGTTGTGGTTTCTTAATACTGTAAAGTGATGAAAGAGGAATTAGCGATGAATCAATATGTCCTTCTGTCATTGCTCATGTTTTTATCAATTGAAGATGCCAATATTTACCTATTATCTTATAGCTGGTATTTGAAACGCATTTGATGACATTGGTAATCTTGTATATACGACCTTTTAATATTTTGTCATGCCAGATAATTCATCGAATATCAATATCTCAGCTTCATGACCATAAATTTGAAAAGTAATTTATGTTAGAAAATGATTTATATACACTTGAGAATTGGAATAAATTTACCTACCATTATGTCTTTCCCAATAAAAGTAGTAAAGGAAGGAAAACTATGTTAGATGGTACTCTGGAATAATCCACCCTTGCATTATTAATATATGTGACATGCAATGTATATATATGAGATTTGCATTAGCAAGTAATAAATTGTAGAAAGGGATAAATAGAAAAAGGGATAAATTAAATTATAATAAGAAGATTATAGTTTAAGGTATTTAACAGTAATAAAAAACTTAAGTTATTTCAATGAAAATTACTACACTCGGTGCAATTTTAATATAATTTGTTTCTTCATATTCCAAAATTTCTCTAGGCCTATATGACTGATGTGATATTCTATCTGTACAAGGGACTAGAATTTGTGCACGTGCGTTGCGCATGTTAGTTTAAAATTTAATTATTTTTTTGGAAGAAGAAAGAGAGAAATGTGGAGGGTTCTAATAATTAAAAATTAATTATTTTTTTGAGAGAAGATAGAGATATGGAGAGTTCTAGTATTTTTTAAGAGGAGAGATGATATAGAGGGTTCTACATAAAAACAATTAATTTTTTTTGGTAGAAGAAAGAGAGATGACGTGGATGGTCTAAAAATTGAGAATTTTTCTCCTTTTTTCTTCTTTTCATTTGAATTCAATATTTCATGTGAGAATGAAAACTTATTAATAATAAGGGTTTATGTGTAAATTTTCATTTAAAGGAGGATTTATGTGTAAATTTATAAATAATGAGGGTGTATGGGTAAATTTTCATTTGAATTTTGAAAAAAAGGAGATAAATGAACTTTTAACCTTTTGTTTTGTCTCTCTGCTTGAAGTTGATGTTGTGGAGAGTTGAGTTGTCTCTCTGCTTGAAGTTGATGATGTGGAGAGTTGATAAACGGTTTCCAATAAAGTATGTACCGGCAAATATTATATGATGTGATTGATTTGATACATCATATTATTTAAGCAAATTAATTAAAAATATTTGAAAAGAAGACAAAATATACGATCCAACACTAAAGCATAGGTAAAAAGAACTCAATAAAAGAAAGAAAGGAACTTATTGTATGCTTTCCAAAAGCATTCCTTTATTGCGTGTGAAATTAAATCTGCATGTATTGCATATAAATAGGGAAGGAGCCTTTTATACATAAGTCCCTCATATTAGTTCTAATTGTATATTAATCCATAAAATCTGAATTTTGCATCATGTTCTTCACCTCTAAAGAATGCAATTAATCAGGACCCAAACTACTCGTATCCAAAAAATTTGAACATATCCATATTCATATCTGTATATCTGATCAGTTCCGAAAATATAAATTCATATACATATACATATCAGTTCGGACTGAAATTTCATAACTATATTCGAGAATATTCAAATCCATGCCATGGCATGTCTTTCGACATTATAATTCTATTTCAGCTTTTATATGTGTTCATGCATTCTAATAGTTTGTATTCTTAAGAAAACAAAAGACATAAGTACAGTTAAAAGAGAAGAAAAATGAGAAAATAGCTGAGTAACATGGGGTCTTCGCTTGGGGAGCAGCGAAAGCTTTCTTCCATACTTCATGTGGGTAACATCATGTAGAGTAATAATAACATGCAGAGAAGTTGGAGGGGTTTATTTCATGAGATAGTATTGTGCATATGATTGGTCTATTAATAATATGCATGTATCAAAATATTATGTAAATATATTAGACGTATTTATTAGTCTATTATGGGTTTTGAAATAAAATAATATACTAAATAATATTTTAAATGCATTACCTTTAGAATATATTATTAAATAGAGTACTACATAATTTAATTAAATAAAAAGAACACCAAAAATTTAATTTAAAATATATTTAACTTAATTAATTAGGCTAGGGGTATCCGAAACCAAATCTGTATCCGCATTCAGATATCCAGATATCTGTTTCTGTATCCGAAAAATTTAAACAGATCCATATTCATATCTGTATCTGACCAGATCCCAACATATTTATCGGTATACATATCTCACTCTGTTCAGATCTGATTTTTTTTTTAAACTGGTTGATAATGTGGGATGAGTATACATGTATATATGTGTCTATGTGTGTATTCAAAAAATATATTTTTAAATAAAAATGAAAATTCTCTACTCTACAGTAATGGGTGTAATGTTTCGCTGCTCACTAACGCTTTTGCACAATCCTCTTCTTATGCCTTCTTTCTCTTTCTCCCCCATTTCTTTTAATTTATTACTTACAGTAAAAAAAACACAATGAAACTTCACTACGGTCTATGCATGGAAAACAGTAAAAAAAAAAGAATAAAGTAAGATATGACTTACGGGCAAACCAAGCAAAATATTTGTACTCACTGGGATGCAATTGTGTACAATTGATAAGACCCACAAACCTGTTGGGAGGGAGAGTCCATCCACGGAACAGTGCTCGCGACAAAATCCAAATTACGCAAAAATACAATCACGCAATTAAACGACGAAAGACTATAAATTAAAGTGCAGGAATAAGAAAACAATCAATCACAAACAAGATAGATTTGTTAACGAGATTCACTTACTGTATGGCTGGTCCCCGACAGAGTGGAATCTGCAAACAACTACTATATTTGAATCAAGTTTGCAAACAAGAACAACTCTAGGAGATTTCTCTCAAATCTCTCTATACAAATTTCTCTTGGCCTTTGCCTCTTGTGATGATGCTTGTGATGGATACAAAATGCCTCACGATCATAAGATGTATTTTTATAACACCTAAGACAATGTCACTATCTAACAAAGTCACCACCTTTCATTGTCATCACCTAACAATGTCATGCATGTCAAAAGTAGCACCTAACAAAGTCACCACCTTTCATTGTCACCACCTAACAATATCATGCATGTCAAAAATAGCACCTAATAAAATCACCACCTATCATTGTCACCACCTAACAATATCATGCATGTCAAACTAGCACCTAACAAAGTCATCACCTAACATTATTACCACCTAACAATGTCATTGTTCCCCTCCGAAAGACGGCGCGACAGAACGTCTTGCCTGAGATTCGGGGCAGAAGCTAATAGGTGCTATCCGTCCACCTCTCCGAATATGCCAAGTTGATTTATGGCACTATGTATCGAAGGTTTAAACGGATGCGGCCGATGTAGCAAACTTCGTCAGATTCCCCCTCGTTTGAGGGTTTTTTTTATTGTGGGGACGCTCTTCCCTGCAAGCGCAAGCCCCTGCAGTTAATTACGCTACCTGTAATACCCAGCCCCTTTTTATACAAATATCCGTATTTCTCTTTAACTTATAAATTTTTATTTTATTTATTTACTTTAAAACCCCATTAAACCCAAACCACAATATAATTCCCTCAGCCCATTTCTTTTATTCATTTTAATTATACCCAGCCCAAGCACTAAAACCACCATATATATTCTCCTCATCCCATTTTATTTTTCCAAATAAAAACCCCCCAGCCCATTCCCCATTTTATTTCTTCCGGCATTTCCCCATCTCCTCCACCCAATCCCTTTTCTCCAAATTAATTAATTAAACTCTTTCCTTAAAGCCCAGCAGCCCAGCCCTCTTTTTCCTTTCTCTTATAATTCTATTTATTTTAACCCCGGCCCACTCCCTCTCCGCCCAACGCTTTCCTCCTTTCACCGTGCCCGCTTCACCCTACCCGACCCGCCTCGCCTTCATCTTCTCCCAACGGCTCTTTCCGCTTCCTCCGCTCACGCGATCCACTTCCTCAGCCGACGCCCACGCCCGCGCTCTTGTCGCCCACGCTCGTGTGCCGTTACCCCTCACAATCACCTCCGTCCCTCTACCTCTTTCTTCACTCTCCCTCTCTCTCGAGCTCTAGTCCTCACCCACTGCTTCCATCACCCCCTCACAACCCACTACCTCCGCCGTCCAACCACCTTCGTCGACGACGACGAATCACCCTAACCTCCTACCCCTTTCCCTTCTCTCCTCTCCAAAACCACGAGTCCCTCCTTCCCGCCTCACCTGCACACCTGACGCTGCCTTTCTCCTCCGAGCTTCGAGCTCCTTCCCGACGACCACCATCGTCGACCGCATCATCATCATCATCGTCGTCGTCGTCGTCGCCTTCTCTCCCCAACTTCATTACCTACAACCTCCATTCCCGACCACCCCTCGCGAGCCACCTCCGGCCACCGCGATAGCCCAACTCGACCCCTCTGCAACATCTCCTTCTCTCTCTCTGGCTCTCTCTTTCTCTCAACCTCTGTTTCTCTCTCTCTCTCTCTGTGTGTCTCTCTCTCTCCCCCTCTAATTCTCTCTCTCAATCTCTTTACATCTCTCTCTCTCTCGATCTCTCTTTCTCTGTCTCTCTCTCGATCTCTCTTTCTCCCCCTGTCTCTCTCTCAAATTTCTGTCTCTCCCTCTCTCTACAACTCCCTCTCTTTCTCTCTCCCTCTCCTATCAACCGACCACCACCACAAACACCAGTGCCAAAACCGAGCCCAAGCCCCAGCCAAGTCTCAGTCGTTTCATCGAACATCGGTACCCGTTGCAATCGCCGCCGTAGCTGTCGCCGTCATCATCACTGCGGCACCATCGACACATCGTTTTCAGGAAAGTTCAATTACTTGCTTACATGCTAATTTATTCGTGTTACGAACTAAAATCGTATAAATTCTATATTCACAATACCCGATAGATTATATAACATACCTGTTCGATGTAAATTTCCAATGAAAATCCTCTTTCAATTTGACGGAACGTGAGGGCATTTGCTGGCCCTTGTGCTATTGAATACTATGTATGAATTTCACTGGAAAATACGACTGTTAATGACTAAAACGATTACCCCCAAATATACCGGTAAAACTAGAAATTTCTCGTATCTGAAAACCGTTAAAATCACCATAAATTATGTACATACTGGAATGATGCGTTCGAGGGCTTAAATCGAAGCCGCCTCAACGAACTATAACCCTATGTAAGTTTCTAATGGTTTCTTTACTTAAATTGTGATAATAATTGGATCGGAGTGCGACTCTGGACTGCAGTCCAGAGCGACTCTGTTTACTGTGTGCTGTCCCGTAATGGGTACTACCTTGTTTCCTGAACTCGTATGTTGCGTAACCTTGCATTTTAGTAAAGGTGAATCTGTTAGCTAGATAACAAAAGTGTTTTCATTCTGTTTCATCATCGTTTGCTATCTAATCTGTAATTTAAAAGATGGGGACGTATAACAGTCCCAACAGAATCAGAATTGACATACTAGTATCGAACGGTGTATAACTCCTGATGTACAGATGCGATTGAGAATCCGTCTGTTGGTTTAAAAACCTTATTGAAAACCCGAGATATCATTCAACTGTAGCGTCGCTAAATTCTGATCTCTACTGGGGTTAAAATGCGTTGCGAAACGGACTTCCGATTCTGAAACCGGATTTCCAGCCGTGAACGTTTAAAATGAAATGGCCATAACTAGTGACCCTGAAACCCGATTGACGTGAAACCAAATTCGCTGGATAGATAATCAAACATACTATTTATTCCCCGATCATTGTTTCGCTAAACTGTACACGTATGATTTATGATAAATTATGCGAGTGGTAGAATACTGATTTACGACATTTTAATCATGCTTTACATACTGTTCCCTCATCATATCATATATATGTCACTGCATTGATAACCTAATGATCATGTGCATTACCCAGTGTTAGGTATTAGTGATGATTGTGGCAAGTACGTTGGTGTTCGTGCATGAGTGAATAAGTGAAAGTGACACGTACTTGTACACAATCAGTGAACCATATTATTCTATTGCATTGTCGACGTCTGTAGGACGCGTGTAAGTGTGACTCTAAGTGGTATGAGACACTTATGGAAGCTCTCGCATGGGTGCCACAGATAAGGCACCAGACACTGCCATTTATCTTGGGTATTAGTCGGGACGTGCTTGATGGAGATCATGTCTCCAGTTCTCGCGCAGACTTGTCATGGACCGACCAGTATTCGAGGTTATGGTTGGCGTCTAATGTAGACCACGGGGTGTGGGGTAGTTTGAGTGTAAGTTCAACAGAATCTCGGGAGTCCCATGCTGGCTTATATATATGGAGATATATGGAGATTTACAGGATACATAATTATTACCGTGAGTTACATTTTGGGCCCGTGGTCCCTTGCCCTTGGGTCCTATCCTTGGGTGGAGGACACTCGCGAGTGGTTGACTCTCACACTTAGACTGACGATAGGCTCAGTGACCTGTACAGTGAGACTTAGAGACTGATAGGGATAATGGCATTGATATACATTACTTGTTGATATACCTGGCATATTATTTTACTGCTTTACTGTTCACCTGATCTATTAGACACTTCATTGGTTACTGCATGTTCATACCTATACCGTCTTGATTTACTGTTATATAAATCTATTATCACTGTTCGAGTTGTCACTTGTATCTATATATTATATTGTTATTGTGTCGCTCTGACGACCTGAGTATGCATGCTCAGTGTGAGGAGTGGATCTAGCCTGGACCAGGACCAGACGTACATCACGGACATCTTGATTAGCTATCAAGAGTTATACCCTTTTGTTTTCCATCAGGTCAGTTCTTTGTATTGTTTTGTTTCAGTTACTGCATTTCTCATTACCTGCGTATTATTTACTGATTACCACGTAAAGCTAGAAGCCGAAGTGTGACTACGGCAGGATATTTCCTTGACCGTAGGAGCATGGCTGGCCTTGTCAACCCCTCGTATTCCGTATTTTGGGAAGCGGGGCGTGACATGGTTTTATTGGTATCAGAGCCAGGTTTTGCTTCGATTAGGATTGCAGTTTTCCATGTATAGCTTGACAATCTAAGACATCCCTCGGTCTAGATTGTAAACTTATCATTCTTGATCCATATTCACATTGTGTGTTATGCTATTCATTCGCTAGGGTTTCAGGTGACTTGGCAAAGTTACGTGGTTGTAATTGTGAAATACATCGTAGTTACACAACCGTACTCTGTTTAAGTGACTTAGAGTCCTACAGTTGATTTCCACTTGTAATGAATTTCATCACACCCGATATTCTTGATTCCTTACCCAACCCATATTATATTTTGATTCTTATATCGTCCTCAAAATTATTGTTTCAGGATCATGTCTTCCAACGAATCTTCCTCTATCTCCACTCCCCAGAATCAGACCGTTGAGATTCTGAGTGTACTGCAAGATCTGAAAGAAGCCCAGGAGCGAACGAACGACTTATTAGCTGAAGGACTGAGAAGGCAGGTGAATCAGGCACCAGCGGGAGCCTCCAATCGTAAAGAGATCCCAGTTAGACGAGGAAAAGAGAAGAAGATGAAGCGCCCATTTGTTTCCCCGCGACAGAAGCAGCAGAAGACCCAATGTTGTGGGTACTGTAAGAGGCCAGGACACCTTCAGAGGGATTGTCGCTGCGCCCAAGGGAAATGTCTGATTTGCGGATCCAGCGAACATCTTATCAACGGTTGCCCAAAAAGGAAGGAGCTACAAGGAGGAGACTCGTCCACACTCCCCACTTCTGCCAAGTGATGATTATTGCGTAGTTCGAACTTCGAGGATAAGGCAGACCCAGCGCAGGATTCAACTCGCGTGACGAGAATGCAGCGGCCTAGTAAACGAAAAAGAGTTATCACGTTTTCTGCTTTTAATAAAATGTTGTCACTCTCTTGTAAATGTTTCTTTTCGTTTGAAATCCTGTATCCGTCGAACTTTTAGTCGAATGCAATAATAACTTTGAATCATAATATGTGTATCATTCTCTTGTTTTTCCCCTTATTTATACTATTCATTACCATAGCATTCCTAATTCTGATTTTTCAGTTCCTGCCTACCGCATATTTTCCTATACTCCATACCCTTAGCTATCTTCTTGATGTGTTCCACTGTCTAATCATGACTCTTTCTTTTCAGGCCATGGCCCACCCTGGAGCAGCGCCGCATCTAGATGAGGATGCACAGTCATGCGTTTCCTTAGACCGCACGCTGATGAGTTCTGACGATGAGATCAACGGTCCCCAGGTCATTTTTGGAAACAGCGATTCCGAGGACGAAGGAGACGCCGCCCCAGAGGTCGATATGATAGGCGATTCCGACGAAGAGGAAGGAGACCCTGAAGAGAACCCGATAGAGGAAGATCCCGAGGAAGACCCGATAGAAGAAAATCCAGTGAAGGAAAACCCCATGGAAGGGAATCCAGAAGAAGAGAATCACATGGAAGCAGGCCTCGATGAAGAAGCTCCAGCCGAGGACGAAGGACCAGAAGAACAAGACCCTGCGGTGGAAGAACACCCAATGGCAATCCCTGCGAGGCGCTATGGAAATGGACGTCCCTACCTGAGCGCGCGAGCTTACTGCAATCTGCTGAACCTCCACAACCGCGACTGACAGGATTTTTAGCTGTTGTCTTCTCTGGCCAAATAAATCTGTGTATAGTTTAGGGCCACCTTTCGTCTTTGAAAATTTTTTGTTTAGAATTTTCTAGAATGAAAAAAATTGCTGAGTTCGCCAATCTTTCGATCTTCTTGGTTCACTTAATGCTTGATTATTTCTCATATACATTTATTTTTCCTGTTGAGATCTGTCCACCCCTACTCCTTGTATTGTTTTAACCCTCACGGAGATTAACAAGTACCGCACCCTGATCTTTTGAATGGGCCACCCTTCATCCTTCGTCTATGCTTCGTTTGAGATCCTTCTGAGAGGGGGAAATTGATAGTAAAATTTTCGAGTTGACTGACCCTTCGAAATTTTTGATTCACATGATGTATCGACCGTTATCCTCCCCATATATTTTTTTCCTTGAAGCTCTTGCTGCTCACCCTTACTTCCTGTGCTGACCCGACCCCAATCTCTTCGACCTTCAGTCTAAAGCCGTCACACTGCGACCTTTTGTATGAGCCACACTCCATTGTAATCCCTATCCTAGCTAGCCCTATATATATTTGTGTTTTTCCCTGTTACCCTAACTATATTTAGGGACATTGTTATTCGAAAATTTAGTTTTCATTATTTTGTATTTATCGAAGAGTGCGCGTTATTGACTACTCCGTTTTATGTATTTTGAGTACACTACTATTATTCTCATTTTTTCGGTAGCGCAACCTTACATCGCGCATATTTTCGTTCCATATTTCTTATTTTCACTATGTGGGTTTTCTAAGTTATTTTAAAACTCTGTTATCGATACAATTATCCTAAAATGTTTAACCTGTCGACAATTCCTTCCTTATTTTAGGATTGCTACTTTTATTTCGGGTATTGTGCTTATGGTTACTATTATAAATGATTGTGCCTTATACTTATTATTTCTGCTGTGCTACTTTTGATATACTTATATGTGCACATATTTGGGTTTCGATTTTATCGAACACGCCTTGATTATTATTGTTCGTTATTGTTATCTATATTCTCGTATACATGTAGTTTACCCTTATAGCTGTTCCTGCCTTGTACTTATTTAGACTTATTCTTTTGTAGGTTGTTCTTACATATATTTACCTTCAAAATTTTATCCACCAGTTTTAGGTAAGTCATTATGTGTTAGTTTGCGATATAATAGTTTTCGCTTATGATTTTATAGCTTATCGTTATTTTAAATTTCGAGAACGAAATTTTTTGTAAGGGTGGTATGATGTAATACCCAACCCCTTTTTATACCAATATCTGTATTTCTCTTTAACTTATAAATTTTTATTTTATTTATTTACTTTAAAACCCTATTAAACCCAAACCACCATATAATTCCCTCAGCCCATTTCTTTTATTCATTTTAATTATACCCAGCACAAGCACTAAAACCACCATATATATTCTCCTCATCCCATTTTATTTTTCCAAATAAAAAACCCCCAGCCCATTCCCCATTTTATTTCTTCCGGCCTTTCCCCATCTCCTCCACCCAATCCCTTTTCCCCAAATTAATTAATTAAACTCTTTCCTTAAAGCCCAGCAGCCCAGCCCTCTTTTTCCTTTCTCTTATAATTCTATTTATTTTAACCCCGGCCCACTCCCTCTCAACCCAACGCTTTCCTCCTTTCACCGCGCCCGCTTCACCCTATCCGACCCGCCTCGCCTTCATCTTCTCCCAACGGCTCTTTCCGCCTCCCCCGCTCACGCGATCCACTTCCTCAGCCGACGCCCATGCCCGCGCTCTTGTCGCCCACGCTCGTGCGCCGTTACCCCTCGCAATCACCTCCGTCCCTCTACCTCTTTCTTCACTCTCCCTCTCTCTCGAGCTCTAGTACTCACCCACTGCTTCCATCACCCCCTCACAACCCACTACCTCCGCCGTCCAACCACCTTCGTCGACGACGACGAATCACCCTAACCTCCTACCCCTCTCCCTTCTCTCCTCTCCAAAACCCCGAGTCCCTCCTTCCCGCCTCACCTGCACACCTGACGCTGCCTTTCTCCTCCGAGCTTCGAGCTCCTTCCCGACGACCACCATCGTCGACCGCATCATCATCATCATCATCGTCGTCGTCGCCTTCTCTCCCCAACTTCATCACCTACAACCTCCATTCCCGACCACCCCTCGCGAGCCACCTCCGGCCACCGCGATAGCCCAACTCGACCCCTCTGCAACATCTCCTTCTCTCTCTCTGGCTCTCTCTTTCTCTCAACCTCTGTTTCTTTCTCTCTCTCTTTACATCTCTCTCTCTCTCTGTGTCTCTCTCTCTCCCTCTAATTCTCTCTCTCTCTCTCAATCTCTTTACATCTCTCTCTCTGTCTCCCCCCCTCTCTCTCTCTGTGTCTCTCTCTCGATCTCTCTTTCTCACCCTGTCTCTCTCTCAAATTTCTGTCTCTCCCTCTCTCTACAACTCCTTCTCTTTCTCTCTCCCTCTCCTATCAACCGACCACCACCACAAACACCAGTGCCAAAACCGAGTCCAAGCCCCAGCCGAGCCTCAGTCGTTTCATCGAACATCGGTACCCGTTGCAATCGCCTCCGTAGCTGTCGCCGTCATCATCACTGCGGCACCATCGACACATCGTTTTCAGGCAAGTTCAATTACTTGCTTACATGCTAATTTATTCGTGTTACGAACTAAAATCGTATAAATTCTATATTCACAATACCCGATAGATTATATAACATACCTGTTCGATGTAAATTTCCAATGAAAATCCTCTTTCAATTTGACGGAACGTGAGGGCATTTGCTGGCCCTTGTGCTATTGAATACTATGTATGAATTTCACTGGAAAATATGATTGTTAATGACTAAAACGATTACCCCCAAATATACCGGTAAAACTAGAAATTTCTTGTATCTGAAAACCGTTAAAATCACCATAAATTATGTACAAACTGGAATGATGCGTTCGAGGGCTTAAATAGGATCCGCCTCAACGAACTATAACCTTATGCAAGTTTCTAATGGTTTATGTACTTAAATTGTGATAATAATTGGATCGGAGTGCGACTCTGGACTGCAGTCCAGAGCGACTCTGTTTACTGTGTGCTGTCCCGTAATGGGTATTACCTTGTTTCCTGAACTCGTATGTTGCGGAACCTTGCAGTTTAGTAAAGGTGAATATGTTAGCTAGATAACACAAGTGGTTTTATTCTGTTTCATCATCGTTTGCTATCTAATCTGTAATTTAAAAGATGGGGACGTATAACAGTCCCAACAGAATCAGAATTGACATACTAGTATCGAACAGTGTATAACTCCTGACGTACAGAAGCGATTGAGAATCTGTCTATTGCGTTGAAAACCTTATTGAAAACCCGAGATATCATTCAACTGTAGCGTCGCTAAATTCTGATCCCTACTGGGGTTAAAATGCGTTGCGAAACGGACTTCCGATTCTGAAACCGGATTTCCAGCCGTGAACGCTTAAAATGAAATGGCCATAACTAGTGACCCTGAAACCCGATTGACTTGAAACCAAATTCGCTGGATAGATAATCAAACATACTATTTATTCCCCGATCATTGTTTCGCTAAACTATATACGTATGATTTATGATAAATTATGCGAGTGGTAGAATACTGATTTACGACATTTTAATCATGCTTTACATACTGTTCCCTCATCATATCATACATATGTCACTGCATTGATAACCTAGTGATCATGTGCATTACCCAGTGTTAGGTATTAGTGATGATTGTGGCAAGTACGTTGGTGTTCGTGCATGAGTGAATAAGTGAAAGTGACACGTACTTGTACACAATCAGTGAACCCTATTATTCTATTGCATTGTCGACATCTGTGGGACGCGTGTAAGTGTGACTATAAGTGGTATGGGACACTTATGGAAGCTCTCGCATGGGTGCCACAGATAAGGCACCGGATACTGCCATTTATCTTGGGTATTAGTCGGGACGTGCTTAATGGAGATCATGTCTCCAGTTCTCGCGCAGACTTGTCATGGACCGACCAGTATTCGAGATTATGGTTGGCGTCTGATGTAGACCACGGGGTGTGGGGTAGTTTGAGTGTGAGTTCAACAGAATCTCGGGAGTCCCATGCCGGCTTATATATATGGAGATATATGGAGATTTACAGGGTACATAATTATTACCGTGAGTTACATTTTGGGCCCGTGGTCCCTTGCCCTTGAATCCTACCCTTGGGTGGAGGACACTCGCAAGTGGTTGGCTCTCACACTTGGACTGACGATAGGCTCAGTGACCTGTACAGTGAGACTTAGAGACTGATAGGGATAACGGCATTGATATACATTACTTGTTGATATACCTGGCATATTATTTTACTGCTTTACTGTTCACCTGATCTATTAGACACTTCATTGGTTACTGCATGTTCATACCTATACCGTCTTGATTTACTGTTATATAAATCTATTATCACTGTTCGAGTTGACACTTGTATCTATATATTATATTGCTATTGTGTCGCTCTGACGACCTGAGTATGCATGCTCAGTGTGAGGAGTGGATCTAGCCGGGACTAGGACCAGACGTACATCACGGACATCTTGATTAGCTATCCAGAGTTATACCGTTTTGTTTTCCATCAGGTCAGTTCTTTGTATTGTTTTGTTTCAGTTACTGCATTTCTCATTACCTGCGTATTATTTACTGATTACCACGTAAAGCTAGAAGCCGAAGTGTGACTACGACAGGATATTTCCTTGACCGTAGGAGCATGGCCGGTCTTGTCAACCCCTCGTATTCCGTATTTTAGGAAGCGGGGTGTGATACTACCGCTTCGCGGTAACAACTTTCTCCTTCTCCATATGGTCACTTCGTGTCGTGGGTGTTTGTTTTTTGTTTGGTTGCCCGTGGATTGTATACGGAGACTAAGTTATGTTGTCGCCCGTATGGCGTGGACTAGTTCAAATCCGTATCTTTCTTAGATTTGGGTTTGGGGGTTGTGTTTAAGAACACGTTAGCCTTATTTGAGACTAAGATCAACTTAAACGTTTGTTAAGGATACGTTAGTCTAATTTCAGACTAAGATCAACTTAACGGGATCGTTTAGATCCAATAAAAGAGTAATTGGGGGCTCTATTGTTTAGTTTAGTGACGTTGCGGTCGATAGGTAGTTTAAGGATATTGCGGTCCAATGTTAGTTTTAAGACATTGCGGTCAAGGTTAAGGACATCATAGTCCGTGAATTTAAGGACTCCACAGTCCGATATTGGTTTTAAGACATCACGGTCAAGGTTAATAGTCTTTTGTTAGTTTTAAGACATCACGGTCAAGGTTAAGGACATCATAGTCCGTTGTTAGTTTTAAGACATCACGGTCAAGGTTAAGGACATCATGGTCCATGAGTTTAAGGACCCCACAGTCCGTGAAATGTATGGTTGTTGGGATCCGTCACCTCTTTGAAGACGTTGAGGAATTACAACGACAAATATCAAAGGAGTGAAGAGATGAACCCTTGAACCAAGGTAGATTAAATGATCTGTAACCCAATTTGGAACCAAAACCAATTAATTATATTGTGAGCCCATTGGCTCAGTTAAGTCTCGATTGAGGACTTATGGCCAATTTGGGCTAAGTCCAATTAAGTCTGGCCCTTTGTTAGACTGTTTGACATTTGTCTGGTTCCAGTCCATAAAAGTTTTGAGGGGCTTGATAACATTTCTGTTGTAGCTCTGGATGTTATTCAATTTTGAGGTTCAATTGAAGGGGAGGCTTTGCCTCTGAAAGATTAGCCAATTTGGCTAAAAGTAGTGTTAAACACTAAATAACAAAAGTGTTAAACACTAGAGACAGAATTCTCAAACTAGTGTTAAACACTAAAAGAACAATCAGTGTTAAATACTGAAAATATAGTTTTCGATTTAGTGTCAAACACTAGAAAATAATCAGTGTTAAACACTGCAAATAGGATTTTCAAATTAGTGTTAAACACTAAGAAAAATCAGTGTTAAACACTGGGAAAGAAGATCTCTAATTAGTGTCAAAACACTAAAGAAAAAGGGGTCACATGTGGACACGTGATAGCGCCCAAAGGTAGGACCAGATTCCCCTTATTCTGTTCTACAGACAAAAAAAAGTATTGAATACTTTCTATATTTGATTTTGGAGCATCACGTGCTGACACGTGATGGGGATTTGTGTGCTGATTTGCCAAGGGGTCACGTGGTAACACGTGAGAGCGCCCAGAGCTTCTATTTTTTTTGCTTTTTCTTTCTGTACTTCAGGGATCACGTGGAGCACGTGAGGCGTTGTCTCTGAGTTCTTTTCTGCGGATCTTTACAGGGGTCACGTGGAGACACGTGACCCTGGTTCTTGCCCGTTTGAAGATCTCTTTATCTTTTTAAGAATTAAATTCTTCATAGGGTTAAACCCTAGCTATTACTTTGGAGGAATTAAATTCCTATTTTCTTTGGAAGAATTATATTCTTAGGTAGGGTTAAACCCTAATTTTCTTTTTGTGAGAATTAAATTCCCATATATGTAAAGAATCAAGTTCTGGCATAGGGTGAAACCCTAATTTCATTTTAAGAGGAATTAAATTCCTGCGAGCTTGAGAGAATTAAATTCTCAATTAGGGTTAAACCCTAGTTCTGTCCATCTTGAAGAAATTAAATTCTTATAATTTTGGAGAATTGAATTCTCATATAGGGTTAAACCCTAATTTTATCTTGGAGGAATTAAATTGCTATAATTTTGGGAGAATTAAATTCTCCAAAACTCAATTCTTCCTCTAAGTTTTAGATCTGCATGGCAGGATCTCGACCCGATGAGAATTATATTCTCAACTTATGGGGAGATGTGCACTTTGCAGATCTTCAACCAGAGAAAGAACTAAGTTCTTTTTAAAAGAGTTAAACTCTTAGATCTTTGAGAATTAAATTCTCTTTTTTCTGAAGTTTTGATCCTATTTCTTTTTCTCACCTAGGGTTTTCTTTCTGAATTTTCAAGATACTAAAATTCTCTTCAGAGTTTTCACTCCAAAATTATGTCTTTCCTCCTTTATAATTCTCCCTTCTCGACTCCTATTTATAGGAGGAGGAAAAGAATCAATTTGTTTAGTAAATCTCTCACTGAAAAATTTAATTTGTTTTCATCATTAATCTGAGCCTTTAAATTACTAGGTGTATTTTATTCACCGTTGGATGTTTCAATCCAAAAATATTCTATTTGTTATTTCGGTGAGATTCAGGGGAAATCTTTCCTTGTTCAAGATTTTTCCATAAATTGGTGATATTTAATCACCCTTGGATTCTTAATCCAACAGTTCTCCTTAATTTTTCTTTATTTGGAAAGATTTTGGAGAAATTTAGAATTTTAATTTTATTGATCTATGAAGTTTTCAAAGCGTATCACGTGTTGGCACGTGACCGCTCCTCCTTCAGAGTTTTAATTCTGTACTTTGATTAGGCTAAAGGGTCATCACGTGTCAACACGTGACCTCTGGTCACGTGTGAGCACGTGACTTCTGGTCACGTGTGAGCACGTGGCCCCCTTTGGGGTCTTTCTTCAGCCACTTGTTTTACTTAGGATTTTTACTTCTGTAAATAGATCACGTGTCAACACGTGACCTTTGGTCACGTGTGAACACGTGATGCCTCGTTAAGGCCTTTATAACTTGATAGAATTAAACTCTGCATTTCAACTGGGCTAAAGACCATCACGTGTCAGCACGTGACCTTTGGTCACGTGTGAGCACATGACGCCCCGGTGGGGTCTTTCCTCAGCCGCCTACTTCTGCTTTGCTTAAAACTTTAACTCTGTAAATAGATCACGTGTCAACACGTGACCCTTGGTCATGTATGAACACGTGACGTCCCTTTAGGGTCTTTCCTCAGCCGCTTACTTCTGCTTGCTTAAAACTTTACCTCTGTAAATAGATCACGTGTCAACACGTGACCCTTGGTCACGTGTGAACACGTGATGCCTCATTAATGAAATTCCTGATTTTTAATCAGGGAACAAATGCCCCCACAACGTTGCTCTCACGTGTCTGCACGTGAGTGCAACGCTGTCACTTTTGTGGCCGTTGGATCTGTCTAGGGAATAGGGTAGATGAAGCGTTTCCCATCACATCCTATAAATGCAGGGGTCTCTTCAGAAGCGTCTCTACTCTTGCTTATCTTCTTCCTTGCGAACTTTTCTTTTGAGAATTTAATTCTTGTTTCTCAGAGCTTAGTTCTCTGTTGAAGAAAGACCCATCTCTCCAGGTAATGCTCTTGAACGAACGAAGAACTTTCACAGAAATCACCACGGGATTTTAAATCCACACCAAGGGTTTTCCCTTTTGACAAGAACCCATTTTTAAGTTCCTTAACAAAAACAGAAAACCATCTAATCTTCAAATACTAGATTTCTTAGGGTTTCCTTGATCTTTAAGGATCGGTGGTGGTGCTTGTCCTTTCCATAGAATTTAATTCCATATCAAAAACTTGGATTCTGAAGGGTGTCTCGGGGAATTTAATTCTCCTCTTTTAACAAGGAATTTAATTCCTATGAAGAACTAAGTTCTTCCCATGGGGACTTCTTGGGGTTTCCTTGCCCTGAGCTGTCTCTTTCACATCCGAGAAGAAGAAGTTTGCCATGTCTTTTCCTGGGAATTTAATTCCCTTGATTCTTTTTGATTTGTCACAGAGTCCAAAATAGATTTCTTTTTAGGGGAGTGTGTAGGGTCACTTGAAATCCACTGCTTATTTAATGAGAATCTTCCTTTTCTCTCATTATAATTGCTTGGCCTCATTATTAACGAGCCGCCACCTTGATTCTGTGGGACCCATGTGTTTTGTAGCCAATGGTCCCATAAAAAGGAGTCTGCTGTCGTTTTCTTCAACTGTCTTTATATATATATATATTCATAGTCATATATATATATATATATATATTGCTGGCTTCGCTTTTAACAGTTTTGCCCCTATTTTATTTCAGGTATAATGACTTTTGTTCCGTACTTTCCTTTCACTCGCTCGGAGGCCGCCTTTCCTCAGCCACCATCTGATGAGGAAGTGATGGCGATGATCAAGGCTCATGACCCAACCCGCACCAACTTGCTTTTGTGGGGGACCTGGTACGGTCATATTATCCGGGGGTGCCGAAGCTTCCATTGCGAAGTACCGACAGAGCCTACCTTTCCCTTCTTGCCGATGGATCCTCCTAGGACAGTCTTTGCCGTGGAGATGCCGAATTGGACCCCTATGGGGCGGCTCCAGCCTTCAACGACTGGTATCCCAAACCATCCGATACCGGCCATAGATATTCTGGGACGCCGTATCTGCCAGGGCGAGGCCTAACCGTGGGGGCAGATTTATAAGATAGGGCTTACCCCTCGACACCCTATGGGCTATCTCCTTTGGGCTCGATACATTCTGTCCGCCCACCGCGCGCGACTGCAGAAAGTTGGGCTTTATCAGGCAATATATGCATCCCTCTTCCATTGCCAGTCTCCCCATGTCTGGTGGGTTAAGGCCTTCCTGAACCAGTGGAATCTTCCCACCAATACTTTTCTCTTGGGGGATCGTGAAGTTTCAATTTCTTTGGACGAATTTCGCGAGATCTCGGGACTGCCAATCAGAGGGACACTTTACGAGGAATTGCTGCCTTCTGACGAGTATGTCTTTGAGACTGAGCCCGCAACGCTTGACGGCTTGTCTACCGAGAACGCCGTCCGCCATAAGCGTCCGAGTTTGATCAAGGCGCTGGGTATCTTCGAAAACTGTTCACAGAATCTGAGGAGCAGGGCGTCACTTTCAAGAGCTTCATCGCTTGCTTCCTTCGTGAGGATGCCTTGTTGAAGACGGCTCCCAAGTTTGCAAGCATCAACGACCCCTTTGGGTTTGGTTTGAACAGGCAGTCGACTAAGAAATCGGATTTACCGCAGTATTATATTCTTATCATGTCGCCGGTATCTTTCGAATCGATTGCAGCTCCCGGCATGGACGAGGAGACATTCTTTGTGGGCTTTATCAGTGTCTGGCTCAGCTGGTTCGTCATCCCTATGCATCGCCGCTTCATGAGGGTCTCGGTTATCTATCCGGCTCATCGTAACGCTGAGGGGACACGGCTGGCCATAGGCATCCCGGCGCTAGAGCATCTCTATCATGGGTTGGGCGCCGCTGCTAACACCTCAACTCCCGATGTGGACGTAGTAAACTTCTCCCTTCACTATTTTACATCTTGGATTGAGATGCACGTGTCAGGGACTTTTGCTGCGTATCATAGACCTGCTTTTTATGACGCCTACACTTTTCCGCGACTCATGCGGCTGGTGGACGCTGCTGCTCCCGACCCGACTCAGTTTGGGGCTATTCGCGTGTTGATTGCTCCCTACGCTAGTGCGGGCGGGCTGGCGTTTGTTGATCGGGTTCTATCTGCTCCTTCAGGCCCGATTCAACAACTCCATGACCAGTCGAAAGGTGAGGTGCCTTCTCTGAAGCCCCGGGAGGCTACGCACTTATACGCGATCAGACCGGGCTATCTTGTATTCCGTCAGAACAGTGCGGCTCTGTTTATGCGGTACAATCCGCATCGCTTCGCCCGGCAGCTTGGATACGATCAGGGTGTCCCCTTTGAGGCTTTTACGGTTGCGCCGGTCCCTTCACCCGCAGCTGTTCGCGATGCCGATCATCACTTCGTGAGGTTGAATACCGGTTCTTACTTCATGATCCCCGAAGCAGATCATACTCCCCGATGCGTAGGGGCATTCACAGGCTGGTATCTTCATCGGGTCAACCCAGTTATTTCTGAGGAGAAGAGGTTGCTTCTTGGCCATGGCGCTCTTGCTCCGGCTCAGGCTGCAGGAATTCCGTTGCGGCCGCGCGCACCGGTCCGCTTTCCCCTGAGGGACACCAGTGTTGCGCTCATTCCAGGGGAATCAGAGGTAGACCTTACCCCCACAGTTGGTATGCCATTGGGTACCCGGTCGCGGGCTAATCGGGCTCCGGTAGCAGCACCACCACCCGTGGCGTCAACAATGGCAGTGTCCTCTTCGGTAGCACCGCCAAACGAGGGTGCCGGTAATGAGGGTGTTGAAGGTGAGGTGGGTCGGCGTCGTGCCAAGGCTCCACGGGAAAAGAAGCGAGCGTCCTCTGGCATTTGTCACGCCCCGCTTCCTAGTGTACGGCGAAGGGGACGCGGCGAGGTCCGCTACGTATGTACTCAGAAGTACATACGCTAAGCGTAGCTAAGCAATATAGAGTAATTACACAAGAGACAAGAGTATAAAAAGAACAATAACTTTTATTTATTAACATTCTTTGTACAATACATGGAAAGGAAAATACAACTGAAATAAAGATGCCTAAACAGTGGCATAACAGGAAATGGAAAGTACTGAAAAGAAAAGTGTACAATGAAATTATACTGCAGGGTCTTCGGCAAATTGCTCCAAGTCTTCTTGTGTTGGCTCAACTTCTGCCAGGTCCAGGTCACCTGACGACATTCAAAGAAGAGAGAAACAGAATGTCGTCAGCGAACAGATCGCTCGGTAAGTCCCAAAGGTAAGAGGGAAGTAGAGAAGACAGAATAAGAAGATGCATTTTTAAAGTGTAAACTATTGTTGTAATGTTATGTCAACGCTGTTGTTTGTAGCTTGGTACAGAAGGATGCCAGTGTATACGAGGGGGGTCTCTATATGCTAGAGACCAGGGCAAACGGAAAGTACAAGGAACCGTTAAGCCACGGTACAACAGCAATGGGATTCAGGTTAGGTGTCTTAATCTGACCACCTTGTGCCAGCTTTAACACCTTCCGTACCAATCTACCCCTTAAACCCCGTAGTGTTTTAACAGTATTGTTGTATTGTATTGTGTAAGTTGGGTGACTGACCAAAACCATGATATCAGTAAATATGTTGTAACTGCATAATCAGGTAAATGGAATAACAGGATAATGGATGTATATCCATGGTTTGATTCAGTCAAGTTGAATAGATTGTTAACTGGATTCAGGAATTCATGTATTCATATTGAGTTGGAATATAAAAGAATATAGATTAACTTGAATCATATTCAAGTCAGAAATAGTCAGACTCTAACCCGAGTCAGACTAAAAGAAAGGTAATTTGAAGTTCTATAATTGTTAGGGTCCTTATTGTAAATTATAAAACTTGAGGGGGTTATATGTAAAAAGTACTATTGTATAGTTTTCAAGATACACCTCAAGTATTTATTATTCGTCTCTATAGTTATACTGAGTGTAAGTTTTATTTGTGTTAGTCTAGTGAATATATCCTAATAAAAGTATTAATTTATAATATTGATTTATTTGAAATTCATGGTATTTTAATGTAACTTTTAATCTTGTAATTTTTAGAAAAAGGTGGAAACTTTATCTTCTAATAAAATAAGTGTTTAAATGATAAATATATGTATATATATTAATACAATAATAATTTAGAATAACTATTTTATTTTCCAAAAATCTCATTTTTCTTAAATGTCGTATTTCAAACCTTTCGAGACCGAATGCTCCTTGCGGAGGTCTGAATCTCGCACTAATAGCCCGCGGTGCACGATAAACCGTACTATCCCTAACGGGTTCCCCAAAGGTGGGTTGTATTGGCGCTTTGCAAAGATTTAATAAATACTATTCATTTAGAAAAACAGTTTTATAAAGATAAGGTATTTATTTGTAAAAGGATGTAAATTTCCGTATTTTAGTTTCTAGGGTTCCCTAAGCCAACTAGTCTATTTCTAAAGGTCCAAACGACAAGTCGTTAGAAGCCTCAAATCGCCTCTTCACCGCCAATTGTGGCCAGGTAAGTACAAGTGAGGAGGGAGGGATCCGCTCACGAATCGTGAGGCGAGCCTTTTAAAGTTACCCAAGCTCACTTGCCTAGCCTAGACACCACAAAGTCAGTTTAGATAAACGATCGATGTCCACAACTTATCGTATTTTCCTAGTAAGAACTATTTACTAAAAAGTGTAACAAATCTAAAATCTTTAAGAATGGTTTTATGAAGATTATGGTATTTTAATGTAAAGTCTTGTATTTTCGTATTCTAAGTTTTGATGATAACAATTAAGGTTGTATTTGTGTGTGTGTGGAGGTAGGTCATTACCTCGTGACTTATTTTAAGGTATTGTGAAGTTTAGGGGTTAAACATGATAAATTAAACATGAGGGTATTTAAGTGTAAGAATACGGTATTTGTAAAAGTTATCATTTCATGTGTGAAAACTCATTCAAATTGATTTTTACAAGTTTAGTGGTCAAGATGAAGATGTTTAGGAATGAGGGAATTGATTAGAAGAAGAAAAATAAACTTTATGGTATTATTGTGAAAAGAATACGATATTACAAGAAAGCTATCATTTCATGTGAGAAACTTTGTCCAAATTAATTGTTATGTGATTAATAGTCATCATGAATATGTTTGGGTATTATAGAATTGGTGACAAGTGAGATTTTGTAGAAAAATCGAATCGGAAATCGGTTTGTTCCGATTTCCGTCGGGTTTCATAATTCCGTATTTTGAGAAGTAGAAAAGAGAGAAAAATGGGACTTACGGGTTTCAAACTCTTCTAAAGAGTATAGAGGAACAAGGGAAATGGCCGAGATGTTGTTTTGTCGCCGGTTGCTTTAAAGAACGTTGCCGGAAATCCGTCAGCGCTTCGCCGTGAACTCGGTTTCAAAACACACTTTTCTTGTGGAAATTTCAAAAGAGTAAATCTAAGGTTTTGGAATGAGAGGGTAGAGAGTAGGGGTCTATTTATAAGGTAGCTAGGGTAAGTTAGGTGAAAGGTTTTGTTTATTAAAAAAAATTGTAAAAATTTAAAGAAAATCATTAAGATTTTGTAGTAATTAGGGTGTATTAAGAATTCTGGAACTGATATAATAATTTGGAGTTAACAGAGGGTTATGGGAGGCGAAAAGCCAACTTTTCTGTTTTGGGACCTCGGCCGTCCGACCAACTCCGGCCGGCGGCGCCGGCCGATTCGGCCGGCCGGCCGGCCGATCCCGGCCGGGTTCGGCGATGATCGGGTGCGGGGTTCTCTGACTAAGACTTTGGCATACTCCGTTTTTGGGGTTCAGTTCAACATTTAGGAGTTACGGCCTGTGGACTGTTGGGCTTCCAAGAATTTTTAAAGAAAAATAAACTAAGCATGGGATTCGAACTCTGGTGGCTTGGTTCAGCAGTGCAAGGTATTACCAATGAGCTACAAGCTCCTTCTTGTAATTATTGTAGGGAAATAGATATTTAAAGTGTTATCAGCAACATTAATACTCCAAGTATACTTCAAATTTAAATCAAATTTAGGTATACAAAAATTGGAGTTGTTACAGCATTAGTTCCGGGCCAAAGAGGAGGAAGAAAACAGTCGCCCGTCTGCTCGATCTTTCAGAAGGATCCGAACCTGTCGTTCAAGACGAACCAATATTCATGATATCGCCGGATGATGGTCTTTTTTTCCCAGGTTCATCTGCCGAGGAAGCCGCACAATTGGCTGAGGCTATAAGACGCTCGCAGTTTGAAGCTAAGAAGGTAAGGATCCCGAAAAGGCCTTATCCTGCCGTCATCTTCTATGAAGATCCTTCGTGGATACGGCGGCGGTTCATCGGCCCTTTGGAGGAGTGGGGAGAAAGGGCCCTTAAGCAGGCTGCTTCGGAGGATGCCGCGGACGCTTTTTCCTTGTGGACGGGCGGCCACGAGTCCACCCTTGAACCCCGGCGAGCACACCTCCTTGAGAAGGAGCATCGGCTTGAAGAAGCCATATTGAAGGCTTCCCTACGCATTGGTATGTTTCTATATTTCTTTGCAATACTTCATATTGCTTGCACTTGTATATATGTATTCTTATTCTTGTGTGAATTGTGCAGAGACTTTGGCGATGGGAGAGGTTCCTACGGGCTTGCTGACGGTAGCGCCTGTTGACACCCCCAATGAAACATTGCTCGATGCGGAGGGGGTTGACGATGCTATCCCTCTCGCGATAGAGCCTCCTGTGGCGGTTCTTGATCCCGAAGCACTTGCTCTTTTGGGAGAGGCACCCTTGGTGGTCACCGTCCCAGCGGATCTTCCTGAGGGCGACCCGGAGGCTGGGATGGAGACAGTGGAGACTACCCTCCCTTCGTTGGAACCCGCAATGGCTGCCGCCGCTCCTTTCTCAGAGTCCGTTACACCGACTCGTGTCCTTGGTACTGTGCCTGAGGTCGGGGCGGAGGCCGTTGAAGCTACTATCCCTCCAACTCAGAATGGGAGGAGCGTCGAAGGTAACCTTCCACATTTTAAACTAGTGATCTTTCCGTTATCTGAACTCTTTTATCTTTTCAGAACTGCGCGGACTGGCGGCCTCTATTGCTGATCTGTCTCCCTGGCAATCCTTTCAGCGCTTATTGGAGATGGCTGCTCCACAAGCGATATCTCCTCAAAGTATCGTCCTCTCGTCTGGGCAAGGTTAGTTTTGTTCAGCGCTTTTTCATAGCATTGTTGTTATTTCGCAAAATGACATTGATGTCCTTTACAGTTCTGGAGGCCGACGACGAGGTCGAAGTTCTTGAAGGGCCAGGGGAGCCTTCAGCTCCTTCTCGCATGACTGTGGGTAAGTGAAGTCTCAATATCGTCCCGCTTGTTCTTTTGCTTAGAAGTTTCACTGACCGTTTATAAATCTGAACAGCCCTGCCAGTTCTCACAGCGCTGGAGTCACGCATCGCCATGCCGCCTGGCCCTTATGCTTTGCGAGCCTCGGACCGTCTGGCAAAATTAAGCATCGACTCCCTGTCGTCCCTGATCGAGGAGCTTCGTGCGGGCAGTGTAATCATAGCCGAAGCATTTGCTGCTGAAGCCAACGGTTCTCTTCCCTTTCTTGCGACCTATCATAGCGAGACCGTGGTGCAAGTCTGGGTTGAGTATTGCCGGAAAGTGGAGGCTTGCTTGCATATGCTTGAGTGTTCCTGCCTTTCTTCGGAGGCTGTGGCTGCAAAGGCGGGCTTGCGGGGTCTGAAAGAGCGGTGCGCGGCGAACATGGTGTCGTGCGAGAAGAGGCTCGGCCGCAAATTCTCGGAGAGGGAGCTGGCTTCGAAGGCGCTGAACGAGCTCCAAGCCAACCTTACAGCCAAGGCCAACGAAGCATATAAACTCTAGTGAATACTTCAAGAGTCTATCAAAGAGGTGGTGGCCCTCGATAAAGCTGCCGTGTTCACTCGCAAAAGGGTTGAGGCTCACAAGGCTACCGAGAAAGAGCTTGAAGGCTGGCTTGCCTCATATCAGGCCCAGCAGGCTCAGGCGGAGGCCCGTCTTCTGGCGATACTAAATCACGAAGGCGTGGCCCAGCGGAAGAGGGATGAGCTGACCAAGCTGCTAAATCGCCCGCCGACCTGATGATTTGTATATCTTTTTTTTGTACATACTCCTGAATGAGAGTATATTTTTGTTCTTTCACGAATTGTACTTTGTATCCATTTTGGTTCATGAATAAAAGACATATTTTTTTTCTCAATGGTGTGTCCCTTTTTATTGAATGTATTCTGCGGATAGTCTGTCTTGATCTCCTTGCAGGGCAGCGATGGCTTAGGATTCAAGGTTAAGATCTGCCTCCTAAGACTTTTGGACTTTATGAGCCGTGAGGGTCTCATAAAGAGTTTTTCTCCCTACAGGTCGAGAGCATCCCATAGGTGTAATTTCTCTTTAAGAATCGTGAGGATTCCTAAGCGTGTTTTCCCTTGAAAATCGTAAGGATCTCACAAGAGAATTTGCTTTCCTACGGGTCGTGAGGACCCGCAGGTGCTGGGTGCGGTTGCCTTATCCGTATTTCACGGGGTCAGGGGGTTGCTTTGGATGTTTTCTAGTATACCGTAGTTTAAAGATATCGCGGTCGAGATTAAGGACATCATAGTCCGTAGGTTTAAGGACTCCACCGTCCGTTTCTAGTTTTAAGACATTACGGTCGAGATTAAGGACATCATAGTCCATGGGTTTAAGGACTCCACAGTCCAATGTTAGTTTTAAGACATCACGGTCAAGGTTAAGGACATCATAGTCCGTGGATTTAAGGACTCCACAGTCCAATGTTAGTTTTAAGACATCACGGTCAAGGTTAAGGACATCATAGTCCGTGGATTTAAGGACTCCACAGTCCACGAAATGTATGGTTACTGGGACCCGTTACCTCTTTGAAGACGTTGAGGAATTACAACGACAAATATCAAAGGAGTGAAGAGATGTACCCTTGAACCAAGGTAAAACCAGTCTAGAATCATTATGGTTGATCGTTAGTTTTAAGACATTACGGTTGAGGTTAAGGACATCATAGTCCGTGGATTTTAAGGACTCCACAGTCCGATGTTTGCTCTGGATGCTTCACACGGGTTCACCGCCGTACTCTGCGAGGACCAGGCTTCGCTCTGGACGTTTTCCGCGGGGTCAAAGAGTGACGTTATCTGTGTTCCACGTGACCAGGAATTTTGTTCTGGATGCTTCCCACGGGTTCACTGCCGTGTTCGGCGAGGACCAGGCTCCGCTCCAGATGCTTCACACGGGTTCACTGCCGTGCTCTGCGAGGACCAGGATCCGCTCTGGACGTTTTCCACGGGGTCAAAGAGTGACGTTATCCGCGTTCCACGTGACCAGGAATTTTGCTCTGGATGCTTCCCACGGGTTCATTGCCGTGTTCGGGGAGGACCAGGCTCCGCTCTGGATGCTTCACACGGGTTCACTGCCGTGCTCTGTGAGGACCAGGATCCGCTCTGGACGTTTTCCACGGGATCAAAGAGTGACGTTATCCGTGTTCCACGTGACCAGGAATTTTGCTCTGGATGCTTCCCACGGGTTCACTGCCGTGTTCGGCGAGGACCAGGCTCCGCTCTGGATTCTCCACACGGGTTCACTGCCGTGCTCTGCGAGGACCAGGATCCGCTCTGGACGTTTTCCACGGGGTCAAAGAGTGAAGTTATCCGCTTTCCACGTGACCAGGAATTTTGCTCTGGATGCTTCCTACGGGTTCGCTGCCGTGTTCGGCGAAGACCAGGCTCCGCTCTGGATGCTTCACACAGGTTCACTGCCATGCTCTGCGAGGAATAGGATCCGCTCTGGACGTTTTCCACGGGGTCAAAGAGTGACGTTATCCGCATTCCATGTGACCAGGAATTTTTCTCTGGATGCTTCACACGGGTTCACTGTTGTGCTCTGCGAGGACCAGGATCCGCTCTGGACGTTTTCCACGGGGTCAAAAAGTGACGTTATCCACGTTCCACGTGACCAGGAATTTTTCTCTGGATGCTTCCCACGGGTTCATTGCCGTGTTCGGCGAGGAACAGGCTTCGCTCTGGATGCTTCACACGGGTTCACTGCCGTGCTCTGCGAGGACCAGGATCCGCTCTGGACGTTTTCCACGGGGTCAAAGAGTGACGTTATCCGTGTTCCACGTGACCAGGAATTTTGCTCAGGATGCTTCCCACGGGTTCACTGCCGTGTTCGGCGAGGACCAGGCTCCGCTCTGGACGTTTTCCACGGGGTCAAAGAGTGACGTTATCCGCGTTCCACGTGACCAGGAATTTTGCTCTGGATGCTTCCCACGGGTTCATTGCCGTGTTTGGCGAGGACCAGGCTCCGCTCTGGATGCTTCATACGGGTTCACTGCCGTGCTCTGCGAGGACCAGGATCCGCTCTGGACGTTTTCCACGGGGTCAAAGAGTGACGTTATCCGCGTTCCACGTGACCAGGAATTTTGCTCTGGATGCTTCCCACGGGTTCACTACCGTGCTCGGCGAGGACCAGGCTCTGCTCTAAATGCTTCACATGGGTTCACTGCCGTGCTCTGCGAGGACCAGGATCCGCTCTGGACGTTTTCGACGGGGTCAAAGAGTGACGTTATCCGCGTTCCACGTGATCAGGAATTTTGCTCTGGATGCTTCCCATGGGTTCACTGCCGTGTTCGGCGAGGATCAGGCTCTGCTCTGGATGCTTCACATGGGTTCACTGCCGTGCTCTGCGAGGACCAGGATCCACTCTGGACGTTTTCTACGGGGTCAAAGAGTAACGTTATCCGCGTTCCACGTGACCAGGAAGGGTTGACTTTATCCGCATTTCACGGAGTCGGAGTTTGACTCTCGGTCAGCTGTACACCGTTGAGTCATGGAACTGGAAGTTGCCGTTGTTCCTCTTTGCTTGATGTTGTGTCTGTTGTAATGAGACGAATGTCGAGATGATCTCCAGGTTATTTGTGAACCGTTGAGACTTGGCCTCTTCCGCTGATGAAGCCTGGGGAGGAGAGGCATGATTCCTTCTTTGTTTGCGCCCCTGGATTGTATACAGGGATTGATGTGATATCACCTGTAGGGCAATCATTTCATTTTTTTTATTTCTTTCCGCGATGCTCTATCATTTCAGCTTTTATATCGCGAAGGTCGCGATTGCCCAATCATTTCGGCTATTTTTCGCGGTGCCCAATCATTTCGGCTATTTATTTTTATTTTTACTCGTTGCTTTTTATTGCGAGTTGCCCAATTATTTCGGCTATTTTGCATGCATACATCTTTTACTTGCTACTTTTTATTGCATGTTGCCCCATCATTTCGGCTATTTCATATGCATGTGTGGCTTGCTAGCTTTTCGCTGCAGGCTTGGAATCAAACACTGATTTCGGCATCAGCACCGCTACAACTGGGATATTGCCAGGAGCGAATCATCATTTGCCTCTGTCGATGTCGAACAAAGGTGGCTTAGTAAACAGGGTTAGGGTCCTGTCGACTAAGGCTTTTGACTTCATGAGCCGTAAGGGTCTCACAAAGGTATTTCTCCCTACAAGTCGTGAGGATCTCGTAGGTGTGTTTTCTACTTGGGAAACGTGAGGATTCCTAAGTGCGTGTTCCCCTGTAAGTCGTAAGGATCTTACAAAAGGGTTTTCTCCTTATAAGTCGAGAGGACTCACAAGGGTTGTTCACCATGCCAACATATCCCTAGTCACGGATGGGACTCAGTTAGGGAGGTGTTTATTCGTGCCCGTGGATTGTATACAAGGGTCAGTATGAGCCGCTTGTAGGGCAGTATCGGAGGTTGTGGGGGTTGCTTAAGAACAGGTTCAGGTCTCTGTAACTTAAGACTTTCAAATCTTATGAGCCATGAGGGTCCCATAAGAGAGTTCTCCTTACGAGTCATGAGGATCTCGCAAGTGTAATTTCTCCTTAGGAATCGTGGGGATCCCTAAGTGTGTTGCTCCCTTGTGAGTCGTAAGGATCTCACGCAGGTGATTTCTCTTCACAAGGTCGAGAGGACCCTGTAAGTGTCTTTTAACGAGGTTGCGCTCTTTCGGGTTTTCACAAACACTCGCCGGTAGCCCTGCTGTTTTTACTCACGGAGCCCTTTCGGGTTTTTATTCGTGCCCATTTTGCTTATGGACATATCGTTTTCCCTCTCTTTTTTTTATTCTTTTTTTTGTTCAAACGAGGTTGCGCCCTTTCGGGTTTTCACAAGACTCGCCGGTAGTCCTGCTGTTTTTACTCACGGAGCCCTTTCGGGTTTTCATCCGTGCCCATTTTGCTTATGGACATATCGTTTTTTTGGCTTTGGGATGTTGCAATCCACCGTTGTTTATCGACATCTCGGTCAACAGCTAGTTTTAGGACATAGTGGTCCGTTGCTAGTTTAAGGACGTTTCGGTCCGTCGTTAGTTTAAGGACGTTTCGGTCTATTGTTAGTTTAAGGACGTTTCGGTCCATCGTTAAGTAAGCCGGTTACTACTTATGGAGTTTGGGCATAGGAAGATAGCGAGCGGACATAGTCGTCGTCATCTATCATTGACCTAGGCCGTGACTCGTCAAGCGTAGTATTTCTTCAGGAAGCAACCATTTATTGGCCTGAAAGGTCTTTCACCATGCATGTCCATGAGTAGATAAGCTCCACCCTGGTAGACCTTGTCTATGATATACGAGCCTTCATAGTTTGGCTCGAATTTTCCCCGCTTGGCGCGATTGGGGATCATAGGTCTTTTGACCACTAGCACGAGTTCTCTTTAGCGGAATGTCCTCGGCCTGGTCAATCTTTCATATGAGCGTGTCATCTTTGCTTTATAAGCTTCCAGATTTTGCTGCGCCAGGAGCCGGGTTTCATCAAGGGCATCAAGCTCCTCCAGCCGAAGGTGAGCGTTTTCTTCGTCCGTCAACTCGTAATGAACTGCCACTCGTAGAGAGGGTAACTCTATCTCGAGGGGGAGTACTGCTTCTGTACCGAATACCAACGCGTACGGCGTTGTGTTCGTGGCCGTCTTGAACGTGGTTCGATACGCCCAGAGAGCTTCTTGCAGTCTCTCGTGCCAGTCTTTCTTGTTTCGAGACACCATCTTCTTTACGATCTTCGTTAAGGTCTTGTTGAAAGCCTCAGCTAGACCGTTAGCTTGGGGATTATAAACTGAGGAGTATCTCCAGTCTATGTTATGCTGTTGTGCGAAGCGGCTGATCTTGTGGCTTCTGTAGGCTGGCCCATTATCGGAAATGATCCGCTGATCAGTCGAAAATACTGCATTTTTAACACGGCAATTTCCCTAACATTTGCACTCATCTAGAAGTGTTCGGTATTCATATTGCACATATTAGCAAAACATCCCTGAAATACCAGATTGCATGTGTTGGACTTTAAAACCGGCACTTTTAGGAAAATTGTGTGTTTATCATGGCATCGCATCATTCTTGTATAACGCAACTCTTGTCTCGAGAAATTGTGCAGGAAATTGCAGAAACCGAGCCAAATTGTGAAAACAGTGCTGATAAAATACGCCAACTCAAAGGCTAAAGATCTGGAAGTGATCAAAAGCTAATTACAAAATTCAACATATCATAAAATGGCCCAAATATCAGCCCAAGAACCACCAGAAGAGCCCAAGCCCTGAAGCTTCAACAGAGCCGCGGATCCGCGGCAGGAGCCGGCTTGCGCCGCGGATCCGCGGCGGTTTGATGGCGTCAGCCCTCCCGATTTGCTCTATGTGTCTCCTCTAACGGCCCAAGCTTCCAGAAGACCCCAGAAACTCCACGTGGCGCATCTAGAAGGCTCGGCTTAACAAACTATTTCTAGAAGGCTCTCTTAACAAACTTTTGGAGGGAAAATTCAAATTTGAAATCCTAGATCTAGGGTTTTGAGGTCTATAAAAAGGAGCCTAGATCTAGGGTTGAGGTGGTTCAAGAATCATCCATCATCTTCTACCTACAAGTTGAGTGACACAACTTGTGCCTCAAACCCTAACCCTAATTCCAATTCAAAATCAAGATCAAGATCCCGAGTGCCATTCAAGCAAGAGAGCCTTCAACCTTTAGAAAGCGACGCCGGATTTCATCGGAACAAGAGATCCAAGGAGATCCGCGACTCAAGGAGCCGAGCGAAGCCGAAATCAACGATCTAGTTCCTTCCTTTTGTAAATTTCAAGAGAGTTGTAATGAAATTTGTCGATAAATAAAGGTGAAATTTCTATATCTTGCTTATCTTTTAATTCAAGTATTATGATTCGATCTCAATTTGTGATTGTGTTTGTTATCATGATTTTTGAGTAAAACTCCGCTCGTGTAGGAGTTGTGACGATCAATAGATGATGATGATTTAGACACTTTTACAATTCTTAAATCCTATAATGTTTGTAAATTCTAGTGGATCAAATGATTGATGACCTAGTTTCGGGATGATGCTTTCTTGATTGTGTTCACACGAAACTAGGGAATAACGATTGATCATTTGATTAACTAGAAACTTGAATTTGAATGAGATTCATCGAAAGGACAAAGGATGAGTTGCGGAATCCCTAAATTCTCCGCAAGATCCTTAACCCTCGGTAAATTTTCGTCGATTCTAGTATCAATTCGTTAATGGATAAGAATGAGTAATCATTAGATCTCATCACATCTATAGATCCGATCTACTCCTACGAGCCACACTTCGAATCTTGATTGTTGGTTGGAAATTATCACACATCTCAATTCTTGATTTTAATGCTTTCTTTTAGATCTAGATTTTTCTAATTCTTGAAATTCAAATACAAATCATGAATTGTTTTCTTTTCTTTTCTCTAAATTTTCTACTCATCTAATTCGAAAATTGAACGGATCTCATTTTCCCTGTGGACGATCCGCACTTACTAACGCGCTACATCCGACACCGTTATTGATTGTGGTCAAAATATTTTTGGTTGTGATTTCTAAATACAATTTCCTAAATACCGACACAATCGGAAAATCATTCAATCAAATGGCGCCGTTACCGGGGATCGTGTGCTAATTTGTTCAATTTTTTGAAATTCGAGTTGAAAAGTTTATTCCATCTAAAAGTTTGAGATCAAAACTCACGCAAAACACTAAACGAGTTGTTGTGGTTAATTACAAGGAAATCTGGAGCTTGCTGTGCAATTGGAAAAATATTTGGAGAATTCCAGTGAGCTCAGGAGTTGAATAGGAACAGTACCAAATTTTTCTGTGCAGAGATCTCATTGAACCACCGCGTTTCCGCGGCATCAAGCGTCTCCTGCGGCGGTTCCGCGGCTTCTTGGAGTCTTCTCTGTAAAATTTTCACTCAGGTGCTTTCTGACTTTCTTATCTCCTTCCTCATCTGCTCCAATTAACAATTTGTTGCAGGCTTCTTTGCAAAAATCGCAGCGCCGAAAAAAGCAAAATAAATTGTGCGTGTTTTTGATTTTGTGGTTGTTTGCATATTAATATGGACATTAAGGGGCACGGCCAAATCCAGATTAGGCGGGGAGTTCATTACCCTTCCTAAGCCCCAAAAATCACAAACTTGCATCCGCATTACCCCCATTAACTAAAAAATTTCTAGAGATGACTCTAAGGACCGTCACGCTCACTTAGGACAAGAGAAGGCCGTGGGTAATTCATTGCTTATCCGCGTTTCTTTTGTGGTGTCTAAGGCAAGTGTGTCGAAGGCTAGTAGTTACTTAATTAGGCCCACTACTTACGTAGTGGAGAACCTCCCACTTACCTGGTACTTATCTGGCCACAGGAGAGACAAAGAGGCAGTGGAGGATTGATCCCGCGACTTGTCTTTTGGCAGTTAGGAACGGTCTAGAGTTTTGACCTAGGTGACCATAGATTTTAGGGTTGCTTGTTGCATTTGTTGTGATCGCATCATATTTTCAAAAATCCGTATCATTTTTCAAAACAAACACCGCATTCATTCATTTCCCCTAATTATAAGTCACGCTGCCATTTGTACTAACCTTTTTTAGTGCAAGATAGGCTGGACACGGGATTTTCGTGCCCGTTTAGTCCGCGTCCTTTCGATCGACTCCGAAGTTGGTATTTCTCCATTTACCTCTCTTTTACCCACCACCACACCCACACCGATGGATCCGTCTCCATCGAACCTCTTTACCGCTGCTCTGCCGCCGTCCGTTGGTGCGCAGAATCCACCCCGCATCTCTCTCCAAGAGAGGTGCTATCCTTTGCGAGGTCCTCTTTCGACCTGCTTATCCATTCCACCAGCCAACGGGGATAACTTTGAGATTAAACCCCAGTACATCAACCTTCTACCCAAATTCCACGGTCTCGAGACTGAAGACGCATACGTCTTTATCACCAAATTTGAAAATGTATGCGCGATGATGGGTACGTCACAACTTTCTATGGATGCTATGCGTCTACGTCTTCTTCTATTTACCTTGTGCGATATAGCCAAGAAGTGGCTGTATAACACCACCGCACATTCCATTACGAATTGGGAAGAATTCGTTGCGGCATTCCTTAAGAAATTCTACCCTATGCAAAAGACAGCTCGAATCCGTAGCGAACTATATCAATTCACCCAGCTTCCGGCTGAACCATTCTCAAAACTCTTTGAACGATTCAAAGATCTTTTGGTTCAATGCCCACATCACGGCATCCCGAGATGGGATTTTTGCCGAGTCATATATGAGGGCATTAACCCTACCACTAAACAAAACCTTGAAAACATGTGTCAAGGCACCTTTATGACCAAGGATGATGGGGAAGCTTGGAAATTTTTAGAAGAGTTCGCTGAAAAATCATTACAATGGGAGAGTGGAACCCAGCCATCGTCTAGGGATGGCGTACACCAAATTGACGTGTCCATAGGTGTTCGAGCTGAGATGGCAGCAATGCAAAAGAAGCTCGAATCTATGGAACACAAATTCTTAGCAGCCTCCCTAAACCCGATGTCGCTCCCCAAAACTGTATGTGGGTGCTGTTCTGATACTTCTCACTTAACGGAAGAATGTCCATTAAACTCTCCGTTTCAAGGTCACGAGCATACCAATGCCGCATTTCAAAGACCTAGAAACGATCCATATTCTTCCACATACAATTAGGGTTGGAGGAATCACCCGAATTTTTCTTGGAACCAATCCCAAAACACGGTT
Organism: Agapanthus africanus; assembly: GCA_030015575.1. Classification (NCBI taxonomy): domain Eukaryota; kingdom Viridiplantae; phylum Streptophyta; class Magnoliopsida; order Asparagales; family Amaryllidaceae; genus Agapanthus; species Agapanthus africanus. Next base: position 412,563,282 of record JASDDO010000029.1, read on the forward strand.
CCAAACCCGAATCAATTCCAAAGGGTCCCTCCACCACAACAGCAACCACTTCAACTCACTCAGCACCCCTACCAGTCACAAAATTTCCAAAACCATGTCAACTCTTCTGCACCGTCTAATCCTATGCAGTTGACCTGTTCTGACGAGTTCTCTCAATTCACTCAAACCATGAAATCACTTCTGTCAAATTTCATGGAAGTGTCGGCTGAGGTTAGGTCTTCCGTCAGTGATATAAAGAAAAACTCAGTGTCCCAAGCTGAGAGTATCAGAACGATGGAAGCTGAAATTGCACGACTTAAAGCCGAAATGAGTGCGAGAGAAAAAGGGAAACTTCCGTCTCAACCCCTACCGAATCCTGGGCATTACAATGTAAATGCTGTCACAACGTTGAGATCAGGAAGAGTACTAAATAACCATGTTGGGGAAGAAGTTGATGATATTGAAAATCCTATCAACACCCCGGCTGAGACCTTCCCTCACACATACACTTCTACTTCTGATTCTTGTTCTTCTATCCCACCGCCTTCTCGCAAGCCTATTCTCCATTTCCCTCTAGGCTCGACACCTCAGCCCACCTCTTCTAGTTCTTCACAGATGATCCCCACTCCTCTTTTGGGATCACGTCTACCCCCACTTCCTTCTCCTATGATGGACCCAGCGCTCAATGCTAAAGCTCCATACCCAAATCGGTTAAGGGCTAACAAATCGAGTCCGCATATGGAGAAAATTATGGAAATGTTCAAACAGGTTAACATCAATATCCCTCTCCTAGATACGATTCAACAAGTCCCCGCTTATGCGAAAATTCTTAAGGACTTGTGCACTAGGAAGAGGAAGACTCAAGTGCCGAAGAAGGTCTTCATGTCTAATAACATTAGCACTGCTTTTATCCCTCAGCTACAAAAGAAACGTAAGGACCCAGGATGTCCTACGATATCGATTTCTATTGGGGGTAAAAACATCAACCGTGCTCTTTTAGACCTTGGCGCAAGTGTTAACCTACTTCCATACTCTGTCTATGAACAGCTAGGGATTGGAGAGTTGAAACCAGCTCACTGCACTCTCCAAATGGCAGACCGTTCAATCACCAAACCTCGAGGTGAACTAGAGGATGTGTTGATAAAGGTCGGGAAATTTGTATTCCCTATAGACTTCATTGTTCTCGATACACAACCTGTAGCGAACCCCCGGAGCCAAATTCCGGTGATTTTGGGTCGACCATTCCTTGCCACTTTCAATGCTGTCATTAACTGTAGAAATGGTTCAATGAACTTATCATTTGGAAATATGACCATTGAACTAAACATCTACAAAATTGGAAGTCAGCCATCAGAACCCTGTGCTCATATCCTTGATGTGTGCTCTGTCCACGAGATTGCTCCCGAAAGTTGCGGAGTTGAGGAACTTTTCTTTGAAGATCTCGACGACACTACCATATCACTGTTTGACCTTGCACATGATCTTAGTGAGGACACCATTTCCGCGCTTGAGTCTGCCACTCCTGACTCATCACCATCCGAGTCTGTATCTTTTACAGGCTATGAGCTTCTTTGTGACTCCGAAAATCATTCGATGATCCCACCTTCTATTATTTCTCCGCCAGCATTAGATCTCAAAATTTTACCTTCTCATCTTAAATATGCATATTTAGGTGAAAACGAGTCTTTACCGGTTATCATTTCCGCTTCTCTAGCATCAGAGCAAGAGAATGCACTCTTATCGGTATTGAGATCTAATAAGGAGGTGTTTGGTTGGACCATGGCGGACATCAAAGGGATTAGTCCCTTGATTGTAGAACATCATATACATGTGATGGATGATGCCAGACCAACCCGAGAACCACAGAGACGGTTGAACCCCGTCATGAAGGAAGCGGTGATGAAAGAGATCGTCAAATACCTTGATAATGGTATCATATACCCAATCTCCGATAGCCTATGGGTGAGTCCAATACATGTCGTCCCTAAGAAATCTGGCATCACTGTTATTACCAATGAGGCAAATGAGTTGATTCAGACATGCGTCCAAACTGGGTGGCGTGTATGTATTGATTACAGAAAACTCAATGCCGCCACGAGGAAAGACCACTTTCCTCTACCTTTCATTGATCAGATGCTGGAACGCTTAGCTGGACGTGCGTATTATTACTTTATGGACGGATACTCTGGCTATAATCAGGTCCCCATAGCCAAAAAGGATCAAGATAAAACCACTTTTACTTGTCCTTTTGGTACCTTTGCTTATAGACGCATGCCCTTTGGGTTATGCAATACTCCTGCTACCTTTCAGCGGTGTATGATGGGGATATTCTCTGACATGGTCGAGAATTTCTTGGAGATTTTCATGGACGATTTCTCGATTTTCGAAGACTCTTTTTCCGACTACCTAACGAATCTTGACGCAGTTCTTACTCGTTGCAAAGAGAAGAACTTAATCTTGAATTGGAAAAAATGCCATTTCATGGTCCAAGAGGGAATTGTGCTTGGACATGTTATTTCACGGAAAGGCATTGAGGTTGACAGAGCTAAGATAGATGTCATTCAAAACCTTCCTCATCCCAAAAGCGTCAAGGATATCCGATCATTTCTTGGCCATGCGGGCTTTTACAGGAGATTTATTAAGGATTTTAGCAAAATTGCTAGACCCTTAACTCTTCTCTTGGCCAAGTATACGACCTTCCACTTTGACTCGGATTGTGAGGTAGCTTTCGACTCACTCAAACACTCCCTCACTACAGCCCCCGTTCTATCGTCTCTAAATTGGGACTACCCCTTTGAGCTTATGTGTGATGCATCAGACTTTGCAGTAGGTGCAGTCTTAGGACAGCACATTGAAAAGATGCCACACGTGATCTATTATGTGAGTAAGACCCTGAATGATGCGCAAATCAATTATAAAACTACTGAAAAAGAGCTTTTGGCGGTTGTATTTGCATTAGAAAAATTCAGGCCTTACTTGATTGGCTCACCAATAGTTGTGTACACTGACCATTCCGCCTTGAAACATCTTTTGGCGAAGAAAGATGCAAAAGGTAGGCTAATACGTTGGATCCTTCTACTACAAGAATTTGATCTTGTTATCAAAGATAAGAAAGGATGTGAAAACGTAGTAGCCGACCATCTTTCACGCATCTCTTCTTCCCCTGTGACCTTGCCGATCAATGATTCGTTTCTTGACGAACAACTCTTGAGCGTATCCAATGAACCTTAGTTCAGGGATATTGTGAACTATCTTGTCACGGGACTTATACCCAGCGATTAGTCAAAACAAGATAAATATCGTTTTCTATCCCAAGTAAAACACTTTTACTGGGATGAACCCCATCTGTTTAAATATTGTCCTGATCAGATCATTCGCCGGTGTGTCCCGAATGAGGAGTTCAAGAGTGTTCTATCTTTTAGTCATGATCAGGCCTGTGGAGGTCACTTTGGCCCTAAAAAGACGGTGGAGAAGGTTTTGCAATGCGGATTTTATTGGCCGACCTTGTTCAAGGACGCATTTGATTATTGCAAAACCTGTACACAATTTCAGCACACGGGTAGGATTTCCCGGAGAAATGAGATACCCCAATAACCCATCTTAGTGGTTGAAATTTTCGATATTTGGGGCATTGATTTTATGGGTCCCTTTCCCAACTCCTTTGGGAATTTGTACATACTGCTGGCGGTTGATTACGTCTCAAAGTGGGTTGAAGCCATTCCATGTCGCACTAATGATAAAAAAGTTGTCATTAAGTTCTTAAAAGAAAATATCTTTTCGCGATTTGGACACCCACGCGCTATCATTAGCGATAACAGAACACATTTCTGCAACAGGTCTTTCAAGACTCTGATGCGGAAATATGCAATCAACCACAGACTTTCTACACCCTATCATCCCCAAACGAGCGGGCAGGCTGAGATTTCGAATAGACAGATCAAACAAATCCTGGAGAGGACTATTGCTAAGAATAGAAAAGATTGGTCGACCAAACTGACGGATGCTCTTTGGGCATTCCGAACTGCATTTAAAACCGACCTAAGGATGTCTCCATATAAGTTAGTGTTTGGGAAGGCATGTCACTTGCCAGTCGAGATAGAGCATAAAGCATTGTGGGCTATTAAGGAAATCAATTTTGACTTAAACCTAGCCTGCAACTTTCGGAAGTTGCAACTAAATGAGCTAAGCGAACTCCGCGATGAAGCTTATGATAACGCTGTAATCGTAAAGAATAGGACCAAGGTTTTTCATGATAAAAATATTTTGAGGAAAACATTTACACCTGGTCAGCAAGTCCTTCTTTATGATTCACGACTACACCTTCACGCAGGTAAGCTTCGATCTCGGTGGAAGGGACCTTTTGTTGTGCGGTCTGTATACCCGCACGGGGCAGTAGAGGTAGAAAATGTTAAAAACGGCACATTTTTCAAAGTGAATGGACATAGACTAAAGCCGTATTTTTCCACTGACCCCACGGAGGAGCTCCTGTTCTTACAGGAGCCATTTTATCTTGATTAAAATTCCTCCGTCTCACCTCCATATTACTGCATCATCTTTTTGAATGGAGGTGAGTGAAAAGAATAAGTTTGGGGGAGGATCTTCACTTATATATTTTGCCCCCACTAATAAATTCCTCCCAGGCTTACAGGTTTTGTAGATATAGCGGTTGGCAACAGTGAGGACACTGTTGAAAACAAGTTTGGGGGAGGTTTGTGCTTAGTTTTGCATCATTTGCATATCATTTGCATAAGCACAAAACATTTCTTTATAAAAAAAACTCATAAAAATTTAAAAATTTTAAAAACCTATAAAAATTGAAAAAAATTTCAAAATCCATAAAAATCTAAAAAAAATTTCAAAACCCATAAAAATTCAAAAATTTTCAAAACCCTTAAAAATTAAAATATTTCAAAATTTCAAAATATTTAATATTTAACATTTTTGTATATAAATAAGATAATAAAAGATTAGATAGTGAAAAATTACATCCATGAGATTAGAAAAATTTAAGAAAACTAAGAAAATTAGAAGTTTTCTTATACGAACTAGTAATAAGTAGTTATGAGCCGTTGTCCCAAGGGTTAGTAAGATGAAGGAAGTCAATAATCTGAGGATAAAAATAAGTCTGAAAAATAGTTTCTATTCTGGAAAGCCAAACATTTTGAACGTTGATACCCTGCTATTCGCACTTACACACGTCTTGAAGCCCGGGATAGTAGAGGATACCTTGAAATGCTCTTGTCTTAAAGCCGATGTATGAAGGAAATAAAATAAAAAAATGAAGAAAATATAAAATGGTGAGAAAAATGGACACTGGTTTTGTTATCGCCGAGGGCAATAAAAAAATATATAGCGAGGGTGCATCTTCACCTAGTGCCCTAAGGCCAACTGGTCTGGGAGTCACTGCTATATCTTAGGTGGTGCAAGATGAGGAAAATACACCAAATAAGCAAGCACGTGAGTAATCGGTCGGTTAGTACCTCAAGAAGTATTAACGGTCGCATGAAAGTGTGTGAGCAAATTCATTAATTAAAAAGTACTGAGGCTGATGGGTAAGAGTATGATAGCTTGAATTGAATTCTCCGGGTGTAGGGATGTCCTTTACACACACGCAGGGTGATATGATCGATGTTTGGAAGAAAGATAGGAATGAAGAATAAGACGATGTTATATTGAGGGAGGACGTGATTTCTGACATCTTTTCATGACCATTAAGATAGGGCTCATGACAACCGAAAAGCTAGCTTAGTTGGAAACCCTAATTTTCAAGGCTTTTCTTTTACAATTCTTGTCTTTAAATGTAATATTCATGATCTTCCTTTTATTATTGGATTTTGTGGGTGCAATCCGCTGAAAACCCTCAGAGGACAACACTCCTCCTACTAGGGACACCTAGGGGTTTAAAGGCTTGTTGTACGTGCTCAGTGCAATCGTGTTGCCTATGAAAGTGTGCTAGTTAGTTTTTCTCTTTCTTCATTTTCTCCTTCTCTTTTTAATAAAACAGTTCGATCGAGACGATCGAAAATAAGTTTGTGGGAATTTGATCAGTCGAAAATACTGCATTTTTAACACGGCAATTTTCCTAACATTTGCACTCATCTAGAAGTGTTCGGTATTCATATTGCACATATTAGCAAAACATCCCTGAAATACCAGATAGCATGTGTTAGACTTTAAAACCGGCACTTTTAGGGAAATTGTGTGTTTATCATGGCATCGCATCATTCTTGTATAGCGCAACTCTTGTCTCGAGAAATTGTGCAGGAAATTGCAGAAACCGAGCCAAATTATGAAAACAGTGCTGATAAAATACGCCAACTCAAAGGCTAAAGATCTGGAAGTGATCACAAGCTAATTACAAGATTCAACATATCATAAAATGGCCCAAATATCAGCCCAAGAACCACCAGAAGAGCCCAAGCCCTGAAGCTTCAACAGAGCCGCGGATCCGCGGCAGGAGCCGGCTTGCGCCGCGGATCCGCGGCGGCTTGATGGCGTCAACCCTCCCGATTTGCTCCATGTGTCTCCTCTAACGGCCCAAGCTTCCAGAAGACCCCAGAAACTCCACGTGGCGCATCTAGAAGGCTCGGCTTAACAAACTATTTCTAGAAGGCTCTCTTAACAAACTTTTGGAGGGAAAATTCAAATTTGAAATCCTAGATCTAGGGTTTTGAGGTCTATAAAAAGGAGCCTAGATCTAGGGTTGAGGTGGTTCAAGAATCATCCATCATCTTCTACCCACAAGTTGAGTGACACAACTTGTGCCTCAAACCCTAACCCTAATTCCAATTCAAAATCAAGATCAAGATCCCGAGTGCCATTCAAGCAAGAGAGCCTTCAACCTTTAGAAAGCGACGCCGGATTTCATCGGAGCAAGAGATCCAAGGAGATCCGCGACTCAAGGAGCCGAGCGAAGCCGAAATCGACGATCTAGTTCCTTCCTTTTGTAAATTTCAAGAGAGTTGTAACGAAATTTGTCGATAAATAAAGGTGAAATTTCTATATCTTGCTTATCTTTTAATTCAAGTATTATGATTCGATCTCAATTTGTGATTGTGTTTGTTATCATGATGTTTGAGTAAAACTCCGCTCGTGTAGGAGTTGTGACAATCAATAGATGATGATGATTTAGACACTTTTACAATTCTTAAATCCTATAATGTTTGTAAATTCTAGTGGATCAAATGATCGATGACCTAGTTTCGGGATGATACTTTCTTGATTGTGTTCACACGAAACTAGAGAATAACGATTGATCATTTGATTAAGTAGAAGCTTGAATTTGAATGAGATTCATCGAAAGGACAAAGGATGAGTTGCGGAATCTTTAAATTCTCCGCAAGATCCTTACCCCTCGGTAAATTTTCATCGATTCTAGTATCAATTCATTAATGGATAAGAATGAGTAATCATTAGATCTCATCACATCTATAGATCCGATCTACTCCTACGAGCCACACTTCGAATCTTTATTGTTGGTTGGAAATTATCACGCATCTCAATTCTTGATTTTAATGCTTTCTTTTAGATCTAGATTTTTCTAATTCTTGAAATTCAAATACAAATCATGAATTATTTTCTTTTCTTTTCTCTAAATTTTCTACTCATCTAATTCGAAAATTGAACGGATCTCACTTTCCCTGTGGACGATCCGCACTTACTAATGCGCTACATCCGACACCGTTATTGATTGCGGTCAAAATATTTTTGGTTGTGATTTCTAAATACAATTTCCTAAATACCGACACAATCGGAAAATCATTCAATCATCCGCCTCGGAGTTCCAAACCGATAAATAACGTGCGTCTTGAAGAAATGGAGGATATTCTCCGTCTTCACTTCCCTCAGCGGTACTACTTCTGCCCATTTGAAGAAGTAATCAGTTGTTGCCAAAATGAATCGATGTCCTCTGGACGATGCCGGTTCGATAGGGCCGATTATGTCGGTTCCCCACATTTCGAACGGCCAGCTAGCCACCGTTAGATGCAACGGATTCGGATGTTGATGGATAAAATCCCCATGGATCTGGCACGAGTGGCACTGCTTCGCATATTCAAGGCAGTCCTGAATCATCGTGGGCCAATAGTAGCCCATCCGTTTAATCTTCAACTTCATCTTCGGGCCCGCTTGGGGAGAACCGCAGAGTCCGTCATGAGTTTCTTGGACGATTCTCTTCGCCTCTTCAGGTCCCAGGCATCTTAACCATAAAGAATCGAATGACCTCTTGTACAGAGTATCATTGACGAAAGTGAAAGATAAGGCTCGCTTCATGAGGTGATGTTTTGAGGACGCATCTTCAGGCGTTCGACGGGATTTGAAGTAGTCTATAAAGATTTCCCTCCAATCCTCGGCCTTTTCCTGATCTTTCACTTGCATAGCCATTTGCTCGGTCGCTCTTTTCTCTTCGGATGACTCCGGAGATATTTCCGCCGGTGCAAGAACCTGACGGCTTTGCACCACGATCCTCACGTCATCAAGGTTTTCGTCGGCCAGTTCTTTAGCGAGCTTGGCTAATGCATCCGCTTTGCTATTTTCCGCACGCGGTATGCTTTCCAAGATGTAGGAAGGTATTTGGGTCAGCAGTTGCTGTACCCTCTCACCGTACTTCACCAACTCTGGTTTGCATGTTTGATAGTCGCCGTTTATTTAACTAACGACCAATTGGGAGTCTCCGTAAATGAGGAGGTTTTCAATTCCCATGTCGATGGCGATCTCGAGGCCTGCTATCAAAGCTTCATATTCGGCTTCATTGTTCGTCCTTGGCTCTGTTAAGGAGAAAGCGAAGCGCATCATCCCTCCTTGTGGGGTCACGAAGGTAAGGCCTACCCCCGATTTGATTATGGGAGTGTTTTGTTTGCGCTTCTTCATGGAGGATGCTCCATCGAAGTAAAGTTCCCATCGGGTATCACCTCTGTCGATCGTGTCAAACGAATGTTCGTCTGGCAGTTCGCAATTCAAAGGAGAATCGGCAGGTATTGGATGCTCAGCAAGGAAGTCGGCGATAGCCTGGCCTTTCACTGCCTTAAGAGGCTGATAGGTTATTAAGAACTCCATCAGGAGCAAGGCCCATTTAGCGAGCCATCCTGTCAATATGGCTTTTGACATCAAGTATTTGAGAGGATCCACCTTCGATATGAGACGGACTTCATGCGCCAACGCATAGTGCCTGAGCTTCGTTATTACGAAGATCAATGCCAGGCAGTGTTTTTCGATGGGAGAATAATTGCTTTTTGCCCCCAGTAGAACTCGGATCAATTAGTAGAGGGCTCGTTCTTTCCCTTGGTCGTTCTCCTGTGCCCATAATGCGCCTAAAGAACCTTCGAGGGCTGTTGTATACAAAATGAGAGGCTTTCCCTTAACCGGAGTGGCCGGTACTGGCGAATTCTGCAGGTATTGCTTCATTTCGTCTAGCGCGCTTTGGCATTTGCGATCCCAGATGAAAGGGGTTCCCTTCTTCATCAGGTGGCTGTAAGGACGGCACTTGCCTGAGAGATTGGCTATAAATCGCCGAATATACGCGAGCTTCCCTTGGAGAGACCGCAATTGCTTGAGAGTCCTTGGTGGGGGCATCTCCATGATCGCCTTAATCTTTGACGGATCTATCTCGATACCTCGGTGTCGGATGATGAATCCTAGGAATTTACCTGAGGATACCCCGAACGCGCATTTGAGAGGGTTCATCTTCAAGTTGTACTGCCGAAGGCGTTGAAATACGATCTTCAAATGCTCGAGATGTTCCCCGTATGATTTGCTTTTCACCACGAGCTCGTCGATATAGCATTCGACGATTTCATGTATGAGGTCATCGAAGATCTTTGTCATGGCCCTCTGATAGGTGGCACCGGCGTTCTTTAGACCGAAGGGCATCACTTTATAGTAGAATATACCCAAAATGGTCCAGAAAGCGGTATGCTTCTGGTCTTCGGGATGCATCTTTATCTGATTGTATCCTGATGATCCGTCCATGAATGAGAAGACTTCGTGAGTGGACGTATTGTCTATCATCAGCTCGGTAACCGGTACTGGGAAGTCGTCCTTCGGGCAAGCTTTATTGAGATCCCGAAAGTCCACGCATATGCGCATTGTCCCATTTTTCTTCATTACCGGGACGATATTGGCGATCCAGTCAGGATATTGAACTTCCTGGATGAAGCCGGAGTCGATCAGATTCTTGACCTCGGCGTTGATGCTCATCTCAAGCTCGAGCCGCATTCTTCTCGGTGCTTGTTTGATCGGCTTGATGTTCGGGGATATCGTCAGTTTGTGGACAGCAATCTCTGGATCCAGTCCTGGCATTTCAGAATAATTCCATGCGAAGCAATCTCTATACTGCATAAGCACGTCTTTTAGTGCAGCCACCTTTTCTTCAGGCAGCAGCTCGCTGACGAATGTCGGCCGCGGGTCGCTTGTCGTTCCCAGCTCAATTTTCTTGTGGTTATCTGCAGTGGTATGTATTCCATCTTCCAGCTCTTTCGGTGCTGGTGGAAATTCTGAGATCACCTCGTCATCATTGTTTTCGAAGCATCAGGGAAGGTCATGCACATTCTCAGGTTCTTCTTTTGATGATGTTATCATATGACAAGTACGAATTCGCTTCGAAGACCAATGTGTATCTAGTTCTACTCTCGTAGCTTTGGGTTCGTGCTTCTGCGGCGGTGTTACCCTCCAACTGTCGGATAACGCGAACTTGCCGAGCTGATATTGATCTTCGACCCAGTTCTTGAAGGTGAAGCAATCTTCGAGAGGGTGTCCTATTGCTCGGTGATAAGAGCAATAGTCTGGGTGAGAGACTTCGCCTGCTTGCTCGGGGCATTTAGACTCTGGAAGTGTTATCATTTGATATTTTATAGCGAGGTCAAGTATCTTCTTTGTCTTATCTTGAGGAAGTGAGTACGCTCGACTCATCTTCTTCATAAGGGACAAATCCGGACCACTTTATTCTCGACAGGGCGACTTCTTAGTCTCGCTTTGTCGCTGTCGAACGCCTTTTCCGCTTTTTGACTTGTTTCTGCCTCTGCGTCGGGCCTTTTGCACAACAAGTTGGCAGGGAGGAGCATTTTCATCTTTCGTGGCCTGTCGAAGAAGGCGTTAAGTCCTGGCTTTCTCATAGATGGCCATTTCGCGGTTATGATCGTCTCGAACTTTCTGACCCGCTTCCCTGATAAGCTTGTCCATTCGTTCTTCAAATGACGGACTCGGCATTTTGGTTGGAGGATCATGTTTTAGTGCGGGGTCGGCATTTTCTGACAGGGCGTTCTCTTCTTCATCGAAGTTATATATGGCGTAGCTACCATAGACTCGTTCCCATTTCCCGGATTTCATATATCCAAGCCCAAGAGTTTCTATTCTCCCGTTGGGCAACTTGCGCTGAGTCGCAGGGACATCCCAGATCCTGTTGTAGAACCGAGCTTGCCGAATAGTCTGTTTGAAAGGTACCTCTTGGCGCTTCAATAGCCTTTTTAGTCCATTCGTGTAGTATCTGGGCAAACGGATGGGTTGGAGCCTGTCAAGTGTAGAATCCGCGTCGTGCCAGATTTCTTTCTCCACTCTTGTTTCCATGGACCGATAGAATAGGATCGCCTTTTCACCTTTTCGCCTGGGAGGGACGTAAAATGTCTGCAGGTCTTGCACACGGTAAGCTTCAAGTGCGTCGATATCTTTGAAGTGCTCCCACGGAATCATGGTAATTTGCAAACTCTGATTATCACCAGCGAATGCTTGTATTGACGGTCGACTGGAGAACACAGCATTAACCTCATCTTCCGAGTCGCTTCCGAATATCAATATGGGGGCGGACGGTCCCTGGTTGTTACGTCGAGATGGCCCAGAATAAACTATCTCTTCTTCTTCCTCGGTATCACTCCCGAAGACAGGAATGGTGGTGACGGCTTTGTTTTCCGGTTTGTGACATCTCTCTGTGTCCTCAAGTTCTAGCAAAAAGTATTTTGCATCTTCGTACTTGCGGACTTCATTCACGGAGAATAGATTCAGCTCTCCTGTCACGGTATAGTCAAGACCATCCTTGAAATATTTCATACACTGATGTTGCGTAGAAGGGATGATGTTGTACTCGTGTAACCAAGGACGACCGAGCAAAGCGTTGTAGCAGGTTTTGGCTTCAATGACGTGAAACTTAATATCCGTGACGAGTAATCCGAAGCGTAATGTTAGTATCACAGATCCGAGAGTTCGCGATGACTGGGAGTCAAAACCGGAGATGGTGATTTTATCACGAGCGAGGTGCTGAACGCTCATGCAGATTTCCTTCAACACCCGTACATTAAGGAGATTGACGGAGGATCCATTATCAGCCAGGATTTTACCTATCTTGATATCGTGGCAGTATCCAGAGACATATAGGGGATGGTTGTGGTCGCACATCCCAAAGAGAAGGTCTTCATCACCGAACGTGACATCAGCTATGTGCACTTCTTCCAGCTCATCCTTCATCCTTTCTTCGGCGAGGAAGGCTTGGAATTGCTCGGGCTCTTGCAGTGCCTTGATTAACGAATCTCTCACTTCTTTTAATAATAAGAGGGCGTCGAGAATACTGAGTTGAGAGGGTAGCTTCCTCAGGTGTGCTAGGACGTTGTAGTCCACCTTACTTTTCTTTAGCGGGTCCATAGCAGTCAGCTCTTTCATGACTTGGTCATCCAGGGCGATATCCTCAGAGACCTTTTCTTTTCCCTTATCTTTTCTATTCGTGGGTCCGAGATTCTTCTCTAGAAGCGTGCAATTGCGCAGCTGAATGTTTTCACAGGCCTTTGGTTCTTCCTCTTTCTTTAAGATGGATTCTTTAAAGAGAGGGCCAAGAGCCATTTCCTCGTCAGAGTCACTCCCAAAGGTGAGAACCTGTGATCCTCCGGCGTTGACCGTACAGCAATTGCCGGTAGTTCTTTTATGCTCCTCGGTCGTACTTCTCTGCTCCTGACGAGTTTTGCGTTTCGTCCGCTTAAAATGTTGCCGGTGAGCAACATATCCCTTCCACCATCTTTTAAAGGCGTCGCACTCCTCGGTGGGCTGCGAAATCTTTCGATGATATGAGCAGTAATTAGGATGCATCTCTGCTCCACCGAGAGTGTTTTCTTCAGAGGGTGGTAGCTTCATTCCCCTTGATATGGCTTTAGCAAACCTTTTCCTTGTCTTGAATTTGTTTTTATCCGCAACAGATGTCTTTTGATTTGACGGGAGAGCCTCGACTCTTTCATCTAGTCGCCGGCGTTTGGCTCCTTCCAATATGGCCATCTCACGCTCCCGATTGGCTTTACTTTTCAGACGAATCTCATTCAGGAAGGCGTCGATCATCTCGTCTGACGGCCATAGAAGTTCTGGTTCAGGACCCGCCCCCGGTTTCTCGGTGCAAGGAGCCTCTTTATCATCTATCAGTGAGTGAGAGATCACATGACAACTTGCTACGTAGTCCTCAGATTCATCTGATGAGTCTTCTCCATCATTTTCGTCCTCGAGGACGTGGCTGAGGAACTCTTGGAGCGTGATTGGAATCCGCGCCTTCTGGTTATACTCATCCAGCGCGTCAATCTGTTTCTGCAAATCCGTGCGCTTGTCGCCAGGCTTCACGGGCTTCTTGGATTTCTTCTTGTTTTTCTTTAAAGATTTTAACATCTGGGTGTGATTGCTAGGGCCATCACCACCGATCTTTGGAGTTGGGCGCGGCTTCAGCATCCCTCCGATGATCTGGGGTTCTAGCGGGTTCTTCCACCTGATCGCCGGGCATGTCTGGAGATCATTCAGCATCCTTTTGGTTTTGGCTGAAAGCATGACCTCCCATGGAGCTTCTTCAACAAAAGAACAAGTTTCCCCCGGTGTGTCCATCTTCTTAGGAGTGTGCGGTTGTGGTGGGTTTATCTTCAACTTTTCGGACAGCGCAAACTTGCCTTGTAGGTACTGATCTTCGATCCATCCTTTAAAAACGAAGCAATTCTCGATCGGGTGACTTACCGTTTGATGGTAAGGGCAGTAATTGGGGTTATTCACCTCGCTGGGTTGCGGCGGTCGCCTTGGATTTGGTAAATTGATAAGCCTGTTGCGCACTGCCAGCTCGAACAGCCTCCTTGTTTTGTCCTGTGGGAATGAGTGATGATGCTTCATTTTCTCATTGTAATAGCGGCGTCTCTCTTCCAGTTGATCCTCTAGTTTTGGGGTACTGGGCTGCTGTTGGGTGTTCACGACGAGGGTTGCCTTCCCTTTACCCTTGTCGTTTCACGGTTCCGGCTTCGGGGGAGACGGTCTGTGACCCATTTGATCCATCTGAGCCAGCTTGTCGATTAGGGCCTGGAACGTGGTCGGTTTAAAGAACATCATGAACTGTGAAATAATCGCATGAGGATCTAGGGTGCCCACGAACATGCCCACCGCTGGTGCTTTTTCGATGCGCTGCTCGCACTTCGACCACAAGTTGCGCCATCGGATTGCATATTGAACTCAGTTTTCGCCCGGCTTCACCCTTGCATTAATTAATGCCGTTATCGAGGTGCGTTTGCTGGCGCTTGCAAAATGCTGGGTAAACAACAACTCCATTTCAGCGAAAGTTTTGACGCAGTCATTTGGAAGTTCGGAATACCACTCAAATGCCGTCTCCGATAAACTGCCGACGAATTGGCGAAGCAAGAGCTTATCATCGCCGCCGGTGTTGCCACAAAGAGCCCTGAACTGGGCAACATGTTGATGGGGATTGCCTGTCCTCTTCTACACATGGAATTTTGGGATCGTGTAGCCCGGCGGGTATTTGATCTGATCATACCAGCTCGGATATGGTCGCCCCGTTTTGACAACTTGGCTGGCTACCTCAGTTGCCTGGTGAACTCGTATCTGCTGGGCTATGTGGTCATCCAAGGCAGCCTTAGAGATTGTTTCCTCTTTGGCTGTTGAAAGAGTCGGAGGTGGATTTGACGTTTCTCCTCTGTCATCTTCAAGGATTATCGGAGGGTCTTCGGCTGGGGGATCCGGCTGGATCATCATCCTGACCATGTCTTGGAACAGAAGGGCCATTCGTTTTATATTGGCTGCTTGTTCCGCAGCCTCTCTGTCCTTCTTTTCAAGTATCCTGCGAAGGAATTCGGCATCGGTTTCTTGCTCCTGTCGCTAATCCGAGGATGCTTCTGGGCTTTCTTTTGGCCCGGTGAGTGCGGCCATCGCGGTCATCATCTCTTGGAGCTTCTGCTTCTGCTCTTGAGCCTTAGTCACTGATCGCGTAAGTGGTCGATGACCTGTGGATATACGACTATCCTCTTTCCCGGACGGCATGTAGACGGTATATACCACCATGCCCCCGGACTTAGGGCGTTTAGGCTCACTGCCTTTGACATTTGCCGCAGGCGTGGGGACTTTCTCTGGCCTTCTTCTCTTGTGGGCCATCGAAGTTGAGGGGGCCGTTGCTGTGGGCACCTAGGTGGCCGTCGTCTTCCGTTGCTTAACAGGGCGGTTTTCTTCCTGTCGGACTTTCAACTTCTTATGCTGATGGGAGAAATTCGGATCAATCACCGATTCTTGGACTCGTCACCAAATCTTATAGACTTTGGAAGACAACCGTTGAGGAGACTGCTCCGGCTTTGTTTCTACGACGGTCTCTACCGGTGGCGGAGATCTTTTTAGTACGGTAGTAGGCGAGTTCCTGCGTACCCTGTTTAGCAGCTTAAACCTGTTTTCGGTTGGAACAGCAGCATTAATTTCCACCGTTAGAGCTGGTGGAGTTAGGCCAGAGGGGGAGTTGCCCCCAGCCTTCCTTATCCGGCGCCAGTGGCGACATCGAGCATGTCGAGCTGATGGAGTTGGCTTGGTGACGGGGATGGCTTTGTCGTGCCCCATGTTCAGGTGAGGGGCTGTTACTGGTGTCAGTCTCTTGAAGACTGACGTCCGTTGAGAAGCCGTGTCCAACCGGTCAAAGACAGATTTCTGAGCGGGGGCGGGAATGGGAGCAGTCAGTCTTGCAAAGACCGACCCTCTGGCAGGAGAAGCCGCCTTGACGACTTCAGGAGCAGGGATGGCTATCTTCTTTGGGATGGCCACTTTAGATATTATGGGATTCTTAGTAGGCCCTTTGGAGCTCGTGTTCAGCTTGGTGAGGACCGAGGGATTGGAATCGGGCGACCTGTTGAGAGGGGCCGTGGTAGTAGCAAGTCGATCGAAGACCGACTTCTTTGAAGCTTCCGATATGGGTACAGGGATGGTGAAGCTCGCTGGCGGGAGCATGGTCCCGAAAAACAGTCCTGTGGTGGCTTGAGTAATCTGCTCCACGAGCATCGTGAACAAAGAGGCCGCTTGGGGCCCGTAGGTTATGCCCCCAGTCGAGGCGGAGCGTAGGTTGCAGTTGCATGTGGAACACTTTGAGCAGGTGCCAGCCATTGATCCTTTTGCTTTCTACAGCGAGCAAAACGCCAAATCTTAGTACCTCGAAACCCAAGGGCAAAGATTAGCGAACAACGATTGGTTCGCAAACACGACACACGAAGTGTGGAGTGGAAAGAGGAAAAGGTACAACCGGGCGTGCCAGAATTTGTTCCCCTCCGAAAGACGGCGCAACAGAACGTCTTGCCTGAGATTCGGAGCAAATGCTAATAGGTGCTATCTGTCCACCACTCCGAAGATGCCAAGTTGATTTATGGCACCATGTATCGAAGGTTTAAACGGATGCGGCCGATGTAGCAGACTTCGTCAGATTCCCCCTCGTTTGAGGGGTTTTTGATTGTGGGGATGCTCTTCCCTGCAGGCGCAAGCCCCTGCAGTTAATTACGCTACCGCTTCGCGGTGACAACTTTCTCCTTCTCCATATAGTCACTTCGTGTCGTGGGTGTTTGTTTTTTGTTTGGTTGCCTGTGGATTGTATACGGAGACTAAGTTATGTTGTCGCCCGTAGGGCGTGGACTAGTCCAAATCCGTATCTTTCTTAGATTTAGGTTTGGGGGTTGTGTTTAAGGACACGCTAGCCTTATTTGAGACTAAGATCAACTTAAACATTTGTTAAGGATACGTTAGTCTAATTTCAGACTAAGGTCAACTTAACGGGATTGTTTAGATCCAACAAAAGAGTAATTAGGGGCTCTATTGTTTGGTTTAGTAACGTTGCGGTCGATAGGTAGTTTAAGGACATTGCGGTCCAATGTTAGTTTTAAGACATTGCGGTCAAGGTTAAGGACATCATAGTCCGTGAATTTAAGGACTCCACAGTCCGATATTAGTTTTAAGACATCACGGTCAAGGTTAAGGACATCATAGTCCGTTGTTAGTTTTAAGACATCACGGTCAAGGTTAAGGATATCATAGTCCGTTGTTAGTTTTGAGACATCACGGTCAAGGTTAAGGACATCATAATCCATGAGTTTAAGGACCCCACAGTCCGTGAAATGTATGGTTATTGGGACCCGTCACCTCTTTGAAGACGTTGAGGAATTACAACGACAAATATCAAAGGAGTGAAAAGATGTACCCTTGAACCAAGGTAGGTTAAATGATCTGTAGCCCAATTTGGAACCAAAACCAATTAGTTATATTGTGAGCCCATTGGCTCAGTTAGGTCTGGATTGAGGACTTATGGCCAACTTGGGCTAAGTCCAATTAAGTCTGGCCCTTTGTTGGACTGTTTGACATTTGTCTGGTTCCAGTCCACAAAAGTTTTGAGGGGCTTGATAACATTTCTGTTGTAACTCTGGATGTTATTCAATTTTGAGGTTCAATTGAAGGGGAGGCTTTGCCTTTGAAAGATTAGCCAATTTGGCTAAAGTAGTGTTAAACACTAAATAACAAAAGTGTTAAACACTAGAGACAGAATTCTCAAACTAGTGTTAAACACTAAAAGAACAATCAGTGTTAAACACTGGAAATATAGTTTTCGATTTAGTGTCAAACACTAGAAAATAATCAGTGTTAAACACTGCAAATAGGGTTTTCAAATTAGTGTTAAACACTAAGAAAAATCAGTGTTAAACACTGGGAATGAAGATCTCTAATTAGTGTCAAAACACTAAAGAAAAATGGGTCACATGTGGACACGTGAGAGCGCCCAAAGGTGGGACCAGATTCCCCTTATTCTGTTCTACAGACAAAAAAAATATTGAATCCTTTCTATATTTGATTTTGGAGCATCACGTGCTGACACGTGATGGGGATTTGTGTGCTGATTTGCTAAGGGGTCACGTGGTAACACGTGAGAGCGTCCAGAGCTTTTATTTGTTTTGCTTTTTCTTTCTGTGCTTCAGGAGTCACGTGGAGCACGTGAGGCGTTGCCTCTGAGTTCTTTTCTGCGGATCTTTACAGGGGTCACGTGGGGATACGTGACCCTGGTTCTTGCTTGTTTGAAGATCTCTTTATCTTTTTAAGAATTAAATTCTTCATAGGGTTAAACCCTAGCTATAATTTTTGAGAAATTAAATTCCTATTTTCTTTGGAAGAATTATATTCTTAGGTAGGGTTAAACCCTAATTTTCCTTTTGTGGGAATTAAATTCCCATATATGTAAATAATCAAGTTCTGGCATAAGGTGAAACCCTAATTTCATTTTAAGAGGAATTAAATTCCTGCGAGCTTGAGAGAATTAAATTCTCAATTAGGGTTAAACCCTAGTTCTGTCCATCTTGAAGGAATTAAATTCCTATAATTTTGGAGAATTAAATTCTCATATAGCGTTAAACCCTAATTTTATCTTGGAGGAATTAAATTCCTATAACTTTGGGAGAATTAAATTCTCCAAACTCAATTCTTCCTCTAAGTTTTAGATCTGCATGGCAGGATCTCGACCCGATGAGAATTAAATTCTCAACTTATGGGGAGATGTGCACTTTGCAGATCTTCAACCAGAGAAAGAACTAAGTTCTTTTTAAAAGAGTTAAACTCTTAGATCTTTGAGAATTAAATTCTCTTTTTTCTGAAGTTTTGATCCTCTTTCTGTTTCTCACCTAGGGTTTTCTTTCTGAATTTTCAAGATGCTAAAATTCTCTTCAGAGTTTTCTCTCCAAAATTCTGCCTCTCCTCCTTTATAATTCTCCCTTCTCGACTCCTATTTATAGGAGGAGGAAAGTAATCAATTTGTTTAGTAAATCTCTCACTGAAAGATTTAATTTGTTTTCATCATTAATCTGAGCCTTTAGATTACTAGGTGAATTTTATTCACCGTTGGATGTTTCAATCCAAAGATATTCTATTTGTTATTTCGGTGAGATTCAGTGGAAATCTTTTCTTGTCCAAGATTTTTCCATAAATTGGTGATATTTAATCACCCTTGGATTCTTAATCTAACAGTTCTCCTTAATTCTTCTCTATTTGGAAAGATTTTGGAGAAATTTAGAATTTTAATTTTATTGATTTATGAAGCTTTCAAAGCCTATCACGTGTTGGCACGTGACCGCTCCTCCTTCAGAGTTTTAATTCTGTACTTAGATTGGGCTAAAGGGTCATCACGTATCAACACGTGATCTCTGGTCACGTGTGAGCACGTGACCCCCCTTTGGGGTCTTTCTTTAGCCACTTGTTTTACTTAGGATTTTTACTTCTGTAAATAGATCACGTGTCAACACGTGACCTTTGGTCACGTGTGAACACGTGATGCCTCGTTAAGGCCTTTATAACTTGATAGAATTGAACTCTGCATTTCAACTAGGCTAAAGACCATCACGTGTCAGAACGTGACCTTTGGTCACGTGTGAGCACGTGACGCCCCTTTGGGGTCTTTCCTCAGCCGCCTACTTCTGCTTTGCTTAAAACTTTAACTCTGTAAATAGATCATGTGTCAACATGTGACCCTTGGTCACGTGTGAGCACATGACGCCCCTTTGGGGTCTTTCCTCATCCGCTTACTTCTGCTTGCTTAAAACTCTACCTCTGTAAATAGATCATGTGTGAACACGTGACCCTTGGTCACGTATGAACACGTGATGCCTCATTAATGAAATTCCTGATTTTTAATTAGGGAACAGTCATGCATGTCAAAAGGTGGCACTTAACCCTAGACTTTAATTTGCATCAATTTTCAACAAACTCCACCTTGATGCAAATTCATCACAATCTCGACATTGTCCCACTTGGAGTATTTTTTGGCTTGATTCTCAACACTAGTAAACTTCACACGATTCCGCTGCTGCTCTCCTCTCATCAAATTTTCATGGAGAGATTCACCAACCTGCAACAGAGATCCAGCTTATCTCTGTCTACTATTTTGGTGAACATATCCGCCGGATTCTTTTCTCCCGCGATCTTCTGCAGTGTCAACTCACCATCTTCCAACGCTATGCGTATGAAATGGTATCGCACCTTGATATGCTTCGTCCGAGAATGATATGCTGCATTCTTCGCCAAATGTATTGCACTTTGGCTGTCGCTCCACAAGGTATTGAAGTCTTGCTTCTTACTTAACTCTTCGAGTAACCCTTGTAACCATATCATCTCTTTGCTGGCTTCTATGATCGCCATGTACTCAGCCTCCGTAGTTGACGATGCTACCACTTTTTGCAGTTGAGATACCCAACTCACCGATATTCCTCCAACTGTAAATACGTATCCTGTTGTGCTCTTCCCACTATCTCGATCACCCGAGTAGTCCGCATCAACGTAACCTTGCACCTTTAGAGAGTCACCCCCGAAACATAAACAGTGATTAGACGAACCCCTAAGATACCTCAAAATCCACTTCACCGCATTCCAATGCTCCTTCCCCGGGTTTTGCATATACCGGCTCACAACTCCCACTGCATGTGCAATATCTGGTCTCGTACTCACCATTGCATACATTAAACTCCCCACCGCAGAAGCATAAGGTACTCTTGCCATCTCGTCTTTCTGCTCTTGAGTTGTCGGGCAAAACTCCTTCATGAGTTTGAAATGTTTTGCTAAAGGCGTACTCACCGGTTTTGACTTGTCCATGTTGAACCGCTTCAAAACCTTCTCGATATAGTCCTTTTGCGATAACCACAGCTTCCGCTGCTTCCTATCTCGAACGATCTTCATTCCCAAAATTTGTTTGGCCGCTCCCAAATCTTTCATTGAAAACTTTTCAGCCATCATCTTCTTCAGACTTTGAATTTTCTCGAAATTCGGACCTGCTACCAACATATCATCTATATAGAGTGATAGAATGATATAGCCTCCATCCTCAAAAGTCTGAATATAGACACACTGTCTGACTCACCACGCATAAATCCCGTCTCTAATATGAACTGATCGAATTTGAGATACCACTGTCTTGGAGCTTGCTTAAGGCCGTACAAGCTCTTTCGCAGTCTACACACTATAGTTTCTTTTCCCTTCACCTCATATCCCGGTGGCTGCATCATATAAATCTCCTCCACCAAATCTCCATGAAGGAACGCAGTTTTCACATCAAGCTGCTCCAAATGCAGATCCTCCACGTCACAATACTAAGGATTACCCGAATTGATGTCATTTTCACCACAGGGGAAAATATCTCTTGATAGTCAATTCCTTGTTTTTGCGCATATTCCTTGACTACCAAGCGAGCCTTGTACTGCTTCACACCATCGGCCTCATCTTTTATCCTGTACACCCATCTATTCAGCAACACTTTTCGACACTTGGGTAGCTTCACTAGGTCCCACGTGCGGTTCTTCTTCAAAGAATCCATCTCCTCGTCCATATCTCTCTCCCACTGCTTACTAGCACCGTCTTGCGTCGCCTCTTCAAGGGATTCAGGTTCTCCCGAATCCGTGTACAAAATGAAATCGGTCACAAGGCTTTCAGGTAGCCTCCTTTCTCTCGTAGATCTCCTCAGAACTGGCACATCTGGTTGCTGAACATGGTCACCATCATGTTCTTGAGTCTGATCCTGCACTGCAGCTTCTTCCATGTTTTGATCCCCACTTGTGGACACCTGATTGTTCTCTTGAGTTCCGTCTAACTCCACGAACTCAGATACAATACCATCTTTGGCTTGCTTTTCTTCTCTATATATGTGCTGCTCATCAAAGACAACGTTCCGGCTTCGTATTACTTTCTTACTTGTGTAATCCCACAGCCAATGTCCGAACTCGTCTCCACCATACCCGATGAAAGCACACTTCTTAGATTTAGAGTCAAGCTTACTCCTTTCTGCCTTATCAATCAAAGAATATGCAATACAACCAAATACTTTAAGGTGCGAATAGTTGACCGGTTTACCCGACCAAATTTCTTCTGGAATGCCTCCATCAAGAGCACTTGCCGGGTTTCTGTTGATCAGATACACAGCAGCATCAATCGCTGCTGCCCATAAGAATTTTGGCAGATTCGCATCCAAGGTCGTACTTCGCACTCTCTCTAGGGTCGTTCTGTTCATCCTTTCAGCGATACCATTTTGTTGTGGCGTCCCAGGTACCGTTTTCAACCAACGAATACCCTTTTGCGAGCAAAACTCCTCGAACTCTTGGGTGCAGTATTCCCCACTATTATCGGACTTTAGGTGTTTAACCTTCATCCCCGTTTGGTTCTCCACCTGTGCAATCCAGTGTTTGAAGATGTCAAACACATCGGACTTTTTCTTCATCGCGTATACCCATGTCTTTCGACTTGTATCATCGATGAACATCACGAAGTACCGATTTCCTCCATAAGACTCCACCGAGGCTGGACCCCACACGTCCGTATGCACCATCTCCAGTTTCTTGGTCTTTTTCGCTACGCCTCCAATTTGAAATCTGAGCACGCTTTGCTTCCCACAAACGTAGCTCTCGCAAAACCCCAACTCCACATTTTTCATCCCCGAAAGAACCCCCTTAGCTTGAAGAATGTTCATGTTCTTCTCGCTGAGGTGTCCCAATCTTTTATGCCACAACGAAGTCTCCGAATCTTTCTCCGAATCTTTCTCCGAACTTGTCTTCAATGCAACCGAGCCTTCGTTGCTCCCGTTTAATGAGTAAAACGAACCGCTCAGCTTGTCCCTTGCGACCACCAACGACCCTTTGGAAATCTTCCATTGAGAATTCCCAAACGTTGTAGTAAACCCTTCGTTGTCTAGCTGACTTGTGGAAATCAAGCTTTTCTTCAAATTCGGAATGTGACGAGCATTCTTCAATTTGATTTGACCACCTCCTGACGATTGTAAAATGATCGTCCCCTTTCCAACGACCTTACACGATTGACCGTTTCCCACCGTCACATGTCCAAGATCGCCCTGAACATACTCGCTAAAGTGATGTCTGCCTGAAGTGCAATGAAAAGAAACCCCTGAATCTAGGAACCAAGTATCCGCCTTTGTGTTCTCGCTCGCCGATAGACAAAGATCTTATTCCCCTTGTTCTTGTATAGACACTACATTCACTTCCTTTTTATCCGTCTTCTCATCTGATCCTTTCTTCGGAAGCCTGCATTCACTTCTTCTGTGGCCCTTCTTTCCGCAATTCCAACAGGCGCCGTGGATTTTTCCTTGAGATTTACCCCGGCTTTTAGACTTGCCCTTTTTCCACTTTCCCCTTTCTATTGTTCTGCCACGATTCTCTACCGAAAGTGCAGAAGTTCCAGAACTCCCACTCACGGACTTTCTCCGCATCTCACGTTTAATATGCAGCTTACCGCATCATTAAACCTGAGAATCCCCGAGATAGAGTTGCTAACCGCCATCACTAAGTTCTCCCAACTCTCTGGCAAGGAACATAGGAACAGTAGGGCTCGAATCTCGTCTTCAAAGATGATTGAAACGGACTCAAGTTGGCTTGTCACGCTGTTGAACCCGTTCATGTGCTCTATCACCGAACCATTCTCTACCATCTTCATGTTGAAAAGCTTCTTCATCAAAAATATTTTATTTGATGTCGATGGATTCTCATACAACTTCGCTAACGTCGTCATTAGCGCCTTAGTTGTTTTCTCCTTTGAGATATTAAAGGCCACCTGCGGAGTCAACGACAATCTGATCGTCGCCAAGGCTTTCCTATCCAAAAGGTTCCACTTCTCATCGGTCATCTTCTCGGGCTTTTCTCCCAGCAACGGAAGATATAGATCCTTTTGGTATAGACAGTCTTCTAACTGCATGCGCCACCAACCAAAATTGTGACCATTGAATTTCTCAATTCTTATCTTATCATCTGTCATCTTTCGTCTGTATCGCAGCAAACCCGACTTCCTCCTAGATCTGAACCAACGCCTTCAAAACTACAATCTAAGAAAGTGGGGAAGAGGACACAAGCGTCGTTACCCACCGTTACCTAGATTATAGAATCGAAGAACCCTAAATTCTCTTAGCCTTGCTCTGATACTAGTTGTTGGGAGAGAGAGTCGATCCACGGAACAGTGCTCGCGACAAAACCTAAATCACGCAAAAATACAATCACGCAATTAAACGACGAAAGACAATATAAATTAAAGTGCAGGAATAAGAAAACAATCAATCACAAACAAGATAGATTTGTTAACGAGGTTCACCCTCCATATGGCTAGTCCCCGGCAGAGCGGAATCTGCAAACGTCTACTATACTTGAATCAAGTTTGCAAACAAGAACAACCCTAGGAGATTTCTCTCAAATCTCTCTATACAAAACTCTCTTGGCCTTTGCCTCTTGTGATGATGCTTGTGATGGATACAAAATGCCCCACTCATAAGATGTGCTTTTATAGCACCTAGGACAATGTCACTATCTAACAAAGTCACCACCTTTCATTGTCACCACCTAACAATGTCATGCATGTCAAAAGTAACACCTAACAAAGTCACCACCTATCATTGTCACCACCTAACAATATCATGCATGTCAAAGTAGCACCTAAAAAAGTCATCACCTAACATTATTACCAGCTAACAATGTCATGTATGTCAAAAGGTGGCATCTAACCCTAGACTTTAATTTGCATCAATTTTCAACAAAACCCTCATATACAACTTAACTGTGCTTTCCAAGCTTAGCTCCATTTCAGGTTGCATACGGATCGACTAAGGCATTACCATTTCTGCATTCACTTTCTGTTTTTGAATACGCATATGGATCTAGTTCGGTAACAAAAAATCGCATATCACCATTTAATAAAATTGAATATGGATACGAATCGGACATGAGAGATGAATAACGATATAAATCGGATATTGATAAAAATATATTTGAAAAGGAAATATAAGTGATTGAGGGATGCTTGTAATCGATATGATGACGGAAAAGATTGAGTACAAATTAAATATGAGTGCTCAAAATACCTAAAACGAAATAATATGCGTTCAACGGAATATTATATAAATATATAAAATATATTAATAAACATATTATAAGTATTTATTAGTCCATTATCCGAAATAAACTAATACACTAAATAATATTTTAACTGCATTATCCTTAGAATATATAAATAAATAAATTAATACATTATTTAATTAAACATTAAGACACTAAAAATGTAATTTAAGATATATTTAGCTTCATATGTTATGTTGATATCCGAAGCCGAACTGTATCTGTAAATATCATGATATCTGTTTTCATATCCGAAAAATTTATAGATCCATATCCAAACCTGTATCTGACCAGATCCCAAAATAGATATACGTATACATATCTAAATCCGTTCGAATTCGAAATTATGTATCCACATACGAAATATCTATCTGAATCCAGACATGGATAAAAACCCAGATATGAATAGTCTGATGCAATCTTATCATGGCATGCATCTATCATATTTTGTCATATTTTTCTATCCTACTTGTGACATGCGTGGGAATAGCTCTATAAATGTAGTGTGACCACGTGCATGCACTCTTCTCCGTTGTATTCTTATGTGTTCTTTCTCTCTCTTCTCTCTCACCCCCTCTCCTTTTAATTTATTACTTAAGGTAAAAAAACACAATGAAACTTTACCACAGGTTATTCATAGAAAACAATATAAAAAAAAGCAAGATAAGAAATTGCCTGCAAATCAAGCAAAATATTTATGATACAATTGCATGCAAACGAAAGGCCCACGAACTCTCTGCATACAACTTAATTGTGCTTTCCAGGCTTAGCTCCACTTTGAGTTGCATCCGAATCGAATAAGAGTCGGATAGAAGCATTACCATTTCCGTATTCGCTTTTTGTTTTTGGATATGGATATAGATCTAGTTCGGAAACAAAAAATCTGATATCCATATTTAATAAAATCGAATATGGATACGAATAAGATATGAGAAAGATTAATAGCGATACAAATCGGATATTGATCAAAATATATTTAAAAAGCGAAATCTAAATAAGTGATTGTGAAGGGATACATGTAATCAATATAATCACGAAACAAATTGAGTACAAATTAAATATGAAAGCTCAAAATACCAAAAACGAAATAATACGCATGTAACAGAATATTATATAAGTATATAAAATATATTAATAAATACATTATACTTATTTATTAGTCTATTATGCATGGTGAAATAAAATAATTGGCTAAATAATATTTTAAATACATCACCCTTAGAATATATAAATAAATAAAGTAATACAATAGTTAATTAAACATAAAAGCACTAAAAATTTAATTTAAAATATATTTAACTTAATATTCTATGGATTTCTGAATCCGAAATGTATTCATATCCGCATTTAGATATCCGGATATCTGTTCCTGTTTTCGAAAAATTCACAGATCCATATCCATGTATGTATCTGACCCAATCCCAAAATACATTCTGTATCCATATCTAAATCCGTTTGAATATGAAATTACGTATCCATATACGAAAAATCTGTCCGGATCAGGACATGGATAAAATTCCAGATATGAATAGTTGGATGCAACCTTGTCACGCATGCATTTATTCATTAATATTTTTCTGTCTTATTTGATGTTCTCTTGTCTGTTTGTCTTTCATCTCAATCTTTTTTATTTTTATTTTCCATTTTACTATAAATATAGCATTCTTAGCCAACACATGCATGCACCCTCTTCTCTATTGTATTCTTATGCTCTCTCTCTCTCTCTCTCTCTCTGCCCCATTTCTTTTAATTTATTATTTACAGTAAAAAAATAGAATGAAACTTCACAACAGGCTATGCAAAAAAAAAAGTATATAAAAAAAAAGCAAGATATTGACTTGCGTGTAGGGTTGCATCCGGATCGGATATGAGAATTACCATATCCGTATCCTCTTTCTAGTCTCGGATACGAATACGATCCGGTAAGAAATATTCATATCCGTATCCGGGAAAAACAGATACAGGTACGAAGCGGATATTTAAGAGATGGATACGGATACAAATCGGATATTTGTATAAATAACATATAATATAAAAACATATAAATGTGAAGCGGAAATGTGTATGTAATCGATATATTTCAATGAATGCTTATTTAATATGAATTAAAAATATTCTATTGTGACAAATTTACATGAAAATGAATAAGATATGAATAAATACATATGCTAACAATATACTAAATATAATTAGCTTATTTTAAAACAATTTAAAAAAAAAATTAATGGAACTGTCATAATATTCTTTTAAATGTATAGGATATTAAAAAATAATTAAAAATGTATGGTTTAAATAGCATTTTAAGGGGAAAATTAATGTAAAAAGATATATTTTCTTTTATTCTTCTGTGGATATCCGGATCCGTTTCCGGATTCACATATGCAAATATCTGTATCCGTATATAGATAATTTTGTTAAAACCGTATCCGTATCCGGAAAAAAAATTTAAATATATATTCGTATCCGTATCCGGTCGGATATCAAAATCTGTATCCATATCCGGTTGGTACCCGGATCCAGATGCAACCCTACTTAATTACATGCTAATCAAGCAAAATATTTGTGATGCGGTTGCACGAAAACAATAAGGCCCACAAACCTTCCATGTACAACTTAGCCGTGTTTTCCAATCTTAGCTCCACTTAGGGTTGCATCCTGATTGATTAAGGATCGGATAGAAGTATTACCATTTCTGCATTCACTTTTTGATTTTGGATACGGATATTTATCTAGTTTGGTAACAAAAAATCTCATATCCACATTTAATAAAATCGAATATGGATAAAAATCAAATATGAGAGAAAGATGAATAATGATATAAATCAGATATTGATAAAAATACATCTAAAAAATGAAATCTAAGTAAGTGATTGTGAAGGGATCCATGTAATCAATATATACAATCACAAAACAAATTGAGTACAAATTAAACATGAGTGTCCAAAATACCTAAAACGAAATAATATGCATGTAACACAATATTATATACGCATATAAAATATATTAATGAATACATTATACATATTTATTAGTCTATTATGCATATAGAAATAATATAATACTCGAAATAATATTTTAAATGCATTACGTTTAGAATATATAAATAAATAATGTAATGCATTATTTAATTAAACATAAAATCCCTAAAAATTTAATTTAAAATAAATTTACCTTAATATGTTTGCAGATCTCCGAAGCCAAATCTGTATCATTATCCGCATTCAAATATCCGAATATCTGAGTCCGTATTCGAAAAATTTAAACGATCCATTTCTGAGTCTGCATCAGACCAAACCCCAAAATATATACTTGTATACATATCTAAATCCGTTCGGATCTAAAACTACGTATCCATATACGAAATATCTATTTGGATCTGGATACGGTTAAATATCTAGATATGAATATTCGAATGCAATCTTACTAACCCATCCATTTATCATATTTTATCTTCGGTCGTTTTCTATTCTACTTGACGTTCTTTTGTCTTTTTTTCAATCTTATTTATTTTTCATTTATTTTTTACAATTATTGTAGTGTGCTTAACCCACATGCATGCACACTCATCTTCATGTTGTATTCTTATGTCTCCTCTCTCCTCTCTCTCTCTCTGCTAACTATCACTAACATTGATAAAACATAATGAAATTTCATGTGCATAAATAGATTATGCATGGAAAAAAGTAAAAGCAAGATATGTACTAAGTGTGCAAATCAAGAAAAATATTAGTACGCATTAGCGTGCAAAACGAAAAGGCCCACAAACCCTCCACATACAGCGTAACTGTGTTTTCCAAGCTTAACTTCACTCTCGGTGGCATCCAGATCGAATAAGGATCAGATAAAAGCATAACCATTTTTGCATCCGTTTTTTGGCAACCTGACCTGTCCGTTTACCACCTCTGCAAACAACTTTGTGGACATATTTTAGGATGTAGTATTGTGTACATGATCAAATCGTTCGAAGAATAGTTTATTTGACTGCGCGAAGACATGGATTGTTGGTATGGATTTAACTACACGCTCAGTATTTTTTTCTCTTCAAAATCCAAAAAGAGCATGCAGCTAGTTAATAAACTATTGCATAAAACCCTGTGATCCATGCATAATGGAACATATTTCTTGTGGGCAAGCCTTATTTTGACCGTCATTAAATTTAATAAATACAATACAAAAAAGATTACAAAGTTCAAGTGGGCATAGAACATGACCTCAAATTTGTACTATATATCTGAATTTTATTTTTTAAAATTGCATGCGGATGAAATAATAAAAAAAAAAAGCATGAAAAGAAGCACAAAGTTCAAATGACTACAAATTCATGTAATATAGACATTCAACATTCATTATAATTCATCCATTATAATTCAATGTAATATTAGTGTAATATTAATAAAGTTTTATAATTGTATTTAATAATTTATAATGCGGGTATTCTTATTTATTTATAATTATTATAATATCATCAGAAATTATATTGTTAGATAATGCACAGTGATGGGTCATTTGCATGGAAATATAATCTAATTTAGTAATTTCTTAAATTGAGTATCTAACCTACAACTAGCAAAAGATAGTTAGAGTTGTGATAGATTATCATGTATAACACTAACATATGAGATATGATGGCGTGTTTCAATCACCGAAAATGAAGATTCTTCAAGTGTATGTCATGAGCGCATATAATGATGTGTTGTACAAGACCATGTTTGAATTCTCAAGAATGTCACCTATAGAGATGGAGAAATCAAATTGTTACATAATTCTTTTGACTTGATGATATTGTAGTTTTCGATTTGTTGACAAGTAAGTTTTGATATGATGATAAATCTTGTCATTTAGACAGGAACAAGACACCTAAAATATTAGGCTGTTTGAATGCATTTAGGAAAACTATGGATGTCTAGATTGGATCCAACATTCCCATACTGATGAGAATATGTTTACTGTTCAATCCTATGAAAGCGTTAAATCCTGATCATGTATTTTAGAAATTGTTTTTTCAAAATTATATTATTATTATATTTATTTTTGAAATGAATTTATTGTGTTTATGGGCAATTGAAGCTTTAGGTTTGAACGATTAGGTGATTTTATCCCGCTCAGTTAAAAGACCTAAAGAAAAGTAACTTTATGTTGGAATGGGTTGTGATGGAGCTCCTTTTCGGGCCTCCGTCAGATGTTGTCTTCCGTTGATCTCGCGGTGAACTTAGCTGATTATGCTTCGTTGCGTGTGGGTCTCAATGGGTTTCTGGAGGAAGAAATGAGGTGAGGAAGTTGTTGCCGAGTACCTGCAAAGAAGTCCAGGGATGGTTTGGTACCACCAAGGACCCTCCGACGCTCAAGTTAGTGATCAGATCCGAGCAGAGTAACGGCTTAAAAGTGTAAAAAATGGCTTACTTGACCCTTCTGTGATGGGGGTTTATATAACGGTGGTGGCACGCAACAGCAAGCGCGAGAATCTTGCCGGCGGTTACGCCCTCCGACGTCATGCCCGCGTAGAAAGCGGATCCCCCATTAATGGGGATTGATGGTGTGGAACGTGGGATGTTGCTGGCATAGAATCAGCGCGTGGCGAGATTCGCAGAGCGGCGGTTACACCTGTGAGCGACGGCCTTGGTCGGAGGGCCGAGGAAGATGGCCTCGGCGGGAGCTCGAGGATGAGCGAGGAGGCCGAGGAGTCCTGGCCCTGTGACTGCTCGGCGCAAGCCACGGGGCCGAGGAGGCCAATCTGCGGAGGGCCCCGAGGAAGGCCAGCTCGTGCTTGCAGGTCGGGCACAGGATGGCTCGGTTGGCCCCCGTAGACCCCTTCTTCCGAGTTCTGGGGCACGTCATCTGCCACGTGTCATGATCTTGGGGACCGCCAATATCGAGTTCTACCATTAGCCCCCCACTCTTGTCCCGACCAGCTACAGGGTCGGGCCAAGAGTGGACTGCTGGGACTCCCGAGGTGAGATCCCTTCTGGAGTTTCGCCGGGACGAGTCCCCAGGTCGTCGGTTGTCTCTCCGGCTTGCGAGCCAAGGCGAGGTTTCCGCATGTTAAAGAGGTGTGCCGGTTCGTGCACCCTGTAACTGAAGCAATGGTCCACGTATCAAGTGACGATTGGCCAGCACGACGTGTGCGGATCTGTGGCGTCTGATGGGACGCGGTTTAGCGTAGGACCGAAGAGCGATCGGAGCCGCTGGGCGCGCGGGGTCGTTTCGGCGGGAGACGACGGGCGCCGTTGGATGCGGCCGTACGTAGCGATAAAACGGGGGCGGGGTCCGCCTCAGGGCCCCCAATCTTTCATTTCTGTTCTTCCTTGCGTTGCCGCTTGTTCAGCGTTCTTCTTCCTTTGGAATACATGGTTCGCTCCCACTCTTCGGGCGGCCCACGCCAGAAGGAAGCTAGCGGCGTGGCCGTGCCCCCGGCCAGCTCGTGCCCCCCGTCGGATTCTCTGCCGACGGTAAGGCAGCCCGCTTCGTCGACGGCGTCTGGCGGTTTTACCGACAGCAGCCAGAGTCATCCACAGTTACCCGAGTCCGAGATGGGGGATAGAGGGAAGGGCGAGGGCAGGCCCCTTCTCAAGAGAAAGAGGACGGTTTCTCGCGCGCCGTCGTCGAGGGTCCCTGAGGGAATCCCCGTGCGGGAGGGGGTGCCGTCTTCACAGTTCCGTTTAGACTTTCTGTCGCCGCTGGCCTGCTCGCTGGGATGGAGGAGTCGGCTGGGGGAAAGCTCCTGTACGGCTCCTTGAGGGATCAATTGGAGGCCATGGCCCAGGGGGCGGTCCAGGTATGAACCCCTTCGCATGTATTTGTTTTGGTATGCCTTCCCTTGTCTCGGGGGCCTCCTGGTTTCTTATCGGCTTTCCGTCAGGTTCTTCAACACTGCGCCCTTGCCACCCATATGAAGGCCGAGGGGGCGTTCCACGCTCCGAGGCCAGTGGAGGCGTTCCCTTCGGAGGTCGATATTTTGCAACGCGACCTGCGCCAGGAGAGGGCAAGGGCTGACTTTGTGGCGGGCCGGGCGGAGGCTGCGGAACTTGCCAACTCGGCGACTCGGGGTGCCCTCCGTCGTCTAAATGCGTCTCTCCGGGTTGCCGACAGGAAGCTGGCAGACACGGCCGAACGCTTCGCGGCCTTGGAAAAAGAGAGGGATGCCAGCAGAAGAGATGCCGAGGCGGCCCTTATGGTGGCACGGGTTGGCGAGGTTCGGGCTAAGAAAGCTGTGGCCGATTATAAGGCGTCGGAGCAGTTTTACGCCGAGCTTGGGGAGTATTCTGCAGTTGCATGGAACAATGCCCTGGACGCCGTGAAGGAACGGCTTCCCGAGTTCGACGATGGTGAGCTCCGCGCTCGGGCTCCGCTTGCAGTGGCAAGGCCTCTGGTGGGAGATGGCGAGGGGAGCGGGGGGCACCCCGGGCGGCAAGATCTCCGGCGGTAGAGCCCCCGATGGGCCGAGATGCTAGCGATGAAGGGACCGGAGCAAGCCTCCGGGCAGTTTGTAGGGCAGGGGAGCCCCAGACTACCCTTTGTAACAACCTTGCTTTAAGAGAGAAAAATTAATTTTTGTTTCGTAAATTTTTGTTTCGTTGGTCTGCATTTCATCTTCTGTGTGTGAAGAATGTTCGCAGGATATCTTTGCTTGTATTGTTGTGTTTTCGTGTCAGGTCGGTCATTTGTCTAGCGATCTCCTGTCGAGTTGACTTCAATCACTAGCCGGCGAGTGTGTCAAGCGTTGCCGCGGAGGTATCCTCATGGCCCCCGAGGTCGATGGGAGACCGTTCAGACTTAGATGAACCTGACGCACCTCCAGGGTGTCTTGGATCCTCTGCTGGTCATAGGGCACCTTTGAGCATCGATTCCCAGATGTTGGGGGTTTGGGCAGGGTAGTTGTGCGGTCGCCTCTTGCGAGGGATTTGATCCCTGTCGGTTTTGGTAGGAAGCTACAGCCGGGGATGGGCGAGCAAGGGCTCGACTGCCTCTGGGAGGACTTTAGGCCTTGGCGCGGGAAGGGCTGCGGAAGGCTATCAAGAATGACGGGGCAGTGAAGCTGCGCGGTTGCCTGTTGGCGAGGGCTTTGACCTCTGGCGTCGTGGGTAGGCAACTACCAGCCTGGGATGAATGAGCGGGGTTTCCGCTCTGATGCCTTTTGTGAGGGCTTTCGATCCCTGGCGTCGAGGGTAAGGAGCTACCAGCCGGAGTAGACCGAGCAGGGTAGCTGCTCGGTTGCCTCATGCGAGGGCTTTGATCCTTCAGGACGGAAACCGAGCAGGGTTGCTGCCCAGTGCCTCTTGGCGAGGACTTTGATCCTTGTCGGTTGTGGTAGGAAGCTACCAGCCGGGGATAGCCGAGCAAGGACCCGACTGCCTCTGGGAGGACTTTGGTCCTTGGCGCGGGAAGAGCTATGAGGCTGTAAGAAGCCTACCAAGGACCCTTGGCCGGGTAGGGTTACCGCCCGGTGCCTCTTGGCGAGGGCTTTTGTCCTGAAAGATGGCCGAGCGAGGGAACCTCGGGCTCGACTGCCTCTGGGAGGGCTTCTTGATCCCCGGCGTTGCAGCAGGGAAGCTGCCCGCAGGGGATAGCCGAGCGAGGGAACCTCGGGCTCGATCGCCTCTGGGAGGGCTTTTTCGTCGTAAAGGGGGAACTCTACCGAGGAAAAAGATTCGACGTTTCTTTATTCGTATAGGTAGGAATTTTAGACAACGCTTTACACCATTTTGTTAAAGGGAAATCTCGAGAGGTGGATGGGGTGTGACACTCCGCTAGCTTTGACCTTGTTGGTATGGCTTGAGCTTTTCGGCGTTGTAAGGCCGCGGGAGCTTCCATCTGTCCGCGTCCTGTAGGCGGTAGGCTCTGCCGGGGAGCGCTTCAGAGACGAGGAAAGGACCTTCCCACTTTGGGGAGAGCCTGTGAAGCCTGCCTTGTTCGATGAATTCGTTCCGCTGCAGGACTATGTCCCCGGTCTTGAAGGATCAGTGTTTCACCCGTGCGTTGTAGTATCGGGCCGTCTGCTGTTGATAGGCGGCGGCTCTGATCTGGGCCCGATCCCTTTTCTCCAACAGTATGTCGAGGTTGGTTCGTAGTGCCATGGTGTTTGCATCATTGTCGAAATGCTCGACCCGTTGACTTGGTAGCCCGATTTCCGCTGGGACCATCGCTTCGGCCCCGTAGCAGAGGTTGAAAGGGGTCTCCCCAGTGGGAGTCTTTTTTGACGTGCGCAGGGCCCATAAGACCCGGGGTAGCTCTTCGACCCAACTGCTTCGTCTTCCTTCCAGGCGGGTTCGGAGACCCCGTAGAACGTCTCGGTTAGTGACCTCGGCCTGCCCGTTGCATTGGGGATGCGCGACCGCGGCGAACTTCATGAGGATGTGGTATTCTTTGCAGAAGTCCCTTACTTTCTCGTTCTCGAAGTTCGTCCTGTGGTCGGTGATGATGCACCTCGGGATTCCGAACCGGAGTATCAGGTTGTTTTGCAGGAACTTGAGGGTTGTGGCGGCGTCAGGTTTTCTGATGGGGACGACCTCGATCCACTTGGTGAAGTAGTCCACCGCGACAAGGACGTACTTATGCCCGCCAGTTCCGGTAGGGAACTGGCCTATCATATCCAATCCCCACTGGGCGAATGGCCACGGAGACGTCAGGGCGGTTAGTTCGGTAGGCAGGAGGTGGGGAATACTGCCGTGGAGCTGGCAACTCTTGCACCTCCTGACCAGCTTCAGGGCGTCCTCGTGCATGGTGGGCCAGTAGTACCCTTGGAGTAGTGCCTTTTGGATCAAGGTTCGAGCCCCCTGGTGTGCGCCACCTACCCCTTCATGGATTTCCCGCAGGATGTAGTCGCCTTCGTGGGAGTCAATACACCGGAGCAGGGGCTGGGTGAAGGCCTTCTTGTAGAGGTTCCTGTTACTCCAGACGAAGTGGGTGGCTTTGGCTTGGAGGCGGCAGGCGGCCGCCCTGTCCTCTGGGAGCGTGCCGTCCTTCAGGAATTCCACGAGGGGCTTCCTCCAATCCTGGTCGCTCTCCTGCGCAGTGTACACGTGGAGTGTCGCCGCCTCGTCTCCCACGCTTGGTCTGGTCAAGGTTTCGAAGAGTATCGACCGCCTATTGTTGGCCGATGACGATGAAGCCAGCTTGCTCAGGGCGTCTGCTTGGGCATTTAGTTGCCTGGGTGTTTGTTCTACCTGGACTTCGTCGAAGTTTTTTCGGAGCTTCCTCACTTCGTCCGGGTACTTCATCATTAGAGGCTCCCGAGCCTCGAAGCGGCCGGTCACTTGGCCAACAACTAGGGCCGAGTCGCTGCGGATTCGGATAATCTTCAGCCCCAGCCCGACGGCCATGCGCAGCCCGGCCAGGAGGGCTTCGTATTCTGCTGCATTGTTCAATGCTTTGAACCCGAGCCTCAAGGAATACTCCATCTCAGCTTCGTTTGGGCCCCGGATAATGAGGCCGGCACCGTAGCCTTCCTCGGTAGAAGACCCGTCGATGTAGATGATCCACTCCAGAGCTGAGCTAGGGCCTTCCTGGACGAGAAGTCGGGCTGTGAGGGGCGGCGTGGAATCTGGCTTCCTGCTAGGGATGGTGCATTCAACGATGAAATCGGCCAGGGCCTGCGCCTTGATGGCTTTCCTCGGGCGGTACCTTATGTCAAACTGAGATAGCTCCCATCTCCATTTCTCTAGACGGCCTGAGGATTCCGGTGATGCTAGGATAGCCCCCAATGGGCGCTCAGTGAGGACGATGATGGTGTGTGCTTGGAAGTAGTGCCGCAGTTTCCGCGAGGTTATCACGAGAGCCAGGACAATCTTCTCTATGGCGGGGTACCTCGTCTCCGCGTCCTTGAACACATGGCTCACATAGTACACCGGCTTCTGTGCTCCCTCGGCCTATCGGACGAGCACCGAGCCTGCAGCTTGGTCGGACACTGCCAGGTACAGCGACAGCTCGTCCCCTTCTACTGGCCGGGTGAGCAGGGGCGGTGTTGCGATGTGCTTCTTCAATTGGTCGAAGGCGGCTTGGAAATTCTCCGACCACTCAAACCTCGGAATTTTCCTCAGAGCTTTGAAGAATGGGAGGCACTTCTCCCCCGACCTGGACATGAAGCGGCTCAGAGCGGCTACCCGCCCTGTGAGCCGCATGATCTCGACGTTGGTCTTGGGTGCGGCCATGCTCAGGATGGCGTCGATCTTCTCTGAGTTAGCTTCGATTCCGCGGTGAGTGACCATGAACCCGAGGAATTTCCCTCCGGTGACTCCGAATGCGCACTTGGCGGGGTTCAGCTTCATGTTGAATTTGTGGACCACTCCAAACGCCTCGCCCAGGTCCTTGGCATGGTCAGCCAATGAGACGGACTTGACGAGCATGTCGTCAACGTAGACTTCCATGTTCCTGCCGATCTGCGGCTTGAACATGCGATTGACCAGCCTCTGGTATGTGGCCCCGGCATTCTTGAGGCCGAAGGGTATCACCTTGTAGCAGTACACTCCCTGGTCCGTTGTGAATGCGGTCATATCTTCGTCGTCAGGATTCATGCGGATTTGGTTATAGCCGGAGAAAGCGTCCATGAAGCTCAGAAGCTCGTGCCCGGCCGAGCTGTCGATGAGCTGGTCTATGCGGGGGAGGGGGAAGTTGTCCTTGGGGCAGGCTTTGTTGAGGTCAGTGAAGTCGATGCACATACGCCACTTCCCACTCGACTTCTTGACTAGGACCACGTTTGCCAGCCACTCCGAGTAGGGCACATTCCTGATGAAGTCGGCGGCGAGGAGCCGATCGACTTCCTCCTCGATAGCCTTCTGTTTGACCGGGGCGAAACTTCTTTTCTTCTGCCTGACGGGTCAGGCCGTAGGATTAACTCCGAGCTTGTGGGAGATGATTTTGGGGTCGATCCCAGGCATGTCAGCCGGTGCCCAGGCGAAAACGTCGGAGATGCTTTTGAGGAACTCGATCAGGTCATCCCGCTGAATCCTCGTCAGGAGTGACCCGACTTGGACGGTCTTTCCTTGGTCTCCTTCCGCTAATGGCACCTCGGTTAGAGGTTCGACCGGTACTCCACGGACCTCCTTCCGCTCGTCCCGGGTGTCCAGGGTCCCTTTAATGTCGCCGCATGCATCGGCGCTATCATCGTGCTGCTCGGGAGAAGATGCCTCTGTCAGGCCTATCTCCACGACCCGCTGGCTCCCGTATGCCCGACCTACCCCACCCTGAACGAGGGGGAATTTTATCGCCAGGTGGTATGTCGAGATCTGGGCCTGGAGGGAGTTCAGCGTCGGCCGGTCGAGGAGGACGTTGTAAGCCGATGGGACCCTCGCCACAATGAAGTCCACAGGCAGTGTGCGCGTGCGGCCGGGCTCCCCGATTTTGAACTGCAGGGTGACTACCCCTTATGCCGGGATGGAGTGGTTGGTGAACCCCGATAGGACGTGGGAGGTCGGCCTCAAGTCCGCTGGGGCAAGCCCCATACGCAAAAAACAGTCGTGGAAGAGGATGTCCGCCGAGCTGCCCGAATCGATGAGTATTCGGTGGACCTCGTATCGGTGAATTTGTGCTACGATCACCAGCGGGTCGCTATGGGGCATAGATATGCCGTGGAGATCTTCGTCGCCAAAGGTGATGGGCTCTCGGCCCCTAGCCCTTTTTCTCGGGCGGTCGCCGGAGCCTGTGAGACGGCAGCCAGCGGGGAGATCGACGACCTTAAGTGAGGGTTCGCCCACGTCTCCGTTGCGAGGGAGGCAACAGCGGGCATTTGGATCTTTAAGGGAATCGGTCGTCATGTGGGCGGAGATCGGAAGGCCAACTTTTGTTTTTGTGGAGTTGTCTTCCCACAGACTGCGCCAACTGATGGAGCTCCTTTTCGGGCCTCCGTCAGATGTTGTCTTTCGTTGATCTCGCGGTGAACTTAGCTGATTATCCTTCGTTGCGTGTGGGTCTCAATGGGTTTTTGGAGGAAGAAGTGAGGTGAGAAAGTTGTTGCCGAGTACCTGCAAAGAAGTCCCGGGGTGGTTTGGTACCACCAAGGACCCTCCGACGCTCAAGTTAGTGATCAGATCCGAGCAGAGTAACGGCTTAAAAGTGTAAAAAATGGCTTACTTGACCCCTCTGTGATGGGGGTTTATATAACGGTGGTGGCACGCAGCAGCAAGCATGAGAATCTCGCCGGCGGTTACGCCCCCCGGCGTCACGCCCTCGTAGAAAGCGGATCGCCCATTAATGGGGATTGATGGCGTGGAACGTGGGATGTTGCTAGCGTAGAATCAGCGTGTGACGAGATTCGCGGAGCGGCGGTTACGCCTGTGAGCGACGGCCTTGGTCGGAGGGTCGAGGAAGATGGCCTCGGCGGGAGCTCGGGGATGAGCGAGGAGGCCGAGGAGTCCTGGCCCTGTGACTGCTCAGCGCGAGCCACGGGGCCGAGGAGGCTAATCTGCGGGGGGCCCCGAGGAGGGCCAGCTCGTGCTTGCAGGTCGGGCACAGGGTGGCTCGGTTGGCCCCCGTGGACCCCTTCTTCCGAGTTCTGGGGCACGTCATCTGCCACGTGTCATGATCTTGGGGACCGCCAATATCGAGTACTACCAGGTTGCATGTAAATTAATGTTAATTCTTATCTCACATTAGGTAGAACTTTTATGAACAATTGGCTTGACGTGAGTTTGATTGTTAAATTAAAATTGTTAATTAGTTAATTACGAATTAGTCGGTGTGAGACCCAATTGGTCTCACCGTCTTAAAGTAAACGAGTAAATAAAAACAAATAAGAGAAGAAATATTATAACACAATTTGTTGTGATTATATTGTTGGGAAGTTTAGTCTCGCATAGGTAAAATAGGGAAAATATATTGTATCACAACCCTTTTATGATGTCTATAGTAAACCGTAAAGGACGATGAAAAACGATGATGAAATAAAAGAATTCATACAGAAAAATAATTCAGAATTATTTAAATCTTCTCCTCTTAAAGAAGGGTCCTGTTGCTTCTGCGATTGTGGTTGTTTCAAAAGAAAATTCTTTTGGTAACAGATATTCAGATCTGCAAAGTTATATATCATACATATAGATGAATAATCAGAGATCTTACGTACCGCTTCCGCTGTTTTAGCCCTATGATTTCCTTCATATTTAACAATCCACTGTGAAAAACAAACTAGATAAATTTAATATAATGCAACTTGTTTGCATAATATATTTGTATGCATGTCTTTTTTGCATAATTGAATAACATAATTTATTTACTTAAAACATTCAAATTGAAGAAATATCCATCATTATTCATGGACCGTGATGCCGCACGTGTGGACCAGTACCAATTTTTGTCGACTGATCGAGTTGCACGAGATCACAGTTGTCAGCAAACTTAAAATCCCAAACGGTGGGACCCACCACCATCGCTCTAGCAATATTGCTCAGCACTATATTGAAGGATCATGAAATCGACACTTCCTCAAATCATTGGATGAGTTGGATCGATCTCTCTCTCTCTCTCTCTCTCTCTGTATCTCTCTCTCTCTATATGTTGTCGATTAAATGTCTATATGCACTCTCCACTTGGCTGTCCTGGAATTTTTTATGGCTTTTTGTTCAACCTAATTAGGTATCATAACCAACTATTTATTGTCTGAAAGCCTCTATTCTCCACTTCATGACAGAGCGAATTGCATTTATATTTCTCCGACTTGAGAATTTCACTAATTAATTTCTCCCAAATTTTAATTTTGTCAATGGACTCCACAATTGTTATCAGATAACTCCATCTGTTCTCATCACTTCAGTGTATTTATTCAGTAGCCATTAGAAATATTAGCATTACTAGAAATTTGAAGTTTATTAAATATATGTAGATGTCATTGCTGACAATCTATATATATCTTGGAAAGACTTTGTATCTTTAAAGGATGAAGGGCCTACCCTAGAATAAGTGGTGTGATTTGAATGATTATGTGATTTCTCTTTTGATGTTTTGACTAAAATTATATAGTATATATGCGACTTCATAACAAAGGTTTTAATTCTGGCCATGAAAGTTATTATCGGAAAAATGTGAATATGGATTGATGTATGGTAACATATATGGAAAATGATATGTAAAGGCATGTAATGTTTTTATTCCAAATCATCCGAAGGTGAATACTTTCTGTAGTGTTATGAGTCCTTTTCTCTAATTTCCTTTTTCCACGAGATTCGCGATATGATGTGTGCATAATAGCAGCATGGCCTGTCGGTAAATTTGGTCCAAAAGGAAAGGAAAATATATATGCATATATATAGCATGTCATCGCTATCACAATACAATATCTTATTTGAACTAGGACAATCAAAGAAAGAGAACTAGAATATAGTAATATAATGTTCTATTCTCATCGTATTTTCCGTACTCCTACCATATAGAAACTTTTGGGTTTAAATGATGCATATCTTTATCATCACAATTTTACAAAATGGTACAATTTTGTTATTATGTTCGGTTGGTGCTCCTGTATAGGACTTAAAATGGGGTAGTCCCATAATTTGGGTAAAAACCAAGCTACCCTCTAAAATTATAGGTTTTTCTATTGATCTTTGAACCGTTAACAATTAATTGCCTTAATAATATACAGATCAATATACTAATCATAATTTTTAATAACAAGTTGACATGTTGGCGTATGGCGGCTAAACTCTGATGGATTGATGTACCATGCATTTATAAAAACGAATAGTTTTTTGAAAATGATGTATAAAACTAAACAATTAATGGTTTTTAATTTTATATTATAATTGAAAATTATTAAGCTAAAGAGTGTTATTTGGTCTTTTTTCCAAAGTATGAGTGGTGTGTTGGTACATGTAGTCAATCCCAAGATTATTCGACAAAAATTCGTATCATCTTAAGAATGATAGAGATTAGCCCTTTAGTTCCTAGAGCTGGGCAAAATCTTGTGCATGGCTTATTGATATGGAAATGTTAGTTAGGCATCTCTAATTATCTGAAAATGAGTCTACAGGAACAAATCACGTCTTTGGTTAACAATCATGTCATCAACCATAATTTGGGTCCCCATACTAAGTAATGTATCACTGCTACACATAACGCTTGCCTCTACGGTTGGAACCGTAGAGGCAAACGTCTGCCCCTACAGTGCCGACCGTAGGGGCAAAAATTTGACACTAGGGGCAACTTCCGTAGGAGGAGATAAATGCCCCTACGGATAAAATATTGTCCCTATGGAGAAAACCGTAGGGGTCTCTGTCCTTACGGTTTCCAACGAAAGGACGATTAATTTTTTTTTTATAAAAATATTAATATCTTTGCCCCTACGGCTAGCACCCAACAGTTTCTACCGTAGGAGCAAAATATCAGTTTTTTTTAATAAAAGAATAATAATATTTTGCCCCTGCGGTTTCCACCGTAGGGGCAAAGTATCAATTTTTTCTGACATTTTGCTTTTATGGTGAAACCAGTAGAGGCATAGTTTACCCCTACGGTAGGACTTGTAGGGGAAAACATTTAAAAAAAATCCTCCCTATGTTTTTATCCCGTCCTGTACACAATAATATATTACACACTATATCATATACCAAAATACATAAATATATATCAATACATCCCATACATAATATATAACAAAATAAACAAACACAATACAAAATCATTCTAAAATGAGGATGATAATCATCATATACAACAACAAATATACAAAATATACATGTCGCAAATATAATATAAACATCCTACAAAAATCTAAATAGTATTAAAAAATATCACTGCCGACTCGGTCCAGGTGCTCGATCTCCAAGTATTTGGCAAATCTGACGCGTCTGGTCTTCGCCGTAGCCCTGGAGCCTCAAATGCTCAAGAAATGACGATGCTGGAGCAGTTGGAGCTGAAGTAAAAGAACCTAGAGGAGTGGCCTGCGTTGCCGCAGCTGAAGGAGTCGCCCGCGGAGCCGCAGCCGAAGGTCTGTAAAGTTTTTAAGTTTGTGTAATAAAAGAATAAGAAACAATATGCTAGATTTAGTCTATATGTCTTGTTCTGAAATCCTAAGTCTAGAAATCAAGTCTTGCGAATTGAAATGATGTGTTGTTGATCTATAAAATTCATGTCGGATTCGTATTAATATCATATTATTGCGAATCCTACTTGTATCCGTATTCGAATCCGTGCTACGTAGATTAGAACTATCAAGATATACGTATACACAAACATAAGTAACATGCATACCAACATCTGCGTCAACTCCTCGATGATGAACTTCAATATGGCCATCTCCTTCTCCAGACGTCACTCGCGGGAGTAGGAGAAGTAACCGCTGGAGTGGAAGACAACCTCACATGGGCCCTACTAGGACTAAGTCTCCGGCCTCTCTCGTAGCCACCGTGATGCCCTCCATGCGACGTATAGGATAAGGGTTAGCATAACTAGATCGGTCTCTCCGCTGAAATCAACCCTTGATACGTTCGCCTGCTCCACCACCCGCGCCAACACCCATGTAAAGTATTCAAACGTAAGTAAACCATTTGAATTTAAACTTATGAAAACAAAATTTCATTCGAATTAGAATAAATATTAACACTTACGCAATACTCCTCTGTAGCAGCGTCGAAATATCTAAGCGTGCCCGTGGTCGGATCTGTCAATGTGGCGTGGGCAGACATATAATCCTACAACACGATCGGTGTACCATCCTGAGCCTGGTCCCGAGCTCTCTGCAATTCACCAAAAAAAACACATAAAATATAACTTTTCATATTGCATTATATCAAAAGAAATATATTATAATTTACCGTTGCCTCCATGGCACAAGTTATGTTCTTCGAGCCACCCGTGTAGGTAGCTTGATCCCTCTTCTAGGACTTTCGATTCTCCTTGTTCTGTTCGGCAAGCTTTTGCACAACACAATCAGATTTAGTATTCTAGTTTAACAATAAAAAATAAATTATATACTAAATACCGAATTATATTTAAATTACAAATCTGCTTGCGCTCAGATGCCCGATACTGGCATATGAGAGGCCATGCCTCTAAATTGACCTCACTAAAGGCCGGAGACCGTAGGAGAGCCTCTTCTCCTCAGGGGTTACCAGCCATAAGCCATAACAATCCGCCTTCAGCTTATTCCTATTATACCGGAGCTTAGTTTGCATGTTGTTTTTGAGGCCCTGGTAAATAGCGTGAAGATCGATCATCCTATCCTCCTCATCAAGGTCATCAGGATCGACTATAAGAAAGGCGTAATCCACCTCAAATATAAGAAATTAATGTCTTTAAATTATAAGTGCCAAATGATAGTAATTTTTTTCATAAATTAAATAAAAATATATAATAATACTGGAGCCTGGTCTTAGAACACGTCTATGGAGCGGTTGTGCTACACGTCCCAATCAACATGAAGAGAATACTTCTTCGGGTGACGGCTCTCATCCCCCATATACTAGCCGAAGCTCTCGGCATTAGCGCTAGTGTATCAGCCGTCAGAGGTAAAGATGAGAGGGAATGCTCCCTGCCCCTTAGCGGGATCGGGCCTCAGCTTATGGGACTGATTCAGCTCTCGAGTCCACCGGACGGACCGTTGCTGTCCTGCATCTATAAAATATATAGATATACATGCAATATCAAGACAAAATACTATTTAAAATGCAAGAATTAATGAAAATTGGAGTGCAGTATATACCTCCAGCGATATCATCACGAGCCTGCGTCTGAACAGCAGCACGAGTGGTATGATAGTTCCTCGGATGAGAAATAGCCGGTGTCCCGGACGTGGATGCACTCCCTCCAACAAGACAATAAAAACAATGACTATATAAGTAATTTATGAATAAAATAATACATAATCAATTTGACGTATTATATAGTAAAAAAAATACTGACTTGCAGAGTACTCGGAGGGTACGGATCAAGCGGGAGCGGCCTGTGTCCCGGATGTGGAGGCATCCACTCCAACTAAACAATAAAAAATGACTATATAAGTAACTTCAAAATGAATATGCATATATATCTATATATATCGATCGAAATGAATATGTGCGCAATATATAATATATAAATATACCTGCAGGTGTGGGAACGACCTGTGCCCCGGATGTGGAGGCACCCCCTCCAACTAGACAATAAAAAATGGCTATATAAGTAACTTCAAAATGAATATGCGTGTATATTTGTAATATATAGTTCGAAATTAATATGCACGCTATATATAATATATAAATAACATGCAGGTGTGGGAACGGCCTGTGCCCCGGATGTGGAGGCATCACCTCTAACTAGATAATAAAAATGATTATATAAGTAATTTCGAAATGAATATGCGTGTATATTTACAATTTATCATTCATGATCTTCTCATACTTATCCGCACGATGTTCTTGATCGGAAGGAATGTCTTCTTCGGTAGGATTATTATCACCGAGAGCAGTCTCTACCATATCCTCCATTTCTTCTCTTGGAAAGAAGTTATCTTCTTCTTCCGACGTATTACCGTATTTTTCTTCTTTCCCGTGATACAACTAAGTTGTATGAAATCTGGTAAAACCATGCTTAACGATGTGAAACTCTATCTCTCATATCTTCTGGTATAACCTATTTCCATACCTGTCGCACGGACAAAAGATCTTCCCCAACATGGCCTT
This sequence comes from Agapanthus africanus, assembly GCA_030015575.1. Taxonomy (NCBI): domain Eukaryota; kingdom Viridiplantae; phylum Streptophyta; class Magnoliopsida; order Asparagales; family Amaryllidaceae; genus Agapanthus; species Agapanthus africanus. The sequence goes on from JASDDO010000029.1 coordinate 412,607,989, forward strand.
ATGATGTTCGCATGCAAATTCTATAAAATCATCTTCTTCTGTGACGAACTTAGGGTTCAATTGTTGTTGTCGATCCACGTGCATCCAGTTCTTAACTCTGATGTACTCATGGGCCATGTTAGACTGTATAATATATAAATTATAAGTTTTACAAATGGAAGAAAGTAGTGAAGTTATGGAATCGTTGCTTGAATCGGAGATTGTGGGGTTAGAAAGTTTGAGGTATGAAGCGAAAGCGAAGGGAAAGTTGGTTTATGTGATTTAAACCCTATTACATGTTTAGGATATTCATGTGATTTAAACCCTATTACATGTTTAAGATATTCAGGGACCATTCTCAACGGCTATGAAGATTATCAGGAACCGAGAGCAAATGCTCATATCTCGGGAGTTGGATTCTTCTTCTAAGAAAGATGATGATGATATTAACGGTTCTATATTGTTTGTCGAGGGTAACGACTGTCGAGGATAAGGGTTCTATCCCATTAAGAATATATAGAGCAGACAACTATTCGCTCGTGCTTTTATCTGTTTCGAGAAAATTTCGGCAGTATCTCTCCACTATTCTCCGAGTACACTGTAATAGAATAGATAATCATTTCAATACTGTGAAACAACATTGAAATGAATATCCAATCTATCTTTGTATACGGAGAACCAGCGGAAAGTTACCGACGAAATAACTCGAAACGAATGAAAACACAAGTGGATGCAGGTGTTTACTTTATACATTCCTAACTTGTCCACATTGGATAAATTTATCAGTTATCATACGATTGAATGTTCTCGTGGCATAGAATACATGATAGTTGTTAGCACCGAACGATACCGTCTGATTTTTAACGACCTTCATAAACGAACATCGAACGTATGTTAACTGATAGACGGGGACTACGGCGCGTAATTTAGTTCAATAAATTATCTAAGTTTCAATTTATAATTTCGCTTAGCTATAAGGTCGTTAGTGTGTATGTGCTTCAGAGAGATGTAGACTATATATACTGAACATGACGTAAAGTAAAGAAATTAAAATTTAAAAGTAAAGGAAATTAAAAATATAACAAGTATCATTGTTGTATGTTAGATCTAACTTATAGAACTCTGTAACTAGTTTTTTTTGACCAAAAATAGATTCAAAGAACAAAAAAAATTCATGTGAACAAGCTAAATAAGAATATAAAACTAATCTTTCATACATGCATGCATGCATTGATTAAGTGTTCTCAAAACAAACATATTAAACACAGAAAACTAACCCCCAAATCAAACATTAGCAACTATACCAAATATAGCAAGACATTTACATAAGATCCCTTAAAATCAACATGCATCATCTCCGAACTAAAATAACAGATCATAAGGTCAAATCAGAAAATCATTAAGAATCAATCTCATTTTATAGGGTTCCTAAATTTGGAAATGCCGAGAAAGGACACAGGGGATGTTAATAACGGAAATTAAAAATTCATGATCTTAACATTTAAAGAGGCAAAACCAAACCAGTTGTAATACATCCATAACGTATACAAATTCCGATTAAAAATCATGAATTTAACCTTTAAAAGGGCAACTATGATGAAAAATCCAAAGGTACACAAAATCCAAACCTTAATCCTAAATTTCTCATCTTTATCCCTTCCTTTCCCCTTTCCTTTAACAAATTACTTCCACAAAATCCATTCAATTGAATTTCCACCAATCCTATTTTATAGGGTTTCTGTAACGACCCAATATTACTATACCTCCGTGTTTTCATTCTTTGGTAAAATATTGTATTTATTTATTCTTAGTATTTTTCCGTATATTTTGTTTTCTATTAAATATATTATTTTATTATTCCATCTATTTTTTCCAAACCCATTTCTTTAAACTAAATCTTAACCTATTCAAAATTAAATGTAAGACCTAACCCAGTCCATAACTTAAATCCAATTTCATTTTCATTTTCTTTAATAAAACTATGAGCCCAAAAGCCCACTTTCTTTTTAAGCAACAACATATATTTAATTCTTATTAAATATGTGCATGAACAGCCTTATAGCTCATTGGTTAAGTTGTTGCATTGTTATTCCATAGGTCACATGTTCAAATCCTCATTCTTGCAATTATTTTTTTTATCAAAATTTTATTATTCTCATAACTTACAAATGAGACCTTTCATTTGCAAAATGAATGGCGACCTTTCATTCCTCTTTTAATTTGCATGTTGAACGCATATATTATTATAAATAATTCACCATTACACCATCTTTATTTGTCCTCCTCTTTCTTTTTCTTCCTCACAATTTTCTATCTCTTTCTTCTCCCTCTTCACCAGGTCACCTAGAGTCCTAGAACAAGAACACAAAGAAGTTTTCAAGAAAATCTCCCTAGTAACGCGAGATTATCGATGGATAGACAAGTCCGGTGACAATACCGGCTTATGTATGTAAGTCCCTTCTCTCTTTCCCTCCTTCCATCTCTTTCTCTTTTTTATATTGCCATGAAAAACTTTCCTTGTCGTATCATAGTTCCTAAATAATCAATTAAATGGATACATATATAAATATTGAACACACACAAATATACACAAATATATAGTTTGTAAAGTCTTTTTCATTACTCTCAATACATATGTTAAGATTTCATAGTAACCAATTAGGATTGCGTCGTTTTTTGTTGTATTTTAAATTACTTTATTTAAAGTTTGTAAAAAAAAATGAAGTTACGAATAAATACCATGGTTTTCTCATTTCTCACATATAACATATCAATACCTTTACTTTTAAAATAATTTTTAGAAATTAATTTTTACTTCTGGAAATTTTAGAAAATTTACATATGATAGAATATATTATTTTGTACATGCTGTCAAAATTTCAGATCGAATCGCTTAACGGTTTAGGAATTATATTGTTTTTATTCACTGTTCGTAAAATAGAAAACTGCAGTTATCGGTCAACTTTTAGGACACATAACTTGGTATACCGATGTCCAAATTGAGCAAACTCAGATGTTTTGGATATGTATATCGAATAATCTAGATTTTATTAGTTTTATATTTTTTACTGAAAACCGACGTAAGATAAAAAAAACCATGTTACAATATTAAGTAACGGATCTGGACAGAATCTGTCCTGATTCGCACATTGTTTTTAAATAGGATATAACTCGAACTCCCGATGTCCGTTTGTGACAAACTTTAGATGTATAGATGCACAATTGATAGAACTATAATTTTATGTATATTGGATCACTTATAAATGAATGAAACAACTCGATATAGGCTTTGCAATATAACATATAGTTGCTGTCTAGAAATCTGAATTTCTGTTTTAAACGCTGATATTAAAACGATCATAACTAGAGCTTCAAAAATCCAAATCGCGTGAATCTTAGTGTTTTGGATAAGTACACCGAAATACCTAAAATTTTCTATTAATCTTTGTAATCTTAAACCTGATGAAAATTAAGTCAAACTGCGTTTTAAAAATGTGTGACGGTGCTGAACAGATTCTGATCTGTTTTGCGCGATGATACGAAAACATGTATATCTCCCAGACCGGTAGTCGTATTTAGGCGAGAATGAAACTCACGTGTGTATAACACTTAAGGCTATGTTTTTGTTTATATTCTGATCTCAAATGACTTGATTAACTAGTCTAACATATCACATATTTACAACATTGTTTTGGACGTTACTTGTATACTTATCTCATATCATGTTCTGTAGTTGCTTATTTATTTTTATTTATATGACTTATGATTAAATCATTAAATGTTAGAATTGACTTGATCTTGGCACGACTCAATCATGAATATTTGAACCCAGTATGTATACTTGAACCAACTTGATATCGAACCATGAATACAATTGGCATGACTTGCACTTGACATGATTACATGAACTCAATCTTGAAAACTTGATATCATACATCACTTTTTGTATTCATGGATTCGATCAAGACTCATAACATTAATCATAGACTTATATACACGGGGCGTTGGGGTAGTTTGAATATGAACCCAACGGAATCTCATGAGTCCCATTAATACAAATCATGTTGCTGTGGTACCGGGCTAAAACGGTACAAATCATGTTGCTGTGGTACCGAGCTGAAACGGTACAAATCACGAATTCATGAATGAGGGACCGTGTTTCCAAGCCCCTGAATGATAGCCTGTTGGGTTTGGAATAGTTTAATAACAATTGAAGTCCCGCTATTTTGGGCCCGTGATTCCTTACCCCTGGACAATAGCCTTGGGTTCGAGAATACTCTTGAGATTGATTGACATTCACATTTGAACTCACGTCAGTTACTTTTACCCTTTTAGAGACCTTTTAGGGCACTTACATTCACTTCATGTTTACTATACCTATACTCTACGGCCATATTATACTTGTTTGCCATACTAATATAGTTGACATACACATTACCATGCATGCTACCATACTTGTTTATATGTTCATGATTTATATTCATGCTATACTTATTTATATGCTCATGTTATATTGCCATGCTTACACAGTTATCATTAATATCACCATGTTATACTTGTTCATGTTTTATTTCCATTCATACTATATCACATGTCACCTTACATATTCATTTATATACTTTCACATCCCACCTTTCTTGGGGACTGACCGAGCGCAAGTTCGCTGACGGGCATTCCACCAATTTCTTTGTTTCCTTAGAATGTTCGTCATATGATCTAGAGATTGCAGAGATCGAGCCAAGTCAGGAGAATTACTTTCAGCTTGTGGAGCAGACCGACTACTAATTCATTCTTTTTAGTTTTTACTTCCAGTATGCCACTTGTTTAGGCACTTCTTTTTATATATCTTTGTTTTCAGACATCATGTATTCAGTTTGAAACTTGTGAAAATTGGGAATGTAAATATGTAACACCCTAGTTCATTTATACCAATTCTGTTTTAGGTATTTCTTTATTTATGGTTATTTCTTGATTTATTGTGTTTTGGGTGCGAATAGTGTAATTGGTATCTGTATTTGCATTCGACCCGACCCGCATGCTGGAAACCCGTCTTGATTCCTGTTTATGATTTATCCCGGCCAGTTATGAGAATCCGTGCACTTTCATATTGTATAACTGCATTATATCTGGCATCTGCATTTTTTTAATATAACATTTAAAGTCAAATAAAATATTTTAAAAATATCTAGCATGGCCTGTATCATACCCCTGACCCTGTGGTAGCATCCGTACATCGTGTTTTCGTCCCGTTCAATGAAACAGATTCGTTTGGATAGCTACGTGCACGCTGCGTGTATCCGTTCTTGGGGGTATGCATTTTCGTTACCCGGATATCCTATTTTTGGTTTGGTTGATACGTATATTATCCGTATTTTCAAACCATAATTTTAGACCTGACCCGGACGTGTTTTGGAGTAATTTTGTATTAGCCTGAAAACTCAAAATATTCAATATTATATTCTAATATATATTTTAACTATTTAATATATTTTTAAACTTAAAAATCTAAACTAATAGATCTCATTCTCTCTCTCTTTCTAAATATTTTCCTAAATCTAATCTCACAGTCCCCTCCTCTCTCCTATATATATATATATATATATATATATACACTATATATATATATAATATACTAATTTTCAAAACCTATTTCCTTTTAATCCACACGTTCTCTCTCTTCTTCTTCTTTATTTCTTCTTTCTTCCTCACCTCGTTTTCCCGCTCGAACCCACGCCGAGCCCTCGCCTCTGCCCTCGCTCTCCTCGCCGTCGTCACCTCACGCCGACAACCTCCCTCACCTCCTCCTCTAATCGCCGACCTTACCTCCCCCTCACTCCTTTCCCCTGCACGGGAACCCACGTCCCTGAACGCGACGAACCCAAGAAACCCAACTCGTCGCCGTCGCCGCTTTCACCGCCGACGACCTCGTCGTCGTCTCTACGACCTCGTCATCGCCTCCACGACCTCATCCGTTTTCTCCCCTCTCTCCTCTCTCCTCCTCGCCCTCAACCCCAACAAGAACCCTGCAAACTGTCACCCTACGAACCCGCCGCCAGAACTCTCTCGACTCCATTGCCGGCGATCCCTCGCCTTCGCCTCAAGCCCTCTTCATCACCTCCTCTTCCTCCTCTCTCTTCTTCTCCCCAAAACCACCTCTTTTCCCTGCACCCGAAACCTCTACGAACCCTTCCCTCGCCTGCACACCCCGCCTCACCGCCGTCGACCGCCTCGTCATCACTACCCCGTCATCTTCACTCCCTCTTCTTCCTATACACGAGCTTCATACCCTGCACCAAGCCCGATAACCAAACCCAACCCAAAGAACCAAGAACATCCACTGCCTTTTGCCGTAGACCTCACCTGCATCCTCGCCGGAGCTCCGACCCCGTCACCTCCGTGCACTCATCATCGCCTCGCCTCTGTATCCGTAGCACCAAACCAATCCCCTCTCTTCTCTGTTCTTCTTCTTCTTTTTTGCTATTTTTCTTTTTATTCTCGGTTACACGTTTTCCGGTGATCGCCGGAGCCGTGCCGTCGCCGACGATCCGGGCAACCCAATGGACGTCCCCAGCCAGCGTGGTCACTTCTTGCATCGCCTAGTTCAGTTCTGTACGTGTGCGTGTGCATTGCGACGTTTACCCGACGTCGAACGTAGCGTACGCACCCCGTCGTGAGATCCGATCAGGTAAGTTTATCTTGCTACATGCTATGATATATATTTTACATCTATATGAATAAAAATATTACATGGTATTGCATTGTGCATCCCATATTACCGATTTACTATTTTGCGATACCCGTTCGTATCCGTATCATTTATTGCATCTCTAGTTACATGTCATATCATATAATTTCATGTTACTGTTATATTAGTACCCCATGCTTGATAATGTGTATCCTACGTAGTCATGGAGTTGTAGATGTGATCCCTGATAAACACTTGTGCATCCGTGTTTTACCGTGTTTCGATACTAGTTGCATTTTACTGTTGGGCATCCATTGAATGCACTGTACACCACCTGACATGACCTGATGCACCACTGCTTGACTTGATACCTGATCCTGTTACTAATGCCGACAATCCTGACATGTTGTCCTGATGGACGTATCCTGTTGTCTATTCAGACAAAACCTGTATCTGCTTGATCCTGTGTTGGTATTAGCTCCAGATTTATCAATACCCAACTTGAACACATAACCTTGGGGGTAAGGGGAAATCAATGATGAAACCTGACTTATAACTCAATAGTTCGACGCTTATACTGATCAGTTTTACGGGCTAGGCCAGCCCCGGGATGCTGCTGCTGACATCATTCATCTGTACATGTTCCTGTTTAATGCCTAGCGACATGTCTCGGATTTCAGCCCGAGAATCTGGACCGTGGTCTCGGGCACGCACGAGATACTATTGAGTTACATCGACGATTCATTAAATTGATTTCAAAGACATGAGAGTAATTAACCCAGTAGCATAGATTACTCACCGCATGCACATACACTCCACTGTTCCATATTCGTGTTACTGTTATACACTTATTACTGTTCATACTCATGCCCGCATATCTTGTTACCTCTTGATTATATTTTATTGTTTGATATTATGACGCACTGACGTCTGGGTTTTGCATGGCCCATATCCTCTGTCTCTTTCGCAGGCTGATCAGGAGTATTTCCGCTGTCAGGCCGAACAGTGAGGATCCTGTTAGTATCTAGTTTAGTTTAGTTTTATTTCCATACTTTCATTTCCTGATGTGAGCTCGTATTTGGGACGTACTTTCCAGATGTTATTATTTATTGGATTTATTGCTTCTGCATATTATTTCTTGACTCGTTTATTCTGGAATATGGACATGTACTAGATAGTTTATTTTTATTTTACTGTTCTTGGTATCTTATAAACAGCCATAATGTGACTGTGGAGGGATATTTCCTAACCACAGGTAGCATGGTTGGCTCTGTCACGTGCCGATCTTAGCGCACTCTGGGAAGCGGGGCGTGACAAAATATATAAAGTTGGATTTTCATTATCATGACTTTTCTTGTTATTTTATGTTGCTTATAGACGCTTAGCGTATTTGTTTCGAGAAATGACCTTCTCGGAATAAATACGTCGCGAGCTTGTCACGTGCCGTTACCGCTCTTTTGGGAAGCGGGGCGTGACAGTTTCATGTTAAAATCCCCAATTAACTAATTTCCACCAATTGCAATATCACATTCTAGGGTTTCACGCAAAATCCCCTAAATTTAAACATCATCAATTAATTAAAATTAACATTACAATACTAATTAATTTAAACATCTAAAAATAACAAATATTTTAAAAAAAATCACCTCAGTACACGATAGAATTTGGGGGAGGGGCTCGGCAGAACCGTGGAGCAGGAGATAGGGGGCTCGCGTTGGTGGTGGAGATGGTGGGGCCGCGCCGACGATGCAAAGGCGGTGGTGAAGAAGATGATGGCGGCGGGTGATGGTGGCGGGTGACACACTGGGTTGCGACGGTGACAGCTTCGAAGGAGGAGATAGGGGCTTGCGGTGGTGGATATGGTGTGTTCCTGCTCTTGAAGGAGGAGGTTGCGACGGCGGCGATGGCTTCGAGGAGGAGAAGGAAGAGGAAGGGGTCGGCGGATTCGAGGGAGGCGGGGAGGAGGAAGAAGGCCAGAGGAGGAGGAATCGACAATGGAGGCGGCGGCGGCGAAGGTGCTGGCAATGGTGGTGGAGGTAGCAGTGGTGAGGGTGCTGGAGATGGTTATGGTTAGAGAAGATGCGAAATTTTTTGAGAGGAAAGATTGGGGTGCATGGGGAAAGGGGGACGGGGAATTTTCTGTTTTATTTATTTATTTTAAAATCCTGACATCGCCCCTACGGTGCCTACAATAGGGGTTTCTCTTGCGGTACCGTAGGGGCAACCGCAGAAGTTAATTTTTTCTGCAGAAATGCCCCTACGGTTACAACTGTAGGGGAAACGTAAAAATGACTATGGGGCAAACGTAAAAATGACCCAACGGTTTTTCTCACCAGTAAAGGCAAGCGATCTTTGTACTAGTGAATTATACCTTTGCTTGTGAGTTGATGCACTACTACAATATCCACCTGCCCTTACGGATTTAGCCGTAGGGGTAAACCGTAGTCCCTACGGATTAATCTGCAGGAACGTAAAATAGCTCCGTAGGTCCAAAGACCGCAGGTGAAAGTATTTGCCTTGAATATGCCCGTGCGGAGTAAATATTGCCCCTAGGGCGTAATCCGTAGGGTCATTCTGCCCTACGGATTATTCCGTAGGGATATAATCTTTTTTTAAATTATCTGTTTAAAAAATAAAATAATTGCTCCTACGGAGTTATCAGTAGGACCTTTTAAATGCCCCCACGGATTATGTCGTAGGGGAAAGTTTTGCCCATGTTATTGAGTCCATAGGAACAAAATATCATATATAAATGTGTAGGGGCAACACGTGTCTCTACGGATTAATCCAAAGGGGCAACCGTTTCCCCTACGGATTAATCCGTGGGGGAATTATATCAGTTTTTTTTTAAAAAAAAGGACTATACGTTTTTTTCTAGCCCTGTGCACAATAATATATATATCATATAGCCGAATACAGAAATATTCATAAACAATATCTCACGCATAATTTATAAAAGAAATAAACAAACAGAATACGAAAACAATCTAATATCATCGTAAACATTGAAACAACCACCGATATCATTCAAAACATACAATATGTATCAAATAAGTACATCCATCCTAAAAAATATAAATAAACCTATCCTAGCTTGCTCCAGCACCTCCACCGCTAATAATCGCCGTAATCTGGCGCATTTGCTCCTCCGTGCTGCCTTGGATCGTTAAAAACTCGACTAATGAAGGAGTGGCCTGTGCATGAGTCTGAGTGGTCTGTGCAGCTATAGGAGTGGCCTGCGCAGCCGCAGCTGAGGTAGTGGCTTGCGGAGCCGCAACCGAAGGACGGGCATGTGGAGCCGCGGCTGAAATAGCCTGTTGAATCTGTAAATTTTTGTGTTTGTGTAATAAACAAGTAAGAACGGTGTATTACATTTTAGTCGAATTTGTATAATTATCAGATTATTACGGAACCATGAATTTATATATGTTTTGTTGAGATTCCACACGTTCTTCTGAAATTCATATGTTATGTATGGGAATTTATACATATTGAAATTTCACACATTCAGGGCTATGATTTTTTCCCCCAATCTAAGAATACTCAGGGACTTAGGCCTAGTTTGAGTATCTAGTTTGGAAAACCGTAGTTTATTTTAAGTGGAGGTAGAAATGATGTTTACTCTAACTTGTAAGCATGTATCTTTCCTTAATTATTTAGCTTTGATTGGATACTTGGTTTTGGAGTTATCTAATTTACAAAGCAGTGTTTTCTTCTCAAGTTTTGAGTTTGGATAATCATAACTTTTTTAACTCTAAAATGAAGAAAGTTGTGGCATGGTTATGATTATAGAGTTCAGTTTAATTAGATAGTTTTATGTAAGTCTGATTAATCAAACTTAAGTCTAAAATCAAATAAGTTCAGGCTACTAATATTGCATATGCTACTATCTATAATGTGATATAATATTTTACTAATAAGTAATATACATACCAACATCTCCTTCAACTCCTTGACGGTGGTATTCAATGCGGCAATATCACGCTCCAAACGTCGCTCACGGGGGATAAGGGAAGTAATCATCGGAGGAAGGCCAACTTCATATGGGCCCTACTAGGACCAAGTCCCCGGCCTCTTTACCAACCTCCATGGCGCCTTCCGTGTGCGACGTCTAGGATTGGAGTCAGTATGATCAGATCGGTCTGTCCACTGAAATCGATCCCCGATGCCTCCGCTTGCTCCACCACCCGCTCCTACAACCACGTTAAGCATTAAAACATAAGTATATATATCATTTAAATTTGAACTTATCAAAATAAAAAATTCATTCGAATTAGAATAAATATTAACACTTATGTAATATTCTTGGGTAGTAGTGTCGGGGAATCGAAGCTCGTCCGTGGCGGGATCTGTCGAGATGCCGTGGACGGCAAAATACGCGGTCAACACGCTCGGTGTACCACTCTACGCCAGGATCTGAGCTCTCTGAAATTCGCCAAAAATTTACATATATTATAAAAAACTCTTAATATTGCATTATATCAATATAGATCTATTGTAATTTACCGATGCCTCCATGGCACGAGTAATGTTTCTCGAGCCACCTGTGTAAGTGAGGCGACCCTTCTTCGCCGACTTCCTATTCTCCTTGTTTTGATCGGTCTGTTTCTGCACAACACAATCAGATTTAGTTTTCTAATTAAGCAACACAAAAAAATAAATTGTATACTAAACAATGAATTACATTTAAATTACAAACCTGTTTGCGCTTAGATTCATAATACCGGTACAAGAGAGGCCATGTATCTATGTCGACTCTGGCAAAGGCCGAAGAATGTAGGAAATCCGCTGTCTCCACCTCGGGCGTCGCCAGCCATAGCATGTAGCAGTCGATCTTTAGCTCGTTTCTATTATATCGGACCTTAGATTGCATGTTCTTCATAAAGCCCAGGTAAAGAGCGTGAAAATCGAGCACTCTGTCAGGATGATCAGGGTCGGGTACAGGCTGAAAGTCGTAATCCAACTGTAAATACAAGAAAATAATGTATTTAAATTATAAGTGTTAAATAATAAAAAATTAATTTTATAAGTCAAATGAAAATATATATTAATACCTGAGCCTGATCCCAGAAGAGGGCAAAGGAGCGCCGGTGTTGATCGCCTCACTCAACGTGAAGAGGATACTTATTTTAGATGTGGCTCTCATTACTCATATACCGGCCAAATCTTTCGGCATAATCGTCGGTATGGCGATAATCGGGGGTAAAGAAGAGGGAGAATGGTGCCTCCCTCTAGCTCTATCGGGTCTCAACCTATGGGACTGATTCGGCCCTCGAGTCCTTCTCTCAGGGTGAGGCCGCCCTGCATCTAAAAGAAATATCAAGACAAGAAATATCAAGACAAAACGGTATTTAGAAATCAAGGATTAATGAAAATTGAAGTGCGATATATACCTTCGACGATCGCGGCACGAGCCTGCGCCCGGCAGCAGCACGAGCAGGACGATAGTTCTGTAAGTCTACGGCAGCGCCCCGGCCGTCAATCCGAGATCAAACACGGAACAAAAACTTTTACAAAACTGGCGCTAACATATACTTAAAACCCGGATACTTCCATTAACCGTAAACTAATATACTACAAAGATGTTAGAATGGCTATACCGATCAATCCGTGTCTTTCGGTCTTTAGCCACCATCCTTAGCTTGTTGCGGCATCTCCGATCTTGCTCGATCTCCGGTCTCCTCGTCGAAGTAGCACCACGTCATCGAATCTTTATACGGGCTCCCGCTTCAAACTGAAACAACCCGGACATGAAGTTTGCTGACCGACATGTCCAAAATTGAAGTAGAGAGAAGTGTGAATAGTTTGTCTTAATACACCCTAGGATTCTCATCACATGAGAGGGTTTGGGTGGAGGTTGAAGAAGATGTAAAGAGATGAAAAGTGTGAGCTCATGAAATATCAAGAGAGCAAAAACCAACCCCCAAAAAATGCCTTAGCTGCCCTTTCTCTCTTGTGTGATGATATAATGAGGTTTTGTGATGGAAAAACAAAGAAAATATCTTACCATAATATCTCCCACAAAACCCTAAAATATCTCACCCATGAAAAACCTCATTAAGCCACCATGAGTCACTACATGACTCATTAGCATGAGTCATTAGTGAACATGTTAGAATAATGAGTCATCAAGATGAGTCACACTTTCCAAATCCAATAAACATTTAAACCAAAATGTTTAACCAAAAAGAAATGCATCTTCTAAACTAATTTCGTAACGGATTACGAGAATACCCCTCACATCTAAATACATACCTGCATCTGTATTCCGACTGAATACGAATACTACGAGATGAAAGTATTCCAACACAATATAATACTAGAATCCGGCTTAAACCAAAGTCTACTAGTATTATCTGTCCACAACATGACACGTGCACAAGTGCACGTGTATGTTCGAACCCTGGCATAAAACCATACGGCCTCTACAACGTTTCGCCCGAACTTGGGAAACTATCTGTGGGGGACTCTAAAGACTCGTTAATACCCTGGCAGTGGGTTTAACCACAAGCACGTCAGTGGTACTAGCTGTACGTAACGGCTGCCCATGTATTGACCAAAAGGGAAGCCGATGTGCGAACTCATCCTGGAACCCTACTGAGCCTATCAGTGACAATATCCGTACAGTCCGGTCCGTTCGTCTATGAGCATCGCATATCGGGCCTAGGGGGCTGGTAACGTCAGACCCCCAATAGCGGTATAAGTCGTGTCAGAGTGTAGCCCAGAACACCTTGAGATACTACTAGAGTACCTACCAGTGAATCTCGCTTGCTCTGGCCAGGGACTTTGTGTAATGGCTCTCCAGACACAGCACGATCTCACCCCGAATACCGGGAGAGACGAATCCCCTGCCGATCCGCTCACTGCCTCCATGTGGCTCGGGACTGTACCCAACTAAAACCTGTTTGCACGACTCTTTTGAGCCGTGGTAGGGTAGTAATCAAAGCACATTGGGAACTCACACGAGACAAATGACGATCTCAGGTTGATGAACTAACCTGTACACATATCACCAGGGAACTGCTATCCGACGCTAGGTATAAAACCAACTAGCAGGTTCCCGGCGAGTCTTGTCCGGTGTACTCATAACCCAATAAGCACTTGTATACATCTTAGGTGAACCAACTGACACCAATGGCTTGTGAGACCGGCCACCGCCCCTCGTCGGGGTATCGACTGTATACACTAGTCTACTCCGGAGTATCGATACCCTGTCTCGAAACTCCTACGACTAGGGACTACTTTAAGGATGTGCTTATAGACTACCCAACTCTCACGTATATGATCGCCATCATACTGCTGGTAGTCAAGCAAGAATCCTATGGGCTCTATCAACGTGCAATGGTGATCTGTAATGTCACCTAAAGCAGTACACGATGATAAAGATAAACCAGATAGCATACAATCATCTCGAGTAAGACTGTCCTACCGGTATAGGTCCTCTCTCAATCATTGCAATCATGTACCTGTGATCCAATAATTGACTTTGAGGGCACTATATCCAACAATCTCCCACTTGCACTTAAGGCTAATTATTGCGATGTCGCATACTCACAGCCCGTGTGATATCGAACACCCAACTCCTCTACTAATCAGTGTCACAAAACTCGTTTGTAAAACTATTGTGTTCGAGAAATAGCCTCAGTGAGTGGATCCGCCCTGATGTTTCTTTTTATGTCTCTCTTAATCTCAAGCTCGCGAAGAAAGCCATCTCCCGAAATGAGCAATACCTGTCTTAGAATATGTCTGGATATCTGATGGGACCTAGTTCATAAATGAACTCCAAATCCAAACTTCTTAGACTGTATCGACAACTGAACTTAATCAGTATCCTGCACCATGCCTCCCTCAGTATCCGTTTGGACCACCTGTCCAAACTACCGCCCCTCGTCAGAGGGAAAACTATAACTCTGACAATCACTCTGTCATCCATGTCACTTTGGAAGCCTGGAATGATAACCGTCTCCCGAAGGAGGCTACCATTATCAAATCGCTAGAACATCCACTCATGTTCTAAAACTGCTTCGAATGTTTCTCTAGGATTGGATTAATATAAACTTATTGCAGCTAGTGTAAAAACAACATCTGGTGTGGTACTTGACATCTCATGATTGACTCAATTGCCTAAACAATTGATATGTCAATCATGCACATCACTCCCCCCTTTAGTCTGTAAGACACCTTTAGAGAGGGTGACTCCATCACCTGCAGGGACACCACCATGCCAGGAGTCGTTCATTCTAAAATACCTTTAAAATACTGTCTAAGTACCCAGATTGGGAAACTACCCAAATCTAGATCTAAAACCATAGATCTAGTAACCAGAATGTCTTATATTATATCCATATCCTATGTGGAGAAACAACTGGGTGACAACCATAATATAACCGATCGTAGTGTAGGAATTTCACTTCCTACTCTGTGTACGTCATCCAAATACCAGGACTTCACACCCTACTACCTTCTTAACAGATCCATCCCCTATTTTGATGAAGTCAAACCCATGACTGTCATATAAAAAATAGATGATCTATCTCCGCTGTATCTGCTTTAGTCTATAAATAAACATAAGCTACTTGTCCACTATGCTTCCGCTGCTCCCACTGACTACGAAAACCCTATGGCAGATTCATATACACGTGCACTTCTAAAACTAGTTTAGAAAGACGCTATACTCATCCTCCTGCCGGGTTTTATAGTCTGGAACAGCAGCAATGGCAAGTTTGGGTAAACAAGAATCTCCCTGTCACCGTCTTTGAGCATACCGAAGTACCTCTCGAACGCCTGAGGTTACCCACCATATCTGCGGAGTGGCTAATGGAATGTCAATCCAGATTGAATCTTTAGGTCCTATTAAATGTTCAGTAATCGTTTGTGGTTCTAGAATCACTTCCAGTTCTACCATACTCCCACTTCTGTTTTCTGAAAAAGTCCATTTTACTAAAATCGTGGCGAGTCAAGAAAAATCTCACTATTGATCTTCCAGATGTTAGAAAGTCAACCCTCGTCAAAGCCCAGGTTAGCCCACAAACTGCCATTACAGAAACGTGCCTTGAGTTATTCAGGGTCTGGTTTTAAGCATAAGCCGGATAACTCCCCGTACCTTAACATCGTTAAGATATTAACCATTCTATATACCATATAGAAACATAGGCACTGATTTAATTGGAACCAGATTCAAATCATGCTGCTGTTTCCAGTGCATGTCAACTAAATGGAGAGAGGCCGATCGACATTACTCAACTTAGGAGTACATCTGTTCCCCTCTGAACGGCGGCCAAGACATGGACGTCTTGCCTGAGGTTCGGGGCAGATGCTATTTGGTTTTATCCGTCCACCTCTCCGAAGATGCCAAGTTGATTTATGGCACCGTGTATCGCAGGTTTAGACGGATGCGGCCAATGTAGCAGACTTCATCAGATTCTCCCTCACTTGAGGGGTTTTTGATTGTGCGGACGCTCTTCCCTGTAGGCGCAAGCCCCTGCAGTTAATTATGCTACCGCATCGTGGTAACAACTTTCTCCTTCTCCAGAAATTTCACTTCGTGTTGTATGCGTTTGTTTTGTTTGTGGATGCCCGTAGATTGTATACGGAGACTAAGTTATGCCGTCGCCCTTAGGACGTGGATTAGTCCAAATCCGTATTTTTACTTAGATTTGGGTTTGGTGTTTTAGTTTAAGGATACGTTAGCCATATTGAGGCTAAGATCAACTTAAACCTTCGTTAAGGATACGTTAGTCTGATTTGAGACTAAGATCAACTTAACGGATAGAGCATTTAAGGGCTCTATTGTTCCAGTTTAGGGACGTAGTGGTCCGTTTAATGTATATGGCCATCGGGACCCGTCACCTCTCTGACGACGTTGAAGGATTACAACGACAGGTGTTAGAGGAGTTCGAAGATGTACCCTTGAACCGAAGTTAATTGGGGATCTTATAGTCCAATTTGGGACTAAAGCATGTTTGAATGTTTAAGGATCCGTTAGCCATATTTGAGGCTAAGATCAACTTAAACGGGATCGTTTAGATCCGACAAAAGAGCGTTTGAGGGCTCTATTATTCCAGTTTAGGGATGTAGTGGTCCATAGGTAGTTTAAAGACATTGCGGTTCACTGCCAGTTTAGGGACATGGTGGTCCATGTTCCAGTTTAGGGACATGGTGGTCCATATTCCAGTTTAGGGACATGGTGGTCCATTGCTCCCATTTTGAGGACGGATATTAGTTTAAGGACACATAAGTCCAAGGCTTTAAGGACCCCATAGTCCATATGGATGTGTTTAAGGACGCATTAGTCCGTTAGTTTAAGGACGCATAAGTTCATGGGTTTAAGGACCCCACAGTCCGTCTGGGTGTGTTTAAAGACGCATTAGTCCACGAGTTTAAGGACCCCGCAGTCCATCTGGGTGTGTTTAAGGACGCATTAGTCCACGAGTTTAAGGACCCCGCAGTCCATCTGGGTGTGTGGTTGTCGGGACCCGTCACCTCTCTGACGTCGTTGAAGGATTACAACGTTAGGTGTCAGAGGAGTTCAGAGATGTACCCTTGAACCGGATGTAAATTGATTTAAGAGAGCAGTCTTGCTCAGTCAATTTAATTTGAGGACTTACGGCCATGATTAGGCTAAGTCCAGTTGAGAATATTCAACGTTTATTTTTGCGTTTGGCCTGTTAGGCCTTTGCCCTAGTTTAATAATGTACTACATTTTATTCTGGCCTGTTAGGCCTTTTTGATTTGGGCTCTGTCCCTTTATAGATGATGCAGAGCATCTATTTGAGCTCTGCCCTTCTTTAAAATAATGCCTTGCATTTAATTTGGCTTGTTAGGCCCTTCTGTAAATAATGAAGTGCATTAATTGTCTGACAGTAGCTTGTCAGGTGCTTTGCGCCAATTAATGAGCGCAAGCGCTTGTGGAAGTGACACGTGTCACGCAAGCGCAGTGCGCTGTGCCAATGCTCTGTGCTGGTGCGCTGTGACACGTGGCACGCTCTGGTGAGTTGCGCCAACTTTAAAGAGCAATGCTCTATTTTTAAAAGCACATAGCGCAAGTGGTTATGACGCTGACACGTGGCGCTCCCTGGTGGCTTGCGCCAACCCAGGAGCGCAACAGTGCAGTTTTTGCAAGTGCCAGGCACTGTTTCAATAACTTGATCCAATTTTGGATTAAAGAAAAGAATCTTTAAGATTCCAGAACCAATGGTTCATAAAAAAGTGTAAGGCACTGTTATTATTTATTTTTTTATTGATGATCCTCGATCTTGTTCTTTGATCAATGATCTATTCAGAAGAAATTCTTCTCTTTTATAAAGGTTTTTACCTTTCTCTTTTTCTTTTGTTGAGTTCTTCTCAAAATTCTTCAGAGCTCTCTCTGTTTTATTGAAGTTCTTTTATGATCTTCTCCCCCTTTTCTCTTTTTTTTTGAATTGGGGTCTAGGGGCTTTTATATAGTGCCCATTAATTTGTTAAATTTGTTAAAGAGATCATTCTCTGAGTGATTTGGGGAATTTTCCCCACCGTTGGATCTTTGATCCAAGGGCTTCTGTTTTACAGAAGGCAATCTTCTTGTTTTAACAAGAACAGAAAGATCTTACTGGAATTTTAATTCTGTTTGGCGCAAATGCCCCAGCGCTTGACACGTGTCGCGCAGCGCAGCGCTTGCGCAACTGAAGCGTTGCTTCCTTTAATTTTTGTTTTAAGTAGAGCCTTGCTCTGATTGGGTGCGCTGCCTTGGGCGCTATGCTGACGTATCAGTTTCTGACAAGTGGCGCGTTGCGCGCAACGCACGGGATTTGAAGTGTTGCTTCGATTTTTGAATTTTTGAAATTCAAACAGAGCTTTGCTCTGATTGGGGGAAACAAATGCCCCCCCACCGTTGCGCTCACGTGGTGCGCACGTGAGGGCAGCGGTGGCAAGATCTTGGCCGTTGGATCAACGGGTGAGTTGAAGGGGCGCAGGCGCCTATAAATAGGACCCTTGGTCCTTAGTAAATGTTTTACCATTTTTCAAGAATTTGAATTTTCAGAGCCTTGCTCTTGTTTAAGAATTTTAGAGCCTTGCTTTCGTTTCTCTCCAAGAACTCCAGAGTTCAGATTTTTAGAACAATTTAGGTAAAATTTAAATTAAATTTAATTAACAGAGCCTTGCTCTTATAGATCTTTGATCTAAAGAAAACCCCTTTGGGGTTTCATCAACAGAGCCTTGCTCTCAAAAATCTATAGATCTACAGAGATCTTGTTTCATGAGTTTTAACCCATGAACAGAGGTTTGCTCATGGATCAAATGTAGATCTTTTTGATCTGAATATGAGGAACTCCTAAGAGTTTTCATGGATCTTTAAGATCCTAAATTTTTTAATTCTTTTTAAGAGTTAAATTTTTTTCTTTTGATGGATCTTTCCATCATTATTACAGAGCTAGGCTCTTTTTAGGAAATTCTATTCCCTTAAGACCAGAGTTTGACAAATATCACTCTATGACAGTGCTTTGCTTTGAAAGAGGAGATTTTCTCCTTGTCTCTAGGGATTTCCTATTAATGAGAATATTCTCTTGGGGATCTTTTCATTAATTGACAGTCTCATCCAATGATGGGGCTGTCTTATTAGCTGATGCACTGTCATCCAGATTTTGTGGGTCCCCATTTGGTCCCCTGCCCATTGCATTGCAGTGTGGTGTAAATTTTAAAACGCCAAGCGTTGGAAATTCAACACTGACAGCTAAGTTTTTTTGTTCTCTCGCAGGAAACATGTCTTTCGATACTTCGTTCCCATTTGTTCGTTCGGAAGGAGGATTCCCCGGAGCACCCGTAGACCGTGAGGTCCTAGCTATGATTAGGGACCACGACCCGGAATATAAGAATCTTCACTTTTGGGGGTCGTGGTACAACCAAATTATCATGGGTCGACAGAGCTTTTCATGCGCGGTACCATCAGAGCCCATTACGGCGATCCACTATGCCAGTCCACCCCCGGTGCAGTATGCCGTGGAGATGGTCGATTGGACTTCAAAGGGCCTTCTTCATCCTGCTACAGATGTAATTCCGGTTCAGCCTCCTATGGTTTTGGAAATCCTGGGACGCCGTATTTGTCAAGGTGAGGCGCGACCTTGGGGGCAATCGTATAACATAGGTCTGATCCCCCGCCATCCGATCGGCTATCTGCCATGGGCTTGCTACATTTTGTCAGCGAAGAAGTCGCAATTGATGAGGCTAGGGTTGTACATTGCAGTTTACGTTTCCCTCTTCCAATATCCTACGCTTCCCACCTGGTGGTTTAAGGCCTTTCTGGAGCAGTGGAATATCCCTACTCACACTTTCCTCGCAATGGACCGGGAAGTGTCGATTTCTTTGGAGGAATTCACAGAGGTCTCCGGCTTACCGGTTATAGGGGAGTACTATGAGGAGCTGCTTCCTACAGACGAATATGTCTTCGGTGCTAAGCCGGCAATAAGGGGTCTCACTTCGGAGAATGCTGTTCAACATCAATTTCCAAGTTTGATCAAAGTGTTGAACATCTACGAGGCCCTCTTTATCGAATGTAGGAGCCGCGGGGTCAGTTTCGAGGATTTTATCACCCGATTCCTTCACCCAAACGTTCTCTCAGCAGAAGCTGCTAAGTACGCCACCCTTGATGACCCTTTTGGTTTAGGTTTGGACAACCTACCAGCGAAGGAGGTAGATCAAAAGAGTTTTTTCCTTCCTAACTCTCCGGTTATCTCTTTTGCGGAGGTTGCAGCCCCTGGGATGGACGAGGAAGCTTTCTTCTTAGGGTTTCTTGGGCTATGGCTGAGTTGGTTTGCGCTCCCGATGCATTCTCGCCATATGCGGCTCTCTGTCTTTTACCCAGCTCACCGGATGACCATTGGGGTAAAAGTGGCCGTTGGGATCGCCGGCTTGGCACACCTGTATCACGGCCTTAGTCAAGCGGTGGATGCTAATGAGCCTGGGGTACTGCACGTGATCTTCCCGATGCACTACTTCGTATCATGGCTTGAGCTACATATATTGGGCGTCTTCGGTATGCACAAAAGGCCCTCGTTCTATGACAGGTGCAGCTTCCCCCGAATTATACGACTGATCGGCGCCTCAATTGTAACTCCGTCGTCACGGAATGCCAGGGGTTTGCTCCTTCGCCCCCACACCATTGGAGCTGGGATGTCTTTCATTGACAAAGTGCTGACCATTGGAAAGGCGTCTACCACCACAGTGCGGCCATTGCAAGATACTTTCAAAGATGGGGCCTCAGTTCTGACGTCCCGGGAAACCTTCCATCTGTATTCTATCAGACCGGGCTTCCTGGTGTTTAGGCACAACGGTGCGGCGCTTTTCATAAGATACAACCCGCATCGTTTCGCCCAGCAACTGAGCTACAATCAAGGGGTACCATTGGAGGCTTTCTTACTGGAACCTGCTGCTACTGAAGAAGGGATGGAGAGTGCGCTGCATCACTTCATGCGTCTGAATACGGGTTCTCATTTTTTTAACAGCGAGCCGGCTTGCGCCCCACGAATCCTTAATTCATATACAGCGTGGTACAATCATTCGACGGGCGCCATTATAAAAGAAGAAAAGCGATTGTTGGTCGACCGTAAGGGTGTGCCTCCCGGCAGCGACCGCAAAGCTCCTCTGGTGTCAAGGACCCCCGTAGTTCCTCCGCTGAAAGATGCTAGAGCCGAACCACCGCGTGTGTTGAGTCCTCCACGTGGATTGCTGCTTTCTGATATTGCGGATGCACCACCAGCGCTCCGTGCTGCAGTGGAGACGGTAATTGTGGCTTCGCCGGAGTCTGGCGTGGGCGCGGATATCGGGACCCGCCGCCCCAAGGTGCCTGCAAAGCGCAAGTCGATCCCGGGTGCACCCAGGGCTGGTGGGCAGAAGAGGAAGAAGAAGTCGCTCTTCTTGGCTGACGTTGCGTTCGGTCAAGAACCTCATGCTCCCTATAGCGAGGGCTTGGGCGAGTATGGGACCAATAAAGGATTGGTTATGCCGCCAGATGACACGGATCTGGCGGCCACCATCGCAGCTTCAGAGCGATTGGCGAGGCGCGACGCGTGGCTAGCTAAGCTTGCGCAATCGGGTAATTACTAGTTGCATTTTTTGCTGCATCATATCTTTATTGTTGTCTTTGACTATTGCTTTTCCCCTCTTTTTCTTTAAACAGGCATTACCGCTGAAGAGGCCATCGCTGCCTCCCTCAAAACTTTTCAAGAGGAGGAATGACTCAGAGCATCGTTAGGGCTCGGTATATTTCGATTCATTAAGTCTTTATTCTCCTTTGTTGTGGTCAGTCTAACCTTTCCTTTGTTTTATTGCAGGGACCGCGGGACCTATTTTGCAAGCCGATGCGGGGACTCTCCCCGGGCCGACTACTGAAGTCCCGACCTCATTAGGGCCACCGCGAGAAACCCGACTTGAGACGCCGATGAGAGACGCTTTGAAGGCTCTGGAGGCAACTCTATACGAGGAGGAAGACGCCTTGGTGAAGGAAGCGTCAAAGAGGTCCGTCGTGACGGCCCAGGAGGAGAGAAAGCGGTCGAGGCGCGAGGCGAAGGCACGCAGGGTTGCTTTGGCCGTGGGAGCGGGCCCAAGCGGCGTCCCTCGTACTGATACCCCCTCAGAAGAGCCCCCGGTCGCCTTGTCTACAGCTCACAGACAGGCGGCGCGCGCAAATAGGGAGGCTAATGATAAGTCCACCTCAGGTAATTTATCTTTCAAGATTTTGGTGTAAGGAGTGTGAACCTGTCAGTTCTGATATATCTTGTCCTGCAGGGCCGAGTCCAACCGAAGGAGAGGCGGAGACCGTCGAACCTAAGGGGACAGAGGAAGAGGCACCGGCCGAACCCGAGCCAACGGTGGGTAACGTTGCCGGGGTTGCTGAGCCTGAACTGGAGGCCGAGGGAGCTGCACCAGAGATGGTCGTTGATGCCGAACTTGAGGTGGCGGCAAATGAGACGACCGCTATAACTGAGCCTGGGGCAGCAGCGGGCGGAGCATCTGAGACTGGCAACCTCGTGGCGCTGGCGGATGGGACAGCAGCAACCGCCGAGCCTGAAGGAGTAGCGGGTGAGATGGGCATGATTCCCGGGGATGAGCCAGCCGCTCTTTCTCAAGAGTCTGGCAATACTCTAATCATTGCTCTCCCTGCCTACGGTCCTCCGCCGTCTCCTGGTCGTGCGAGCACGACGACAGTTCCTGTTGAGTCCGGTGATGAGGCCACGGGGGGTGAACTTGTATCGATGGAGGAGGGAGACGCCTGCGTTTCGGCCGGCGGCTCATCAGGTAAATTTCGAGTTACTGTCCCTTTTTATATCTTGCAATCCTTTCTGACAAGTTTATCCTTGTTTTTAACGCAGGTGCGGCCAGTGTCGATGCTCCATTACTCGAGGGAGCGCCGTCAACTACTGCCTTGGCGGTGGTCACCTCTCAGACTTCCCTTGTACCATCGCAGATGTTGGAAGGTATGGATTTGCAACCTATTAGTTTTATCTTTCAGCCGCATAATTTATGTACTAAAGTCGTACTGTTGTGCCTTTTCAGGGGTGCTTTTTGATCATCTCTATCAGGTGTTGCACCCGCACTTCTCCTTCCCATCTGAACTCCTTCCTCCAGTAGCGCTGATGAGTATAGTTTCCAACTGATGTCTTTCTTTTTTCAATAATGGAATCATTTTTAACTTTCCTTTGTCCTGATTGCAGTGCTACAAATCGAAGGAGGAGATGAGAGATCGGTCGCGCCACCGGCCCTTCCGGCCTTGCCACCTGCTGCAGCTGGTATAGTAGACTATCACATCGATGACCTTTTTTTTTATTTCTTGAACCGTCATCTAATCGTATTTTGTTTTGCAGTTATCGTTCCAGTTCCGGTCCCTCCTGAGTCTCGCATCCTAATGCCGGCAGGCCCCTTCTTGAAACGTCCATCTTCAAAGGGTGCCGTGATGAGTTTGGGCATGTTGAGCGGATACATCGAAGAGCTTGACGCAGACGCTCTCCCATCTGCCGCAGATTTCGCTGTGGAGGTTAACCTAATGTTGGCGGCACTTGTAAATTTTCATAACGAAGGCGTTGTCGAATCTTGGGTTAATCACTGCAGGGAAATTGAGGCCCGCCTGCACTAGCTGGATTCGATGCGTCCTGCCCCCGAAATCTTGGCCGCGAGTACTCAACGGGCGGCATGGATTGAGGAAAGCGCTTCTTACTTCCGCCATATGGAACAAGAAACAGCTTTAAGGCTGAGGGAATGCCAGGAGTCTTCAAGCGAGACTGCTCGCCTGCGTGCTGAAGTCGATGCGAATGCTGCCCGGGTGAAGGTTATCTTCGAGGGCCTTCTGCGAAGTCTTTCTGATGGGCTAGCATTGAAGCAGAAGCTCGATGCTGCTGAGCGTGGTGCCCAAGGTCGCAACGCAGCTCAGTGAGCAATTGAGGAGCAGCTCTCAACCTTTCTACAGCAGCGGGCTCAAGTGGAAGCAGAACTGGCAGTGGCGGCCGATCAGGAGAAGGCTTTAAAGGAAACGCGCGAGCAACTGATGGGGCTATTTAAGACGCTTCCCTCTCCTTGAACATTTTGTATCATTTATACACTTGTAATTTTTGAATAGTATGTACACATTCTTTATTCTTTATACGATTTGCCTTGTACTCAATTGAATTCATGAATAAAGATATACACATTTCCTTTTGCAATATCTTGTGTCATCTCTGTGCTTTCTCCCTTCTCTTTTTTTTTTATTATCAGCATGTTATCTTAGTAAACATGGTTGACAGATAATAGAGCGAGCATTTTGGTTTCTTCAAGAGATAGCAATGGCTCAGGCCGCAGGTTCAGATCTGCTGCTTAAGACTTTTCAACTCTATGAGCCGTGTGGGTCTCATAGAGATTTTTCTCCCTACGGATCGAGAGGATCTCGTAGGTGGATTTTCTCCTTAGGAATTGTGAGGATTCCCAAGTGTGTTTTCTCTTACAAGTCGTAAGGATCTTATAAGAGAATTTTCGCTCTTACGAGTCGAGAGGACTCGTGAGCGGTTGTTTCCCTTCTCGTCAAGATTCGACTTTGGAGAGTGAGACCCGTAAATAGTATACAAGAGACCGTTTTAGGCCGATTTGCAGGGTCCTAGTGCTTAGGAAACAAGTTTTTTAATCCCTGCTACCTAAGGCTTTATCTTGCAAGTTGAGACGAATCGGGAAGTTCTCGCGGAGACACTGGTTTCTCTGCGGACCGACGCGAATCAGGATTCTCTCATCAAGGACGCTAGTTTCCCTAAGTCGAGGAGTTTGCCAAGGACACTGGTTTCCCTGGGGTTGAAACGAGTCGAGGTGTTCCTGCAAAGACGCTAGTTTTTCTGTGGGTCGACGCGAATCGGGGTGTTCTCGTCAAGGACACTGGTTTCCCTGAGTCGAAATATTTTGCCGAGGACGCTAGTTTCCTCGAAGTTGAAACAAATCGGAGTATTCCTGCGGAGACACTGGTTTCTCTGCGGGCCGACGCGAATCAGGAAGCTCTCATCAAGGACGCTAATTTCCCTGAATTGAGGAGTTTGCCAAGGACACTGGTTTCCCTGGGGTTGAAACGAGTCGAGGTGCTCCTGCAAAGACGCTCGTTTCTCTGCGGGTCGACACGAATCAGGATGTTCTCATCAAGGACACTGGTTTCCCTGAGTCGAAGTATTTTGCCGAGGACGCTGGTTTCCTCGAAGTTGAAATGAATCGGAGTATTCCTGCGGAGACACTGGTTTCTCTGCGGGCCGACGCGAATCAGGAGGCTCTCATCAAGGACGCTAGTTTCCCTGAATTGAGGTATTTGCCAAGGATACTGGTTTCCCTGGGGTTGAAACGAATCGATGTATTCCTGCAAAGACGCTAGTTTCTCTGCGGGTCGACGCGAATCAGGATGTTCTCGTCAAGGACACTGGTTTCCCTGAGTTGAAGGATTTTGCCGAAGACACTGGTTTCTTCGGGGTTGAAATGAATCGGAGTATTCCTGCGGAGACACTGGTTTCTCTGCGGGCCGACGCGAATCAGGAGGCTCTCATCAAGGATGCTAGTTTTCCTGAATTGAGGAGTTTGCCAAGGACACTGGTTTCCCTGGGGTTGAAACGAGTAGAGGTGCTCCTGCAAAGACACTAGTTTCTCTGCGGGCCGACGCGAATCAGGATGTTCTCGTCAAGGACACTGGTTTCCCTGAGTCGAAGGATTTTGCCGAAGACACTGGTTTCTTCATGGTTGAAACGAATCGGAGTATTCCTGCGGAGACACTGGTTTCTTTGCGGGCCAACACGAATCAGGAGGCTCTCATCAAGGACGCTAGTTTCCCTGAATTGAGGAGTTTGCCAAGGACACTGGTTTCCCTGGGGTTGAAACGAGTCGAGGTGCTCCTGCAAAGACGCTAGTTTCTCTGCGGGCCGACGCGAATCAGGATATTCTCGTCAAGGACACTGGTTTCCCTGAGTCGAAGTATTTGCCGAAGACACTGGTTTCTTCGGGGTTGAAACGAATCGGAGTGTTCCTGCAAATACGCTGGTTTCTCTGCGGGCCGACGCGAATCAGGAGGCTCTCATCAAGGACGCTAGTTTTCCTGAGTCGAAGGATTTTTCCAGGGACACTGGTTCCCCTGAGGTTGAGATGATCTCTGGTGGTCTTTTAGGTTTTACGTAAGTTACCGTCAAAACCGTGAAGCTAGGAATTTGATCTTCGCTTCGTTTGCTGGCACTGCGTCTGCTGTATCGAGACGAATGTCACGATTTTCTCTAGGCTGTTGGTGAACCGTCGAGATTTGGCTTTGCTTTCTGGCGGAGCCTGTTGGGAAGGTGTGGTTCCGTTTTTGTTTGTGCCCTTGGATTGTATACAGGGATCGATGTGATCTCGACTGTAGGGCGAAAGTTTTATCATATATTTTTTTATTATTGTTTTATCTCCGCGATGCTCTATCATTTCAGCTTTTATATCGCGAAGGTCGCGATTGCCCAATCATTTCGGCTATTTTTCGCGGTGCCCAATCATTTCGGCTGTTTATTTTATTTTTATTCGCTGCTTTTTATTGCGAGCTGCCCAATCATTTCGGCTGTGTTGTGTGCATACGTTTTTTTTTACTTGCTGCTTTTTATTGCAAGTTGCCCCATCATTTCGGCTATTTCGTATGCATGTGCGGCCTGCTGGCTTTTCGCCGTAAACCTGAAATTAGACACCGATTTCGGCATCAGCACCGCTACAACTGGGATATTTCCAGGAGCGAATCATCATTTGCCTCTGTCGATATCGGACAAAGGTGGCTTAGCGAACAGGGTTAAGGTCCTGTCGACTAAGGCTTTTGACTTCATGAGCCGTCAGGGTCTCACAAAGGTATTTCTCCCTATAAGTCGTGAGGATCTTGTAGGTGTATTTACTCCTTAGGAATCGTGAGGATTTTTAAGTGTATGTTCCTCTGTAAGTCGTAAGGATCCTACAAGAGGGTTTTCTCCTTGTAAGTCGAGAGGACTTACAAGGGTCGTTCATCATGCGAACATATCCCCAGTCACGGATGGGACTTGGTTAGGGAAATGTTTATTCACGCCCGTGGATTGTATACAAGGGTCAGTATTGAGCCACTTGTAGGGCAATATCGAAGGTTGTGGGGGTTGCTTAAGCACAGGTTTAGGTCTCTGTAACTTAAGACTTTCAAATCCTATGAGCCGTGAGGGTCCTATAGGAGAGTTCTCCTTACGAGTCGTGAGGATCTCGCAAGTGTATTTTCTCCTTAGGAATCGTGAGGATCCCTAAGTGTGTTGCTCCCTTGTGAGTCGTAAGGATCTTACGCGGGTGGTTTCTCCTTACAAGGTCGAGAGGACCCTGTAAGTGTCCTTTAACGAGATTGCGCCCTTTCAGGTTTTCACAAACACTCGCCGGTAGTCCTGCTGTTTTTACTCACGGAGCCCTTTCGGGTTTTCATCCGTGCCCATTTTGCTTATGGACGTACCATTTTTTTATTCTTTCTTTTTTATTCTTTTTTTTTACGAGGTCGCGCCCTTTCAGGTTTTCACGAACACTCGCCGGCAGCCCTGCTGTTTTTACTCACGGAGCCCTTTCGGGTTTTCGTCCGTGCCCATTTTGCTTATGGACATACCGTTTTTTTTATTATATTATTTTTTTATTTTTTATTTATCTCGTCAGCCTGAGGATGCTGCGGTAGTAGTTTAAAGACGTTTCAGTCATCAGCTAGTTTTAGGACGTTTCGGTCCGCCATTAGTTTAAGGACGTTTCGGTCCGTCATTAGTTTAAGGACGTTTCGGTCCGTCATTAGTTTAAGGAGGCAGGCTACTACTCATAAAGTTTGGGCTTAGGAAGATAGCGAGCGGACATAGCTGTCGTCATCTATCATTGACCTAGGCTGTGACTCGTTAGGCGTAGTATTTCTTCAGGAAGCGACCATTTATTGGCCTAAAAGGCCTTTCACCGTGCATATCCATGAGTAGATAGGCTCCACCCTGGTAGACCTTGTATATGATGTACGAGCCTTCATAGTTCGGCTCGAATTTTCCCCGCTTGGTGCGATTGGGGATCATAGGTCTTTTGACCACTAGCACGAGTTCGTCTTGGCGGAATGTCCTCGGCCGGGTTAATCTTTCATATGAGCGCGTCATCTTTGCTTTATAAGCCTCCAGATTTTGTTGCGCTATGAGCCGGGTTTCATTAAGGGCATCAAGCTCTTCAAGCCGAAGATGAGCATTTTCTTCGTCCGTTAGCTCGTAATGGACTGCCACTCGTAGAGAGGGAAACTCTATCTCGAGGGGGAGTACTGCTTCTGTACCGAACACTAACGCATATGGCGTAGTGTTCGTGGCCGTCTTGAACGTGGTCCGATATGCCCAAAGAGCTTCTTGCAGTCTCTCGTGTCAGTCCTTCTTATTTCGGGACACCGTCTTCTTCACGATCTTTGTCAAGGTCTTGTTGAAGGCCTCAGCTAGACCATTAGCTCGCGGATTAGAAACTGAGGAATATCTCCAGTCTATATTATGTTATTGCGCGAAGCGACTGATCTTGTGGCTTATGTAGGCTTGCCCGTTATCGGAGATGATCCGTCGCGGGGTTCCAAACCGATATATGACGTGCGTCTTGAAGAAATGGAGGATATTCTCCGTCTTCACTTCCCTCAATGGTACTGCTTCTGTCCATTTGGAGAAGTAGTCAGTCGTCGCCAAGATGAATCGATGTCCTCTAGACGATGCTGGTTCGATGGGGCCGACTATGTCAGTTCCCCACATTTCGAACGGCCAGCTAGCCACCGTTGGATGTAGTGGATTTGGATGTCGATGGATGAAGTCCCCATGGATTTGGCATTAGTGGCATTGCTTCACATATTCGAGGCAATCCTGAATCATCGTGGGCCAGTAGTAACCCATCCGTTTTATCTTCAACTTCATTTTCGGGCCTGCTTGGTGAGAACCGCAGAGTCCGTCGTGAACTTCCTGAACGACTCTTTTCGCTTCGTCATGTCCCAGGCATCTCAACCATAGAGAATCAAACGACCTCTTGTACAGAGTATCATTGACGAAGACGAAAGATATAGCTCGTTTCATAAGCTGATGTCTTGAGGACGCATCTTCGGGCGTTCGACGGTATTTGAAGTAGTCTATAAAGACTTCTCTCCAATCCTCTGCCTTTTCTCGGTCTTTTATTTGCAGGGTCGTCTTCTCAGTCGCTCCCTTTCCTTCGGGTGATTCCGAAGATATTTCTGCTGGGGCAAGCACCCGACGGCTTTGTATCACAATTCTGACGTCATCGAGATTCTCGTCAGCCAGTTCTTTAGCGAGCTTGGCTAACGCGTCCGCTTTGCTGTTTTCCGCACGCGGTATTTTTTCTAAAGTGTATGAAGGAATTTTGGTCAACAATTGTTGCACCTTTTCGCCGTACTTTACCAACTCTGGCTTGCACGTCTGGTAGTCGCCATTCACTTGACTGACGACCAGTTGGGAGTCTCCATATATGAGGAGGTTCTCAATTCCCATGTCGATGGCGATCTCGAGGCCTGCTATCAAAGCTTCGTATTCGGCTTCATTGTACGTCTTTGGTTCTGTTAAGGAGAAAGAAAAGCGCATTATCCCTCTTTGTGGAGTCACGAAGATAAGGCCTACCCCTGATTTGATTATATGGGTACTTTGTTTGCGCTTCTTCATGGAAGATGCTCAATAGAAATAAAGCTCCCATCGGGTATTGCTCCCATCGATCGCGTCAAACGCATGTTCGTCTGGCAGTTCGCAATTCAGAGGGGAATCGGCAGGTATCGGATGCTCAGCGAGGAAGTCGAAGATGGCCTGGCCTTTCACTGCCTTGAGAGGCTGATAGGTTATCGAGAACTCCATCAAGAGTAGGGCCCATTTAGCGAGTCGTCCCGTCAATATGGCCTTCGACATTAAATATTTAAGGGGGTCCACCTTCGAAATGAGACAGACTTCATGCGCCAACGCATAGTGCCTGAGCTTTGTTATCGCAAAGATCAACACCAAGCAGTGTTTTTCAATGGGGGAGTAATTGCTTTCTGCCCCTAGTAGGACTCGACTTAAATAGTAGAGCGCTCTTTCTTTTCCTTGGTCATTCTCTTGCGCCCATAATGCGCCTAAAGAACCTTCAAGGGCGGTCGTATAGAGAATGAGGGGCTTTCCCTTGACCGAAGCAGCCAGCACTGGCGGGTTTTGCAAGTACTGCTTGATTTCGTCTAGCGCGCTTTGGCATTTTTGATCCCAGATGAACGGGGTCCCCTTCTTCATCAGGTAGCTATAAGGACGGCACTTACCTGAAAGGTTGGCTATAAATCGCCGAATATATGCGAGCTTTCCCTGAAGAGACCGCAACTGTTTGAGAGTTCTCAGCGGAGGCATTTCTATGATCGCCTAAATCTTCGACGGATCTATTTCAATACCTCGGTGTCGGACGACGAATCCCAGGAATTTGCCCGAGGAAACTCCGAATGCGCACTTGAGAGGATTCATCTTCAAGTTGTATCGTCGAAGGCGTTGAAATATGGTCTTGAGATCCTCGAGATGTTCCTCGTACGATTTGCTTTTCACCACGAGGTCGTCGATATAGCATTCGACGATTTCATGTATAAGGTCATCGAAGATCTTCGTCATGGCCCTCTGATAAGTAGCACCAGCGTTCTTTAGACCAAAGGGCATCACCTTATAACAGAATATTCCCAGAGGAGTCCGAAAGGCGGTGTGCTTCTGGTCTTCGGGATGCATCTTGATCTGATTATATCCTGATGAGCCGTCCATGAAGGAGAAAACTTCGTGAGTGGACGTGTTATCTATCATCAGCTCAGTGACTGGCACTGGGAAATCGTCTTTTGGGCAAGCCTTATTGAGATCCCGGAAGTCCACGCATATGCGCACTGTCCTATTTTTCTTCATCACCGGAACGATGTTGGCGATCCAGTCGGGGTATTGAACCTCCTGGATAAAGCCAGAGTCGATTAGCTTCTTGACCTCGGCGTTGATACTCATCTCAAGCTCAAGCCGCATTCTTCTTGGCGCTTGTTTGACCGGCTTGACTTCCGGAGATATCGCCAATTTATGCAGAACAATTTCTGGATCTAGTCCTGGCATTTCGGAATAGTTCCACGCGAAGCAATCTCTGTACTGCATAAGCACGTCTTTTAACGTAGCCACTCTTTCTTCAGATAGCAACTCGCTGACGAATGTCGGTCGCGGGTCGTTCACCGTCCCCAACTCAATTTTCTTGAGGTTATCTGCAGTGGTATGTATCCCATCCTCCAGCTCTTTTGGTGCTGGTGGAAATTCTGAGATCACCTCGTCATTGCTATTTTCGAAGCACCAGGGAAGGTCATCCATGTTCTCGGGCTTTTCTTTTGATATTGTTATCATGTGACAAGTACGAATTCGCTTCCAAGACCAATGTGGAGCTGGTTCTGCTCTCGTGGCTTTAGGTTCATGCTTCTGTGGTGGCGTTACCCTCCAGTTGTCAGACAGAGCGAACTTGCCGAGCTGATACTGATCTTCGACCCAATTCTTAAAGGTGAAGCAGTCCTTGAGAGGGTGCCCTATTACTCGGTGATAAGAGCAATAGTTTGGGCGAGAGACTTCGCCTGCTTGTTCGGGGTGTTTAGACTCCGGCAGCGTAAGCATCTGATGTTTTAGAGCGAGGTCAAGTATTCTCTTCGTCTTGTCCCGAGGAAAAGAGTACGCTCGACTCATTTTCTTTACAAGGGACAGATCTAGACCGCTCAATTCCTGCTCGCGTGGCTTCTTAGTCCCGCTTTATTGCTGTTGAAAGCCTTTTTCGCGTTTCGACTTGTTTCTGCCTCTGCGTCGAGCCTTTTTTATAATAGGTTGACAGGGAGTGGCATTTTCATCTTTCACGGCCTGTTGGAGGAGGCGTTGAGTTTTGGCTTTCTCGTAGATTGCCATTTCGCGGTTGTGGTCGTCTCGGACTTTTTGGCCAGCTTCCCTTATAAGCTTGTCCATTTGTTCTTCGAACGACGGACTGGGCACTTTTGGATCAGGAACTTTTACTGGTTCAGTATTAACGTCCTCCCATTGAGCATCCGCTTCTTCATTGAAACCATGTACGACGTAACAGTCGCGGAGCAGCTCTCGTTTCTTGGACCGAATGTATCCGAGTCTAATGGTTTCCATCCTCCCACTAGGCAATTTGTGCTGAGTTCCGGGAACGTTCCAGACCTTGTCATAGAATTTTTCTTTTTGAGCGGTCTGTTTGAAGGGTATCCCTTGGTGCTTTAGCAGCCTCTTCAAGCCTTCTGTATAATATCTGGGTAGTCGGATGGGCTGAAGCCTGTCAAGCGTAAGATCCGCACCGTGCCAGATTTCTTTCTCCACCTTGGTTTCTTCAGAGCGGTAGAATAGGATTGCCTTTTCGCCTTCTCGTCTGGGAGGGACATAAAACGTCTGCAGCTCCTCTACACTGTAGGTATCGAGCTCATCCAGTTCTTTATAATGTTTAAGCGGCACCATGGCGATTTGCAGACTTTGCTCTTCGTCAGCGGACGTTTGTATTGAAGGCTGAGCAGAGAATACAGCATGGACCTCATCTTCCGATTCACTACCAAAGATCAATGTAGGAGCGGATGGTCCCGGCTTGTTGTATTGGGGTGGACCCGAATAAACTATCTCTTTTTCCTCCTCGGTATTACTGCCGAAGACAGGGATGGCGGCGTTAGCTTTGTTTTCCGGCTTGTGACATCTCTCCGTGTTCTCAAAATCCGGTAAGAAGTATTTGGCATCCTCATATTTGCGGACTTCGTTCACGGAAAACGGGTTCAGTTCTCCCGTCACGGTATACTCGAGACCATCCCTAAAATATTTCATACACTGATGCTGTGTAGAGGGGATGATGTTGTACTCGTGTAACCATGGTCGGCCGAGCAGAGCATTGTAGCATGTCTTGGCGTCTATGATGTGGAACTTAATGTCCGTGATGAGCAACCCAAAGCGTAGCGTCAGTATCACAGACCCAAGAGTTCTTGATGATTGGGAGTCGAACCCGGAGATGGTGATCTTATCCCGAGCAAGGTGCTGGACGCTCATGCAGATTTCCTTTAACACCCGCACATTGAGGAGATTAACGGAAAATCCGTTGTCGACCAGGATTTTGCCTATCTTTATATCGTGGCACTATCCTGAGACATAGAGGGGGCGATTGTGTTCGCACGTCCCAAGGAGAAGGTCTTCATCGCCAATAGTGACATCGGCCGTGTGCACTTCCTCCAATTCATCCTTCATCTTTTCTTCGGCCAGGAAAGCTTGGAATTGCTCCGGCTCCTGTAGTGCCTTGATTAACAAATCTCTCGCCTCTTTTGATAGTAAAAGGGCATCAAGAATGCTGAGCTGCGAGGG
Source organism: Agapanthus africanus (assembly GCA_030015575.1). NCBI lineage: Eukaryota > Viridiplantae > Streptophyta > Magnoliopsida > Asparagales > Amaryllidaceae > Agapanthus > Agapanthus africanus. The sequence continues at coordinate 412,641,481 of JASDDO010000029.1, forward strand.
TAGCTTCCTCAGATGCGCTAGAACGTTGCAATCCACCTTATTTTTCTTTGGTGGGTCCTTGGCAGTTAGCTCTTCCATGACTTGGTCATCTAGGGCGATATCCTCAGAGACCTTTTCTTTCCCTTTATCTTTTTTGTTTGAGGGTCCGAGATTCTTTTCGGGTAGCATCCGATTACGCAGCCGGATATTTTCACAGACCTTTTGCCCTTCTTCTTTTCCCGAGGTGGACTCTTTAAAGAGGGGGCTAAGAGCCAGCTCCTCATCAGAATCGCTCCCGAATGTGAGCACTTGTGATCCCCGGGCGTTAACCATGCGACAATTGCCGGTAGTTCTGTTAAGCTCCTCGGTCGTACCTTTCTGCTCCCGACGGGTTTTGCGCTTCTCCCGCTTAAAATATTGTCGGTGAGCAACATATCCCTGCCACCATTTATCGAAAGCTCTGCACTCTTCGGTGGGGTGCGAAATCTTCCGATGATACAAGAAGTAGGAAGGGTGCATTTCCGCTTCACCAGTAATGCTTCCTTCAGAGGATGGTAGCTTCATACCCATGGATTTGGCCTTAGCAAACCTTTTCTTCATCTTGAATTTGCTTTTATCTGCGGTGGGCGTACTTTGCTCCACCGGGAGTATCCCAACTGCTTCATCAAGTCGCTGGCGTTTGGCCCTTTCAAATATGACCGCCTCGCGTTCCCGATCTACTTTGCTTTTCCACAGAGCTTCATTGAGGAATGCGTCAATTGTTTCATCCGATGGCCCCAGAATTTCTGGTTCAGGATCTGCCTCCAGCTTTTCAGCACAAAGAGTTTCCTCATCATCTGTAAACGAATGGGAGATCATATGACAGCTCATCATGTATTCTTCGGATTCATCCGACGAACTTTCTCCCTCATCTTCCTCTTGGAAGACGTGGTTGAGGAACTCTTGGAGTGTAATAGGAGTTTGTGCTTTCTGGTTGTATTCCTCCAGCACGTCAATTTGTTTTTGTAAGTCCGTGCGCTTGTCGCCAGGCTTTACGGGCTTCTTGACTTTCTTCTTCTTCTTCTTTGAAGATTTTGACGGCTGGTTGTGAGTGCTTGGGCCACCACCATCGGTCTTTGGAGTTGGACGCGGCTTCAACATCCCTTCAATGATCTGAGGTTCCAACGGGTTCTTCCACCTGATCGCTGGGCATGTTTGAAGATCGTTTAGCATCCTCTTTGTCTTGGCTGATAGCACAACCTCCCATGGGGCTTCTTCAACGAGAAAGCATGTTGCCCCCGGCGTATTCATCTTTTTAGGGGTGTGAGGCTGCGGCGGATTCACCTTCCATCTATCGGACAACGCAAACTTGCCCTGTTGGTACTGGTCCTCAATCCAATTTTTGAAGACGTAGCAATCTTCGATCGGATGACCCAGTACTTGGTGATAAGGACAGTAGTTGGGGTCATTGACATCATTCGGCTGCGACGGACGTCTTGGATCTAGCAGGTTTATGAGTCGGTTGCGCAATGCTAACTCAAACAGTCTTCTAGTTTTATCTCGGGGAAACGAGTAAGGACGCCCTAGCCTCTCCTCAAGGGGCGTGCGCGGACGCATATTATTTTGACGGACAGCCGGTTTCAAGTTGCTCGGCTGTTGTTGGGCATTAGTGACAACGATCACTTTTCCTTTCCCCTTCTCGTTTCGAGAGTCCGGTTTTGGAGGGGGCGGTCTATGGCCCATCTGATCCATTTGAGCCAGCTTGTCGATCAGGGCCTGGAAGGTAGTTGGCGTGAAGAACATCATGAATTGGGATATGGTCGCCTGTGGATCGAGGGTTCCCACAAACATACCCACTGCCGGTGCCTCTTCAATGCGTTGTTCGCATTTTGACCATAAGTTCCGCCACCGTATCGCATACTGAACCCATGTTTCGCCTGGCTTCACCCTGGCATTAATCAACACCGTTATCGGGTGCGTTCGCTGGCGCTTACGAAACGTTGGGTAAATAGCAGCTCCATCTCCGCAAATGTCTTGATAGAGTCGTTTGGGAGCTCGGAGTACCACTCGAATGCTGTATCCGATAAGCTACCAACGAACTGGCGAAGCAACAATTTATCATCACCGCCAGTGTTGCCGCAAAGCGGCCTGAACTGGGCAACATGCTGGTGGGGATTGCCAGTCCCCTTATAGACATGAAATTTTGGTATTGTATAGCCCGGCGGGTACTTAATCTGATCGTACCAACTCGGATATGGTCGTCCCGTTTTTACGACCTGACCGGCTGTCTCAGTCACCTGATGAACCCGGATCCGCTGAGCTATATATTTGTCCAAGTCAGCTTTGGAGATTGTCTCCTCCAGAACTGGTGGAGGATTTGACGTTTCTCCCCTGTCGTCTTCAAAGACGATCGGAGGATCTTCGGCAGGAGGATCTTGTTGAATTATCATTCCCACTATGTCTTGGAATAGGAGGGCCATTCGCTTTATGTTGGCTGCTTGTTCAGCAGCCTCTTTATCCTTCTTCTCCAATATCCGGCGAAGGAATTCAGCGTCAGTTTCTTGCTCCTGACGTTGATCCGAGGACGCTTCGGGGATTTCTTTTGACCCAGTGAGTGTGGCCATCACATTCATCATCTCCTGGAGCTTCTACTGTTGCTCCTAAGCTTTGGTCACTGACCGTGTAAGCGGTCTATGTACTGCAGATGCACGGCTGTCCTCCTTTCCCGACGCCATGTATACAGTATGGACTACAATGCCCCAGGACTTAGGGCGTTTATGCTCGCCGCCTTTGACATTTACCGCGGGCGTGGGAATTTTCTCCGGCCTCCTTCTCTTGTGGGCCATTGACGTTGAGGGGGCCGTTGCAGCGGGCATCCTGGTGGTGGTCGTCCTTTGCTGTTTGTCCGGACGGCTCTTTTCTTCTTGCACTTTTGCCCTTTTCTGTTGGCGAGAGTGATCTTGGTCGATTATCGAGTCTTGAACTCTCCGCCAGACTTTATAAATCTTGGAGGACAGCCGTTGAGAGGGCTACTCGAGCTTAGTTTCTGTAACTCTCTCCGCAGGTGGAGGAGATCTTTTTAGCGTAGCAGTCAGAGAGTTCTTACGTACCTTCCTCAACGGTTCAAAGCTGTTCCCAGTTGGAACAGCAGCATTAACTTCCACCACTGGAGCAGGTAGAGTTAGCCCTGAGGGGGAGTTACCCCTAGCCTTCCTTACTCGGCGCCAGTGGCGACGTCGAGCGTGACGAGCCGTTGGGACTGGCTCGTCGATAGGGACTGCTTCATCTTGCCCCCTGTCCGAATGAGGCGCTGCTGGTGCTAGCCTCTTAAAGACTGAGGTTGTCCTTTGAGGGGCGATATTCAATCTGTTAAAGACAGATCCTCGAGCAGGGGCAGGAGCCGGAATAGTCAGCCTTGAAAAGACTGACTCTTTGACAGGAGAAGCCGCCTTGGCGGCTTCAGGAGCAGCCGTTGCTGCCATCCTTGGGACAACCACTTTAGGGTTCATAGGCTTCTTGGCGGGCCCATCAGAGTTCTGATCCAGCCTGGCAAAGATAGAGGCTGCCGGTTTGATATTGGACGACCCGTTGAAAGGGGCCGTTGTAGCAGTGAGCCGATCGAAGACCGACTTCTTGTGCGCTTTTGGTGCGGGCACTGGAATAGTGAAGCTTGCAGGCGGGAACATGGTCCCGAGAAACAGACCGGAGGTGGCCTGGGTCACTTGTTCCACCGGCATGGCAAGGATGGAGGCCGCGTGAGGCCCATAGGCTACGCCTCCGGGTGAGGCGAAGCGTTGATTGCACTTGCACTTTGAGCAGCTCGAGCAGTTGGAGGCCATTGGTGCTTGATTTCTGCGCCAGGCAAAAAACCAAATCTTAATAACTTGAAATCCAAAGGCAACCATTAACAAACCGCGATTCGTTCGTGAAGACGACACACGAAGTGTGGAGTGGAAAGAGGAATAGGTCCCACCGGGCGTGCCAGAATCTGTTCCCCTCCGAACGGCAGCCAAGACATGGACGTCTTGCCTGAGGTTCGGGGCAGATGCTATTTGGTTTTATCCGTCCACCTCTCCGAAGATGCCAAGTTGATTTATGGCACCGTGTATCGGAGGTTTAGACGGATGCGGCCGATGTAGCAGACATCATCAGATTCCCCCTCGCTTGAGGGGTTTTTGATTGTGGGGACGCTCTTCCCTGCAGGCGCAAGCCCCTGCAGTTAATTACGCTACCGCATCACGGTAACAACTTTCTCCTTCTCCAGAAATTTCACTTCGTGTCGTATGTGTTTGTTTTGTTTGTGGATGCCCGTGGATTGTATACGGAGACTAAGTTATGCCGTCGCCCATAGGACGTGGATTAGTCCAAATCCGTATTTACTTAGATTTGGGTTTGGTGTTTTAGTTTAAGGATACGTTAGCCATATTGAGGCTAAGATCAACTTAAACCTTCGTTAAGGATACGTTAGTCTGATTTGAGACTAAGATCAACTTAACGGAAAGAGCATTTAGGGGCTCTATTGTTCCAGTTTAGGGACGTAGTGGTCCGTTTAATGTATATGGCCATCGGGACCCGTCACCTCTCTGACGACGTTGAAGGATTACAACGACAGGCGTCAGAGGAGTTCGAAGATGTACCCTTGAACCGAAGTTAATTGGGGATCTTATAGTCCAATTTGGGACTAAACCATGTTTGAATGTTTAAGGATGCGTTAGCCATATTTGAGGCTAAGATCAACTTAAACGGGATCGTTTAGATCCGAAAAAAGAGCGTTTGAGGGCTCTATTGTTCCAGTTTAGGGACGTAGTGGTCCATAAGTAGTTTAAAGACATTGCGGTCTACTGCCAGTTTAGGGACATGGTGGTCCATGTTCCAGTTTAGGGACATGGTGGTCAATTGCTCCCGTTTTGAGGACGGATATTAGTTTAAGGACACATAAGTCCAAGGGTTTAAGGACCCCATAGTCCATATGGATGTGTTTAAGGACGCATTAGTCCGTTAGTTTAAGGACGCATAAGTTCATGGGTTTAAGGACCCCACAGTCCGTCTGGGTGTGTTTAAGGACGCATTAGTCCACGAGTTTAAGGACCCCGCAGTCTATCTGGGTGTGTTTAAGGACGCATTAGTCCATGAGTTTAAGGACCCCGCAGTCCATCTGGGTGTGTGGTTGTCAGGACCCGTCACCTCTCTGACGTCGTTGAAGGATTACAACGATAGGTGTCAGGGGAGTTCAGAGATGTACCCTTGAATCGGATGTAAATTGATTTAAGAGAGCAGTCTTGCTCAGTCAATTTAATTTGAGGACTTATGGCCATGATTGGGCTAAGTCCAGTTGAGAATATTCAACGTTTATTTTTGCGTTTGGCCTGTTAGGCCTTTGCTAGGGCTTTGCCCTAGTTTAATAATGCACTGCATTTTATTCTGGCCTGTTAGGCCTTTTTGATTTGGGCTCTGTCCCTTTATAGATGATGCAGAGCATCTATTTGGGCTCTGCCCTTCTTTAAAATAATGCCTTGCATTTAATTTTGCTTGTTAGGCCTTTCTGTAAATAATGCAGTGCATTAATTGTCTGACAGTAGCTTGTCAGGTGCTTTGCGCCAATTAATGAGCGCAAGCGCTTGTGGAAGTGACACGTGTCACGCAAGCGCGGTGCGCTGTGCCAATGCGCTGTGCTGGTGCGCTGTGACACGTGGCGCGCTCTGGTGAGTTGCGCCAACTTTAAAGAGCAGTGCTCTATTTTTAAAAGCGCATAGCGCAAGTGGTTATGACGCTGACACGTGGCGCTCCCTGGTGGCTTGCGCCAACCCAGAAGCGCAACAATGCAGTTTTTGCAAGTGCCAGACACTGTTTCAATAACTTGATCCAATTTTGGATTCAAGAAAAGAATGTTTAAGATTTCAGAACCAATGGTTCATAAAAAAGTGCAAGGCGCTGTTATTATTTATTTTTTTATTGATGATCCTCGATCTTGTTCTTAGATCAATAATCTATTCAGAAGAAATTCTTCTCTTTTATAAAGGTTTTTACCTTTCTTTTTTTTGTTGAGTTCTTCTCAAAATTCTTCAGAGCTCTCTCTGTTTTGTAGAAGTTCTTTTATGATCTTCTCCCCTTTTTCTCTTTTTTTTTTGAATTGGGGTCTAGGGGCCTTTATATAGTGCCCATTAATTTAATAAATTTGTTAAAGAGATCATTCTCTGAGTGATTTGGGGAATTTTTCCCACCGTTAGATCTTTGATCTAAGGGCTTCTGTTTTACATAAGACAATCTTCTTGTTTTAACAAAAACAGAAAGATCTTATTGGAATTTTAATTCCGTTTGGCGCAAATGCCCCAGCGCTTGACACGTGTCGCGCAGCGCAACCGCGCTTGCGCAATTGCGCTGACACGTGTCGCGCAGCGCAGCGCTTGCGCAACTGAAGGGTTGCTTCCTTTAATTTTTATTTTAAATAGAGCTTTGCTCTGATTGGGTGCGCTGCCTTGGGCGCTGCGCTGACGTATCAGCTTCTGACACGTGGCGCATTGCGCGCAGCGCACGGGATTTGAAGTGTTGCTTCGATTTTTGAATTTTTGAAATTTAAACAGAGCTTTGCTCTGATTGGGGGAAACAACATCCAATTATGAGTAACTTGAAAGAGAAACAAGTTTCTCAAAAACCATCACTATTGACTGAATACCAAACACAAGTATCTATATCTTCGATCACCTTGAAGAATCCCAAAACTTGCATCACATGGTTATCTACTTTATTCTTGTACCTATAACTTCTCAAAACTTAGACCTTATATTTCTACGAAACACTTATCTAAAAACTAGAAAAGTCACAAGTAAACAGAATATAGTATGAAGACCAACCCCTTTGTCCTAATGGACACTGGACAACATACAATACTTTGTATAAGTCCCCTGAGTTGAATAACTCAAACTCTGTGCGTCGTAGGTTGAAAACTGTAGTATGGTTATGAAGAATTACACCGCTGTTAAATGCTCCTTACCTAACCATCAACTGATATAGGTAAATGTCATCGACATAATTTCAAAAGGTTATAACTCACTTTATAAAAATAAACGTACAGATATATCAGTTTGAAATTGGTGCCCAACAACGGATATTCTAAAGCAAATACTTGCCGTCCGGCAAAAACCAAGACGATTTCCTCAAATACCACCAATTACAACGAATTCCGATATAATGAGGATGATCACCTTATTCCCAATAATTTACTCCCTCTCATCATCTGTAAAACCATACAGATGTGAGAATCATACCTGGTAAATATATACCCTGGAGCAAGTGTCTAATTGGAAAATCAGTTTTCCTTTAACAACGCACAGTGAAACTGAAACATGAAAATGTTTCGTAGGGGTATCCTGGTATTCATAGTAATACCTCTTCCATTATCCAGATTCATGACTGTAACCGTATATCTCGTTGCCATCTCTCCAAATCCCTTTATTTGCCTTTAGTCATTACCTTCTGTGCACCATTGTTAGGCTAAATGGTTTTCTTCCTTCCCCACCGTTCGGCACCAGCCTATGGTTTAGAAGAAGACTATCCAGTAAGCATAATAGGTGTACTCTCCTAATCCTAGGAGTACTTGCAACCTGAGAGAAGGTGATGATAAAGGACAACTGAATAAAGCTTATTCTATTTCTCCTGAACTGGAGAAAAGCAAAGGTGAAGTAGGAGTGGCGATGAAATACTCGGTTTGGTCGTGAATGATAGCAGTCGCAACTTATTTTGCCCTTTTTCTAATCCCTTCATATGTCTTTACTTATTACCTTCTGTACTCCACACTTTGGCTAATTGGTTTTCTTCATTCCCTACCTTTCGGCACATGCCTATGGTTTGGAAGAAGACTATCCAAAAAACGTAATAGGTGTATCCTCCTAAACCAAGGAGCCCTCGCAACCTTAGAGAAGGTAAAAGGAAAAGATAATTGAATAGTCCTATTCAATTTCTCCTGAACCCGAATCCATCCTCGAATCTGGAACAAGTACTTTCGAGTTCGTATATAACCATACGATAGATTGATCCAATGGAAGTGGATGTTCGTAGTAACACGAGGTGTTCTGGAGAAATACAAATGGTAAAAAAAGGAGTGGCAATGATGTATACAACTTAGACAATCCAAAAGGCAGTATTTTAAGAAAGTTCGGTTAACTTTGTCACTGAGTCATAGTCTAGGGTCGGTCCATGGTCGCTGCCAAAGAGAGAGAGAGAGAAAAAAAACACTCTGCGTGCACTCTAACCTAGATCAGAATGCTTATCACTTTATTTAATCAGGATGTCACCCACTGTAATCTCAAATTCTCCTCCTAACCTAAAAGAAGAATTAGTCGGGATCACCCGAATAGTAAACCAACTCATAAGTGGGTATCGGGATCCAACTCTCATCGTATGATAACGTGAAGGAATCCACTCACGTTATCACACTTCAGAAAGTATGCGCATGCCTGGCAAGTTTCAGTTTCTTTAGAAACTCCCGATATGATATTTACCCCATGCTCTTATGACCTTGACGAAGGTCAACAAATCATAAGTCACATGTCAAGTTCTACCTGTCATTGTCCAGGTTAATTTGAACCCACCCGTACAAGCTCTTGACGAAGGTCAATAAGGCTGTACGACTGTCCCAAACCAACGCATCTATCTATGCAACAGAAAGGTAACAAGCAGCTACCATACACTATGCCTTGATGAAGGTCAACAAACATAGCATGAATACTAAGTGCTACCCGTCTGAAATGACGGAGGGTTACGGCTAGTTTTTGGCGAAAAATCTTTAACGTAATGAACTTGATGTCGTTGAAGGAACCTGATAGCTTTTTATAAAAATATAGTGACGAAAACCTTCGCTAAAGAGGTCACTCCCGGTGAAGGTATCTCGGCTCTTTCCCCGTAGAATGAGGTGCAGTATATTCCAAACTGAATACCAAGATACAAAGAAAAAACTAATCGACTATAGTGAAGTTATTACCCTGACGGAAACCTCTACCCAAGGGGTCATTCCCGATGAAGGGATCTCGGCCCTTGCTTCGTCGAATGAGGTGCTGGATATTCCAAACTGAATACCATGATGCAAAGCAAAAATGAAAATGTCCTTGTAATAACAGTCTTTTGAAAATTGTTCCAACAACATCGAATAGGTTGTTTTTCCTTTGCATTGATCAGAATCAACACAGTCCCATCAATTAATCACACCAGAAAAGAACGAAAATAAAATGTACGTATATGCCATATGCATTCGCCACTGGGTCCCGTCATCACCCGTTAGGTTACTTAACTAACGACAGAGCGGGGACTGGACTAGCGCGGGTGTAAAACATATACAACATCTACTAGTATATATATCAATATACAATAATCGCTCCAGGCGTGATAAATGCAACATCACAGAAAAGTAATAAGTATCACAGAACAATACAGATATCTGGGAGCCCCGGGTTTCCTTTGAGCCGCAAGAAACCCGACGTTCTCCTGGTCGTGTGGATAGCCTGTGCAATGAAACCTAGACCCCTACGAGTGCGACAAGTTACCCGCCAAAACCTGAAGCGAGGCAGCCCTCTTTCAGCAAAGCGAATGGACCACCCGGTACTTCACGGAATCCGATAACTTGAGCACCCCACCTTGGGTCAACTTGTACCCCCTATGAGCGCGGCGAATAACCTGCTAATCCTAGAGTGAGGCCCCCTCCCTCTCAAAGCCATGAGATGCGGACCCGTTGCCCTCCAGAACCCGGCTATCCGTGCACTCCGTCGCGGGGTAATCCTAGTACAGAAAAGAAAATATGTACAATGGGTACATCGACCTCAACCCGGTCATACCCCAAAAGAATAATATACAAACAGGCAATGACGGCAGTCCACATGTCGGACGCTCGCTCCGCGATATCAAATGTACAAATATATCCAAACTGCACTACCATTGCACGCAAGCTATCCACCACGACAAATCCGCAACATCACAGCACAACACAGAACATCAACATGAATTCCACGTTCGCAAACCCGTCTAAAAGAGCTATAGCAATTAGACACGATTTACCGCTCGAATGACATTCACGGTCACAGATATTAATGTAAAGCACTGCAAACTTTAAACAATGTTAGAAAATATCGATTTCTAAATAACCCCCGAATAGCCCAAACTACCTGATAAAACCATATCCAAACTGGGCTAAACAAACAATACCACTGAACCAACTTTCCAGAGACCAGACCACACCCCAAAAACCAAACCCAGAAGCCACAAAATGGCCGGCGACCTCAGAAATTTTGAGCCTGTGCTCGGCCAAAATCCGGCGAGGTGGTCTCGTGTTTGGGGTGTTGTCTTATGGTCATGTCAGTAATCTTCTGCACTTGTTTAAATAATTTTATAAGACACTTTCAAAAACGACAAAGAATGAAATGTGCAGGGCAGTGTTTGGGTTTTGTTTCGGTTTCGATACTTTAACATTGTCTAAGCCACTAGTAAACGGTTAATAGTTTGGCTCTGATACCATGTAAGTCTACGCCAGCGTCCCGGCTGTCAATCCGAGGCCAAACGCGGAACAAAAACTTTTACAAAACTGGCACTAACATAGACTTAAAACATGGATCGTTCCATTAACCATAAACTATTATACTACAAAGATGTTAGAATGGCTATACCGATCGATCCGCGTCCTTCGATCTTTAGCCACCATCCTTAGCTTGTTGCGGCATCTCCGATCTCGCTCGATCTCCGGTATCCTCGTCGAAGTAGCACCACATCATCGAATCTTTATACGGGCTCCCGCTTCAAACCGAAGCAACTCGGACATGAAGTTTGCTAACCGACATGTCCAAGATTGAAGTGGAGAGAAGTGTGAATACTTTGTCTCAATACACCCTAGGATTCTCATCACATGAGAGGGTTAGGGTGGAGGTTGAAGAAAATGCAAACAGATGAAGAGTATGAGCTCATGAAATATCAAGAGAGCAAAAACCAAACCCCAAAAAATGCCTGAGTTGCCCTCTCTCTCTTGTGTGATGATATAATGAGGTTTTGTGATGGGAAAACAAAGAAAATATCTTACCAAAATATCTCCCACAAAACCCTAAAATATCTCACCCATGACAAACCTCATTAAGCCACCATGAGTCATTACATGACTCATTAGCATGAGTCATTAGGGAACATGCTAGAATAATGAGTCATCAAGATGAGTCATACTTTCCAAATCCAATAAATATTTAAACCAAAATATTTAACCAAAAAGAAATGCATCTTCTAAAGTAATCTCGTAACGGATTACGAGAATACCCCTCACCTATAAATACATACCTGCATCCGTATTCCGACTGAATACGAATACTACGAGACAAAAGTATTCTAACACAATATAATACTAGGATCCGGCTTAAACCAAAACCTACTAGTATTTTCTGCCCGAAACATGACACGTGCACAAGGGCACGTGTATGTTTGAACCCTGCCATAAAACCATACGGCCTCTACAACGTTTCGCCCGAACTTGGGAAACTGTCTGTGGGGGACTCTAAAGACTCGTCAATACCCTGGCAGTGGGTTTAACCATAAGCACGTAAGTGGTACTAGCTGTACGTAACGACTGCCCATGTATTGACCAAAAGGGAAGCCGATGAGCGAACTCTTTCTAGAACCCTACTGAGCCTATCGGTGACAATATCCGTACAGTCCGGTCCGTTCTTCTATGAGCATCGCATATTGGGCCTAGGGGGCTGGTAACGTCAGACCCCCAATAGCGGTATAAGTCGTGTCAGAGTGTAGCCCAGAACACCTTGAGATACTACTGGAGTACCTACCAGTGAATCTCGGTTGCCCTGGCCAGGGACTTTGTGTAATGGCTCTCCAGACACAGCACGATTTCACCCCCAATAATGGGAGAGACGAATCCCCTGCCGATCCGCTCACTGCCTCCATGTGGCTCGGGACTGTACCCAACTAAAACCTGTTTGCATGATTCCTTTAAGCCGTGGTAGGGTAGTAATGAAAGCACAGTGGGAACCCACACGAGACAAATGACGATCTCAGGTTGATGAACTAACCTGTACACATGTCACCAGGGAACTGCTATCTGACGCTAGGGATAAAACCAACCAGTAGGTTCCCGGCGAGTCCTGTCCGGTGTACTCATAACCCAATGAGCGCCTGTATACATCTTAGGTGAACCAACTGACACCAATGGCTTGAGAGACCGGCCTGTTCCCCGCCGAACACGGCGACGCGACCGCGTAGGTCCGTCTCGCCTGAATTCGGGGGCAGATGCTAATTGGTGATATCCGTCCACCTCTTCGAAAATGCCAAGTTGATTTATGATACCGTGTATCGAAGGTTTAAACGGATGCGGCTGATGTAGCAGACTTCGTCAGATTCCCCCTCATTTGAGAGGTTTTTGATTGTGGGGACGCTCTTCCTTGCAGGCGCAAGCCCCTGCAGTTAATTACGCTATCGCATCGCGGTAACCACTTTCTCCTTCTCCAGATGGTCACTTCGTGTCGTGGGTGTTTGTTTTGTTTTTTGGTTTCCCATGGATTGTATACGGAGACAAATTTATGTTATCGCTCGTAGGGTGTGGATTAGTCCAAATCTGTATTTTCTTAGATTTGGGTATTGGGTTGGGTTTAAGGATACGTTAGTCTCGTTTGAGACTAAAATCAACTTAAACGTTCGTTGAGGATACGTTAGTCTAATTTTAGACTAAGATCAACTCAACGGGATCGTTTAGATCCAACAAAAGAGCATTTGGGCTCTAATGTTTAGTTTACGGATATTGCAGTCGGTAATTAGTTTAAGGACATTACGGTCCAATGTTAGTTTAAAAACATCTCGGTCCGATGTTAATTTAAGAACATCTCGGTCCAATGTTAGTTTAAGGACATCTCGGTCCAATGTTAGTTTAAGGACATCTCGGTCCAAGGTTAAAGACATCATAGTCCGTGAGTTTAAGGACCTCACAGTCCAGTTTAAAGACATCATAGTCTATGAAATGTATGGTTGCCGGGACCCGTCACCTCTCTGAAGACGTTGAAGAATTACAACGACATATATCAGAAGGGGTCATAGATGTACCCTTGAACCAATTTTGGTTGAAAGATTTGTAGTCCAATTTGGGACTAAGATCAAAGATTTATGAGCCTGTGGGCTCAATTATTCTGAAGTGAGGACTTATGGCCAATCTTGGGCTAAGTCCAATCAAGTTAAAATTTTTAACATTTATTTTGGGCCGTTGAGCATTTATTTGGGCTTGGCCCTTTTAACAATGCTGAGCATTGACTTGCATTCTGACAATGTTTTGCCTTTTATTGAATGCTGAGCATTCATCATAGCTCTGGGCTTATTAAAGAACAATTTATGTTCTATCAGCGCACACGTGAGGAGCACGTGGTGCGCTTAGAGCTTTGCGCCAGTCAAAGAGCGTAGTGTGCTTCTGCCGAGTAGCGCACACGTGAGGGACACGTGTCGCGCTTGGCGCTAATCGCCAGATGATGGGCACATTGCGCCAGTTTATGGGCGCATTGCGCCAGTTTATGGGCGCATTGCGCTATCTATTCAGTGGCGCACATGTGAGTGACACGTGGTGCGCCTGGCGCTGAGCGCCAGCCCATGAGCGCAGTGCGCTATTTCAAGAGCGCAAAGTGCATCTGATCAGTGGCGCATACGTGAGGGACACGTGTCGTGCCTAGCGCTGAGCGCCAGTCAATGAGCGCAGTGCGCAGTTCAAGAGCGCAAAGCGCATCTGATCAGTTTTATGATCTGAGAAAAAATTTATGTTCTTTTAAAAGAGACTTTGTCTCAAGATCTAAGAACAACCGTTCTTATTTTGTAGGAGATATTTCAATCTCTTATATTGATGAAAAGCTTTGCCTTTTATGGATCTGTGATCGTTAAGAGAATTGAATTATTCTCCCCCTTTTTATAATGATATGTTCATGATCTCTTTGTGAAAAGACCTGAGTCTTATAGATCTATGATCTGTGAGAAGAATTATGTTTTTCTTCTTTTATGGTGAGATCTTTTGATCTCTTTGTAAAAGACCTTGGTCTTATAGATCTATAAACTTTTAAAGAAGTGAATCCTTCTTTTTAAATTAATTACGAGATGATTTCATCTCTCTGTTCATCATCATTCTTTTTTACCTTGAAGAAAAATCTTCTTTCTCTGAGAGCTTGACTCTTCTTTTTGAGATCTCTCAAAATTTATGGGGGGTTCCTCTCTATACTTCTGTCTCCTTTAGACTTGAAGTCTTGGGGCCTTTATATAGAGCAGGCTGATCAGTTCAATCAGTTAAGGAGATCTTTTCTCCAATTGATTTGGGGAATTTCCCATTGTTGGATCTTTGATCCAAGGGCTTCTGATTTACAGAAGGCAATCTTCTTATTTTTAACAAGATTGATAAATCATTCCATACAGAATTTACTCTTTCTTTTGGTAATTTTTAATCACCATTGGATCATTGATCCAACGGTGCTCTGATTTACAGAGCACAATCTTGTTATTTGGAAAGATTTCGAGAAATCTTTCCTTAACAGAATTTAATTCTGATTAATTAATGATTTATCATTATTATTAGATCGTTGATCTGACGGTGAGGAGCTTTTAGTTCCAGCGCTAGCGCACCCGTGCTTTGCACGTGGTGCGCTGCTTAAAGGGCAGCGCACTTAGCGCTAGCGCACCCGTGCTTTGCACGTGGTGCGCTGTTAGAGCGCAGCGCGCCTAGCGCTAGCGCACCCGTCAGCGCACCTAGCGCTGCTTAGAGCGCAGCGCACCCAACGCTAGCACACACGTGCTTTGCACGTGGTGCGCTGTTTATGGCGCAGCGCACTTGGCGCTGCATCTGAAGCGTTGCTTCATTTCAAAATTTGAATTTTGAACAGAGCTTTGCTCTGATTGGGGGAAACAAATGCCCCCCACCGTTGCGCTCACGTGGCCCATATGTGAGTGCGGCGGTGGCAGCGTCTGCGCCCTTGGATCTACTCAGAAGTTGAAAAGGCATCTCAGTGCCTATAAATATGACCTTTGGTCCTTAGGATGATTTCTGTTCATCTTCTTCCTTCTGAGAATTATTATTCTCTTGCAGAGCATAGCTCTTTGGTTTAAGAACTTTCTTAAGGACGGAACTCTGTCAAAATTTTTAGGTAAAGATTAAATCTTTTAAAGAACCTTTTAATAATCTAGGGTTTCACCCATTAACAGAACTTTACTCTTCATAGATTTTTGATCAAAAGAAAAAACCTTTTAGGGTTTCATCAACGGAGCTTTGCGCTCTTGGACCCATAGATCTAAAGAGATCTTTTCTTTGGGTTTCTTAGCCTATGAACAGAGTTTTGCTCATAAAGAACTCTTAGAGTTTGTTCATAGATCTTGAAGATCTCAGAATTTTTCATTCGTAAAATTGATTCCAATTTTTCTGATGGATTATTCCATCATTTTTTCCACAGCAGGGCTCTTGAGGAATTTTTTATTCCTTCATCATTAGAACTTGACAGGTGTCATTCTGTCACAGAACACTTTTCTCAAGGGGAGATTTACTCCTTAGCCCGAGGGATTTCTCATTAAATGAGAATCAATTGAGGATTTCCTTATTTAATTGACAGTCTCATCAAATGATGAGGCTGTTTTATTAATGATGAACTGTCATCTAGATTTTGTGGGTCTCCCTTTGGTCTCCTTTTTACTGCATTGCAGTGCGGTACGAATTTTAAAGTACCAAGCGTCAGAATTTAAATTATAGCACTGACGGTTGACTTTTGTCCCTTTTTGCGTAGGTGACATGTCTTTCGACACTTTTTTTTCCGTTCGTTCGTTCAGAAGGCGGATTTCCTGAAGCGCCCGTAGACCGGGAGGTTATTGCGCTGATCAAAGACCATGACCCGGAATACAAGAATCTTCATTTGTGGGGAACATGGTATAACCAGATCATCATGGGTCGACACAGCTTCTCTTGCGCAACGCCTTCAGAGGCTATCTCGGCGATTTACTATGCTGACGTATCTCCGGTGAACTATGCTGTGGAGGTGGTTAACTAGACTTCAGAGGGTTGTTTTCATCCCTCTATGGCTGCAATACCTGTACAACCGCCGATGGCTTTGGACATTCTAGGGCGGCGTATTTACCAAGGTGAGTCGTGCCCTTAGGGACAGCCATACAATATAGGTCTGACTCCCCGTCACTCGGCTGGATACCTGCAGTGGGCCCGATATATCCAATCGGCAAAGAAGTCAGAACTACTGAAGCTTGGGTTGTATCCTGCGATTTATGCTTCTCTGTTCCAGTATCCCACACCTCCCGCATGGTGGGTCAAAGCCTTCTTGGAACAATAGAACGTTCCAACTCATACCTTCCTTATACTAGATCGGGAAGTTTCCATCTCTATGTAAGAGTTTGCGGATATCTCCGGCTTGCCTGTCAGAGGGGAGCATTATGCGGAGATCTTGCCCCCTGATGAATATGTTTTCGCTACCCGACTGGTGATGACGGGTCTAAACCCAGAGAATGCCATTCAGCACCGATTCCCTAGCTTGATCCAGGTGCTAAACATTTACGAAGGCCTATTTCTTGAATCTGGAAGCCATGGGGTTAGCTTTGCGGACTTCATTGCCCGTTTTCTTCGCCCAGAAGCTTTATCGCGACAAGGTGAAAAGTTTGCCAAAATCGATGGTCTTTTCGGATTTGGCTTGGATCGCCGGCCAATATTGGAAGCTGATTAAAAGGGATTCTTTCTTCCAAACGTCGCGATCATCCCTTTTTCAGAAATTGCTGCTCCGGGCATCGATGAGGAAGCGTTCTTTTTAGGGTTCCTCGGTTTGTGGTTAAGCTGGTTCGCGCTTCCCATGCATCCTCGCTACATGAGGCCGTCAGTTTTCTACCCAGCACATCGGATAGTTGAAGGGAGACAAGTTGCTGTTGGAATTGCCGGGCTGGCTCATTTGTATCACGGCCTTAGTTCAGCGGCCGATACCACTCAGCTGAGGGTGCAGCCCGTGAACTTCCCGATGCATTATTTTACCTCATGGGTTGAATTTCATGTGCTCGGTGCCTTCGGAATGCACAAGCGGCCTCATTTCTATGAAACTTGCAATTTTCCACGGATCATGCGGCTGGTCAATGCTTCCATTGTGGAGCCAAGTCAGTGAGAGGCTCGGGGTGTAATCCTTCACCCACGTACCGTCAGGGACGGCATGACCTTTGTTGACAAGGTTATGACCATCGGTAAGGAGTCCTCTAAGACGGTGCAGCCGCTGCGGGACACCTTTAAGGATAGAGCTTCTACCTTGAAAGCTCGGGAAATTCTCCATCTATACTCCATCAGGCCGGGATATTTGGTGTTCAGGCAGAATGATTCGGCTCTGTTCATGAGATATAATCCCCACCGTTTTGCCCAGCAATCAAGTTATAATCAGGGCGTCCCGCTCGAGGCATTCCTAGCAGAACCAGTTTATACTGAGGAGGGTATCCGGAGCGCTTTGCACCACTTCATGCGCCTAAACACAGGGTCCAATTTCTTCATTAGTGAACCAAGTTGCGTTCCTAGGGCCTTAAACGTATACGTATCATGGTATCAACACGCAATGGGTGCCGTTATCAGGGAGAAAAAGAAATTGTTGCTCGACCGTAAGGGTGCACCCCCTGCCGGTAATCCAAACGTCCCTCTGAAGCGACGGACCATCGTCCATCCTCCCTTAAGAGAAGTTGCTGCGGTCGAGGTCCCGCATGATAGGCCTGAGCTGCCGATACCCCGTGCTCCAGTGGAAGCGGTGACCGTAGCGTCCCCCGAGTCTGGCATGGGTTCAGATATCGGGACTCGTCGTCCTAAGGTGCCCACCAAGCGTAAGCTTGTGCTAGCGGCGACCGGTGCTCGCTCGCAGAAAAGGAAGAAGAAGTCGATTCTCTCTGCCGACGTTGCTTTCGGCCAGGAGCCTCATGCTTCTTATAGCGAGGGCCATAGCGAATATGGGACCAACGAGGGTCTATTCATAGCGCCGGACGATACCGACCTCGAGGCTTCTATTGCAGCTTCTGAGCGACTAGCAAGCCGCAAAGCGGGACTGGCCATCCTTGCGTAATCAAGTAAACATCAGCTGTACCTTTTGTCATTGCATCATATTTTTATCGTCATGTTTTAACTGACACTTTTCCTTCTTTAACAGGCATTTCCACCGAAGAAGCTGTCGCAGCTTCTCTTAAGACTTTTGAGGAGGAGGAAAGACTTCGAGCATCCTCAGGCATCGGTACATTTCGTTTCACCGTGTCTCCACTCCCATTTCTTATGGGTAATCTGACCCCTCCTTTTCATCTTATTACAGGAACTACCTCTGCTCAGGTTATTTCAGGTGTGGTACCGACTTCGTAAGGCGGTGCGGAGACGCTTCCAAGGTAGGCTATCGAAGTCTCGTTTCCGCCGGTATTGCCGAAAGAAGCTTCATTTAAGCAACTGATGACGGACACCATGATGGCTCCAGAGGTAGCTCCTGGTGGGGACGATGACGTCCCGTTAGCGGAGGTCTTGAGTGTTGGAGATAGTGCCCTCAGAGTCAATTATTAGATCACAGGCACGTGATTGCAATGATTGAGAGAGAACCTATACCGTTAGAACAGTCTTACTCAAGATGATAGTATACTATCTGGTTTATCTTTATCATCGTGTACTGCTTTAGGTGACCTTACAGGTCACCATCACGCGTTGATAGAGCCCTTAGAATTCTTGCTTGACGGCCAGCAGTATGATGGCGATCATATACGTGGGAGCTGGGGTCTATAAGCACATCCTTAAAAGGTCCCTAGTCGTGGGAGTTTTCGAGACAGGGTATCGATACTCCAGAGTAGACTAGTGTATACAGTCGAGACCCCGACGAGGGGCGGTGGCCGGTCTCACAAGCCACTGGTGTCAGTTGCTTCACCTAAGATGTATACAGATGCTCATTAGGTTATGAGTACACCGGACAGGACTCGCCGGGAACATACTAGTTGGTCTTATACCTAACGTCAGATAGCAGTTCCCAGGTGACATGTGTACAGGTTAGTTCATCGACCTGAGATCGTCATTTGTCTCATGTGAGTTCCCACTGTACTTTGATTACTACCCTACCACGGCTCAAAGGAGTCGTGCAAACAGGTTTTAGTTGGGTACAGTCCCGAGCCACATGGAGGCAGTGAGCGGATTTGCAGGGGTTCGTCTCTCCCGGTATTGGGGGTGAGGTTGCGCTGTGTCTAGGAGAGCCATTACACAAAGCCCTTGGCCGAGGTAGGAGATTTACTGGTAGGTATTCCAGTAGTATCTCAGGGTGTTCTGGGCTACACTCCGACACGACTTGTATCGCTTTTGGGGGTCTGACTTTTACAAACCCCCTAGGCCCGCCATGCGATGCTCATAGACGAACGGACCGGACTGTACGGATATTGTCACTGACAGGCTCAGTAGGGTGTCAGGATGAGTTCGCTCATCGACCTCCATTTTGGTCAATACTTGGTAGCTCGTTACGTACGGCTAGTACCTCTGACGTGCTAGTGGTTAAATCCACAGCCAAAATATTGACGAGTCTTTAGAGTCCCCCACAGACCAGTTTCTCAAGTTTCGGGCGAAACGCTATAGAGGCCGTATGGAGATATGGTAGGGTTCGATCTTATACGTGCGGTATTGCACGGATCGTGATCGGACGGATAATACTAGCGGGCTTTTGTTTAAGCCGGATCCTAGTATTGTACAGTGTAGATTTTGTCTCATTGCATTTGTATTCGGTCGGAATACAAATGTGGGTATGTATATACAGTCGTGGGGTTTTCCTGTAATTTATTACGGGATCAGTTTTCTGAAGTTGCCAGTTTGCATTCCGTTTCGGCCAGTTTTCCTTTGTTCCTTCACGGCCGGATTTTTGTGATGGAGGGGCTAATTTGCATATTTGCAAATTAGCATTGTGGAGGGGGTTTCTTGTAAATGGATGATTATGATGATAATAGTATCTTTGCTTTGTTTTTTTCATCATAGCTTGCATTAAATGTGATGGGCTTTATGATAGGATGGATTAGAAATTGATGTGATCCTTTTTCTCATTATCATACACTTATATTCTTTGATCATTTCATTCCCTCCACCATGGAGCAAGGGCCGACCACTACAAGGAAAGGAGAGAGGTTCATTTTGTGTGGGAAATTTCTTCATCTCATTTTTCTACTTGCCACAAAAATTCCATATCTCCAAAGTTCATTATTCTCCACCTCCTTCAATGGCAACTTCAACAACCCGCGAGAGACAAACCATCCTATACTTCATCTACAGCATCCTTGGGCACGTCGGCTCGCCAACTTCGTGCTCGAGTTGCCTCGGTCCAGAGGTGGGAGCCCGTAAAATAACCTGGCGATGTTGTGCCCGTTCCGACGAGGAGATGAAGACCGGAGATTCCGCGAGGAGATCGGAGTGGAGGCCGAAGACCGAAGGACACGGATTGCTCGGTATAGCATTCTACCCTTTCTCTTGTTAGCTAGGTATAGGTTAATAGTTCGATCCGGGTTTTTAGGATGCGGTAGTGCCGGTTTAAAGTTAAGAAAATTTTTCGTTTTCGCATTTTGCCCTCGGAAAGACGGCCGGAGCGCTACCGTAGTCCTACATGGTATCAGAGCCACGCCATTAACCTAGTCTAGCTTGCTCTAACGTGTTTACAAGTTCGATCTAACGGATTTTCAAAAAACCGCGTTTTCATGCCACCGTTTCTGTCGAATTTTTGCAGTGGTCAAAAAATTATTTGGTACATTGTAAAAATACGTGCAAGGTTTTATATGAATTCTGTGAAAATTTGGTGCCCTAACATTACTGTTCCGCCGCGGAACCGCGGCCAAACCCATGCTCTGGCCGCGGTTCCGCCGCACTTTTGACTCCTCTCTGCACTCAATTTTACAGTGCCTCTCTGACATGGAAATAGGGTTTTTGGTATATTCCGTTTGGGCCCAGATTTATTTTGAGTGTTACAGTTATGCTTGGGGCCCACTTCGGTAAATTTAGTCAATCGAAAATTTTAAACATGTTAGTTCACAGTATTTCCATTATATCTGCGACCGTGAATGTCACTTGATCGGTAAATCCTGTCTAACTGCTATAGCCCTTTTAGACGGATTTGCGAACGTGACATTCGCGTTGATGTTCTGTGTTGTGCTGTGATGTTGCGGATTTGTCATGGTGGATAGCCTGGATGCAGTGTTAGTACAGTTTGGTTATTTATGTACATTTGATATTGCGGGGCGAGCGTGCGACATATGGACTGCCGTCACTGCCTGTTTGTATATTATTCTTTTGGGGCACGACCGGGCTGAGGTCGATGCACCCGTTGTATGTATATTTTACTTTCTGTACTAGGATTACCCCGCGGAGGGGTGCACGGATAGCCGGGTTCTAGAGGGCAACGAGCCCGCATCTCATGGCTTTGAGACGGAGGGGGCTTCACTCTAGAATTGGCGGGCTATTCGCCACATTCGTAGGGGGTATAGGTTGACCCAAGGAGGGGTGCCCAAGTTACCGGATTCCTTGAAGTGCTGGGTGGTCCATTCACGTTGCTGAAGGGGGCTGCCTCACTTCAGGTTTTGGCGGGTAACTTGCCGCGCCCGTAGGGGTCTAGGATTTCATTGCACAGGCTATCCACACGACCAGGGGAACGTCGGGTTTTAGTAGCGGCTCTATGAAACCCGGGGATCCCAGGTATCTGTATTGTTCTGTGATACTTATTACATTTCTGTGATGTTGCATTTTATCACGCCTTGAGCAAATTTTATATATTGATATATATACTAGTAGATGTTGTATATGTTTTGCATCCGCGCTAGTCCAGTCCCCGCTCTGTCGTTAGTTAAGTAACTTAACGGGTGATGACGGGACCCAGTGGCGAATGCGGATGGCATATACGTACATCATTATTTTCGTTCTTTATTGGTGTGATCAATTGATGGGACTGCATTGATTCGGATCAATGCAAGCTAAACAAACCTATTCTGATGTTGTTGGAACATTTTTCAAAAAACTGTTATTGCAAGGTCGTTCTCTTTTGTTTTGCACAGTGGTATTCGGTTATGAATATCCAGCACCTCAGTCGACGAGGCAAGGGCCGAGATCCTTTCACCGGGAGTGACCCTTTGGACAGAAGTTTGCGTCAGGGTAATAACTTCACTATAGCCGATTGCCTTTTTCTTTGCATCGTGGTATTCAGTTGGAATATCCTGCACCTTATTCTATGGGGAAAGAGCCGAGATCCCTTCACCGGGAGTGACCTCTTTAGCAAAGGTTTTCGTCACTATATTTTTATAAAAAGCTATGCAGTTCCTTCAACGATATCAAGTTCATTACGTTAAAGGTTTTTCGCCAAAAACCAGCCGTAGCCCTCCGTCATTTCAGATTAGTATTGCTTAGTATTCGTGCTGCGTATGTCGTGCTTAGCCGAGACGTAGTGTTCGGTAGCTATGTAGTGCTTTTCTGTTGCATAGATATGAGATTGGTTAGGACAGTCGTGCGGTCATTTTGGCTCAGTCAAGGACTCGTGCGGGTGGGTCTAATGCAATCAAGATAATGTCGGGTTGAATTTGACTAGGACCCTTTGATATGTTGGCTCAGTCAAGGTCACTTGGGTCCTAGGGGTAAAATCACATCGGGAGTTTCTAAAGAAACTGAAACTTGCCAGGCATGCGCATACCTTCTGGAGTGTGGTGACGTGAGTGGATTCCATCACGTTATCATGCAATGATAGTTGGATCCCGATTCCCACTGATGAGTTGGTTTACTCCTAGGGTGATCCCGACTAATTCTTCTTTCAGGTTTGGAGGAGAATTTGACGTTACAGTGGGAGGTTTCCTGATTAGATAAATTGGTAACCATTCTGATCTAGGTTAGAGTGCACGCTGAGTATTTCTTTTCTCTCTCTCTTTGGCAGCGACCATGACCCGACCCTAAGACTATGACTCAGTGACCAAATTTAACCGAACCTTCTTAAACACTGGTTTTTGGATTGTCAGAGTTGCAAACCTCATTGCCACTCCTACTTTTACCCTTTTCTCCAGGACACCCCGTATTACTACGAACGTCCACTTCCATTGGATAAAACTATCGTATGGTTATATACGAACTCGAAGGAATTTATTCGAGGTTGGTTTCCGGTTCTGGAGAAAACGAACAGGACTGTTCAGTTGTCTTTTCCTTTTATCTTCTCTCAGGTTACGAGTGCTCCTTGGATTAGGGGATAGTACACCCGTTACGCCTATTGGATAGTTTTCTTCCAAACCTTAGGCTGGTGCCGAACGGTAGGGAATGAAGAAAGCCGATTAGCCTAAGTGTGGTGTACAGAAGGTATTAAGTTAAGACAAATAAAGGGATTAGAAGGAGGGCAAAGTAAATTGCGACTGCTATTCACAACCAAATCAAGTATTTCATTACCACTCCCATTTCACCTTTGTATTTCTCCAGAACACTCCGTATCACTACGAAGATCCACAGTTATTTGGATACTCCATCGTATGGTTATATATGAACTCGAAAGGAACTTGTTCCAGTTCGGGGATGGATTCTGGTTCAGGAGAAATATGAATAAGGTTTATTCAGTTGTATTTTATCTTTACCTTCTCTCGCGTTGCGAGTGCTCCTAGGATTAGGACAGTACACCTATTACGCTTATTGGATAGTCTTCTTCCAAACCATAGGCTGGTACCGAATGGTAGGGAAGGAAGAAAACCATTTAGCCTAAGAAGGTGTACAGAAGATAATGACTAAAGACATATAAAGGGATTTGGAGATGGCAAAGAAATATACGGTTACAGTTGTGAATCTGATAATGGAAGAGGCATTACTAGGAATACCCGGATACCCCATCGAAACATTTCAATGTTTCAGTTTCACTGTGTACTGTTAAAAGAAAACTGGTTTCCCAATTAGACACTTGCTCCAGGGTATGTATTTACCAGGTATAATTCTCACATCTGTATGGTTTTACAGATGATGAGTGGGAGTAAGTTATTGGGAATTAGGTAATCATCCTCATTATATCGGAATTCGTTGTAATTGGTGATATTTGAGAAAATCACCTGGGTTGTTTGCTGGACGGCAAATATTTGGTTTTGAATATCCGCTGTTATGCACCAATTTCAGATTGATATATTTGTACGTCTATTTTTATAGAGTGAGATATAACTTTTTGAAATTATGTCTATGACATTTACCTATATCAGTGGATGGTTAGGTAAGGAGTATTAAACAGCGGTGTAATTCTTCTTAACCATAAGTACAGTTTTCAACCTACGACACACAGGGAATGAGTTATTAGACTCAGGGGACTTATACAGAGTATTGTATATTGTCCAGTGTCCATTAGGACAGAGGGGTTGGTCCTCATACTATATTCTGTTTACATGTGACTTCTCTAGTTCTTAGACATGTGTTTCGTAGAAATGCAAAGTCCAAGTTTTGAGAAGTTATACGTATATGAATAAAGTAGAGAACCAGGTGTTGCAAGTATCGGGATTCTTCAAGGTGATCGAATATGTAGATACTTGTGTATGGTATTCAGTTAATAGTAATGTTTAAGAGAACTTGCTTCTCTTTCAGGTTACTCATAATTGGGAGCACTCCTAAGTTGAGTAATGCTGATCGGCCTCTCTCCATTTAGTTGACATGCACTGGAGACAGCTGCATGATTTGAATCTGGTTCAATTAAATCAGTGTCTCTGTTTCTGTATTGGATATAGAACAGTTCATATCTTAACGATGTTAAGGTACGGGGAGTTGTCCAGCTTATGCTTAAAACCAGACACTGGACAACTCAAGGCACGTTTCTGTAATGGCTGTTTGTGGGTTGACCCGGGCCATGACAAGGGTTGACTTTCTACCATCTGGAAGATCAATATTGATATTGATCTTGACTCGCCACAGTTTTAATAAAAATGGATTTTTTCAGAAAACAGTAGTGGGAGTATGGTAGAACTGGAAGCGATTCCAGAACCGCAAACGATTACTGAAGATTTAATAAGAACCTAAAGATTCAATCTGATTTGAAATTCCATTGGCCACTCCACAGATATGGTGGGTAACCTCAGGCACTCGAGAGGTACTTCGGTAGCCTCAAGGACGATGACAGGGAGGTTCTTGTTTACCCAGATTTGACACTACTGTTGTTTCAGGCTATAAGACCCGGCAGGAGGATGAGTATAGCGTCGTTCTAAACAAGCTTTAGAAGTGCACGTCTATATGACTCTGCCAGAGGGTTGTCGTAGTCAGTGGGAGCAGCGGAAGCATAGTGGACAGGTAGCTTATGTCTATTTATAGACTAAAGCAGATATAGCGGAGATAGATCACCTATTTCTGATGTGACAGTCATAGGTTTGACTTCATCAGAATAGGGAATGGATCTGTTGAGAAGATGGTAGGGTGTGATGTCCTGGTATTTGGATGGCATACACAGAGTAGGAAGTGAAATTCCTATACTACGATTGGTTATACTTTGGTTGTCACACAGTGGTTTCTCCACAAAAGACTTATATATTATATCAGACATTCTGGTTACTAGATCTATGGTTTTAGATCTAAATTTGGGTAGTTTCCCAATCTGGGTACTTAGATAGCATTCTAAAGGTATTTAGAATGGACGACTCCTGGCACGGTAGTATACCTGCAGGTAATGGAGTCACCCTCTCTAAAGGTGTCTTATAGACTAAAGAGGAGAGGGATATGCATGATTGGCAGATCACTTGCTTAGGCAATTGAGTCAATAATGAGATGTCAAGTACCACACCAGATATTGTTTTTGCACAAGATGCAATAAGTTGATATTAATCCAATCCTGGAGAAACGATCGGAAGCAGTTTTAGAACATAAGTGGATGTTCTAGGGATATGATGACGGCATCCTCCTTCGGGAGACAGTTATCATTCTAGGCTTCCAAGGTGACCTGGATAACAGAGTGACTGTCAGAGTTATAGTTTTCCCTCTGACGAGGGGCAGTTGTTTGGACAGGTGGTCCAGGCGGATACCAAGGGAGGCATGGCGCAGGATACTGATTAAGTTCAGTTGACGATACAGTCTAAGAAGTTTGGATTTGGAGTTCATTTTTGAACTAGGTCCCATTAGATATCCAGACATACTCTAAGACAAGTATTGCTCATTTCGGGAGATGGCTTTCTCCGCGAACTTGAGATAAAGAGAGATATAGAAAGAAACATTAGAGCGGATCCACTCACTGAGGCTATTCCTCGAACGCATTAGTTTTGCAAGCGGGTTTTGTGAGACTGATTAGTAGAGGAGTTGGGTGTTCGGTATCACACGGGTTGTGAGTATGCGACATCGCAATAATTAGCCTTGAGTGCAAGTGGGAGATTGTTGGAGATAGTGCCCTCAGAGTCAATTATTGGATCACAGGCACGTGATTGCAATGATTGAGAGAGGACCTATACCGTTAGAACAGTCTTACTCAAGATGATAGTATGCTATCTGGTTTATCTTTATCATCGTGTACTGCTTTAGGTGACCTTACAGGTCATTATTGCGCGTTGATAGAGCCCTTAGGATTCTTGCTTGACGGCCAACAGTATGATGGCGATCATATACGTAGGAGCTGGGGTCTATAAGCACATCCTTAAAAGGTCCCTAGTCGTGGGAGTTTTCGAGACAGGACATCGATACTCCAGAGTAGACTAGTGTATACAGTCGAGACACCGACGAGTGGTGGTGGCTGGTCTCACAAGCCACTGGTGTCAGTTGGTTCACCTAAGATATATACAGGTGCTCTTTGGGTTATGAGTACACCGGACAAGACTCGCCGGGAACATGCTAGTTGGTCTTATACCTGACGTCAGATAGCAGTTCCCTGGTGACATGTGTACAGGTTAGTTCATCGACCTGAGATCGTCATTTGTCTCGTGTGAGTTCCCACTGTACTTTGATTACTACCCTACCACGGCTCAAAGGAGTTGTGCAAACAGGTTTTAGTTGGGTACAATCCCGAGCCACATGAAGGCAGTGAGCGGATCTGCAGGGGTTTGTCTCTCCCAGTATTGGGGGTGAGGTCGCGCTGTGTCTAGGAGAGCCATTACACAAAGCTCTCGGCCGAGGCAGGAGATTTACTGGTAGGTATTCCAGAAGTATCTCAGGGTATTCTGAGCTGCACTCCGACACGACTTGTACCGCTTTTGGGGGTCTGACTTTTACCAACCCCCTAGGCCCGCCATGCGATGCTCATAGACGAATGGACCGGACTGTACGGATATTGTCACTAACAGGCTCAGTAGGGTGTCAGGATGAGTTCGCTTATCGACCTCGCTTTTGGTCAATACTTGGTAGCCCGTTACGTACGGCTAATACCTCTGACGTGCTAGTGGTTAAATCCATAGCCAAAATATTGACGAGTCTTTAGAGTCCTCCACAGACCAGTTTCTCAAGTTTCGGGCGAAACGCTGTAGAGGCCGTATGGAGATATGGCAGGGTTCGATCTTATACGTGCGGTATTGCACTGATCGTGATCGGACGGATAATACTACCGGGCTTTGGTTTAAGCCGGATCCTAGTATTGTACAGTGTAGATTTTATCTCATTGCATTTGTATTCGGTCGGAATACAAATGCGGGTATGTATATACAGTCACGGGGTTTTCCTGTAATTTATTACGGGATCAGTTTTCTGAAGTTGCCAGTTTGCATTCCGTTTCGGCCAGTTTTCCTTTGTTCCTTCACGGCCGGATTTTTGTGATGGAGGGGCTAATTTACATATTTGCAAATTAGCATTGTGGAGAGGGTTTCTTGTAAGTGGATGATTATGATGATAATAGCATCTTTGCTTTGTTTCTTTCATCATAGCTTGCATTAAATGTGATGGGCTTTATGATAGGATGGATTAGAAATTGATGTGAACCTTTTTCTCATTACCATACACTTGTATTCTTTGATCATTTCATTCCCTCCACCATGGAGCAAGGGCCGGCCACTACTAGGAAAGGAGAGAGGTTCATTTTGTGTGGGAAATTTCTTCATCTCATTTCTCTACTTGCCACAAAAATTCCATATCTCCAAAGTTCATTATTCTCCACCTCCTTCAATGGCAACTTCAACAACCCGCGAGAGACAAACCATCCTACACTTCACCTACAGCATCCTTGGGCACGTCGGCTCGCCAACTTCGTACTCGAGTTGCCTCGGTCCAGAGGTGGGAGCCCATAAAAGAACCCGGCGATGTGGTGCCCGTTCCGACGAGGAGATGAAGACCGGAATTCCGCGAGGAGATCGGAATGGAGGCCGAAGACCGAAGGACACGGATCGCTCGGTATAACATTCTACCCTTTCTCTTGTTAGCTAGGTATAGGTTAATGGTTCGATCCGGGTTTTTAGGATGCGGTAGTTCCGGTTTAAAGTTACGAAAATTTTTCTTTTCCGCATTTTGGCCTCGGAAAGACGGCCGGGGCGCTACCATAGTCCTACATTGAGAAGATCAGCTCTCACGGCCCGGGCGGAAAGGATGCGCGGAATGCGTGTAGCAAGGGAACGTAACGCTGCCTTGGCCGTGGTTGCAGGCTCGAGCGCTGCTACCCCTGTCCCTACTCCTTCAGGGGGTGCTTCGGCCTCCCTGTCTACCGCTCACAGACAGGCAGCGCGTGCGGCTCGGGAAGCAATTGAAAGATCAACCCAAGGTAACGTAACACTGAGTTTTTTCGTCAAAGTTTTAATCTTCAGATTCTCATAAATCCTATCCTGCAGGGCCGAGTCTTGATGAGGAAGCGGTAGGTGAGATGGCGGCAACCACCGAGCCTGAGGTAGCCACTCTTTCTTAAGAGTCTGGCACTGCCCCAATCGCCATTCTTTTCGCCTGCGGTTCTCTGCCATCTTCTGGCATCGCGAGTGTTACGACGGCTCTCGTGGAGTCAGGGGATGAGGCCACGGGAGGCGAAACCATTCCGATGGAGGAAGGTGAAGCATTCGCTGCATCCAGTGGCGCCCTTGTCGGGGTCTCGACCGGCGACTCACCAGGTAGATTTTGGGTCATTACTTTCCTTTTCGTTCTGAAATCTCTTTCAATCTCTCATGATAGTATTTATCTCGTCTCTAAATGCAGGTGTGCCGAGTGTTGAGGTTGTGCCACCCGAGGAAGCATCGCCAGTTGCTACTTTGACGGTGGCCGTCCCTTTGCCTTCTTTCGTTTCCTCTCAAATGCTGGAAGGTACGGATTTGTGACCTATCGGTTTCATTGTAGGCAGTATACTTTATGTACTGACATTGCATCATTTCATCCTTGCAGGAGTCCTTTTTGATCACCTATATCAGGTGCTGCACCCACATTTCTCCTTCCAGTCAGAAATTGCCTCATCTAGTGGCGCCGGTGAGTACAGCCTTTAGCTAATGTCTTTTTTTTTCTTTCACGGGCAGCCAAATCGTTTCTAATCCTTGTTTGTTTTGACTGCAGCACTACAGATTGAAGGAGGAGACGAAGGAACAGTTGCACCACCGGTACTCCCGGACTTGCCACCTGCCGCAGCCGGTATAGTAAACTCCATTGTTCATGTAGCTTCTCCATTTCTTGAACCGTTATTTGACTATGATTTGTTTTGTAGTAGTGACACCGACTTCAGCTCCGTTCGAGTCTCGAGTCATAATGCCAGCAGGCCTCTTTTCTCGACGTCCCTCTTCAAAAGGCGCTGTGAATAGTCTGCGCATGTTGAGCGATTACATCGAGGAGCTTGACGCGGAGACCCCTGCCCTTGCTGCAGATTTTGCTGCCGAAGTTAATCCTATGGTAGCGACGCTCGTGAACTTTTATAGTGAGGGCTTCGTTGAGTCTTGGGTTAATCACTACAGGAGCATCGAAGCTTGTCTGCATGAGCTCGAGGTCGGACGTCCTGCTCCTGAGGTCCTGGCTGTGACCTCTCAACGGGCTGCATGGGTCGAGCAGAGCACTCCCTACTTCCGTTATCTTGAACAAGAAGCGGCCTTAAAGCGTAAGGAGTGCGAAGATACTTCAAGCGAATCTGCTCGATTGCATGCTTAAGTTGATGCAAACGCTGTGCAGCTGAAAGCTATCTTTGAAGGCCTTCTACGATGTATTTCCGACGGGCTAACGCTGAAGCAGAAGCTCGACCTCATCGAACGATACGCGCAAAGTGGTGAGGTAGCTCAGCGGGTCGTTGATGAGCAACTTTCATCTTATCTGCAGCAACGGGCTCAGGTTGAAGCGGAGCTGGCCGCGGTAACTGACCGTGAAAAGGGGCTAAGGGGAGTGCGTGAACAACTGATTGGCCTATTGAAAATGCTTCCCTCCCAATAGTTGTTCTTGTACCAATTTGTAAATTTTGAATAACATGTATCTATCTTTTATTCTTTCATATGATATATTTTGTACCCAATTGAATTTATGAATAAAAGATACATTTCTTTCGTACTATCTTGTGTTATCTCTTGCTTTCTTCTCTTTTCTTTGTTGCCGGCATGTTACCTTAGTAAGCGTAGCCTGTAGATGATAGAGAACATTCCGTCTTGGATTCTTCGAAAGGTAGTGATGGCTTAGGAAGTAGGTTCAGATCTGTTGCCTAAGGCTTTTTAACTTTATGAATCGTGAGGGTCTCATAAAGACTTTTCTCCCTACGAGTCGAGAGGATCTCGTAGGTGTATTTTCTTCTTAGGAATCGTGAGGATTCCTAAGTGCGTTTTCTCTTGGGAGTCGTAAGAATCTCACAAAAGAGTTTTCTCCCTTACGAGTCGTAAGGACCCGTAAGTGATGGATGAGGTTGCTCTGGCCATTTCCCATGGGGTCAAGATTGACTTTA
The DNA here is from genome assembly GCA_030015575.1 of Agapanthus africanus. Taxonomy (NCBI): domain Eukaryota; kingdom Viridiplantae; phylum Streptophyta; class Magnoliopsida; order Asparagales; family Amaryllidaceae; genus Agapanthus; species Agapanthus africanus. Next base: position 412,672,203 of record JASDDO010000029.1, read on the forward strand.
ACCGTGTTCTATGGGACTAGGATTTGCTCTGGGTGCTTTCCATGGGGTCAAGATTGACTTTAACCGTGTTCTATGGGACTAGGATTTGCTCTGGGTGCTTTCCACAGGGTCAGGTTTGACATAGCCATGCTCCGTAAGGAACGGGTTCCGCTCTGGACGCTTCCCACGGGGTTAGGATTGACATAGGCCTTGTTCCACGAAACCAGGATTTGCTATGGATGCTTCCCATGGGGTCAGGGTTGACGTAGCCGTGTTCCGCAAGGACCAGGTTCCGCTCTGGACGCTTCCCACGGGGTCAGGATTGACATAGGCCGTGTTCCGCAAGGACCAGGATCCGCTCTGGAAGTTTTCCATGGGGTCAGGATTGACATATGCCGTGTTCCACGAAACCAGGATTTACTCTGGATGCTTCTCACGGGGTCAGGGTTGACGTAGCCGTGTTCCGCAAGGACCAGGTTCCGCTCTGGGCGTTTCCCACGGGGTCAGGATTGACATAGGCCGTGTTCCGCAAGGACCAGGATCCGCTCTGAACGTTTTCCACGGGGTCAGGATTGAGATAGGTCGTGTTCCGCGAAACCAGGATTTGCTCTGGATGCTTTCCACGGGGTCAGGGTTGATATAGGCCGTGTTCCGCAAGGACCAGGATCCGCTCTGGACGTTTTCCACGGGGTCAGGATTGAGATGGGCCGTGTTCCACGAAACCAGGATTTGCTCTGGATGCTTCCCACGGGGTCAGGATTGACTTAGCCGTATTCTGCGAGGACTAGGATCCGCTCTGGACGTTTCCCATGGGGTCAGGATTGACATAGGCCGTGTTCCACGAAACCAGGATTTGCTCTGGATGCTTTCCACGGGGTCATGATTAACATAGCCGTATTTTGTAAGGACCAGGTTCCGCTCTGGACGCTTCCCACGGGGTCAGGATTGATATAGGCCGTGTTCCGTAAGGACCAAGATCTGCTCTGGACGTTTTCTACGGGGTCAGGATTGACATAGGCCGTGTTCCACGAAACCAGGATTTGCTCTGGATGCTTCCCACGGGGTCAGGATTGACATAGGCCGTGTTCCATGAAACCAGGATTTGCTCTGGATGCTTCCCACGGGGTCAGGATTGACATAGCCGTGTTCCGCAAGGACCAGGTTCCGTTCTGGATGCTTCCCACGGGGTCAGGATTGACATAGGCCGTGTTCCATAAGGACCAGGATCCGCTCTGGACGTTTTTCACGGGGTCAGGATTGACATAGGCCATGTTCCATGAAACCAGGATTTGCTCTGGATGCTTCCCACGGGGTCAGGATTGATATAGCCGTGTTCTGCGAGGACCAGAATCCGCTCTGGACGTTTCCCACGGGGTCAGGATTGACATAGGCCGTGTTCCACGAAGCCGGGATAGGTTGACTCTCGGTTGTCTGTGCATTGTCGAGTCATGGAACTGGGAATTTTGCCGCAGCTCTAATTTGTTGATGTTGCGTCTGTTGTAATGAGACGAATGTTGAGATGATCTCTAGGCTGTCTGTGAACCGTCGAGATTTGGCTTCTTTTTTTTTATGGAGCATGGTAGGAAGGTATGGTTCTCTCTTTGTTTGTGTCCCTGGATTGTATACAGGAATCGATGTAATCTCATCTGTAGGGCAAAAAGTTTCATTTTATATATTTTTCTTTCCGCGATGCTCTATCATTTCAGCTTTTATATCACGAAAGTCGCGATTGCCCAATCATTTCGGCTATTTTTTCGCGGTGCCCAATCATTTCGGCTATTTGTTTTATTTACTCGCTGCTTTTCATTGCGAGTTGCCCAACCATTTCGGCTATTTTGTATGCATACATTTTTACTTGCTGATTTTGTTGCAAGTTGCCCCATCATTTCGGCTATCTCATATGCATTTTTGGCTCGCTGGCTTTTCGCTGTGAGTTTGGGATTTGATATCGATTTAGGCATCAGCATCGCTACAACTGGGATATTGCCAGGAGCGAATCATCATTTGCCTCTGTCGATGTCGAACAAAGGTGGCTTAGTAGACAGGGTTAGGATCCTGTCGACTAAGACTTTTGACTTCATGAGCCGTAAGGGTCTCATAAAGGTATTTCTCCCTATGAGTCGTGAGGATCTCGTAGGTGCGTTTTCTCGTTAGGAATCTTGAGGATTCCTAAGTGTATGTTCTCTTATAAGTCGTAAGGATCTTACAAGAGTATTTTCTCCTTATAAGTCGAGAGGACTTATAAGGGCTGTCCACTGTGTAAACATATCCCAAGTCGCGGGTGGGATTTTGTTAGGGAAATGTTTATTCGCGGCCGTGGATTGTATACAAGGGTCGAGACGCTTGTAGGGTAGAATTGGAGGTTGTGATGGCTTAAGAACAGGTTCAGATCCCTGTAGCTTAAGACTTTTGAATCTTATGAGCCGTGAGGGTCTCATAAGAGGGTTCTCCTTAGGAGTCATGAGGATCTCGCAAGTGTAATTTGTCCTTAGGAATCGTGGGGATCCCTAAGTGTGTTTCTCCCTTGTGAGTCGTAAGGATCTCACGCAGGTGGTTTCATCTCACAAGGTCGAGAGGACCTTGCAAGCGTTTTTTAACGAGATTGCGCCCTTTCGGGTTTTTACAAAACTCGCCGGTAGCCCTGCCGTTTTTACTCATGGAGCCCTTTCGGGTTTTCATCCGTGCCCATTTTGCTTATGGACATACCGTTTTCTTTCTTTCTTTTTATTATTTTTTTTGTGTCAGCCTTGGGATGCTGCGGTTCGTAGTAGTTTATTGATGTCTCGGTCAACAGCTAGTTTTAGGACATAGTGGTCCATCATTAGTTTAAGGACGTTTCGGTCTGTTAGTAGTTTAAGGAAGTTTCGGTCCATTGTTAGTTTAAGGACGTTTCGGTCCGTCGTTAGTTTTAGGACATTTCGGTCCGTTTGCCGGCTACTACTTATGGAGTTTGGGCTTAGGAAGATAGCGAGCAGACATAGGCGTCGTTATCTATTATTGACCTAGGTCATGCCTCGTCAGGCGTAGTATTTTTTGAGGAAGCGACCGTTTATTAGCCTGAAAGGTCTTTCGCCATGCATGTCCATGAGTAGATAGGCTCTACCCTGGTAAACTTTGTTTATGATATACGGGCCTTCATAGTTCGGCTCGAATTTCCCCCGTTTGGCACGATTGGGGATCATAGGTCTCTTGACCACTAGCACGAGTTTGCTTTGGCGGAATGTTCTCGGCCTAGTCAATCTCTCATATAAGCGCGTCATCTTTGCTTTATAAGCCTCCAGATTCTGTTGCGCCATGAGCCGGGTTTCATCGAGGGCATCGAGCTCCTCAAGCCGAAGGTGACCATTTTCTTCGTCTGTTAGCTCGTAGTGAATGGCCACTCGTAGAGAGGGTAACTCTATCTCGAGGGGGAGTACAGCTTCTGTGCCGAATACCAACGCATAGGGCGTTGTGATTGTGGCAGTTTTGAACGTAGTTCGATATGCCCAGAGGGCTTCATGCAGTCTCTCGTGCCAGTCCTTTTTATTTCGAGACACCGTCTTTTTCACGATCTTCGTCAAGGTCTTGTTGAAAGCCTCAGCTAGACCGTTAGCTTGGGGATCATAGACTGAAGAGTATCTCCAGTCTATGTTATGCTGCAGTGCGAAGCGGCTAATCTTGTGGCTTCTATAGGCTGGCCCGTTATCGGAGATAATCCGTCGTGGAGTGCCGAACCGATAAATGACGTGTGTCTTGAAGAAATGGAGAATATTCTCCTTCTTCACCTCCCTCAGCGGTACTGCTTCTGTCCATTTGGAGAAATAATCAGTTGTCGCCAAAATGAATCGATATCCTCAGGACGATGTTGGTTCGATGGGCCCGATTATGTCGGTTCCCCACATTTCGAATGGCCAGCTAGCCACCGTTGGGTGTAGTGGATTTGGATGCTGGTGGATAAAGTCCCCGTGAACCTGGCACGAGTGGCACTGCTTCGCGTATTCGAGGCAGTCTTGGATCATCGTGGGCCAATAGTAGCCCATCCTTTTGATCTTCAGCTTCATCTTCGGGCTGGCTTGGTGAGAACCGCAGAGTCCATCGTGAGTTTCTTGGACGACTCTCTTTGCCTCTTCGGGTCCTAGGCATCTTAGCCACAGAGAATCAAATGATCTTTTATACAGAGTATCATTAACAAAGGCGAAAGATAGAGCTCGTTTCATGAGCTGATGCCCTGAGGATGCATCTTCAGGTGTTCGACGGGATTTGAAGTAGTCTATAAAGACTTCTCTCCGATCCATATCCTTTTCCTGATCTTTTGTTTGTAGAGTCGTTTGCTCGGTCGCTCCCTTCTCCTCGGACGACTCTGGAGATATTTCTGCCGGTGCAAAAACCCGACGGCTTTGTACCACGATTCTTATGTCATCGAGGTTCTCGTCGGCCAATTCTTTAGCGAGCTTGGCTAATGCATCCGCTTTGCTATTTTCCGCGCGCGGTATGCTTTCTATTGTGTAGGAAAGGATTCGAGTCAGCAGTTGTTGCACTCTCTCACCGTACTTTACCAACTCTGGTTTTCACGTTTGATAGTCGCCGTTTACTTGGCTAACGATCAGCTGGGAGTCTCTGTATATGAGGAGGTTCTCAATTCCCATGTCGACGGCGATCTCAAGACCTGCTATTAGAGCTTCATATTCGGCTTCATTGTTTGTCTTCGGCTCCGTTAAGGAGAAGGCGAAGCGCATTATGCCTGCTTGTGGGGGTCACAAAGATGAGGCCTACCCCTGATTTGATTATAGGGGTGCTTTGTTTGCGCTTCTTCATGGAAGATGCCCCGTCGAAGTAGAGTTCCCATTGGGTATCATTCTCTCTTCTCTCCTTGTCGATCGTGTCAAATGCGTGCTCGTCAGGCAATTCGTAATTCAAAAGAGAATCGGCAGGTATTGGATGCTCAGCGAGGAAGTCGGCGATGGCCTGGCCTTTCACTGCCTTGAGGGGTCAATAAGTTATCGAAAACTCCATCAAGAGCAGGGCCCATTTAGCGAGTCGTCCCGTTAATATAGCCTTTGACATCAAATATTTGAGAGGATCCACCTTCGATATGAGATGGACCTTATGTGCCAACGCGTAGTGTCTGAGCTTCGTTATCACGAAGATTAACGCCAGGCAGTGTTTTTCAATTGGGGAGTAATTGTTTTCTGCCCCCAGTAGAACTCGACTCAAGTAGTAGAGGGCTCTCTCTTTCCCTTGGTCGTTTTCTTGTGCCCATAATGCACCTAGAGAACCTTCGAGGGCTGTTGTATATAGGACGAGAGGTTTTCCCTTGACGGGAGCAGTCAGCACCGGCGGATTCTGCAAGTATTGCTTGATTTCGTCCAGTGCACTTTGGCATTTGCGATCCCAGACGAACGGGGTTCCTTTCTTCATTAGGTGACTGTAAGGACGGCACTTGCCTGAGAGATTGGCTATGAATCGCCGGATATACGCGAGCTTTCCTTGGAGAGACCGCAGTTGCTTGAGAGTCCTTAGCGGAGGCATTTCCATGATCGCCTTGATCTTTGACGGGTCTATTTCAATGCCTCGGTGTCGGACGACGAATACTAGGAATTTGCCCGAGGAAACTTCGAACGCGCATTTGAGAGGGTTCATCTTCAAGTTGTATTTCCGAAGGCGTTGAATTACGATCTTCACATGCTCCCAATGCTCCTCGTGCGATTTGCTTTTCACCATAAGGTCGTCGATATAACATTCGACGATTTCATGTATGAGTTCATCGAAGATCTTCGTCATGGCTCTCTGATAGGTGGCACCGTCGTTCTTGAGACCAAAAGGCATCACCTTGTAGCAGAATATGCCCAAAGGGGTCCGAAAAGCGGTATGCTTCTGGTCCTCGGGATGCATTTTTATCTGATTGTATCCTGATGAGCCGTCTATGAAAGAGAAGACTTCGTGAGTGGACGTGTTATCTATCATCATCTCAGTGACTGGTACTGGAAATTCGTCCTTCGGGCAAGCTTCGTTGAGATCCCGAAAGTCCACACATGTGCGCACTGTCCCGTTTTTCTTTATCACCGGGACGATGTTAGCGATCCAGTCAGGATACTGAACTTCTTGGATAAAGCCGGAATCGATTAGCTTCTTGACCTCGGCATTGATGCTCATCTCAAGCTCGAGCCGCATTCTTCTCGGTGCTTGTTTGATTGGTTTGACGTCCGAAGAAATTGCCAATTTGTGGACAGCAATTTCTGGATCCAATCCGGACATCTCGGAATAGTTCCATGCGAAACAGTATTTATACTGCATGAGCACGTCTTTTAGCGTAGCCACCCTTTCTTCAGACAGTAGCTCACTGACGAATGTCGGCCGCGGGACACTTACCGTCCCCAAGTCAATTTTCTTGAGGTTATCTGCAGTAGTTTGTATCCCATCTTCCAGCTCTTTTGGCGCCGGCAGAAACTCTGAGATCACCTCGTCATCATCATTTTCGAAGCACCAGGAGAGGTCATCTATATTCTCATGTACCCCTTCTCTATTCTTTCTCCAGGCGCGTCTTCGGAATTTGCCATAGACGATGGATTAGCGTTTGCTGTCACCTGAGCAAGCATCTCCTGCAGCTTTTCACGTTGCAGTTGAACTTTTGTTAAGGACCGAGTTTGAGGTCAGTGACTAGTAGAAACTCAAACTTTGTCTTTGGAATTCACCACATAGACTATGTGAACTACCATGCCCCCAGGCTTGGGGCGTTTGGAGTTTTGGCCTTTGGAGTTTGCTTCGGGCACTTGAGCTTTATTCGGCCTCTCTTTTTTGTGAAAAGCCGCTTTGGTTTTGAGAGGAACCGCTGTATCAGGGTTCGTCTTGGGATGAATCCCCTTCACCTGATTCCACACCTTATATATAGATGAGGAAAGTTGTCTCAGGGAGCGAACTTGTTTCTGCTCTCGTGGGATCTCCATGGGCTGCGGAGACTTCTTCAGTATTGCGGTAGGAGAATTTTATCTGACCCTTCATAACAATTCGAAGTTGTTCCCAGTTGGAACAATAACATTCACCACTGGGGTTGAAACAATACCATACGGAGGACTGCCCCCAGCTCATTTTGTATGACGCTGATATCGACGTTGACCGTTTCTTACGGCCGGGATTTGATTAGCTTCAAGATTTTGCCGAGCTTGCCCCCTGTTTCCTTTGAGAGCTTGAATATCCTGCCCCCTGCGTTAGCAAAGCTGTAGCTTGGGGAACCAGCCTGCGGAAGACAGACTTTCTCTGGGCTTCCTCCATCGGCGTTGAGGTACCGAGGGTGGGAGGTGGGAGCATCGACCCAAAGAGAAGCCCGTTGATTTCTTGAAGAGCCGGATTTTAGAGATTTGAGCCTGCAAGTGGTCCGTACTTGACTCCACCAGATATGACAGAGCCTGTGTTGCTAAGGTGGGAACAAACGCCATTCTTCATAGAGACGAAGCGCCGACTTCAGTATCCACTCCCCTAAGGGCAACCACAAACATACACACCGCGATTATCTGATCATGGGAAAAACACGACATACGAAGTTCGGAATGGAAAGAGGAAAAGGTCCCACCGGGCGTGCCAGAATCTGTTCCCCGCCGAACATGGCGACGCGACCGCGTAGGTCCGTCTCGCCTGAATTCGGGGGCAGATACTAATTGTTGCTATCCGTCCACCTCTCCGAAGATGCCAAGTTGATTTATTACACCGTGTATCGAAGGTTTAAACGGATGCGGCCGATATAGCAGACTTCGTCAGATTCCCCCTCATTTGAGGGGTTTTTGATTGTGGGGACGCTCTTCCCTGCAGGCGCAAGCCCCTGCAGTTAATTACGTTACCGCATCACGGTAACCACTTTCTCCTTCTCCAGATGGTCATTTCGTGTCATGGATGTTTGTTTTGTTTTTTGGTTGCCCGTGGATTGTATATAGAGACTAATTTATATTGTCGCCCGTAGGGCGTGGATTAGTCCAAATCCGTATTTTCTTAGATTTGGGTTTTGGGTTGGGTTTAAGGATACGTTAGTCTCGTTTGAGACTAAGATCAACTTAAACGTTCGTTGAGGATATGTTAGTCTAATTTTAGACTAAGATCAACTCAACGAGATCGTTTAGATCCAACAAAAGAGCATTTGGGCTCTAATGTTTAGTTTAGGGATATTGCGGTCGGTAATTAGTTTAAGGACATTACGGTCCAATGTTAGTTTAAGGACATCTCGGTCCGATGTTAGTTTAAGGACATCTCGGTCCAAAGTTAAGGACATCATAGTCCGTGAGTTTAAGGACCCCACAGTCCAGTTTAAAAACGTTATAGTCTATGAAATGTATGGTTGCCGGGACCCATCACCTCTCTAAAGACGTTGAATGATTACAACGATATATATCAGAAGGGGTCAGAGATGTACCCTTGAACCAATTTTGGTTGAAAGATCTGTAGTCCAATTTAGGACAAAGATCAAAGATTTATGAGCCTGTGAGCTCAATTAATCTGAATTGAGGACTTATGGCCAATCTTGGGCTAAGTCCAATCAAGTTAAAATGTTTAACATTTATGAGCTTGGCCCTTTTAACAATACTAAGCATTGACTTGCATTCTGACAATATTTTGTCTTTTATTGACTGCTGAGCATTCATCATAGCTCTGGGCTTATTAAAGAACAATTTATGTTCTATCAGCGCACACGTGAGGAGCACGTGGTGCGCTTGGCGCTTTGCGTCAGTCAAAGAGCGCAGTGCGCTTCTGCCGAGTAGCGCACACGTGAGGGACACGTGTTGCGCTCGGCGCTAAGCGCCAGATGATTGGCGCATTGCGCCAGTTTATGAGCGTAGAGCGCTAGTTTATGAGCGCATTGCACTATCAATTCAGTGGCGCACATGTGAGTGACACGTGGTGCACTTGGCGCTGAGCGCCAGCCCATGAGCGCAGTGCGCTATTTCAAGAGCGCAAAGTGCATCTGATCAGTGGCGCATACGTGAGGGACACGTGTCGTGTCTAGCGCTGAGCGCAATGTGCAGTTCAAGAGCGCAAAGCGCATCTGATCAGTTTATGATCTGAGAAATAATTTATGTTCTTTTAAAAGAGACTTTGTCTCAAGATCTAAGAACAACAGTTCTTATTTTGTAGGAGATATTTCAATCTCTTATATTGATGAAATGTTTTGCCTTTATGGATCTGTGATCCTTAAGAGAATTGAATTATTCTCCCCCCTTTTTATAATGAGATGTTCATGATCTCTTTGTGAAAAGACCTGAGTCTTATAGATCTATGATCTGTGAGAAGAATTATGTTCATCTTCTTTTATGGTGAGATCTTTTGATCTCTTTGTAAAAGACCTTGGTCTTATAGATCTATGATCTTTTAAAGAAGTGAATCCTTCTTTTTAAATTAATTACGAGATGATTTCATCTCTCTGTTCATCATCATTCTTTTTTACCTCGAAGAAAAATCTTCTTTCTCTGAGAGCTTGGCACTTCTTTTTGAGATCTTTCAAAACTTATGGGGGGTTCCTCTCTATGCTTATGTCTCCTTTAGACTTGAAGTCTTGGGGCCTTTATATAGGGCAGGCTGATCAGTTCAATCAGTTAAGCAGATCTTTTCTCCAATTGATTTGGAGAATTTCCCATCATTGGATCTTTGATCCAAGGGCTTCTGATTTACAGAAGGCAATCTTCTTGTTTTTAACAAGATTGATAAATCATTTCAAACAGAATTTATTCTGTCTTTTGGTAATTTTTAATCACCATTGGATCATTGATCCAACGGTGCTCTGATTTACAGAGCACAATCTTGTTATTTGGAAAGATTTTGAGAAATCTTTCCTTAACAGAATTTAATTCTGATTAATTAATGATTTATCATTATTATTAGATCTTTGATCTGATGGTGGGGAGCTTTTAGTTTCAGCGCTAGCGCACCCGTGCTTTGCACGTGGTGCGCTGCTTAAAGGGCAGCGCACTTAGCGCTAGCGCACCCGTGCTTTGCACGTGGTGCGCCGTTAGAGCGCAGCGCGCCTAGCGCCAGCGCACCTAGCGCTGCTTAGAGCGCAGCGCACCTAGCACTAGCGCACACGTGCTTTGCACGTGGTGCGCTGTTTATGGCGCAGCGCACTTGGCGCTGCATCTGAAGCGTTGCTTCATTTCAAAATTTGAATTTTGAACAGAGCTTTGCTCTGATTGGGGGAAACACGGCCACCGCCCCTCGTCGGGGTCTCGACTGTATACACTAGTCTACTCCGGAGTATCGATGCCCTGTCTCGAAACTCCCACGACTAGGGGCCACTTTAAGGATGTGCTTATAGACTACCCAACTCTCACGTATATGATCGCCATCATACTGCTGGTAGTCAATCAAGAATCCTATAGGCTCTATCAACATGCAATAGTGATCTGTAATATCACCTAATGCCGTACACGATGATAAAGACAAATCAGATAGCATACTATCATCTCAAGTAAGACTGTCCTATCGGTATAGGTCCTCGCTCAATCATTGCAATCACGTACCTGAGATCCAATAATTGACTTTGAGGGCACTATATCTAACAAGTTCCTCCGGTAAGGAACAGTCGGTGACCCGGACGTGGACGCATCCCCTCCAACTAGAAAATAAATATTGACGATAAAATTACATAAAGTTCACGGTTATTCTTAGAGTATATGTAAACATTGACGATAAAAAAAATTTATATTTAAAAATACTAACCTGCAGACCGCGCGGAGGGTATGGAAGTTGCGGGATTGGCCTCTGCACCACCTACAGCTAGACAATTAAAAATAGATTATATAAGTAATTGAAAAAAGAATATGTGTATATCTATAATATAATAATCTAAATCGATATGCATGCAATATAGGATATATAAATATACCTGCAGGTGCGGTGGTGGCCTCTGTTCGGGATGTAGAGGCACCACCTACAGTTAGACAATCAAAAATTAATTATATAAGTAATTGCAAAAAACATGTGCGTATATCTATAATATAACATTCTAAATCAATATGCATGCATTATAGGATATATAAACATACCTGCAGGTGCGGTAGTGGCCTCTGTCTCAGATGTGGATGCACCACCTACAACTAGACAATTAAAAATTAACTATATAAGTAACTTTAAAATAAATATGCATGTATATCTATAATATTACATTCGAAATGAATATGCGTGCAATATACCTAGAGTTGTGGCAAAGTCCACACGGAAGGAGTCATCCGAAGGGGATACGGATCGGGGTGCATGACCAGCCCTCTGGAGCTCCTTACGCAGCTCTCTGGACGGCAGAACCGCTCTGCCTCTGCCTCTGCCGCTGCCGGTGCTCCTGCCGCCCCTTGCTACTCCTGGCGTCGTCATCAGATTTAGATAAAAGTACAATCATTACATATGCATGCAGTATATGTATAGATCGTAAAAATGTGAAGTAATAATATAACATTACTGATAATCTTTTTCGTTTCGTAGACGCATTAGATATATCTACTTGGATTTCATCATCGATATCATTCCTAACCCACGTAACTTCACGATCAGCTGAAAACAGCCTGTCTTTGGAGACAGACGGTCGGATTACTCTAAATCTTCTCTCTTCTTCATCCTCATCGTTGTCCTCCATACGATACTCGAATTCTTGGACATCGTAAACATCCCTGGGTTTCCAACGGCATACGACACTCCACCCCGAATGCTTCAAGTACTGTGAATAGTATACTTGAAATGCTTGTCGCGGAAAGATAAATGGGTCATCCTGACCATAAAATCGAAGTGTGTTTACACTAGTCAATCCATATTCATCTTTCCAAGTCCCGAGATTGTTTCTCCACTTATCCGTATCGGTTCATGTATCGTACCAAATACACTGAAATATATAAAACGGTTCTGATCGTCCTGGATATTGGATACCAAGTTTGCAATTTAAGCATCCATAATAAATCACACCATCCAATCCTATGGTCGCAATCCCGCTATTCTGAGTGGTTCAAGATGTTTCTATGTCCTTAACTTCAAATTTATATCCAAAGACACTGAATCCTTTATAGTATGCAACCTCCATGTTAGGAAATTGAGCTAAACATCTTGAATCTCTCTCTAATGATGCAAACAAGTTCAGATCGTGGATCAGACAAAACTAATTTTACGACAAATACATGACGATATAAGTTTAGATTAAAACAACCCGTCACAATAATATGTTATTCGAACAACTTACATGATCTGCAATCCAATCGCAAAAATAATTTTTGATTAGGCATGCGATGTCTAAAGAGGTTGCGGATTCCAACTGTTGTAGTTTTACACTTTCTTTTCTGCGACCGTAAGTGTAATATGTGATATCGCCGGTTTCGTTGCTATATGTCAACGACAATTGGGATGGACATATTTACTTACATTGATGACATGTGATGTTATGTGTTGCTGGATATGTTATATTGGATCGTCGTGTTTGAATGGCCGGGGTTTTTTTTTATGTGAGATGAGTGTGTTTCTTTTTCATTCATGTAAAAACTTGTATATAATATTATTTTATTGGGGCACTTCCAGGTTGCGGAAGATTCACCGTTGATGTATATTATTTACTTTTCCGCATTAGGATAGACCCAAGGAGGGGAGCACAAGTAACCGGGTTCTAGGGTCCAGTGGGAGACCATCTCGAGGAGTCGAGACCGGCTCTCCTAACTCTAGAATTGGTAGGGTTGCTTGCCGCTCTCGTAAGGGTCTAGGGGTGTGGGATTGGCTATTCATCACGACCGTGGAATTCGTGTTTTATACAGGCTCAAAATAAAACACGGACGTCCTAGTATATCCAATATTTCATATGATATTTTATGCTGCGTTATCTGTGATGTGATCATGTGATATGTTCAGATAGATATTGTATATGGTATATATGATATATTATATAGACGTTACTTATGTTTTACACCCGCGCTAGCCCTGCCCCGCTCTGCCGTTAGTTACCTAACCTAACGGTGCACGAGGGGACATCGAGGCGAATACGGATGGCATAAGTATACGTCGTATTTATCTGTGATGTTTAGGTGATTTAAATGATGGGACTTCATTAATATGATTAATGAAATAAAAGAAACCTAAAAGATGTTGTGGAATCGAATTTTCAAAAGCAGGTAGCTACTGTTCTTGCTTTGCATCGCGGTGTTCCTTGTAGAACATCCAGCACCTTATTCGATGAGGAAAGGGCCGAGATCCTTTCACCGGGAGTGACCCCTTTAGCAATAACTGGCAGATGCTACACACTCGGTTTGTCTTTTGATTGCTTCTATAGTTTCTGCTTTGCACAGTGATATATATGATACATCCCGCACCTCATTCGACGAGGAAAGGGCCGACGATCCCTTCACCGGGAGTGACCCCTTTAGCAAAACTAGAAAAGCCTCAAAAACACTCCATTTTAAAATCATTTGATTCTACAACGATATCAAGTTCATTACGCAATAGGTTTTCAGAAAAACCTGTCGTAGCCCTCCGTCATTTCAGATAAGTCCTACTTAGTATTCGTGCTACGTTTGTTGACCTCCGTCAAGACGTAGTGTGCGGTAGCTAACTAGTATTTATCTGCTTATGCATATGATGCAGATTGGATTAGGGTAGTCGTACGGCCTTGTTGACCTCCGTCAAGGGTCGTGCGGGTGGGTTTAATTCAATCAGGAAATGACGGGTAGAACTTGACTAGCAGCCTATAGTTTGTTGACCTCTGTCAAGGTCATAGGACGCTAGGGGTAAAATATTATTGGGAATTTCAAATGATGAAATTTGCAATGAGATTGCATACCTTCTATGAGATAGTTGGATCCCGATACCCGCTGCGAGTAAGAGTTACTCCTGGGAAAGTTTTGCACATTACAATTAGCCGATCAAGTAGGTGTCTAGAAAGGTGTTAACGAGATTACGCCTCTGGGAAAACGAGGTTTACATTAATTAGGTTCGTGCGAAAGCACGGGGGACCTCCCTCAAAGTACCGACACTGGCCTGGCTGAAAGATTGGCGAACTTGTAGCGTGTAATTAATCCCGGCTAGTCTTTCCTTTTAGGGTTTGAAGGAAGATTTGATAAAAACAGTGGGAGTCATCCTGATTAGATAAAATAAAAACCAATCTGATCTTGCAAGAGCATACGCTGAGTGTTTTCTTCTCTCTATCTCTCCAGGTAGCGACCATATCACGCCTTAATCAAGATAATAATACGGATATATTGACCGGACCCGCTTGTTATACTGAGCTGGGAAACGTTGGTCCCGCTCCAACTTATAATTGTTATAAGACCGAGCAGGAATTAGAGGAATACCAGGATTCCCATGCCGCCCAAACGAAGAAAGTGCATGAGATGCATCTCCTTCGGGTGTGTTCATTATAAAGAACTGTTTCTCAGTGTCCTCTACGTCCTAGGTATTAGATACCGGATAAGGATCCCGCAAATGTAATCCGTTGCATGGGCTACAGAAAGGTAGAGAACTGAGAACGGGTGATAAGTTTCATGAGACAGAAAATGGTACAAGTGTTGCAGCCAAGTCTGTTGGTCACTGTCACCCTGTATTACCAGTACATTGATTCTGAACAAATGTTATTAGATACCATACCTGATATACAAAATCATATCAATCTCTTTATTTATTAAAGAAGGATATAATTTTGTATTGTTGGATAATATTTTGAACATTTCCTAGTTCAAAAGTTGATCGGTTCAGGCACGTTATCTAAAAGCATTGACGTTCTAAATCAAACTACAGTTCCTAGTATACAGAACACACACAAAAAGAAGAGTTCAGAAATGAACGATTCCTTCTTGAGGTATTGTAGACTAGGTCATATCAATGTGACCCGACTAGCTCAAGTTACATTTTAGATGCATATTTAAATCAGTTTGAATTTACATCTTGTGAAACTTGCCAGTCATGTCACAAAGATAAGATGACCATAGCTCTGTTTACTCGAAACTGAGAAAGAGTTAGTAAACTCTTGGGACTGATACATGATGATGTATGTAAGGTCCCCTGTCTACACATGCCAGGACCGGCTCTTTGTACTTCATTACATTCTCTGATGATCTCTCAAGAATCAGACATATGTTCCTATTGAAACACAAGTCCGAACCTTTTGAGATATTCACAGAATATAATTTAGAAGTAGAGAACCAAAATACGGGTATAAGTATTATGTCCTTTGATGTGATCAGGAAGGAGAATACTTGAGCATGGAAATCCTGGACTATTCTAAAGGAGAATGACATTCTCTCTCAGCATTACTCCTCCGTATACACCACAGCACGTCGGTGTATCGGGACGGAACAATAGCACCCTATGTGATATGGTGTGCTCTATGATGAGTACTACTGAGTTTCCTATTTCCTTTTGGGACTTATGCACTTGAGAAGCTGCATGCCTATTGAATAGGGTTTCAATCAAATCAGATGCCTACCACTTCATATGTGATATGGAAAGAGAAGAGCCCATATCTTAAGTTGGTTAAGATTTGGGGTTGTCCGAGCTATGTCTAGAAGCAAAATCCGGACAAGCTTGAGGCAAGGTCTGTTATGTAGAACTGGAAAGGTTCCAGCTATACAAACTACAGCAGATGATTTAGTAGAACCAAAGGATTCAGTAGATTCCAACGAACCTCAGCCTCTCCGCCGATCTAGTAGGGTTCCTCACCCACCTGAGAGATACTTCGGTTTCTCTATGACAGTGGGAGCGAGGATTGCATCATGAGATGATGACCCAACTAGTTTCGAGCTGGCCATCAGGAGTGGGACTCTGTAAGAATGGCTGGATGCTTAGCGATCTGGGATGGAATCCTTATACACCAACAAAGTATGGACTTTGGTTGCTTTATCTGAAGGGTTAAATCTCCATCAGGAGCAAGTATATCTTGAGAAGATTACTTGGTGTATATGGAAAAGTTGAGACTTTCAAAGCTAGACTTGTTAAAGGTTTGCATCATAGACCAATTGTGGCTAATGATGAAACCTTTTCTAGGGCCTATACTTAAGATCCATCCAGATCCTACTTGCCACGGCTACATACCATGACTACGATATCTGGTGGTTGGGTGTCATGACAGCTTTTCTAAAATGATGTTTTAGAAGAGAGCGTCTATAAGTACACAGCCAGAGGGCTTCGTAGACAGTGGGAGCAGCGGAAACGTGTACAAGTTACTTTATAGGATAAAGCAGGCATCGCGGAGTTGGAACGTCTGTTTTGATGTGGTAGTCAAAGAGTTTGACTTCATCAAAATGGTAGATGAACCTTGTATATACAAAAAGGTAGTAGGGAGTATGGTGGAGATCCTCGTAGAGTACGTGGATGACATACTCTTGATAGGGAAAGAGTTTCCTATGCTACGCTCCGTCAATCTCCGCTTATCACAAGGATTCTCCATATAGGATCAAAGTGATACCTCCTAAATCCTGGGTTTTGGATCTATGAGATAGATCTAATTGGATGTTAGGATACTCACTAGTTGTAGTGAGAATGTATCAATCGATCCTGGGGAGAATCACTGGAAAGGTTCCAGGATGATAAGGACGACTGAATGTAAGTCGCAGGCATTGTCTTTACTCTCAGTAGAGGGACGGTATGTTGGAAGATTTCCAAGCTAAATACCGTGGCAAACTAGATGATAAAGGCTAATAATATCGCTATCAAAGATACTACCAAAGAGGAAGTTTGGGTGTATATTGGTTCATGAGATGAACTAGGTTCCTACCATTGTGTGACAATGGAAGTGTGGCTTTGGCCCAGGAACCCTGGTCCCATCAGTGACCCAGACATATTCTGAGGCAGCATCACCTGATCATGGAGATGGTTGATCTCCAGGGTGATCGAGGTTAGGAGAGTAGACTCAGAGGACAACACGGCGGATCCACGCACAAAGGCCTTTTCCCAAAGAGAGACTTTTATGGGATGGTTGAGTATTAGATACTGCGACCACTGCTACAGATGGCCCTAGTGCAAGTGGGAGATTGTTAGTTATATGTATGCCCTAGAGGCCATTACTATACATAGGATGTATATTGTAGTGGATGCTTGGACATATATAGGGAGGACTTTCTTGCTCGACATGATAGTATGCTATCTGGTTGCTCTTTACCTTAACGTGTACACTAATTGTCTCTCTGTTACATGTTGGTAAAGCCCTTAGGATGTGTACTTGACTACCTGGACTATGATGCGGATCATACTAGTAGGGACATGGTAGTCCATAAGTACATCCTTCAAGGTCCCTAGTCGTGGGTGTATCGAGACGGGGTATCGATATACCAGAGTAGACTAGCGTATACCTTCTCGACCCATACAGATGGGCGATGGATGATCCCATATCCATTGGTGTTTGACATCAGAGATGATATACGGATGCTCAGTGGAGACTGGGTACACTAGACGGACTTGCCGAGAACTCCCAGATGGTATTATACCTTACGTCAGATGGCAGTTCTCTGGTGACACTGGTACAGGTTAGTCTGTAGACCTGAGATCGTCATAGAGTCTTGTGTGATTCCCACTGTGCTTTGATTTCCACCTTACCACGTCCAAGAGGGCGTGCAAAATGGTGGTTTTAGGGTACAGTCCCGATTCACATGGAGGTAATGAGCGAAAGGAGGGGATTCGTCTCTCCCGGTATAGGGAGTTGATGTTGTGCTGTGTTCGATTGGCTATAACCGGAAATCCCTGGCCAGGGTTGCTGAGATTTACTGGTAAGTGTTACCAGTAGTTTCTCGAACTATTATAGACCTCATATCGACACGACTTATCGAGCTACTGGAGTCTGATGTTTACCACCCCTAGGCGAGATATGCGACATATCAGACGAACAGACCGGACTGTGCGGTAAGTGTTACTGGTTGGATTCACAGGAGTGTGAGCGGGCTTGCTCGTTGATCTTCGGATCGCTCAATACCCGGGTGGCCGTTACGTTTAGCAGACCGTTTGCGGCTTGTGGGTGTTTGATATGATCATCACCTGCTGCCGGCATATTGACGAATCTTTAGAGTCCTACACAGAGGTTTCCTGGCTCAAGCGAAACGAAATAGGAGCGCATATGAGATATGTGCGGGACCGAGAATAATACCAGTATGTGATACTGTATTCTATTCTTGCGAATTGTATCATTGGACAGTTATATTAGATATAGCCGGGTTACCGAATCAATGTGTTGATTCGATACATTGATATACTTGATATTAGTCGGTTATATGCGATATGACCGGATCATTAAATCAAGTATCGATTTAATGATTTAATGTATAATTATATATTTGATATATTACTTTACATTAACTAGTATTTGTTCACTTAAGATTGATTTTCTCACTTGATGTGCACAAGTTGTATATATGATATATGTTTGTGCACTAGTTTGTATCTTGTTTGATGATACATGCAAACTTGGGTGTGTGTATGACTTACACCAAGTTTAGGTTTATGGTTAGGCTTTTATTTATTTATTTATTTATTTTGGCAAAAACAAAATGGTGGCTTTATTTGTTTTCTTGCTTGAAGCTTCATGAAGTTTCTTTTAAGCATCTTTGAAAAAAGTCTTAACCATTTTGTTTTTTCTTTAACCTAACCATTACACCTAAACCCTAGTTTATTCTCTACATGTGTTTACCTCCCATGGTTGCTATATGATAGACTTCACTTGAATTTTCTAATTAGATAATTCTTTTTCTTTTGCTTCTTCTTCTTCTTCTTCATGAAGAAGAAAGCTTGCTAGAAAATTTCAAGTGTTGAAATCAAGTGAGAAATCCAAATCCAAAGTGAACCCACTTCCTATTTCTTCATCCTCTATCACTTGCCATGTTGTATAGGGTGTTATCTTCACAAGTTTCATGACCTAGTGAAGATGGAGCTTGAGTTTGAGTCGCCTCGACGTCGATCATCTTCGGCATCGAAGTCAACGACCTAGCCTGCTCATTTCTCCGATGAAACCAACGCTAGAGTCCGGGATCCCGATGATCGCAGCGGAGGGACGTCAACACGGAGCTAAAGAAGTGGAGGACCGGATCTACAAAGGTTGTAATCCCTTTCACTTATTAGTAAAGTTGTTTGCTTGCTTTTACTTTCGCCTTACCTCTAGTAATCGATCTAGCATTAGAGATCTTTGGCACATGGAAAATTTGATTTTGGCATGGTTGATACCTTGTGGAACCTCTTGAGTGTGCCTAGGAACCCTACAGTGTGGATGAGCCACAGACATACAAAGGCGACTAGCACGCCTACAATTCTTCGCCAGGTGTCCATCTCTCCTGTAGTACGTGCAAAAGGCTGGGCTGGGCCGGTTGATTGGTACTCCCGGTCTCCTGGGTACAAAAGGTGTCCTTGAATAGGCTCCTCCTGCCATCTGGGTGGCAGGGCACTTCACTCCGGCAGATTGGGGTCTGCCCTTCATCTTCACTACTGCATCATATCGACGGGCAGCTTTCAGAGCCAGTTCATTGGTTGGGAAATCCCCTGTAGCTAAAGCAGCTTGGATCTCCAGATCTAACCCTTGGTGAAATCGTCTGGACCTGATTTCAGCAGTCAGAATGAGGTGTGCCACGAACCTGTTACGGTCTTGAGTTAGCTGTGTAGTATGTGATATAAGAAAATTGAATATTTGAGACATATCTTTACCTGCTCAACATAGTGAACTCGACATCATACTCATCCATCGATTTGCTGCACATAGAGCCTTATTGTAAGTGAATGAATTACTGCTCCATGTCGAATCGGGCAGTCTCTGGAAAGTGCTTTGCGTCGAACATGTCGCGAAAAGTTTTTCATTCGATAGGCTGGGCAAGACGGCTTTCTTCCGCCTTTCACCATATTCGGACGTTGTCGGTGAGTTGTGGATTTGCAACTCGTATCCAGGTGATGTCTGGAACTTGTGCTACTGCCAGATCGTTCTCAATGCTCTGAGTCTATTCTTCAGCTTCTAAAGGGCTCTCTTTCCCAGAAAATTGCTTCGGGTGCAATGCCCAGAATTGCTTCAGTCCGGGTGCTTCCATTTCTGGGCGGTTCAATAAGATAGCAGTCTGTTGCTGCTGTCCTTTCAGGAGGCTTCAGATTGCCTCAAGCAATACCGTTTGCTCGTTGATCGGAGCTACAACGGTAGGCGTAAGTGGAAGAGGTGGTGGTGTGCTGTTGAAGTTTGTGCGGGTATTGTTTGGAGAATCCATAACCTTGAAAAAAATAGAGTTCGGATAGATTCAAATTATATGAAATTGTAAGATTCAAGGAATATGAAATGTAAAGAATTTTTTTAGTTGTTGATTCTTGTGTTATATTGCTTAGGACTTCATGCAGAATTGACCTGTATGTCCATGTAGAACTGATATGCATGGGCCAACAACAAAACCTGTCACGCCCCGCTTTCCAGTGTACGAGTAAGGATACGCGGCGAGGCCTGCTACGTATTTACTCAGAAATAAACACGCTAAGCGTAACTAAGCAATATAATGTAAATATACACAAGAAGACATGAAATGTAAATGAACATTAACTTTTATTTATTAAACATTTCTTTACAATACAACTGAAAAGTAAATACAATGACGAAAACAATACCTAAACAATGGCATGAACAAGAAAGTAAAGTATATACAAGAGTCTAAAGCTCGGGGTCCTCGCTGAACTGATCCAAGTCCTCTGAACTGGGCTTTATCTCCAATGAGTCGGATACACCTGACAACATTCCAAAGAAAGAAGAGAAATAGGAATGTCGTCAGCGAACAATTGCTCGATAAGTCCCAAAGAAAGGTAGAAAAAGAATAGACAGAAAGAATATAACTGCATACTATTTGATTGTTATGTTAACGCAGTTGTTTGCAGCTTGGTACAGAATATGTCAGTGTATACAAGAGGATTCCAACTATTCCGTAGAGTAAGGTATACGGAGCACAAGGAACCGTTAAGCCATGGAACAACAGCAATGGATATTCAGGTTAGGTGTATTAAAGTGACCGTCTCGTGCCACTTCTAACACATTCCGTACCAGTCTACCCCTTTAAAACCCCGTAATGTATTTTGTATTGATTTGTATTGTTTTGTTTAATAGATGTACGACTTGCCGAAACCATGATATCATGTAAGCGGAATGAATATAAATAGATAGTCATGTATTCAGAGTATATCTATGGTTCGGTTCGGTCGAGTCATGTTGATATAGATTGAATTCTGGTATAAATGGATTTATGTTGAAATGGAGTTATACTTGAATCATATTCAAGTTGATTAATTTCAGATTAGACTGAGACTCTGTCTGAGTCAGACACTTTACAACGAATTAAAGTCTTGAATTAGTTTTGATGATATCGGTAACTGCTGCACATGGACGGCAGGATTTGTGTCTTTTTCCAAGACAATTACCGTATTAATAATACCGTTTTTAGATTGTCTACCTTAGATAGGCAAGCACCCATATTCTCCGGCTCCCTGAGGCTCAAGAGAACTGTTCCCACTTAAAACTATGTTTACTAGGGTCCTTATTGTAAATTAATATAACTTAAGGGGTTTTATGAAAAATAGTTTTGATATATTTTTAAAATACACTTCAAGTATTTAATTATCGTCTTTAGGCTTTTCATAGTTGTATTTTTTATAAAATGAAATATTCTAGTGGATATAAAACTAACTTGAATAGTATATGGTATTATAGTGTAATATTGGAATTGTATTGATTTGTATTGGTAGTTTCATGAAATTTGCGATTCCTTTGATTTAGAAAATATGGAATATATATATTGTATATTTAAAGTAGATATTTTGATAATATTTATATATATATATATGTTGGAGATAGTGCCCTCAGAGTCAATTATTGGATCACAGGCACGTGATTGCAATGATTGAGGGAGGACCTGTCTCAGTAGGACAGTCTTACTCAAGATGATAGTATGCTATCTGGTTTATCTTTATCATCGTGTACTGCTTTAGGTGACCTTACGAGTCGCTATTACACGTTGATAAAGCCCCTAGGATTCTTGCTTGACTACCAGCAGTATGAGGACGATCATATACGTGAGAGCTGGAGTCTATAAGCACATCCTTAAAAGGTCCCTAGTCGTGGGAGTTTCGAGACAGGGCATCGATTCTCCAGAGTAGACTAGTGTATACAGTCGAGACCCCGACGAGGGGCGGTGGCCGGTCTCACAAGCCACTGGTGTCAGTTGGTTCACCTAAGATATATACAGGTGCTCATTGGGTTATGAGTACACCGGACAGGACTCGCCGGGAGCCTGCTAGTTGGTATTATACCTCACGTCAGATAGCAGTTCCTTGGTGACATGTGTACAGGTTAGTTCATCGACCTGAGATCGTCATTTGTCTTGTGTGAGTTCCCACTGTGCTTTGATTACTACCCTACCACGCTCAAAGGAGACGTGCAAACAGGTTTTAGTTGGGTACAGTCCCGAGCCACATGGAGGCAGTGAGCGGATCTGCAGGGGTTCGTCTCTTCCGGTATTGGGGGTGAGGTCGCGCTGTGTCTAGGAGAGCCAGTACATGAAAAATCCTTGGCCAAGGCAGGAGATTTACTGGTAGGTATTCCAGTACTATCTCAGGGTGTTCTGGGCTACACTCCGACACGACTTGTACCGCTATTGGGGGTCTGACTTTTACCCCCCTAGGCCCGCCATGCGATGCTCATAGATGAACGGACCGGACTGTACGGATATTGTCACTGACAGGCTCAGTAGGGTGTCAGGATGAGTTCGCTCATCGACGTCCCTTTTGGTCAATAGCTGGTGGCCCGTCACGTATGGCTGATACCTCTGACGTGCTAGTGGTTAAATCCACAGCCATAGTATTGACGAGTCTTTAGAGTCCACCACACACAGTTACTCAGGTTTCGGGCGAAACGCTGTAGAGGCCGTATGGAGATATGGCAGGGTTCGATCAGATACGTGCGGTATTGCACGGATCGTGATCGGACGGATTTTACTAGCCGGCTTTGGCTTAAGCCGGATCCTAGTATTTGACAGTATAGATTTTGTCTCTTTGCATTTGTGTTCAGTAGGAATACAAATGCGGGCATGTATATGCAGTAGAGGGATTTTCCTGTAATTTATTATTGGATCAGTTTTCTGAAGTTGCCAGTTTGCATTCCGTTCCGGCCGGTTTTCCTTTGTTCCTTCGCGGCCGGACTTTTCGATGGAGGGGGTAATTTGCAATTGTGCAAATTACTTTTTTGTGGAGGGGTTTCTTGTAAATGTGTGGCTTCATCATGAGATCCTTTTCTTGTCATCTCTTTTGCATTTATGAGATTAGAATGAGATGAGAGTTAAAAAGACTTTGAGGTGACTATTTTCTTATGCTTATCTCTCATTTCTCTTTTTGATTAATTTGACTCTCCACCATTCTTAGTAGTGGCCGGCCACATGTTTGAGGAGGGAGAGAGAGAGTTCTTTTTTGAGTGAAGTGAGAAAATCATTCATCTCTTTTCTATGCTTGCTACAATAATCCCACACCTCTCTCCTAGGATTATTCTTTCCTCCATCAAGGCAACTTGAAAACCCCAAAGAGACATAGCATTCTACACTAGCCTACAGCAAATCTTGGACGCCTCGGCTAGCCAACTTCGTGCCCGAGTTGCCTCGGTCCAGAGGTGGGAGCCCGTAAAAGAACTTGGCTACGTGGTGCCCTTTCCGACGAGGAGGAGATGAACGGAGTTTCCGCGGGAGATCGGAGTGGAGACGAAGACCGAAAGACACGGATCGCTTGGTATATCTCTTCACCTATCTTTATGTTTGCTAGTAGCTAGGTTAATGGCCCGATCCGGGTTAAAAGTGCGCGGTGGTGCCGGTTTGCTTGTTAGCAAAGTTTTTCGTTTCCGCATTTCCGGCGTCGGATCGACGGCCGGGGCGCCGCCGCAGACTTACATTGGTATCAGAGCCACGCCATTAACCATGCCTAGCTTGCTCTAGTATGTTTAAAACCCGATCGAATAAAAATCGCAAAAACCGTATTTTCAGTGCACTGGTTTCTGTCGAATTTTTTTTAGCTCCAAAAATTTTTCAGGTTGTTTCAGAATACTGTGCATGGAAATCTAAGCAATCTGTGAAAATTTGGTCGCGAGATCTCTCCATAACTCCGCGGAACCGCGGCCAAACCCATACTTGGGCCGCGGTTCCGCCGCTCTTTTATCTGTTCAGCGTGCCAAATTTTTCCAGAGGGCTTTAGACTTGGAAATAGGGGTTTTGGGATATTCTTTTTTGGCCCAGATTTTCTGTAAGTGCTACAGTAATGCTTGGGGCCCACTTGATAAAATTTGTTCGATCGGATATTTTAAACATGCTAGTTCACGGTATTTCCATTATATCTGCGACCGTGAATGTCATTCGATCGGTAAATCCTGTCTATCTGCTATAGCCCTTTTAGACGGATTTGCGAACGTGACATTCACGTTGATATTCTGTGTTGTGCTGTGATGTTGCGGATTGGTCGTGGGGGATAGCCTGGGTGCAATATTAGTACAGTTTTGTTTTATATGTACATTTGATATTGCGGGGCGAGCGTCCGACATGTGGACTGCCGTCACTGCCTGTTTGTATTATTCTTTTGGGGCACGACGAGGTTGCGGTCGATGTACCCGCTGTATGTATATTTTACTTTCTGTACTAGGATTACCCCAAGGAGGGGTGCACGGATAGCCGGGTTCTAGAAGGCAACAAGCCCGCATCTCATGGCGTTGAGACGGAGGGGGCTTTACTCTAGAATTGGCAGGGCTATTCGCCGCACTCGTAGGGGGTACAGGTTGACCCAGGAGGGGTGCCTAAGTTACCGGATTCCGTGAAGTGTTGGGTGGTCCATTCACGTTGTTGAAGGGGGCAGCCTCGCTTCAGGTTTTGGCGGGTGACTTGCCGCGCCCGTAGGGGTCTAGGATTTCATTGCACAGGCTATCCACATGACCAGGGGAACGTCGGGTTTCAGTAGCGGCTCTATGAAACCCGGGGATCCCAGATATCTGTATTGTTCTGTGATGCTGGTTACATTTCTGTGCTGTTGCTTTTTATCACGCCTTGAGCGAAAATTATATATTTATATATATACTAGTAGATGTTGTATATGTTTTGCATCCGCGCTAGTCCAGTCCCCGCTCTGTCGTTAGTTAGCTAACCTAACGGGTGATGACGGGACCCAGTGGCGAATGCGGATGGCATATACGTACGTCATTATTTTCGTTCTTTATTGGTGTGATCAATTGATAGGACTGCGTTGATTCGGATCAATGCAAGATAAACAAACCTATTTGATGTTGTTGGAACATTTTTCAAAAAGCTGTTATTACAAGGGCGTTCTCTTTTGTTTTGCACAGTGGTATTCAGTTGGAATATCCTGCTCTTCAGTCGACGAGGCAAGGGCCGAGATCCCTTCACCGGGAGTGACCCCTTGGAAAAAAGTTTGCGTCAGGGCAATAACTTCACTATAGCCGATTACTTTTGCTTTGCGTCGTGGTATTCAGTTGGAATATCCTGCACCCCATCCTACGGGGAAAGAGCCGAGATCCCTTCACCGGGAGTGACCTCTTTAGCAAAGGCTTTAGTTACTATATTTTTAAAAGCTATCCGGTTCCTTCAACGATATCAAGTTCATTACGTTAAAGGTTTTCGCCAGAAACCATTCGTAGCCCTTCGTCGTTTTATATGGATAGTCAATAGTATTCAAGCTGTGTTTGTTGGCCATAGTCAAGGCACAGTGTTTGGTAGCTATTGGGTGTTCATATGCTGCATAGATAGATGCGTTGGTTTAGGACAGTCGTATAGCCTTGTTGGCCCTAGTCAAAGGCTTGTACGGGTGGGTTCAAATCAACCTGGACAATGACGGGTAGAACTTGACATGTGACTTATGATTTGTTGGCCTTAGTCAAGGTCATAAGTGCATGGGGCAAAAATCCACATCGGGAGTTTCTAAAGAAACTGAAACTTGCCAGATATGCGCATACCTTCTGGAGTATGATAACGTGAGCGGATTCCGTCACGTTATCATGCGATGATAGTTGGATCCCGATTCCCACTGATGAGTTGGTTTACTCCTCGGGTGATCCCGGCTAATTCTTCTTTCAGGTTTGGAGAAGAATTTGACGTTACAGTGGGAGGTTTCCAGATTAGATAAAGTGATAACCATTCTGATCTAGGTTAGAGTGCACGCTGAGTGTTTCTTTTCTCTCTCTCTTTGACAGCGACCATTGACCCGACCCTAGACTATGACTCAGTGGCCAAATTAACCGAACCTTCTTAACACTGGCTTTTGGATTGTCAGAGTTGCAAACCTCATTGCCACTCCTACTTTTACCCTTTTCTCCGGGACACCCCGTATTACTACGAACGTCCACTTCCATTGGACAAAACCATCGTATGGTTATATACGAACTCGAAGGAATTCGAGGATGGTTTCCGGTTCTGAAGAAAACGAATAGGACTATTCAGTTGTCTTTTCCTTTCACCTTCTCTCATTGCGAGTACTCCTTGGTTTAGGAGATAGTACACCTATTACGCAAATTGGATAGTCTTCTTCCAAACCTTAGGCTGGTGCCGAACGGTGGGGAATGAAGAAAACCAATTAGCATAATGATGGTGTACAGAAGGTATTAAGTTAAGATAAAGAAAGGGATTAGTAAGAGGGCTAAGTAAATTGCGACTGCTATTCACGACCAAACCAAGTATTTCTTCGCCAATCCTAAATCACCTTTGTATTTCTCCAGGACACTCCGTATCACTACGAAGATCCCAAGTTTATTGGATAATCCATCGTATGGTTATATACGAACAAGAAAGGAACTTGTTCCAGTTCGGGGATGGATCCTGGTTCAGGAGAAATAGGAATAAGGTTTATTCGGTTGTCTTTTATCTTCACCTTCTCTCGCATTGCGAGTGTTCCTAGGACTAGGACAGTACACCCATTACGCTTATTGGATAGTCTTCTTCCAAACCATAGTCTAGTGCCGAACGGTAGGGAAGGAAGAAAACCATTTGGCCTAAAGGGGTGTGCAGAAGGTAATGACTAAAGACATGAAAAGGGATTTGGAGAAGTGGCAAAGAATTATACGGTTACAGTTGTGAATCTGGATAATGGAAGAGGCATTACTAGGAATACCAGGATACCCCATCGAAACATTCACATGTTTCAGTTTCACTGTGTACTGTTAAATGAAAACTGATTTCCCAATTAGACACTTGCTCCAGGGTATGTATTTACCAGGTTTGATTCTCACATCTGTATGGTTTTACAGATGATGAGTGGGAGTAAGTTATTGGGAATTAGGTGACCATCCTCATTATATCGGGATTCGTTGTAATTGGTGATATTTGAGGAAGTCACCTGGGTTGTTTGCCGGTGGGCAAATATTTGGTTTTGAATATCCGTTGTTATGCACCAATTTCAAATTGATATATCTGTATGTCTATTTTTATAGAGTGAGATATACCTTTTTGAAATTATGTCTATGACATTTACCTATATCAGTGGATGGTTAGGTAAGGAGTATTGAACAGCGGTGTAATTCTTCTTAACCATAAGTACAGTTTTCAACCTACGACACACAGTGAATGGGTTATTAGACTCAGGGGACTTATACAGAGTATTGTATATTGTCCAGTGTCCATTAGGACAGAGGGATTGGTCCTCGTACTATATTCTGTTTATTTATGACTTCTCTAGTTCTTAGACAGGTGTTTCGTAGAAACACAGGGTCTAAGTTTTGAGAAGTTATAGGTATATGAATAAAGTAGAGAACCAGATGTTGCAAGTATCGGGATTCTTCAAGGTGATCGAAGATGTAGATACTTGTGAATGGTATTCAAGTGATAGTAATGATTAAGAGAACAGGCTTCTCTTTCAGGTTACTCATAATTGGAAGTATTCCTAAGTTGAGTAACGCTGATCAGCCTCCTTCCATTTAGTTGACATGCACTGAACACAGCTGCATGATTTGAATCTGGTTCAATTAAATCAGTGCCTCTGTTCCTGTATTGGATATAGAACAGTTCATATCTTGACATTGTTAAGATACGGGGAGTTGTCCGGTTTATGCTTAAAACCAGACTCCGGATAACTCAAGGCACGTTTCTGTAATGACTGTTTGTGGGTTGACCCGGGCTATGACGAGGATTGACTTTCTACCATCTGGAAGATCAATAGTGATATTGTTCTAGACTCGCCACAGTTTTAACAAAAATGGATTTTTTCAGAAAACAGTAGTGGGAGTATGGTAGAACTGGAAGTGATTCCAGAACCGCAAACGATTACTGAAGATTTGATAAGAACCTAAAGATTCAATCTGGTTTGACATTCCATTGGCCACTCCGCAGATATGGTGGGTAACCTCAGGTACCCGAGAGGAACTTCGGTATGCTCAGGGACTTGGCAGGGAGGTTCTTGTTTACCCAGACTTGCCATTGCTGTTGTTCCAGACTGTGAGACCCGGCAGAAGGATGAGTATAGCGTCGTTCTAAACCTTCTTTAGAAGTGTACGTGTATATAACTTTGCCAGAGGGTTGTCGTAGTCAGTGGGAGCAACGGAAGCATAGTGGGCAAGAGGCTTATGTCTATTTATAGACTAAAGCAGATATAGCGGAGATAGATCATCTATTTCTGATGTGACAGTCATAGGTTTGACTTCATCAGAATAAGGGATGGATCTGTTAAGAAGGTAGTAGGGTGTGATGTCCTGGTATTTGGATGACATACAAAGAGTAGGAAGTCATATTCCTATACTACGATCGGTTATTCTTTGGTCGTCACACAGTGGTTTCCCCACATAGGACTTGGATATTATATCTGACATTCTGGTTACTGGATCTATGGTATTAGATCTAGATTTGGGTGGTTTCCCAATCTGGGTACTTAGACATCATTCTATGAGTATTTAGAATGGACGACTCCTGGCATGGTAGTATATCTGCAGGTGATGGAGTCACCCTCTCTAAAGGTGTCTTACAGACTAAAGGGGAGAGGGATGCGCATGATTGGCAGATCACTTGCTTAGGCAATTGAGTTGATCATGAGATGTCAAGTACCAAACCGGATGCTGTTCTTGCAGTAGATGCAATAAGTTGATATTGATCCAATCCTGGGGAAACAGTCGGAAGCAGTTTTAGAACATAAGTGGATGTTCTAGGAATATGATAACGACAGCCTCTTTTAAGAGACGGTTATCATTCCAGGCTTCCAAAGTGACCTGGATGACAGAGTGGCTGTCAGAGTTATAGTTTTCCCTCAGACGGGGGGCAGTATTTTGGACAGGTGGTCCAAGGGGATACCGAGGGAGGCATGGCGCAGGGCACTGATTAAGTTCAGTTGTCAATACAGTCTAAGAAGTTTGGATTTGGAGTTCATTTATGAGCTAGGTCCGATCAGACATCCAGACTCATTCTAAGACAGGTATTGCTCATTTCGGGAGATGTCTTTCTCCGCGAACATGGGATATAGAGAGACATAGAAAGAAACATCACAGCGGATCCACTCACTGAGGCTATTCCTCGAACGCAATAGTTTCGCAAACGAGTTTTGTAAGACTGACTAGTAGAGGAGTTGGGTGTTCGGTATCACACGGGCTGTGAGTATGCAACATCGCAATAATTAGCCTTGAGTGCAAGTGGGAGATTGTTGGAGATAGTGCCCTCAGAGTCAATTATTGGATCACAGGCACGTGATTGCAATGATTGAGGGAGGACCTGTCCCAGTAGGACAGTCTTACTCAAGATGATAGTATGCTATCTGGTTTATCTTTATCATCGTGTACTGCTTTAGGTGACCTTACGAGTCGTTATTACCCGTTGATAAAGGCCCTTGGATTCTTGCTTGACTACCACCAGTATGAGGGCGATCATATACGTGAGAGCTGGAGTCTATAAGCACATCCTTAAAAGGTCCCTAGTCGTGGGAGTTTCGAGACAGGGCATCGATTCTCCAGAGTAGACTAGTGTATACAGTCGAGACCCCGACGAGGGGCGGTGGCCGGTCTCACAAGCCACTGGTGTCAGTTGGTTCACCTAAGATGTATACAGGTGCTCATTGGGTTATGAGTACACCGGACAGGACTCGCCGGGAGCCTGCTAGTTGGTATTATACCTCACGTTAGATAGCAGTTCCTTGGTGACATGTGTACAGGTTAGTTCATCGACCTGAGATCGTCATTTGTCTCGTGTGAGTTCCCACTGTGCTTTGATTACTACCCTACCACGCTCAAAGGAGACGTGCAAACAGGTTTTAGTTGGGTACAGTCCCGAGCCACATGGAGGCAGTGAGCGGATCTGCAGGGGTTCGTCTCTCCCGGTATTGGGGGTGAGGTCGCGCTGTGTCTAGGAGAGCCAGTACATGAAAAATCCTTGGCCAAGGCAGGAGATTTACTGGTAGGTATTCCAGTACTATCTCAGGGTGTTCTGGGCTACACTCCGACACGACTTATACCGCTATTGGGGGTCTGACTTTTACCAACCCCCTAGGCCCGCCATGCGATACTCATAGACGAACGGACTGGACTGTACGGATATTGTCACTGACAGGCTCAGTAGGGTGTCAGGATGAGTTCGCTCATCGACGTCCCTTTTGATCAATAGCTGGTGGCCCGTCACGTATGGCTGATACCTCTGACGTGCTAGTGGTTAAATCTACAGCCATAGTATTGACGAGTCTTTAGAGTCCACCACACACAGTTACTCAGGTTTCGGGCGAAACGCTGTAGAGGCCGTATGGAGATATGGCAGGGTTCGATCAGATACGTGCGGTATTGCACGGATCGTGATCGGACGGATTTTACTAGCCGGCTTTGGCTTAAGCCGGATCCTACTATTTGACAGTGTAGATTTTGTCTCTTTGCATTTGTGTTCAGTGGGAATACAAATGCGGGCATGTATATGCAGTAGAGGGGTTTTCCTGTAATTTATTACGGGATCAGTTTTCTGAAGTTGCCAGTTTGCATTCCGTTCCGGCCGGTTTTCCTTTGTTCCTTCGCGACCGGACTTTTCGATGGAGGGGGTAATTTGCAATTGTGCAAATTACTTTTTTGTGGAGGGGTTTCTTGTAAATGTGTGGCTTCATCATGAGATCCTTTTCTTGTCATCTCTTTTGCATTTATGAGATTAGAATGAGATGAGAGTTAAAAAGACTTTGAGGTGACTATTTTCTTATGCTTATCTCTCATTTCTCTTTTTGATTAATTTGACTCTCCACCATTCTTAGTAGTGGTTGGCCACATGTTTGAGGAGGGAGAGAGAGAGTTCTTTTTTGAGTGAAGTGAGAAAATCATTCATCTCTTTTCTATGCTTGCTACAATAATCCCACACCTCTCTCCTAGGATTATTCTTTCCTCCATCAAGGCAACTTGAAAACCCCAAAGAGATATAGCATTCTACACTAGCCTACAGCAAAACTTGGACGCGTCGGCTAGCCAACTTCACGCCCGAGTTGCCTCGGTCCAGAGGTGGGAGCCTGTAAAAGAACTTGGCTACGTGGTGCCCTTTCCTACGAGGAAGTGATGAACGGAGTTTCCGCGGGAGATCGGAGTGGAGACGAAGATCGAAGGACACGGATCGCTTGGTATATGTCTTCACCCATCTTTATGTTTGCTAGTAGCTAGGTTAATGGCCCGATCCGGGTTAAAAGTGCGCGGTGGTGCCGGTTTGCTTGTTAGCAAAGTTTTTCGTTTCCGCATTTCCGGCGTCGGATCGACGGCCGGGGCGCCGCCGCAGACTTACAATATATATATATATATTTATATATATTTATAAAATACAACTTATTTATTAAATAGAAATCATATTTTTCTTAAAAATTTCATTAAAAATTCCATCGAGAATGGATGCTCCGTGAGGAGATCTGCATCTCGCTCTACTAGGCCCAAGAATGTGCGATGACCCACACCATCCCGATCGGGATCCCCAAAATGGGTTGTAGAGGCGCATTTGCAATGAATTAAATGATACACTTTTAAAGAAAACGGTTTTTGAAAGTTTATGGTATTTAAATATAATTTTGTATTTTATCCCACAAGTTCCAAAAGATATCGTGCTATGTCAAGAATAAGTGTTGTGATGAGATAGGTGATTATCTCATGAGTTTTCTAAAGGTAACATGAGTAAAAAGATAAGGTAATGTCGTATGCAAACTTAAGGATATTTTAATGTAAAAGTGAAATACAATTTGTTTAACATAATATTTTGAATTGAAACCTTGTCCAATTGTTGTTTAATGGTTACTAAACAATATATGAAAAGGTGGTTAATTTTTGTTTAAGAAAAATTGAATTTTTAAAGAAAAGAGAATCGGAAGTCGGATTAACTCCACTTCCGACGAGTTTTGAAAATATGATTATTTTTAATAGAGAGACGAGAGAGAAGAGGGGAGTTACTGGTTTGTAGAAGAGAGGGAAAGTAGAGGGAGCTTTTGAAGGTGCCGCGGAGTTGCGGTATCGTCGGATTTGTCCCGAAACGTCGGCGGAACTCGATCTTAGGCTAACTCCTCTTGTACAACTTTTGACTTAGAAATTTTAGAGAGTTTTGATATTAGATTTCAGAATGAGGAGGGCCAAACTGTAGGGTTGTATTTATAGGGTAGGATTAGGGTTTTGTGAGTGAAGAGAGAATTAAAAATGCATTATAATATGGATTAATGCATCATTTTAATTTCTCTGTTAATATGCAGGGAAATCAAACAGACTGGGGTTAATGGGGTATGCCAAAAGGTGTTAGGGCAACAAAAAAATTTGCATTACCTAGGGGTAAAACCGGCGGCGGCGGCCCATCATCAAATCTCGCCGGTCCATTCACATGGGTTGGTGTCTGGATTTGTGACACGTGTCCTAGTCGTATCATATAGCTCAGTGCACATGTTTGATTTGAATGACTTTTTATTTTTACGTGCAGTGTACGTGTAAACTTTTGGGTTTCTAAAAGTTTAAAAGAAAAATCAACAAAAATAATATGTGGCTGATGTGATTCGAACACAGGGGTTATGATACAGCAGTGCAAGGCTTTACCAGTGAGCTACAAGCTATTTCTTGCTGTTTTAAAGCAAATCAAATACTTATAGCATACACAGGATTGTAAATACTCCATTTGTACATTAACTTTTATACAAATTTTCTGTACTCTGAAACAGAGTTGTTACAGTGATTATATTAAGAAATCTAAGAACGAGATGATTATTGACAAAGGAAAAAATCCGTATGGGCAAGTTTGTCATTGAAAATAATAAATTATCGATTAACAAAGTTACGTTTGAAGAAACCCAAGTACGAGTTGTATTCTGTGTATGTGTGTTTCAATTTATGATTTCGCTTAGGTGTAGAGTTGTTAGTGTGTATATGCTTTATATGTGCGTTTGTTGTGTTTTCGTGTTGTATGTGTGTTTCGGCTTTCGGGGTAAGGCTTCTATCCCATTAAGAATATATAAAGCAGACCCCCATTCGCTTGTGATTTCATCCGTTTCGAGTAAATTTCGGCAGCATCTTCCCGCTGTTCTTTGAGTACACTGTAATAGAATAAATAATCATCTCAATACTGTGAAACAACGTTGTAGTAAATATCTAATCTATTTTTTTACACGGAGAACCAGCGGAAAAATACCGACGGAATAACTTGAAACGAACGAAAACACAAGCGAATGTAGGTGTTTGCTTTATACATTACTAAGTTGTCCAAACTGGATAAATCTCTCGGTTATCATACGATTGAATCTTTTCGTCATATAGACTACACGACGGTTGTTAGTACCGAACGATACCGTCCGATATTTAACAACTTTCGTATAGTTCTATATCACGACGAATATCGAACGTATGTTAACCGATAGATGCGGACTA
Organism: Agapanthus africanus; assembly: GCA_030015575.1. Lineage (NCBI taxonomy): Eukaryota > Viridiplantae > Streptophyta > Magnoliopsida > Asparagales > Amaryllidaceae > Agapanthus > Agapanthus africanus. The sequence goes on from JASDDO010000029.1 coordinate 412,705,936, forward strand.
AGTCACGCTTTGATTTTCATATATGACGATCGATGAGCATATGAAAATTTTATATTATCATCGATTATCATATATACACTTATTATAAGATTTAACTTGAATTGGTTTTACGTTTACGTTTCAATTTCATGGGTTTTAAGTTTTTAGTTTAGGTAAAGTTTTTTAAAGTTAAGGATTTTCTTAATCAAATTTAAGATTTTGGATTTGATTCTGAAGTGAAGTTTAAGATTTTGGATTTAGTTATGGTATTAAATTTAAAATTAGTGTTTGGCTTTGTTTAATATGAGAGATCAATATCATCATTATCACAAACACACACAAATACACGCATATCATCATCAACATTCTCTCTCATACACATACAGTTACACTAACTTTAACCATAATTACCTTAATCTTAACCCTAGACTTACACTTACCTTAACTACCTTAACCGTAACCCTAGACTTAATTAACCCTAACTATCTTAATCCTAACCCCAGACCTAATTAACCCGAACCCTAGATCTAATTACAGCGCAGCCGCAGCCGCCGCCGCCGCCCACGTCCCCAAACCACAGCCGCCGCCGCCCCAGCCACCACCACAATTCAAAATCCCCAAATTGAAGCCCTACCTACCAAATTCAATTTACGGAAATAAAAATTTAAATTTATCAATAAATTAACTAACCTGTTGACGATTTCGACGATGATGAAAAAGCCGGAAAAGAGCTCGACGTTGATGAAGAAGACGGTGCTGGAGGTGATGGAGACGGCGCTGGAGGTCATAAGAGGATGAAGAAGACAACGAGGAAGGAGGCGACGAGGTCGGAGGAGGGGTCGAGAGCTCGGTGGAAGCGACGAGGAGGGAGGAGGCAACGAGGGAGGAGGCGCAGAGGAGGTTGGAGGCAACGATCGACAAGGGAGGAGGCGACGAGAGAGGTGACGTGCGGGGAAATTTTAGGGGGAATTAGGAATTAGGGTATGGTGGCGGGGACGATAACAATTTGGTTTTTATTTTTTATTAATCTTTAAATTTTCCCATATTGATATATCCGTAGGTCCTTATCTTGCGTCACTGTAGAAGCAACTGCATAACTTAAATTTTAACAAATTTTTATTTATAAATACCCCTACGATGTTATCCGTAGGGCATTCGTTAATTGCCCCTACGGATTTTATTATCCATAAGGGCTGGCCATCTTTGTACTGGTGATGGGGGAAGTTCTTAGATTTCTTTGAAAGGAGTGGAGAACCTCAATTGTCCACTTATTTAGCAAATGGAGGCTGTTCATACGTCCCTACATATCAAATGGTTGATGCATTTTGAAGCCTATCCTTTTATGTTTATCTTAGATCAATCCAATAGTAACACCAATTAGCGTCGTCTTCAATTAAATATACAATATACTTTATAAGATGGGAAAGATAATCTAAAGGTGTACCCAACCCCTAAAACTGCAAGGACATGAATAATATTGGACTTGTTCTAAGGTTTCTAACTATCTCCATTGTTCCTTTGAATTGGCACCATCTCTTCGGCATTATTGTTGGGCTTGTGTGCCCTTTATTTTGAAGTGGGTGGTTCATTTCTTTAAGGCAGTATGAATAGAATAAAAGAAAGGGACTAAACAATGTAGAGTTTGCTTCTCAACTCCAACTTCCATCATATAATGGTTGGGGCTCACCATTCATGCTCACATTATATAAAGATTGAATAGTTGATATAAACACAGGTTATACCGAAAACAACAAAAATGATGAAGATATATTAAGGTATTTGGAACAATGGAACGTGTCGTGTTCTCTTCGTAAGGGCATTTTCGCACGGGCCCAGGGACGATGGGTGTCACATGGCACTCATGAACATAGACAAAGAACGCCCTTTGATGGAGCCTTCTCTTAATTTGTTGTTATTTTGTGTTGAGGCCCGTAGGCCTTAAGTTGGAGCATTGATTGAATATGGATGGTGCATTTGAACCAAAGCGTCGGATTAGAATCCTCTACGGTGCCTGAAAAAAAAAGTATGATGAGTTCAGTGAAAAAGGATTTATCCTTCATTAATCTTTTATAGCCATGGCCTCCTGTTATTCTTATCGATGACCGGTCCATAACAAAAGTGGACTCTCTATGTACCGGTAGTATCGGAGATAACCAGACCTGATGGAGGCTGTGATCCCCTCAGATGTTATCCTCCGTCGATCCTGTGATGGCGGTCTTTAACAGTTGAGATTTGGTTTGGGAGTTGTTGAGCGTGTGGATCTCAATGGGTTGGTGTTGACACCGAGCTATCTGCAAAGGAAGTCTCGAAGTGGATGACAACCGTAGGACCCTCCGACGATCAAGTTAGTACCGAGAAATAGGTGCAGAGTAACGGCGTATTGGAATGAGTCGTAGTTACCTGAGCCGTCTGAGAGAGGGGTTTATATAGTAGTCGTGTGAAGTGAGCAGGCGCGAGATCATCGCCGTCAGTTACGTCCTTGCATTATCCTCGCATTAATGGTGGGATACACCCATTAATGTGGGGACGCACTAGCGAGAGACGTGGAACGTGGGAAGGTGGATATCTCGTCCTGGCGAGATACGCGGAGCCGTTGCGGAGACGCTTGGATTCCGCGCTCTCGGTTGATCGGGGAAGCCGAGGAAGCTCGACCTGCCAGATTGCTCGAAGACGAGCAGGGAGGCCGAGGAAGCCCGGTTTAACAGATTGCTCGGAGACGAGCAGGGAGGCCGAGAAAGCTCGGCTTGTCAAATGGTTCAGAAACGAGCTGTTGGCTGTTTGCTGGGTGATGACGGAAAGTACTCAGGAAGGTCTATGAGAGGTCGGATGCGTACTCGGAGACGAGGTCCCGAGGAATGCCCCTAATGCATCTCATTTATTTCATCTCCATAGCCTTCAGGACACGTTATCCGCCACATGTCGTAATATAAGGAAATACCACTTGTGAGCATCATCATTAGCCCCCTACTCTCGTTCCGACCTATTCAAGGGTCGGGTCGAGAGTGGCATGCTCGTCTTTTCTTCTGCTCAGTTTGGTGCTGAGAATCATAATGTGGATCGCCTAGGAACGACATGGCGTTAGGCGGTTGCGTCGCTTGTTCTTTGGGCTTACGTGTCGTTTCGTCATGCGCCTGAATTTTCATGTGTATCCCCGATGGCGTCAGCAGATTAGTAAAATGATTGCGCTTTAAAGAGGGGGCGTCGTTTCAATCGATTCGTTAGTTGGGGTATGGGCCACATGTCGAACGTCGGTTGGTGGGCGAGACAGGCTGTCTTTGACTCTTTCAATCGAAGATACGTCCCTAAGGTCGACCACTACGTGGAGCTTCGACTGCCGCTAGGCGCGACGTTTCATTTTGGCGGGAATTGATTTGGGCCGTAGGATGTTCTCTTTGGGGTATATAAATAGGAGGGTCCCATCCCAGGGCCAACACTTCGCTTCAATTTCCTTCGTTGTTGAAGATTGCCCGGCATACCTCCGTTTAGATCGGATCTTCTGTTGATCTTTTCTCGGTGAGTCCCTTTCTCTGAATCAGGTTAGATGTCTTCCTCCAAGGAGTCTGTAGATGTTGTAAGGGTAGAGTCATACGATGAGGCTCCAGTTGCTGGGGCCGAATCCAGTGGGTCTTCTTCCTCTTCGGCTTCAGATAGCCAAGAGAGTTTTTCTTCTTATTCGTCTTCTGTGTCGGGTTCGCCCCCTAGAGTCAAGGCCGTCCTTGTCACTCGCCGTCGGGCGGCGACAGGGGCTCCCAAGGTGCGCATCGGGAACACCCGCGATGCGCCCTCTGTCTTGATGAGTCTGGATGAGCTTTCCGACATTCGGGCTCGATTCCATATCCCCTCTAGCTATTCACTCCGTTTAGCCAGAGAGGGTGAGCGGGCAGATCAGGTGCAGGGCAAGGAGATTGCTTGTACCTGGAATCGTCACGGGCAGGAATTCGTCTGCCCTTCTCACCCGTGATTTGTGAGTTGCATCATTGCTTCCGTTTAGCCCCGGGCCAGCTAGCGCCGAACTCGTGGAGGATTCTTCTCAGGTTTCTGGTCTGGTTAAAACTTGATCAGATCCCTTTCAGTTTGACCCTCCTTGTGTCTTTTCTTTGTTATAAAAATTCCCCCAGCACCAGCAAGGAAGAGCCGAGCTGGGTGTATTTTTCGTTTAAAAACGTAGGGGTTGGGCGGCCGGGTCGGGGGTAATGGTCGTCCCTTCATCCATTCATAAATGGAAGGAGAAGTATATATTTGTCAGGCCACCGGAGGGCGAGGATTGGCCTGTGCCTACACAGTGGCACAGGGCCGACTGCCCGAGGTCAAAGCAGTCGACCTCCCCCGAGGCGAGGGTGGTGTCCCTGTCACGACCCGAAATATTAGCTTATGACCGGCACTTAAATCACGCGACGTCTAAAGGCGTATCGTAACTCAAGCAAGCCAAAAAATCCAGTAATCTAAACCTTTTTAAGAAAACATAAGAGGTGAAGTTTTGAAATAAAGATATGATGAAAAACGAATCATTTTCTTAAATGCATAAATAGTGGGACATGAAAATGCAAGTGGGTTAAGTAGTTGAAAAACATGTTTCGTCTTTTGAAAATTTGGGCAGCACCACCTTTGTATTTTTTGGATCCAAAACCACAATACATGATAATAATAAAAGGTATCCCCAAGCGGGAGCTAGCTCTTTGCCAAACGGAGGATCCACAATCATGCAAAGCACAAATATAAGTATACGACGCCCAACGGCGAAGTGCACCACAAAAGATAAAGAAGTAAGCAAGACATCAACACCACAAGTAGCGGAATACACCTCGCTCTAAGTCTCGCAACCACAAATCTCAATAAGTTTAATTACTTATACAAATACTAGTTTGATTGATGGAGTTGGCTAGATACAATATGAAAAATAAGCACAAGAGTGGATACGATACAAATGTCCCACCTACCAAAGCAATCACTCGAAAACAACTGCGTGCCAACGATACCACTACTGATCCAAGCGGTCAACCTGCAAGAACTGTGGCACAACGGGGGTGAGTTGCCAACTCGTGAGTAGAAAAACATCAACAAGTAGAAATCGAATAAAATAACGATTTGCTAGGTCAACTATATCATAAAGGTAATACTATGATATCTAGGGTGACCGTATCTGTATATGTGCCAGTACTATAAGTAAATGCCTATCAGCATGTGGATATCATCCAACAATATAATCAATATATGTACGCATATGGATCTCGTCCAACCATATGATCAATGTATGTAAATATCATAAAAGCATATGCATGAAAATATGAGGATATAAATCAACGTGTGTCCCTCGCGACACAACAAATCATTGAACCTGAGTGTCCAGCATCGACACTCGAAAACATCATGAAACCCATATCCAGCATCGACACGTAAATCCTTATATCTCGAGCTCCATCAGTCCAGATCGGCCCACGGGCTCCGTCTGCGGGATCAGCCCTCGGGTTCCGGCAGAACGGGTCGGCCCCTATCCATCTTTCGACTCCGATCGGTATCCTCCGGATAACCGCCAGATCCAACCAATCACCGGTAGGTGGTAGTCCCTCTGCCAGGCTTACCGTCTACTGCACAGCAAATCCGTTCTCAACCCGGGTACCATACCGGGTCCACCATGTACCCGTAATCGGCCTCATCCAGCTCCTCGAATCGGGTATCACTGTCACACGTCTTAGAACCGAGAAAACGCATGGTGGACGCACTGAAATAACATATCAAGAGAAACTGGGTTTTTAAAACAATACATACTTTTTTTTAAAATGACCGCGGTTCTCAAATCAAGAAATCTCATGAAAATAACATATCTCAATGCTTATAAGCGTAAAACATGATGTATGCGACATATAACAGAAATGTAAGTATATCCATATATCATGCAACATGGAACAGTAATATGCACATATCAAGGGAAAACCGCTCTTTTAAATGATTCCAGTTTTAAAATATATCCTGCGGTTCCCAATTTCTCCAGAGTCAAATGCAACATCGTATAAAGGTGCATATGTGTATTCACACAAGTATGGGTGTACAATATGTATGTACGCAAGTATGGATGTACAATATGTAGCTATAGCAAGTATATCATGCAAGGAGTCATATCCTGATGCAGCAGTTCTACTGTGTAAAGACATAGCAATTATCGATGATGAAGTGTGTGAGCCGGCCAATCTGTGTACGTGTAACATACGCATCATCGATAATGGTGCAGGTGTACTAGCACAGGTATATGTAATGCAATGAGAATAACATAAATGCAGTATAATGTAAATCATCAGCTAAAAACTATAAGGTATATGTATCTACATGATCGAGTCGGTGAATCTATCAATCGGCATCCAGCCTCACAGCATCACGTACGGTATAATCCATCGTACGACATTCCTTAGTTAAGGCTATGGATCAAACCTCAAGTCAAACTCATCACGTACGGAAAATCATCGTAATGCGGCATTAAACCATCAGGGATCCTATCAACATATATGACAATGAGGCTACAGACCTAACGTCTCGTACGGCATATCACTTACGATTCACAACATATATATACATATATATACCTATATCCCAGTCCACATCCATAACCATCTCATATCTGGGAACCGACAAAGGTATAAATCATCACATATCGACTCGCATCCGTATACCGTCACATCAATCAAGTCATCATATCACCTCGTATATTCCTTTCATCACATTTATATTCCACATCAAGTCATCTTATATATACATTCTATCCAATACATCAAATGTCATGATACTCTAAAATTCATACTATTCTAGTATAACTATAATCTATAAGTCGTGATTCACATTCGCTTTTCATATCCTTATAGCTTTCATCTCATAACTTCATATGTATATATTCAATCATTCATCTTTAACTATCTTTTTAACCATATTCCTAGTTTTCAATCTAGGTTTCTACATCTGTACCCTATAGATCGGTTTCCATCAAAAACTTGCGGGGGTGCTATACGCCATCCACCCGACTTTCCCCGTAGATTTAGATCTACTCACCTTGATCCTCTCTTGCTGGAGTCGATGATGACACGCTCTTCCTCGTCGTCTTGAAATCCATGTGGGGGTACCTACAACCAATACACAATCGCAAATGCGTATTAAAATCAAGTTGGAAAACCAAAACGGCATACGTTTCGCTCATAGGCTAAGACCTATAGCCTACGCCTGCAAAACCTTCGAACAACCCCCGTCGCTGACGTACAAACATCAGACGACGGAACACAAAATCAAATACTAAATCCCAATTAAAACGAAGTCGCAAAATAATGCAACAACTCAAGAAAATGGTCCCAGATTTTACCCTAAGTGAAATTAGCCAATTTTGCATATATGGAGGGTCTAATTTACTGGAGATAAATCCCTGGAACAAGAACGAGCCCAAAATTCCCTGCTCTGGCCACAATTTGTGTCCAGAATGAATATATCTGCGGCCTGGGTTAGGAGTTAGGGTCTCAGGTCATTAGGGTATACTCCATATCACCTGCACATCTCTCTGTGTTTGCTAAATAATTTTCAGGTCACCTGGGTGTTAGCAGATCTCTAAAACACATCACAATTCTCAAAATTTCCCGATATCAGGGTTTCTAGGTTTGTGAAAAGGGGGTTTACTCTCAGGTTTAATCCAATAAACCATCACTACAGGGGTTGCAAGGCCTCTACTAACCTCAATTACACATTTGGATTCAATCAAACCCCAATCCTTTTCTAGAAATTTTCAAAGTCCACTATACTACACGATATCGATTCTAAACTTGTATGGATGCTAAAGGAAATGAAATATAATTCTAATGGTGCAGAAAATACCTCATTTGGCAACTCAATAATTTTCTTGAGTTACTCCAAGTCTTCAAAATCGAATTTTTCTTGGTCCAAAATGTTTGTAGTGGACTTGTGCACAATTTTTATGAAATGGAGATAATGTTTTGAAGTTGTTTTAAGGGTGTTTGTGGGGATGAAGTGGAGGGGGGTGGAGAAGGCAGCCATGGGAGATGAGGGGGAGAGAGAATGATGAAGAGATGAAGTAAAGAAATAGGAGCTTGGTCAAATGAAGACCCCTCACACTCTCTCTCATGTCCATACCTCTTTATTTAACATTTTCTTTTTCTTTTCTTTTGTTCTCTTTTCTTTTCTATTCTTCTCTTTTAAAATAACAACCATGCAAGAAAATGAAGAGAAATCCATGATAAAAATGTAACAAGTGCTAAAATGTGACATGGTGCATGTCATGTGCACAAAACCGGATTAATGCAAGATTAGCGATATTTAATTGCGATTAGCATTAAAATGGAATATATTTAATTATATAAAAATCTATAAATGCTCAAATCTTATAAAATACCCTCTTTTCAGAAATTCCTATAATTTTCCAAATATTTTCCACTTTACCGGTATTTAATTATACCGCATATTAAAATATTTACAATATTTATTATTTAATTATTTAAATTTCCAAAAATAATATTTTATATTTTTCTAAAATATTACAGTCCCACTGGGAACCGATCCAGCGGGCCAACGTCCTGCTTTCCGAGCAGGTACTGAGCTAAGCTGGGCTCAGTCCTACGCGTTTCCTGGGTAAGTTAGGGCTTCCGACGATCTATTTAGACTTTGCTAAATTTCCTTTGCCATTTCAGTGTCGCTAACCCCTTTTTGTTTGTGTGTTCTTTTTTTTGTGCAGAGCCCATGGACCGATAAAAAATCATGGCTGCCATGGCCGTGAAGGCCCAAGGAAAGAAGGACGGGGGCGCAAGCTCGTCCCGCCCTGGTCCGAGCTCGGCTTCAAGGCAAACAACTCCGGCCAAACCTTTCGCAGCACCTCCAGTTCGGGAGGAGCGCCATGGGGGGTCAGAAGCACGTGCGGGATCTGGCGCCCCGGGCGAGGGGGAGGAGGAGCCCGCCGAGGTCCCCCTTAAGAGACTGAAGCGGGTGGTCTCTCGGCCACCCCTTACCGGGATTCCAGTGCAGGAGGACAATTTCTGTATTGAGGTGCCCTCGGAGCTATCCGTGGCCGAAAGCTTGCTGGAGGACATGGAGGTGGCAGCTGGGACAAAGATTCCCCGGGGAACCATGAAGGCCCAGGTGGCCGCAATAGCGTAGGAGGCTGTTCAGGTCAGTATCTAGCCTTTCCTTAAAAATTCCTTAAGTTCTATTTCTTCGGTTTCAGTTTTCTAACATTTTTGCTATCTTCCTCAGGTCCTTCATAACTGCGCTCTCCTCGTTGCCATGGAGTCCGAGGACATAGCCTCGGCCATGAAGAAGACGGGCGAATCCTCCTCGCGGGAGGAGGAACTTCGCCTCCAATTACAGCAGGTGGAGGACAAGGCCGGCCATTCTTGACTCGAGATTGGTCGCCGAGGGGCTGATGAACTCTAAGCTGAAGGAGTCCTACTGTCTTCTCACTGAATCCAACAGGGCTATTCAAGCCATGATGGAGAAGACGAACGGGCTTTATAACTCCATGAAAATGTTAAGGGACGCCTTATAGAAGGACGCTCGGGCAGCTTTAGAGGCGGCACAACTAGCTGAGAGCCGGATGGCAAAGCTTGCTGAGAGCCAGGTGGAGAAGGCCGTAGATGAATATAAGGCATCCGATCAATCTTATCTTGATCTCGCCGAATCTGTGGCCATCGGGTGGCACAAAGCCCTCGATACCGTCAAAGAATCAATGCCGGAGTTCACGGACGGCGAGCTCCGCGCTAGGTTCCCTCTCGCCGAGGAAGCGTCATAGGGGGGAGGCGCCGAGCCGGCTGCAGGAGGCGAGGCTGTTGGTGGAAGCGCCGAGCCTGAGATTGCCATTTTAGTCCCCGGAGGTGGCGTCGAGCAGGGAAAGATCTTGGCCGAGCAGGCGGCCTGAGCTATCCCCCCTTCTCCTTCCATTTTTTTTTCTTTTTAGGATTTTTGTAAGCCACCGGGCATTTTTTTAAGGCTGAGGAGCCCACGATACATTTGTACATAATTTTGATCATGAATAAATTGTACTTTTTCTTCGCTCAGATTTCTGATTAATCGGCAAGTGCTTTAGCTCGTATACTTTTCATATTCGAATCTTTATTCTGCAAGTATTTGTAGGCACGATAGCCAAGTGTAGGAAGGTCGATATCCCCCCTTTCTTCGAAGTTGAAGTGGTGATCGCGCATCGAGTATGATCCAATTGATAGCCAAGTGCAGGAAGGTCGGCGTCACTCGATTTTATTCGGCCGTCTCATGGTGAGGGATTTTTATCCACGATGTTTGTTAGGAAGGAAGCTACTTGCTTTGGATGGGCCAAGCAGGAAGCTGCCCGGCGGCCTCGTGAGTAGGGCTTTAGATCCACATCTTTGTGGGGGCAGGAATCTACCCCTTATGGATGATCCGAGCAGAAAGCTGCCCGGCTGCCTTATGAGGAGGCCTTTAGATCCACATCTTTGTGGGGCAAAAATCTACCCTTTGTGGATGAGCCGAGCAGGAAGCTACCCGGCCGCCTCATGAGGAGGTCTTTTGATCCACAGCATATGTCGGGCAGGAAGCTACCCGTTGTGGATGGGGCGAGCAGGAAGCTGCACAGCAACCTCATGACGAGGGCTTTGGATTCACAACGTTGTTGGGCAGGAAGCTACCGACTGCGGATGGACCCAGCAGGAAGCTACTCAGTGGACTCGTAAGGAGGCTTTTGGATCCACAGCGTTGTTGGGCAGGATGCTACCCACTGCGGATGGACCGAGCAGGAAGCTACTCAGTGGCTTCGTGAGAAGGGCTTTTGGATCCACAGCGTTGTTGGGCAGGAAGCTACCCCACTCTGGATGGGCCGAGCAGGAAGCTGCTCGGTGGCCTCAGGATGAGGGCTTTAGATCCACAGTATTTCTTGGGCTGGAAGATACCCGCCGCGGATGGGCCGAGCAGGAATCTGCTCGGCGGCCTCGCAAGGAGGGCTTTCTTAACTCTCTAGTGTCTTCTAGGGGCGTCGTTCAACCTCCCTTGACCCGTAAAGGGCGGGAATGGTGATCGTCGCGGATGACACATGGTGGCGCCATATCGGGAAAGTGCGACATTCCGTGATTTGCGTCGTTGTGCGAGTAAATCTCGGCCGTTAGAAGATTTTTGTTGAGGCTATAAATACCGAAGGCATATTGGTTTCTTCCTAGCCTTGTGTTTCTGAAGATGACCGGCCACATGTACACCATCAGAGAGATCGTTTCTCGCAATGACATATATTTTTATAATCTTGATCGTTCCGAGGAGATGTACGATGCGGTGATAAGCTGCTTGGAGGGCCACTGCGGACGCTTACTTCCCCGACGATCTCCTCTGCTTCAGGTGTTGATTTACGCGATATGGAGGACTTCTCCGGGTCTGTACAACACACTATCTCCGCAGTTGATGGACGAGCTTTCGACAAAATTCACACGGTCCATGGGCTTGGTCTAATCTCGAAAAGTAGGCGGGACCACTCAGTGGATCTTCTGCTTGAGAGTTTTCAGCAAAGGTTGGTCGTCGCATCTTGCTCGGCGGAGGAGGATCCCGAAGAGTCCGTGGCTTCTAGGGTCCGCGAGTACCATCGGAGGGAGCGGGTCGAAGCTGTTTAGGATCGACTGGAGGAGCTTTCTTCGGTATATCACCGACAATGTTTTCTTAACCCTCGCCTTCCTCTGTTGTAATTGCTGTAAGGCTGGAGAGCCCATAATACCTCTTAAATAAATAAACTTGTCTTTGATTACATTGTACCGTCTTTTTTCCTCTCCTTGATGTATATTTTATGTTTTCTTAAAAAACTTTGGAGTCTTGGAACCGAGAAAAGAATCAAAGGGCTAAAGCCCTGCGGGGGTACATAAAGTCTTTTCCGCGAGAGGGCCTAGCCAGGAAGACTTAGTTAAATGCAAAAAGGAATTAAATTATTTTGAAAGACGATACATGTTTATTTATTCAATTTAAGCTTTTCGGCATTATAGGGCCGAGGAAAATTATGCCCTCCAGCGTCCTGCAGGTGGTATGTTCCACCGGGTAATACTTCCGTCACGAGGAATGGCCCGTCCCACTTTGGGGAGAACTTATGCAGTCTCCCTTGGTCCACGAACTCTTTTCTTCGTAAGACCAGGTCTCCCGTCTTGAAGGCCCGATGCTTAATTCGGGAATTGTAGTAGCGGGCGGTTTGCTACTGGTAGACGACCGCTCTGATTTGCGCTTGATCCCATTTTTCCAATAAGATGTCCAAGTTGCTTCAGAGTGCTGAGGTGTTGGCTTCATCGTCAAAATGTTCTACCCTGTAACTGGGCAGTCCAATTTCCGCGGGGACCATTGCCTCGGTACCGTAGCAGAGGCTGAATGGGGTTTCTCCCGTGGGTGTTTTCTTTGATGTTCGTAATGCCCATAACACCCACGGCAGTTCCTCGACCCAGCCGCCTTGCCTTCCTTCCAAACGGGCTCTAAGACCGCAGATGACGTCTCGGTTCGCTACCTCGGCCTGCCCGTTGCATTGAGGATGTGCAACCGCGGAAAATTTCATCAGTATGTGGTAGTCGTTGCAAAACTCTTTGACTTTATCGTTTTCGAAGTTGGTCCCATGGTCGGTAATTATGCACCTCGAGATTCCGAATCGAGAAATTATGTTGTTCTGCAGGAACTTTATCGTAGAGGCGGCGTCCAGTTTCCTGATGGGTACGGCCTCTATCCATTTTGTGAAGCAGTTCACAGCGACGAGGATGTATATGTGTCCGCCCGTGCTGGTGGGGAGTTGACCGACCATATCCATCCCCCATTGTGCAAACGGCTAAGGGGAGCTGAGCGGTGTTAGTTCGATGGTGGGAAGACGAGGTATGTTGCCGAAGAGTTGGCAGTTCTTGCATCTTCTGACCAGCTTCTCGGCGTCTTGGTGTAATTTCGGCCAGTAGTACCCTTGGAGCAGCGTTTTTTGGACCAAGGTCCGGGCACCTTGATGCGCTCTCCGACCCCTTCATGCATTTCTCCCAGAACGTAGTCAGCCTCGTGGGGGTCGATGCATCGGAGCAGAGGCTGAGTGTATGACTTCTTGTACAGTTTCCGTTGCTCCAGACGAAATGGCGTGCTTTGGGCCGTAGCCGGCGAGCTCTTCCTCGATCTTCGGGGAGCACACCGTCTGTCAGGAACTCTACGAGGGGTTTCCTCCAATCTTGGTCTTCTTCCTGGGTTGTGTAGATCTGGAGCGTTACCTCTCTCTCTTCCACGCTGGGTCGTGGCAAGACATCGAAGAGGATATTTCTTTTACAGGTGGCCGAATAGGAAGAAGTGTGCTTGCTCAAAGCGTCGGCCCGGGTGTTCAACTTCCTGGGGATCTGCTCCACTTGGACTTCGTTGAAATTTTTTCGAAGCCTTTTTATCTCGGCCAGGTATTTTATCATTAGCGGTTCCCGGGCTTCGAAACGCCCGGTTACTAGGCCGACGACCAGTGCGGAGTCGCTGCGAACTCTGATGGTCTTCAGTCCTACCCCGGAGGCGATTCACAGTCCTGCCAACAAGGCCTCGTATTCCGCGGCGTTGTTCGACACTCTGAACCCGAGCTTTAAGGAGTATTCTATTTCCGTTTCGTCCGGGCCGCGGATGATCAGGCCAGCCCCGCTCCCCTCCTTGGTAGAGGATCCGTCCACGTAAAGCACCTAATCCAAGATAGGGTCAGGCACCTTCTCGACCGATGGACGTGGTTCGGGGCTCCGTGTCGACGTTTCTTCTTTAGTGGGGATGTTGCATTCGACAACAAAATTCACCAAGACCTATACTTTGATGGCTTGTCGGGGGCGGTATTTGATATCGAATTAGGACAGTTCCCACCTCCATTTCTCCAGACGTCCTGATGACTCGGGGGAGGCGAGAATCAACCCTAAAGGTCGCTCGGTGAGGACGAGGATCGTGCGTGCTTGAGAATAGTGCCGAAGTTTCCTGGAGGCGATGACAAGTGCCAGGACTATTTTCTCTATGGCTGGGTATCTCGTTTCTGCGTCCTTAAATGCATGGCTCACGTAATAGACCGGCCTCTGTATGCCTTCGCATTCTCTGACAAGCACTGAGTCTGCAGCTTGGTCGGAGATGGCTAGATATAGCAATAGTTCGTCACCCTCGACTGGTCGGGTGAGTAGCGGTGGGGTCGCTAGATGCGCCTTGAGTTATTTGAAAGCATTCTGGGCGTTCTGGCACTCTTCAGACCATTTGAACTTAGGAATTTTCCTCAGGGCCCTGAAAAATAGGAGGCACTTCTCCCCGGATCTGGACATAAAGCGACTTAGGGCAGCGACCCTTCCCGTGAGTCGCATGATGCTGACAATGCTCTTGGGTGTTGCTATGATGAGGATGGCGCTGATCTTTTCAGGGTTTTCTTCGATTCCTCGGTGGGTCATCATGAACCCGAGGAACTTCCTACCGGTGACTCCGAACGTGCACTTAACTGGATTCAGCTTCATTTTGTACTTGCGCAGGACGTCGAATGTCTCGCCGAGGTCTTTAATGTGGCCAGCTGACGAGATGGATTTTACGAGCATGTCGTCGACGTAAAGTTCTATGTTTCTGCCATTCTGAGGTTTGAACAACTTATTGACCAGGCGCTGATATGTGGCCCCGGCGTTCTTGAGTCCGAAAGGCATCACTTTATAGCAGTATACCCCCCGATTAGTGGCGAAGGCGATAAGTTTTTCTTCGGCCGGGTTCATCCTGATCTGATTGTAACCGGAGAAGGCGTCCATGAAGCTCAATAATTCGTGGCCGGCCGAACTGTCTACCAGCTGGTCTATCCGAGGAAGTGGATAGTTGTTTTTGGGGCAGGCGTTATTCAAATCCATGAAATCGAAGCAGATGCGCCTTTTCCCGTTTGCCTTCTTGACCATGACCATGTTCGCCAACCAATCTGAGTAGTCCAGGTTTTTGATGAAGTTGGCAGCGAGCAGTCGATCCACCTCGTCTTCTATCGCCTTTTGCTTGGTCCGCATAACGCTTCACTTCTTTTGTCTGACGGGCTTTGCTTTCGGGTCGACCCCAAGCTTCTGGGAGATTACTCTAGGGTCGATTCGGGGCATGTCCGCCGGCGCCCAAGCGAATTCATCCGAGTTATCTCGGAGGAACCGGATCAGGTCTTCGCGGTGATCCTCTGTCAAGAGAGAGCCGCTCTGGACTGTCCGGCCATCGGCCTTTTCTGAGAGGGGGACTTCCGTCAATGCTTCCACCGGGGCACCTCTAACCTCCTTTTGGTCGTCGCGTGTATCTAAAGAGCCTTGGAAGTCATGCGTGTCCTCAGAATCGCTGTCCTGCTCTCCGGCGGGGGACATCGAGGTGAGGCAAATCTTGGCGGTTTGCTATTCCCCATAGGCCCGGCTTATCCCCCTTGATCCAAAAGGAATTTGATCGCAAGGTGATAAGTAGAGATTTGATCCCGGAGGGCGTTTAAGATAGGATGTCCCAGGAGAATGTTATAGGATGAAGGTACCTTAGCGACGAGTAAGTTCACCGGTATGGTTTGCGTATTGTCTGTTTCTCCAATGTTGAGGAGGAAGGTAACCATCCCCTCGGTCGGGACGAAGTGGTTTGTGAAACCAGAGAGGACATGGGAGGTTGGTCGAAGGTCGGATGGTCCTAACCCCATAAGCTGGAAACAGTCGTGGAATAGGATATCAGCCGAGCTACCTGAATCGACCAAAATTCTCTGAACTTCGTAACGGTGGACTTGGACCATTATCATGAGAGGGTCATTGTAAGGAAGCGATATGCTGTGGAGGTCTTCATCAGTAAAGATGATCTGTTCGTCTCTCCTGCACCTCTTGTGTGGTATATCGCTTACACCCTCGACAGGGAGGAGGCGGTGGTTCCCTCTAATTTCCTGAGCTGGGTCTGAGGTAACGACTATGATTTGCTCGATCGTTAATTCCCCGGGAGGGGTTAGATCCTTTTGCTCCCGATCCTCCTGCCGCTTGTCCCGTAGGTACTTTTCCAGGCGGCCAAAGTGGATCAACTCCTCGATATAGTCACGGAGTTGTTTACAATTCTCAGTCGGGTGACCCTACGACCTGTGGAAGGCGCAATATGGGCCGCAGAGACACTTACCCGCTCTTTGGGTGACTGGCGGGAGCTTGAAGAACCTCTCACACTTAGCTTCCTCCAACAGCTCGGTCTGAGAGACGTTTAAAGGAGTGTATTCCTGAAACCTACGGGAGTAAGGCTTCGTATTCGACTTTCTTTTTCTCCTCCTTGTCCCTTTTTTTCTGTCCGCCTGGTTGGCTCGGGGGAGGTTTGAGTTCACCTCGGACTCGAGTTGGATTTCTCGCTTGGTCTAGGCTTTCACTTCGGCCATGTTCTTAGGTTACGCTAATGCAAAAGAGCGGATCCACTCTTTGTGCCTAAGACCCGACCTCAGTGCTGGGATAACTGTTTCATCACGGTGTTCGGGAACTTCCCGAAGAGCATTGTAGAAGCGGATGACATACCCTTTGAAGGACTCTTTATCTCCGCTCTTGACAGTGAACAGGTAGTCGACCGTCCATTTCTGTTGTCGATTCCCGACGAAGTACCGAGGAATTGGGTAGCCAGCTCGTCGATGGTCGAGATGGAGCGTAGCGCTAGCCCTCAAAACCAGTCCCGGCAAGCCCTGATTAGGATGGTGGGGAAAGCTCGGCATTGAGCCGCGTCCGAGTTATCTTGGAAGCTCATGCCCACTATAAATGCGTCCAAGTGGTCCTTCGGGTCGGACTTTCCGTCGAAGAGGGCCACTTTTGGTGGCTTGTTCCTGGACGAGACGTGCTCGGACAACAGCTTTTCTGTAAAGGGCTTTGTTAGTGAATCGGCGGAGTACCTGGCCCCGTCGCCGGACGCATGGACATCCCGTCATATGCCCTCGTTTTTCTTCTCGAAGGCTTCAAGTCGGTGATGGTACCCCGAGAATTCTGCACAGTCGGAGTGGTGGCTACCCCCGCTCCGGGTCTACGCGATGGTGCGGCTTCGATTCCACTCTATCAAATTTCTTAAATACTCGGGTGATGCCCTTCTTGAGTAGTCCCGACGTTCGCCGTTCGTGCGGCCCCGGCGAGAGTGGGGGTGTCGGTCATGCTTGGAAGTAGGCGAGCTGACCGACACCTCCTCAAGGGGAGAGAACGCTCGGCGGGCATCAGAACGATGGCCTAGTCTTCCCTGAGATCATGGCGTGGAGCTGTCCGGCATCCAGCGGGTCATGGAATCAATCGCCGCATACGGGTCACGATGGCCGGAGTCGGCACGCCGGCGCTCGGTGACGCTGGGATGAGCTTGAGTGAGATTAAGGGCCTGAGCATATCCATCGGTCTTTCTTCGGACGTCGTCATCCCGGGGAGGGGGAACTGCGGTCTGGTAGGTAGGGCCCGCTGCTTGAACGCGGACGAAGGCATCCACCTGCGATGTGAGCCTTTCTGTCCGAGCGGATAAGGTATTGATGACGTTAGGAGGGGGAGACGAGCCTCTCCCGCCTCCGTTGTGGCGGCTCGTATTTGGATCGTCGCAGTTGTCGCTCGCAATCGGGTCAAGAGCGGAAGATCAACTTTAGGGGTAGAGAAGCTTCTGAAACATTTCTCACAGACGGCGCCAACTGATGGAGGCTGTGATCTTCCTCAGATGTTGTCCTCCGTCGATCCTGTGATGGCGGTCTTTAACAGTTGAGATTTGGTTTGGGAGTTGTTGAGCGTGTGGATCTCAATGGGTTGGTGTTGACGCCGAGCTATTTGCAAAGGATGTCCCGGGGTGGGTGACCACCGTAGGACCCTCCGACAATCAAATTAGTGCCGAGGAATAGGTGCAGAGTAACAGCGTATTGGAATGAGTCATAGTTACCTGAGTCATCTGAGAGAGAGGTTTATATAGTGGTCGCATGGAGAGAGCAAGCACGGGATCATCGCCGTCAGTTACGCCCCAACGTTATCCTCGCATTAATGGCGGGATACACCTATTAATGGGGGACGCGCTTGCGTGTGACGCGGAATGTGGGGAGGTGGATATCTCGCCCTGGTGAGATATGCGGAGCCGTTGGGGGGCGCTTGGATTCCGTGCTCTCGGTTGATCGGGGAAGCCGAGGAAGCTCGGCCTGCCAGATTGCTCGGAGACGAGTAGTGAGGCCGAGGAAGCTCGTCCTGACAGATGGCTCGTAAACGAGAAGGGAGGCCGAGAAATCTCGGCACGTCAAATGTCTCGGAGACGAGCTGTTGGCTGTTTGCTGGGTGAAGGCGGAAAGTACTCAGGGAGGTATATGAGAGGTCGGATGGGTCCTCGAAGATGAGGTCCCGAGGAATGCCCCTAAAGCATCTCATTTATTTCATCTTCGTAGCATTCGGAACACGTCATCCACCACGTGTCGCCATTTGAGGAAATACCACTTGTGAGCATCATCAAGACCCGATATGTATAATCTAAATCACTTGAATATGCCAACTGATATACAATTTTGTGACAAATGGATGGAGTCAACATTACTCTCTCTCTCTATATATATATATATATATATTTATATATATATATATATATATATATATATTGCTCATATTTTACAGAAGTTCGGTTAAATGATTAATGGTTTTGATCCTATCATTTTTTACACCTAATTGTATGATTCCAGTTGTATTTGCAGATCTGTATCCGATCATAAAAATATATTGAATTGACATTAGAAGTTATCCTCGTTTATAATAGCATATAGCTAGTATTGGTGCCGACATCGACAATTTTTTTCTTCTTTTTTGGTATTAAGCTCTGTTACATAACATCCTTCTACATTATGCTTGTAAACCTGAAAAATATTAGATTGTCTACATATTGCAGCATGGAATCTATACACAATATGCTCTACCACATACTATATATCACATAAATGTCATAAACTAGGCTTTCAACCACTACTACAATAAATGGTTGCCCCTACGGCTACAGGAATCCGTAGGGGCAACTTTTTATTGTCCCTATGGATTAATCCGTAGGTCCCCATGGTTGTCCCTATGGTGCCCTACGAATTAATTTAAAAATATTAAAACGTAATTTGTTATTTGGCCCTACGGACCCGCAAAAGAAGGCCCTACGGTTTAATCCGTAGGGGCATATATGGGTTATTAATAAAAAAATAAAGCACAAAAAACTCCTCGATCATTACCAAAATTTCCTTGCTCTCACTTGTCTCCCGCGCACGCCTCGTCGCCACTGCACTCCCACGTGCGCCTCGTCGCCACCGCACTCCCGCGAGCGCCTCGTCGTCGCCGACATCATCGTCGACGGTAGGAAGTCTCTCGTCGCCGATCTCCCCCTTGCGTCATCGGGACAGAAGAATCGCCGGGTTAAGGTTAGTAAATTTCATTTTTTAACTTCTAATTATTCATGTATTTGTGTTATTGTTGATTAGTTAGGGTTAGGGTTAGGGTTCGGTGTAGGGTTTGCGTTCGGTTCGGGAATAGGGTTAGGGTTCAGTTTGGGGTTAGGGTTAGGGTTGGGTTGGGTTCAGTTTAGGTTAAGGTTAGGGTTAGGGTTCAGTTTAGGGTTAGGGTTCGGTCCAGGGTTAGGGTTAGAGGCGAGGGTTAATTTGAGTTAATTTGGTAAAATAGAGTGTATTTGTGTTAGGGTGTTGATTAGGGTTAATTGTGTTAATTAGTGATAATTTGAAGGGTTAGGGTGTTAATTAGGGTTAATTTGGGTTAGTTACGTTAATTTGGGTTAATTGGGTTAATTTTGGGTTAATTAGGGATAATTTGTGTTAGGGTGACGATTAGGGTTAATTGGGGTTAATTAGGTTAATTTGGGTTAGGGTTTTGGGTGCACTAGTTTCTTCAGTAGGATACTCAATGATAACGTAAACGTACAATTTTGCCGTAAACGCAAGAAAAATTTACCCTAAACTTGAAATTTCGAACCCTTAATAATGAAACGTAAACGTAAAACCTATTCATATTAAATGTTCAAGTTAAAAGCAATATATGATACTCGATGATAATATGAAACTTTCATATTCTCATCGATACTCATATGTGAATATCAAAACGCGAATTAGTCCCCGTCTATCAGTTAACATACGTTCGATGTTCGTCGTGATATATAACTATACGAAGGTTGTTAAATATCGGACGGTATAATTCGGTACTAACAACCGTCGTGTAGTCTATATGACGAGAAGATTCAATCGTATGATAACCGATAGAGTTGTCCAGTGTGGACAAGTTAGGAATGTATAAAGCAAACACCTGCATTCACTTGTGTTTTCATTCGTTTCGAGTTATTTCGTCGGTACTTTTACGCTGGTTCTCCATGTACAAAGATAGATTAGATGTTTATTTCAACGTTGTTTCACATCTTTGAAATGATTATCTATTCTATTACAGTGTACTTGGAGAACAGCGGGGAAGTGCTCCCGAAATTTATTCGAAACGGTTGAAAGCACAAGCGAATGGGTGTCTGTTCTATACATTCTTAATGGGATAGAAGCCTTACCCCCGACATCCGAAACACACACATACAATACGAGTACACAAGAAACACACACACAACACATACACACTAACAACCCTACACTTAAGAGAAATAATAAATTGAAACACACATATACAGAATACAACTCATACTTGGGTATCTTCAAATCTAACTTTGTTTATCAATAATTTATTCTTTTCAACGACAAACGCATACACAAAGCACATACACGGATTTTCTCCTTTGTTAGTAACCATCCCGTTCTAAGATTTCTCAATATAGTCATTATAACCTACAATTTATATGTTATATAGTCTAACATGGCCCATGAGTACATCGGAGTTAAGGACTGGATGTATGTGGATTGGCAACAACGTATGCAACCTAAGTTTGTCGTAGGAGTTGCTGCTTTCATTGAATTTGCACGCGCACATAATAAGATCGTGTTAGAGAAGATTCTCTGCCCGTGCGATAGATGTGGGAATAAGTACTGGCAGAAGGTAGAATTCACAGAGCTTCATATCGTTAAACATGGTTTTACTAGACTTTATACAACTTGGCTATATCATGGGGAAGGAGAAGAAGACAGTAATGCAGCAGAAGAAGAAGGAGAAGACGGTAATGCGGTAGAAGAAGAAGACGGTAACTTTTTTCTTGGAGAAGAAATGGAGGATATGGTAGAGGCTGCCCTAGGTGAATCTATTCGTATTGAAGATGGAATTCCTTCCAGTCAAGGACCGCGTGCGGATAAATATGAAAAGTTCATGAATGATGCTAGAAAACCAATTTATGAGAATGCAAAGTATTACACCCTCTCATAGTTCGTCCAAATTTTCCAGATTAAGCGTCTAAATGGATGGAGCAACAAGTCATTCACAATACTTCTGAAGTTCTTGAAAGATTCTATGCCCCCGGTAAATAACGTGCCCGATAGCTGGTACGGAGCCCAGATGATGATGTCTGATTTGGGTCTGAAGTGTGAGAAGATTCAAGCATGTCCCAAAAATTGCGTGTTGTACTGGAAAGAGAATTCAGATTTGAAAAAGTGTCCAATATGCGAAGAGACCAGTTATAAGCCGAAAGATTCTGATAAGAAGCCCGATATACCTGTCAAGATAGCACGATACTTTTCCATAACACAGAGGCTGCAGAGGCTATTCAGGTGCAAGAAAACAGCCGAGGCAATGATTTGGCATCACCGTACTCCTCCAAGTGAAGATGGAAAAATGAGTCATCCAAGAGATTCACCGGCATTGAAGGATTTCGATAGGAGGCACAAAATATTCAGTAGCGATCCTCGCAATATCAGGCTCGGACTCGCTAGTGACGGCTTCTGCCCATTCAACTATATGACTGGAAGCCACAGCACATGGCCCGTTATAATAATAGTTTATAATCTGTCGTCTTGGTTGGCTATGGATCAATCATACTTTATGATGCCTCTTCTTATCGACGGACCAAACTCACCGAAAAATAATATCGACGTATATCTCCGACCTCTGATCGATGAGTTAAAATCTTTATTCATTGATGGTGTAGAGACTTACGATGCAA
Source organism: Agapanthus africanus (assembly GCA_030015575.1). Taxonomy (NCBI): domain Eukaryota; kingdom Viridiplantae; phylum Streptophyta; class Magnoliopsida; order Asparagales; family Amaryllidaceae; genus Agapanthus; species Agapanthus africanus. The sequence goes on from JASDDO010000029.1 coordinate 412,727,902, forward strand.
ACACAAATATAACCTTCATACTGCGTGCAGCTTTAATGTGGACAATTAATAACTTTCCTACGTATGGAATGCTATCAGGTTGGTCCGTACATGGTCACAAAGTATGTCCTTATTGCCATCAACATACAGCATCGAAATTCTTGAATTTTTGCAGGAATGTTTGTTATTGCGGCCATCGACGTTTCCTGCCTCTAGACCATCCCTACAGGTTAGACATTGTTCACTTTGATGGTCATCAGGAGTTTCTTGGACCTCCAGCCCCATTTTTCAGAGATTACGTGACTGCTCAGTAGGATGGTTACAATAATGTGACCTTCGAGATAGATTCGACAAAACAGGTCAAACAACCATTCTGGAACAAGTTAAGCATTTTTTTCGAGCTTCCGTACTGGTCAACAAATTTAGTGCGTCATTGTCTAGATGTCATGCACATAGAGAAGGGAGTATCCGAGTATGTACTCAACTTGCTTCTTTGTAAAGACGGAAAATCGAAAGACAACCTTCATACTCGGATGGATCTTTAGAACTGGGAAATTAGAAATGAATTGCATCCTAAACCAATAGCGGGTAAACCAGGCAAGTTTATACTTCTCAATGCCGCGTATCATATGTCACAACTGGAGAAGAAAAGATTCCTGCAGGTGTTGCATGATTTGAAAGTTCCCACAGGTTTCTGAGGATCATTTAGCAAGAAAATAAAAATTGTGAAAGGCAAGGTCGATGGGTTGAAAAGTCATGACCACCATGTTATTATGGAGCACCTTCTCCCATTATCCCTCAGGACTTCCCTTTCCCAATCGGTTGGTCTAGTAATCATTGACCTATGTTGCTTTTTTAGAGAATTATGCGCTAAAACCCTGGATGTTGTGACGCTGGAGAAACTAGAAAAATTCTATTTCGTTGATGCTTTGCAAGCTTGAGCGTATTTTCCCACCGTCATTCTTCGATATCATAATACACCTGATGGTTCATCTTGCAACTAAGGCTAAGTTAGCCGGACCGGTACAATATCGATGGATGTATCCCGTCGAAAAGTACGTGGAATTTTTCCTTTCGCGCAATTTGTAAAATTATTGTTGTCCCATATACCCGTATTTATTTATTTAACATATTTTTCTTTAGACACCTCTACACTCTAAAAAAGTATATACGCAATAGAAATCGACCAGAGGGTTCTATCATGTAAGATTATCTTCTAGATTAAGCAACCATATTTTGTTCCCGCTATCTGGACGAGAACTTTGAGACGAAACTTAACCGGCCTCGAAGAATTCAGGATAGGACATATGGTAAAGCTGATTATAAAAGAGTAGACACTATATTTATCAATAAGATATATCGGTTTATCCTCCTCAATAACGCATGTCTTGAAGAAATTAGAGAGTAAGTTTTTTTGGATTAATTGTTATATTTGTGTTTGTGTATGTATGAAATGATATAATATTAATGTCATAATTTATTGTTGAGAACAGAATTCATTTTAACGAGATACGTGAGGGGAATCTTGATTGGAATGATGAACGATTGGAAATATATCATCAGGATAATTTTTGCGATTGTGTTGCAGATCATGTAAATTGTTCGAATAACATGTTATTACTACCGGTCTTAATCTAAACTTATATCGTTATATATTTTTCGTAAAATTTGTTTTATTAGATCCACGATCCGAACTTGTCTGCATCATTAGAGAGTGATTCAAGATGTTTAGCTCAGTTTCCTAGTATGGAGGTTGCATATTATAAAGGATTCGGTGTCCTTGGATACAAATTCGAAGTTAAAGACATAGAAATATCTCGAACCACTCAGAATAGTGGGATTGCGACGGTAAGATCGGATGGTGTGATTTGTTATGGATACTTTAATTGCATACTTGGCATCCAATATCCCGGACGATCAAAACCGTTTTATATATTTCAGTGTACTTGGTACGATACACGAACCATACGGATAAGTGGAGAAACAATCTCGGGACTTGGAAAGATGAATATGGATTGACCAGTTTGAACACACATCAATTTTACGGTCAGGACGATCCGTTTATCTTTCCGAACCAAGCGTTTCAAGTATACTACCCACAGTGTTTGAAGTATCCGGGATGGAGTGTCATATGCTGTTGGAAACCCAGGGATGTTTACGATATCCCAGAATTCGAGGTCAGTGATGAGGATGAAGAAGAGAGATGACTTAGAGTGCTCCGACCGTCTGTTTCAAAAGACGGGTTGTCTTCGGCAGATCATGAAGTTACGTGGGTTAGAAATGATATCGATGATGAAATCCAAGTAGATATGTTTAATGCGTCCACGAAACGAAAAAGGTTATCAGTAATGTTATATTATTACTTCACATTTTACGATCTATACATATATAGCATTCATATGTAATGATTGTACTCTTGTCTAGATTTGATAACAATGACGAGAGTAGCGAGGGGCGGCAGGAGCACCAGCCGCGGCACCGGCAGAGGAGAGGCAGAGGCAGAGCGGTTCTGCCGCCCGGAGAGCTGCGTAGGGAGTTTCAGAGGGCCGGCCTTGCACCCCGATCGGAGACCCCTTCGGATGCCTCCTTTCATGTGGGCTTTTCCATACCTCCAGATATATTGCACGCATATTCATTTTGAATGTAATATTATAGATATACATGCATATTTATGTCAAAATTACTTATATAGTCAATGTTTGATTGTCTAACTGTTGGTGGTGCGTCCACATCAGAGGCAGAGGCCACTCCCGCACCTCCATGTATGTTTATATATCCTATAGTGCATGCATATTGATTTAGAATGCTATATCATAAATATACATAAATTCTTTTTGCTCTTACATACTTAGATAATCATTTTTTAATTGTCTAGCTGTAGGTGGTGTCTCCACATCTAGGGCAGAGGCCACCACCGCACATGCGGGTATGTTTATATATCCTATAGTGTATGCATATTGATTTAGAATGTTATATTATTGATATAAACATTCTTTTTTCAATTACTTATATAGTCAATATTTGATTGTCTAATTATAGGTGGTGCGTCCATGTCTGGTGCAGGGGCCACTCCCGCCACTTCCGTGCCCTCTGCTTAGTCTGCAGGTTAGTATGAATAAATATAAAATATTTTTTCATTTTACATATCCTTTAAGAATAAACACGAACTTCATGTAATTTTATCGATATTTATTTTCTAGATGGAGGGGATGCATCCACGTCCGGGTCACCGGCTGTTCCTCAGCGAAGGAACTATCGTCCTACTCGTGCTGCTGCTCGGGCCCAGGCTCATGCTTCTGTCGCCAGAGGTATATATCACACTTCAATTTTCGTTAAATCTTGATTTCTTAATACCACTTTGTCTTAATATTGATTGTCTTGATATTTCTTGTAGATACAGGGCAACCCCATCCCGAGAGGGAGACTCGAGACCCGAATCAGTCCCACAGACTGAGGCCCGACAGAGATAGGGGGAGGCAGCATTCCCCCTCTTCTTTACCCCCGATTATCGCTATACCGGCGATCATGCCGAGAGGTTCGGCCGGTATATGGGGGATGAGAGCCGCCTCGTGAAGAAGTATCCACTTCACGTTGAGTGGGGCGATCAGCACCGGCGCTCATTTGCCCTCTTCTGGGATCAGGCTCGGGTATTAATATATATTTTCATTTGACTTATCTAATATATTTATTACTATTTAACACTTGCAATTTAATAACATTATTTTTTTTTTGTATTTGCAGTTGGATTATGACTTTCAGCCTGTACCCGATCCTGATCACCCTGAGAGAGTGCTCGATCTTCACGCTCTGTACCATGGCCTGATGAAAAACATGCAATCAAAGGTCTGATACAATAGGAAAGAGCTGAATATCGACTGCTATTCCCTGTGGATGGCGACCCCCGAGGCAGAGAGAGCGGCTCTCCTACATATTCCGGCGTTTGCGAGAGTCGACATAAATACATGGACTCTCTTGTGCCAATATTTTGACTCTCAGCGCAAACAGGTTTGTAATTTAAATGTAATTCATTATTTAGTATATAATTTATTTTTTTGTGTTGCTTAATTAGAAAACTAAATCTGAATGTATTGTGCAGAAACAGGCCGATCAAAATAAAGAGAATAGGAAGTCGGGGAAGAGGGGTCACCCAATTTATACAGGTGGTTCGAGGAATATTACTTATGTCATGGAGGTATCAGTAAATTACAATAGATCTACACTGATATAATTTAATATTAAGTGTTATTTTATAATATATGTAAATTTTTTGCGAATTGCAGAGAGCTCAGACCCTGGTGCAGGGTGGTACACAGAGCGTGCTGACTGCATATCTTGCCGTCCACGGCATCTCGACAGATCCCTCCACGGGCGAGCTTCGATTCCCCGACACCGCTACTCAGGAGTATTGCGTAACTGTTAATATTTATTCAAACAGGTTTGAAATTTTTATTTTGAAAAGTTCAAATTTAAATGATATACATATATTTTAATGGTTAATATGGGTGTAGGAGCGGGTGGTGGAGCGGCTGAGGCATCGGGGATCGATTTTACTGGACAGAACGATCCGATACTGCTGACCACAGTGCTAGACGCCGCTCACGGAGGGCACCACGGAGGTTGGGAGAGAGGCCGGGGACTGGGTCCTAGCAGGGCCCATATGACGTTGGACTCCGCTCCAGCGGTTACTTCCCCTACCCCCCGTGAGCGACGTCTTGAGCATGATGTTGCCGCCTTGAAGACCGCCGTCGAGAAGTTGAAGGAGATGTTGGTACGTATACTACTTAATAGTAAAATATTATATCACATCATAGATAGTAACATATGCAATATTAGAAGCCTGAGCTTATTTAGTTGTAGACTTAGATTTGATTAATCATACTTACATAAAATTGTCTAATTAAAATAAACTACGGTTTTCCAAATTAGATATCCAAACGAGGCCTAAGTTCCTAAGTATTCTTAGATTGGAGTTTCGCAATAACCTGATAATGATATGAATTCGAATAAAATCTAATACACAGTTCTTACTCGTTTATTACACACAAAATTAAACAGATGCGACAGGCTGCGGCTCCACATGCATCTCCTTCGGCTGCGGCTCCGCAAGTCACTACTTCGGCTGCGGTTGCGCAGACCACTCCTGCAGCTCCACAACCCGCTCAGACTCCCGCACAGTCCGCTCCTTCATTGGTCGAGTTTTTGACGACTCAAGGCTGCACCGAGAAGCAGATGCGTCAAATTACGGTGTTTATCAGAGGTGGAGGAGCTGGACCGAGCTAGAGTAGCTTTTTTTAATATATTTTAAGCATGTATGTACTTATATGATACATATTGTATATATTTTGGACGATATTGATGTTATTTGCGTGTTCACGATGATTTAGATTGATATCATATTTTTTTTTGTTTATTTCTTTTATATATTATACGTGAGATGTTGATTATGAATACTGCAGTATTTGGTTATATGATGTATATATTATTGTGCACGGGGCGGGGAAAAATCAGGAAGCCCATTTTAAAAAAAAACCCTGATATTTTGTCCCTACGGATTAATCCGTAGGGTCATATTTTGCCCCTACGGATTAATTCGTAGGTCCAAGCTTTGTCCCTACACAGTTAGCCGTAGGGGAAAAATATCAGGATACCTGATGTTTTGCCCCTATTGACTCAGTAGCAGGCGTTACACTTACCCCTACGCATGTATCCGTAGAGACTTCTATATGGTCCTATGGAATTCTCCGTAGGTCCTTCTATATGGACATACGGAGAATACCGTAGGGGCATGCTCAGGCCCTACGTAGTTATCCGTAGGGACATGTATTTTATTTTATAAACCAATAAATTAAATAAATATTTTGTCCAGATGTACCTACGAATATATCCGTATGGGTTCATATCTGGACCTACGAAGAACTCCGTAGGGATACGTATTTTATTTTATAAACCGATAAATTAAATAAATATTTTGTCCCTACGGTGTTATCCGTAGGGGCAATTATTTCTCCGTAGGGGTCTGTTCATGGCGAAGACTTGCACTTGCGGCCTTTGCACCTACGGTGTATTTTTATGCGCCTACGAACATATCCGTAGGGGCATTGTTTTGCCCCTATGGATAAATCCGTATGGACAACCCTTTATCGCAGCAGTGAACCCACTTGAAGCAAATCTTTATGCCCCCGAAATCTTTACAAGATGACACATTTTCTAGAAAATGACCTTGTCGTTTATGTTGTGAAAGATGCTTCCTTCACTTGGCATCTTCTTCTTTGTATGTGTAAGGTCTTTCAACTTACACGGAGTAGGCCAATAAATTATCAGTTAAACTGCAATAATCCAATTTATAACCAAGACATGAAACAAGCTACACACACACACCAGTTATATATGGGTAGCTGTCGACATTGTTATATAAAAGCAAAGAAATGAACAGTCCAAAAATCTATCAAGTCTCTTTCAATATTGATCCATATGCATGAGAAAAATAAGGAGGAAGAATCATAATGGAGATTTTTTTCTTTCGTATTTGTCGGCAGAGAAAGTACCTACCGAAAACTTTCAATTAAGTATCAAAAAAGGCACCAAAAATCATTTGAAAAATGCATTGCCACCATTTTCATTCATTTAATCGGTACCATACTTGATTTCGCATTTAAATTTTGTTCATATCAAGCACCTTATATATGTGTGTTATGCTTCGTACCTCATCATATGTTGGAGAGTGTTTGAAATTGCATGACAAACATACCATATATTTCTTGTGTTTCTTGGAAAATATGGTCCCTCGCATATAGGACGCAATTTCAAAAAATTATTTTCCCTATATGCGGTTTCTCCATGATAGGGTCGTAGATGTGTGTGTCCTATTAAGTTATATCATCTTGCCTATACATCATAGAGATTCCTGTCAATGGTTCTAACAATAGTTCGTCACCTGTGAATGTAGGCCTTGTCGAACCATGTTAACATATTTTACTATATTACTTCACAAATACTGATATTTATAAGACTATAAGTTTTGGTTATTCATTGGCCAAGGACTTTGTTGAGGGGACCTGATACGCACGCGAAGGTGACTCGAATTTGTGACCTATATACTGATAAAGTAGAACGCTAATTGCTTTTGGGTTTTTGTTCAAAAAATGGGAAGGCATTCTTGCTGCTACAAGCAAAAGCTGAGGAAAGGCCTTTGGTCTCCTGATGAGGATGAGAGACTCGTGAATCACATCAACAAGTATGGCCATGGCTCTTGGAGCTCTGTTCCTAAACTAGCAGGTAATTATTATCTTAATCAACAATGTGTTGATGTTAATTATTAGGTACGTATTCAAATGTTTTGATTCTTATGTAAACTACCAAATTTCAGGTTTGCAGAGGTGTGGCAAGAGTTGTAGGCTGAGGTGGATTAATTATTTGAGGCCTGATCTTAAGAGAGGTACATTCTCAAAAGAAGAGGAGAATCTCATAATTGAACTTCATGCAGTCCTAGGCAATAGGTATTGGCTCTTTTGTCTTTTGATTCTTATTGGTTACAATATTTGATTATATTAAGAATATGAATAATCCCGATGAATCTAAAGATAATTTGTATTAGAAAGAGGATCTGAAGACTAGACTTTACCAAATTTAGTCTCTTCATTTTTCTTCCACTGCACCAAAACTATGAAATTATGGTGAGAATACACAGGAGATGTATTTTATATTCTAACACATCTCTGTTGATTGAAATCGAACACCATTTTTGTGTGTATCGTGTTGAAGAAAGAAATAAGTCAAATATGTATCTTTGGTAATGCTATTTTGAGAAGGAGTAGGTTTAGGAAGATTTGTATTCTCGATTATTAGAAAAGCAATAATATATATATGAGATAGAGGCGAATCTCTATCTATCTCATAATTTTTCCTAAACCAATTCTCTCTGATTACATGGTATCAAAGCCTAATCCTAACCCCAACCCTAACCCTAACACCTTCTCCCTCTTCACCCTACTGCGCCTCGCTGCCACCAACCATCGCCGCAACCATGTCCTCACGCCCTCGCCCCTCGCCCCTCATTGCCCCTCGCGCCCTCCCCCTCGTCCCATCGTCGCCACCAATCACCGCCGCTACCCTCGCTATCTCCTCCATTTTGCCCCCTCGCTCCTCCATCACCTCCGCTACCCTCACCGCCGCCATCATCGTCGCCACCTCCTCGACTCGACTGATCCATATCTGAATCAAATCTGATTCATCGCTGCCCTCGTCGCCGTCATTGCTGCCCTCGCTGTCCATGCTGGATAAGATCTTCTCTCACACAGCCGCCGCCGGCTGCCATCGAGGGTATTATTTCTTAACTCTTATGGATCACGAGTTAGATATTTGATGTGATTTGTTATTATTGGATTTGTGTTGGTGATTGCTTGGTGTTCCGGGTTAGAAATTTGTCATCTTGTTGATTATTGTGAAGTTGTTATCACTCTTTGATCATGAGTGATAAAGAGAAATCCTGTGAAGGATACAATAATTTTTCGTATCCTAATTTTATTACAAGAACCCGATTGAACACCGACAACTATCCTCGATTGAAATAGGCTGTGGAAATATTTGCTAAGGAGCGTAGGTTAATGATGTATTTTATTGAGCCACCTTCTTCCGATCCTTCTGAAGACTGGGTATCACATGATACCATGTTGCATCGCTTGATGACTGAGACTGTAGAGAAAGAAATTGTGTTACAAGTGTTCAAATATTCAACCGCTTACTCTATTTGGAGTTATCTGACAGAGATATTTAAAGAAAAATTTAATGGTACTCGGGCTTTTGATGCTTGGAGAGCTCTAAATAAACTTGGGCGATGGAATAAATCTATCTTCTTTTATTATAATGAAATCAAGAAGTTTGAAGCAGAAATCCTTTTGATTTATTCTATTGGTAGTGAAGAGAAAGAATGGAAGACATATCATGATCATATGACGGTGATGACATTTCTTGCTGGTCTGGGTCCCGAATTTGATAGCATACGCCCACAAATTTTAGGAGGATTAGAGATCCCCTCTCTTGCGGATGTTTATAGGGTTGTTCTTCACGTCTATCATTTTTCTGTTGAAGGTACTAGTGATTTCGTTGCAAAAGAAGGTGAAGACAAATATGCCCTTGTTTCTTCTTATGGTGGTAGAGGACGAGGTGGAGGCAGTATATAAGGACGTGGCAGAGGAGGTCAAGGGCCTTTTGGAGGAAGGGGGCGAGGATGTGATTGTTTCTGTTTACATTGTGAGATGATTGGACACACAAAAGACAATTGCTATTCGGTTCATCTGAAACTCCAACCTCAGTGAGCTGCTAGAGTAGCTAGTTCTGATATGACACCTGTCACTTCTACTTCTCATGGTGTTTCTAAACTTTCTGAGAAGGAGATATTGCGGTTTAGGTCTCTTCTTGCAGAATCTATTTTCTCGTGCTTCACTACTGTTCTGGTTAAAAGTTATACATGTCTTCCAACCCATACACCTATATCCTCATGAATTATTGACTCGAGAGTATCAGATCATATGACTGGAACATTAGGTGTTTTCTCCTCCTTATCTAAAATTTCATATACCTGTGGTATTACACTTGCAGACGGTTCAATCTTTAAAGTAGAGAGTATTGGTTCTATTTCTCTTATCTCATATCTGTCTTTATTAAAAGCATTATATATCCATTTATTTCCATTTAGCCTGGTATCTGTAAGTAAATTTGTTCATATCTTGAACTGTTCAATGACCTTTTCTCCTTCTAGTTGTGTCATGCAGGATCTGAAGACGGCGGAGGTGATTAGTTCAGGACATAAACTTGGTGGTCTTTATTACTTTGATGAACAACCACCAAAGATTACTTGCTCAATAAATAATGATATGCTGGTTAACCACTGTCGCTTAGATCATCCTGGTCTGTCTAATTTATAAAAGTCTACCCTAGCACCACCATGAGGTCAAAACCGGCATCAAGCATGCAACTTTAAAATTTTGGGGTGCTAAATTAGACTAACCGAGAATCTAATTAGATAATTAAGGTTAACTATGATGATATCAATAAATACTAAGCTAAGGATAGAATCAACAACCTTTGATAATGGAGTCCTTCGCTTCAAATGCTCCGGGTAGTAGTTCCTACGACTCCACTAAGCTCCACTTGAAGAATGAACAAGCTTCCTTCGATGACCTTCGTGCCGAAGATGATCTACCCGAAACTCCACTTATGCAAGCTACCTCTTCACTAAACTCCTTTAGTGAAGGAAGCACACTACACTTGAGTGCTAATCTAGTGTAGGATAGTAAAGTAGGGGTTTTGTTTGCTCACTAAGGTTCTCACAAGCTCAAGGTTTCACAACTCATGTGAGGGATTGAGCTTGGAGGAGGTGAGAAAGAAGATGAAGAGAGCTAGAGAGTAAGGAGCTCAAGTGAGGAAAAATGAACAACACTAGAATGCAAGTGTAGAATGACTTGATCAAAATACCTCACTTATTGAAGTATGGAATAAAGGTTTCGCAGAGGAAGATGGAGGGGCCTCGTGTACAGGGGGCCACCCAGATTGTTTATTCCAATCATGCTTCAATAGTGAGCCCAAATGATTAAACAAATATAAAAGCCATGCTTCACCCCATTCCTCAAAAGTCTCCCCATTTCCACCTCTTTTTCTATTTTCTAAAAATAGAAAATCAACCATATATATATATATATATATATATATAAAAGAAAATAATTAGTGAGCAATAATATTAGTTAATATATAATTATATAAAATATAAATATATATCATATTATTAAATCAACACTTGATTTAATAATCCGGTTATATCACATATAACCGACTAATATCATTTATCTATATATCACATTATCAAATCAACACTTGATTCAATAATCCGGTTATATCACATATAACCTAACTGATATCAAATAATCGCCAGATTAGAATACGGTATCACATACTCGTATTTAATCAAACCCCCGCACATCTCAGCATATGTGCCCTATTTCGTTTTGGTTGAACCAGGAACTTTTATATGGGACTCTAAAGACTCGTCAATACGCCAACAGTAGGTAATGATCACATCAGTTACCCACAAGCCATCAACGGTACTAGCTGGACTTAACGGCTACCTAGGTATCAAGAGAATAGAAGATCAACAAGCAAGTTTGTTCAAACTCCCATGAAGCCTATAAATAACACTTACCGTACAGTCTGGTCTCTTTGTATAATATGTCGCATATCGAGTCTGGGGGTGTAATCGTCAGACCCCAATAACTTGATAAGTTATGCCAACGTGTGGCCTATAACGGTACGAGAAACTACTAATAATTCTTACCAGTAAATCTCATCAACAGCCCTGATCAGGGACTTCCTGTTATAGCCAATCGAGTATAACGCAACATCAACTCCCTATACCGGGAGAGATAAAACCCCTTCTATCGCTCATGTTCTCCATGTGACTCGGGACTGTACCCAAAATCCACCTGTTTGCACGACTCCTTTGATCCGTGGTAGAGAGAAAATCAAAGCACGGTGGGAACCATACAAGACTCTATGACGATCTCGGGTCTACAGGCTAACCTGTACCAGTGTCACTATAGAACTGTTGTCTGAAGATAGTTATAGTACCATCTAAGAGTTCTCGGCGAGTCCTGTTCGGTATACACATTCTCTAATGAGTACCTGTATACAATTTTTGATGTCAAACACCAATGGATATGGGATCAACCATCGCCCCCTATAGGGTCAAGAAACATACACACTAGTCTACTCTGGAATATCGATACCCTGTCTCGATACTCCCTCGACTACGACCAATTGAAGGATGTGCTTGTGGACTACCCAGGTCCTAGTAGTATGATCTGCATCATAGTCCTGATAGTCAAGCCTACATCCTAAGGGCTTTATCAATATGTATATGAGAGACAATATAATAATACAGGTGTACATGTTAAGATAAAGAGCAACCAGATAGCATACTATCATGTCGAGCAAGAAAGTCCTCTATATATATCTTCAAGCATCCACTATAATATACATCAATGTATAATAATGGCCTCTAGGGCATACATATACCTAACACTTTACAGAAATTAGTTCACTCTTTATCTAGTTCTTCATCGTTAGAATGTGTCACTTATGAGATGGGAAAACACACTTGTGCTTCTTATCAGTCTAGAGTCAATAAACGTGCTGAGAAATTGTTTGATTTAGTATATTATAATGTTTGGGGGCCATGCCCCGTTATGTCAAACCGCGGTTTTCGATATTTTATAATTTTTATTGATGATTACTCTCGAGTGACATGGTTATATTTGTTGAAATCTAGAACTAAAGTCTTTGATTCCATTAAATCAATTATTATTGAAGTGCAAAATCAAATTGGTATTAATATCAAAACTCTGAGAAGTGATAATACAAAAGATTACTTTAATAAAAAGTTTACTCAATTTCTTGACATTTTTGGTATTATACATTAGTCCTTGTGTCCATACCTCAACAAAATGGTGTTTCTGAACAAAAAGAATAGACATCTGTTGAAGGTCACGCGTTCTCTTTTGTTCCATATGAATTTTCCTAAACGTTTTTGGGATAATATTGTTTTTACTATTTGTCATCTTATCAATTGTCTACCAAGCTCAATCTTAGGGGGAGAAATTCCAATCTCTATTTTATTTCGCTCTAAACCTTTATTTCCTCTTCCTCCAAGTGTTTTTAATTGTTCTTGTTTTGTCCACAAATATCAACCTGGCTTATCAAAACTCAATCTCAAGTCTATTAAGTGTGTTTTCTTAGAATATTCTTAGAGTCATAAACGATATAAGTGTTATATGTTGGATATAGTGCCCTCAAAATCAATTATTGGATCACAGGTACGTGATTGTGATGATTGAGGAAGGGCCTATACCGATAAAACAGTCTTACTCGAGATGATAGTATGCTATCTGGTTTGTCTTTATCACTGTTACACTTTGATAGAGCCCTTAGAATCTTTCTTGACTACCAATAGTATGATGGCGATCATATACGTGAGAGTTAGGTAGTCTATAAGCACATCCTTAATTTTGCTCCCTAGTCGTGGGAGTTTCGAGACAGGGCATCGATACTCCAGAATAGACTTAGTGTATACAGTCGAGACCCCGACGAGGGGCGGTGGCCGGTCTCACAAGCCATTGGTGTTAGTTAGTTCACCTAAGATGTATACAGGTGCTCATTGGGTTATGAGTACACCGGACATGACTCGCCGGGAACTTGCTGGTTGGTATTATACCTAGCGTCAGATAGCAGTTCCCTGATGACATGTGTACAGATTAGTTCATCGACCTGATATCGTCATTTGTCTCGTGTGAGTTTCCACTGTGCTTTGATTTATACCCTACCACGGGTCAAAGGAGTCGTGCAAACAGGTATTTTTTGGGTACAGTCCCGAGCCACATGGAGGCAGTGAGCAAATCGTCGGGGATTCTTCTCTCCCGGTATTGGGGGTGAGATCGCGCTGTGTTTAGGAGAGCCATTACACGAAATCCCTGGCCAGGATAATCGAGATTTACTGGAAGGTATTCCAGCAGTATCTCAGAGTTTTCTGCGCTTCTCTCTCTGACACGACTTATACAGCTATTGGGGGTCTGACGTTTACCGGCCCCCTAGGCCCTATATGCGATACTCATAGACGAATGGACCGGACTGTACGGATATTGTCACTGTCAGGCTCAATAGGGTTTCTAGATTAGTTCGCTCGTCAGGTTCCCTTCCAATCGATACATAGGCAACCGTTACATACAGCTTGTACCTCTGATGTACTAGTGGTTATACCCAGTGCCAGTGTATTGATGAGCCATTAGAGTCCCCCACAGACAGTTTCCCAAGTTCGGGCGAAACGTTATAGAGGCCGTATGTTTTTATGGCAAGGTTCGGAAAATGCACGTGTGTTTACGCACGTGTCATATTTCGGGCAGATAATACTGGTGGGCTTTGGTTTAAGCCGGATCCGAGTATTATACTGTGTTGATATAATATCTTTGTCTCGGTTGCATTTGTATTCGGTCGTAATACAAATGCGGGTATGTTTATACTGTTACGGGGTTATCCTGAAATTCGTTTCGGGATTGCTTTTGGAAGTTTCCAGTTTCCATTTTTCTATCACCCGTATTTAACATTCGGTTAAATACGGATTTATCTTTTCTTCATGAGTGTGGAAGCTTCTAGAAGAGGTGACTAGGTTTAGTGTGTCATCACTTTGCATTAATGGTTTAATGACTCACTTGTTGCATTTAATGTTTTATGCAAGGTGGATTTTGCATTAATGAGGTTTTGTAATCTTTAAGATATTTCTTCTTGATATTATTCCTTATGGTCACCCTCCTAGCTCCTACACTCACCTCCCCCCTCTTCATAAGTGGTCGGTCCCTTGTGGGAAGTAAGGTGTGGTTCATTTGATAAAAAGTGTATGAAATTTGCTTCATGGAAATTTCATAAGTTCATTTCTCATTTTCATCCGATCCAAAAGACAACTTCATTTACCGTTCGTCCATACCTTTGGACGTAACCAGACAAAGTGTTCTACTCATTCTCTACATCAATCTTGGTCATCTCTTTTAGCAAACTTGATGATCAATTTGCCTCGGTTCAGAGGCGGAAGCCCGTTTAAAGATCCGTCGACGTGGTGCCAGCTGGACGACGAGACCGGAAATCGAGGAGATCTGAGCAACCGCAACAAAGTGTGGGATGATGGTTGAAGACCGAAGGACCCGGATCGCTCGGTATAACATTTCTACCCACTTTGTAGTTTGTTAGTTTAGCGATAATGGCAGATCCTGGGATATAGTATGCGATAGCGCCAGTTGTAATAAGTTTTTGTTCCGCATTTGGCGTCTGAAAGACGGCCAGGGCACTACCGTAGATTTACAATGGTATCAGAGCCTCGCCATTAAGCTTTACTAACTTGTGCTAATGCGTTTAAAATATCGATCGAACGGATTTTCAACAACTGCAATTTTTCTGTTCAATGTTTCTGTCGATTTTAAATCAGGTCTAAAAATTATTTTGAGCATCACAGAAAATTGTGCAAGCTTTTTGAAGAACACTGGAGAAATTTCATCATGTGATCCCACAGTATGGCCGCGGATCGGCGGCCCAAAACAGGGTTTGGCCGCGGATCCGCCGCGATATTGTGAGAACAGTGAGTCAAATTTCTGCAGTGTATTCTCCATGGTAAATTGTGGTTTTTGGAATATTTCTTTTGGGCCCAAATTTATTACTGTACACCAGATGTACATGGGGCCCACTTCGGGAAGTTTTGTCGATCGAAATTTTAAACTTGTTAGTTTACAGTACTTATATTATATCTCCGACCGTGAATGTCATTCGAGCGGTAAATTGCATCTAATTGCTATAGTCCTTTTAGAAGGATTTACGAACGTGACATTCACGTTGATATTCTGTGTTGTGCTGTGATGTTGCGGATATGTCGTGGTGGATAGCAGTGTGCAATGATAGTGTTGTTTGGGTTTATTTGTACATTTGATATTGCGGGGCGAGCGTCCAACATGTGGACTGCCGTCACTGCCTGTTTGTATAATATTCTTTTGTGGCACGACCGGGCTGAGATCGATGAACCCGTTGTATATATTTTCTTTTCTGTAGTAGGATTACCCTGCGGTGGGGTGCACGGATAGCCGGGTTCTAGAGGGCAACTGGCCCGCATCTCATGGCGTTGAGACGGAGGGGGCTTCACTTTAGAATTGGCGGGCTATTCGCCGCACTCGTAGGGGGTACAGGTTGACCCAAGGAGGGGTGCTCAAGTTACCGGATTCCGTGAAGTGCTGGGTGGTCCATTCACTTTGCTGTAGGGGGCTGTCTCGCTTCAGATTTTGGCGGGTAACTTGCCGCACCCGTAGGGGTCTAGGTTTCATTGCACAGGCTATCCACATGACCAAGGGAACGTCGGGTTTCAGTAGCGGCTCTGTGAAACCCGAGGATCCCAGATTATCTGTATTGTTCTGTGATACTTATTACATTTTTGTAATGTTGCATATTATCATGCCTGGAGCGATTATTATATATTTATATATACAAGTAGATGTTGTATATGTTTTGCACCCGCGCTAGCCCAGTCCCCGCTCTGACGTTAGTTAAGTAACCTAACGGGTAATGACGGGACCCAGTGGCGAATGCGGATGGTATATACATACATTTTATTTTCGTTCTTTTCTGGTGTGTTTAATTGATGGGACTGCATTAATTCTTATCAATACAAGGATAAAACAAACCTATATTTGATGTTATTGGAACAAATTTTAAAAAGAGTTATTACAAAAACTTGCTTTGCATCGCGGTATTCGGTTATGAATATCCAGCACCTCATTCGACGAGGCAAGGGCCGAGATCCCTTCACCGGGAGTGACCCCTCGGGTAGAAGTTTGCGTCAGGGTAATAACTTCAGTATAGTCGATCACAAGTTGCTTTGCATCGCGGTATTCAGTTAGAATATTCTGCACCTTATTCCACGAGGAAAGAGCCGAGATCCCTTCACCGGGAGTCACCTCTTTAGCAAAAGGTTTTCGCCACTATATTTTTTATAAAAAGCTACCAGGTTCCTTCAACGAGATCAAGTTCATTACGTTAAAGGTTTTTCGCCAAAAACCAGCCGTATCCTCCGTCATTTCTTATGGATGGTCAGTAGTATTCAAGCTATGTTTGTTGGCCTACGTCAAGGCATAGTGTTTGGTAGCTGCTGGGTATTCATTTGTTGCATAGATAGATGCATTAATTTAGGACAGACGTACAGCCTTGTTGGCCTACGTCAAGGGCGTGTACGATGGACCTAAATTAATCAGGACAACGACGGATAGAACTTGACATGTGGCTTATGATTTGTTGGCCTATGTCAAGCTCATAAGAGCATGTGATAATAATTATATCGGGTGTTTCAAACATACAGCAAACTTTCCAGCCATGCGCATACCTTCTGGAGTGTGATAACGTGAGTGGATACCGTCACGTTATCATGCGATGAGAGTTGGATCCCGATTCCCACTGATGAGTTAGTTTACTCCTCGGGTGATTCCGACTAATTCTTCTTTCAGATTTGGAGGAGAATTTGAGAGAACAGTAGGAGGTTTCCTGATTAGATAACGTGATAACCATTCTGATCTGGGTTAGAGTGCACGCAGAGTATTTCTTTTCTCTCTTTCTCTTTGGCAGCGACCTTTGACCGACCCTAAACTATGACTCAGTGACCAAGTTGACCGAACCTTCTTAAAATACTGGCTTTTGGATTGTCCGAGTTGCATAAGTCATTGCCGCTCCTTCTTTTACCCTTTGTATTTCTCAGAACACCCCGTATTACTACGGACATCCACTTCCATTGGATAGATCTATTGTATGGTTATATACGAACTCGAAGGGACTTCTTCGAGGATGGATCAAGGTTCAGGAGAAATAGAATTGATTTATTCAGTTGTCTTTTATTATCACCTTCTCTCAGGTTGCAAGGGCTCCTTGGTTTAGGAGAGTACACCTATTACGCTTATTGGATAGTCTTATTCCAAACCATAGGCAGGTGCTGAAAGGTAAGGAATGAAGAAAACCAATTAGCCTAATTAGGGTGTACAGAAGGTAATAACTAAAGACAAAATAAAGGGATTAGAAAGAGAGCAAAGTAAATTGCGACTGTTATCATTCACGACCAAACCGCGTATTTCATCGCCACTCCTATTTCACCTTTGTTTTTTCCCAGTTCGGGAGAAATAGAATAAGGTATTATTCAGTTGTCTTTTATCATCACCTTCTCTCAAGTTGCGAGTACTCTTAGGATTAGGAGAGTACACCTATTATACTTACTGGATAGTCTTCTTCCAAACCATGGGCTGGTGCCGAACGGTAGGGAAGGAAGAAAACCACTTAGCCTAACGATGGTGTACAGAAGGTAATGAATAAAGACAAATAAAGGGATTTGGAGAAATGGCAAAGAAATATACGGTTAAAGTCATGAATTGGATAATGGAAGAGGTATTACTAGGAATACCCGGATACCCCTTCGAAACATTTTCATATTTCAGTTACACTGTGCATTGTTAATTGTAAACTGATTTCCCAATTAAACCCTTGCTCCAGGGTATGTATTTACCAGGTATGCTTCTCACATCTGTATGGTTTTACAGATGATGAGTGGGAGTAAGCTATTGGGAATTAGGTGAACATCCTCATTATATCGGAATTCTTTGTAATTGGTGATATTCGAAGAAATCGCCTGGGTACAGTTTTCAACCTACGACGCACAGGTTTTGAGTTATTCAAACTCAACGGACTTATACAGAGTATTGTATGTTGTCCAGTGTCCATCAGGACAAAGTAGTTGGTACTCGTACTATGTTCTATTTACTTGTGACTTCTCTAGTTTTTAGACAAGTGTTTTGTAGAAATACAATGTCTAAATTTTGAGAAGTTGTGAGTATAGGAATAAAGTAGAGAACCAGGTGTCACAAGTATCGGGATTCTTCAAAAAAATCGAAGATGTAGATACTTGTGATTGGTATTCAGTTGATAGTAATGGTTTTGAGAAACTTGTTTCTCTTTCAGGTTACTCATAATTGGATATATTCCTAAGTTGAATAATGCTGATTAGCCTCTCTCCATTAAGTTGATATGCACTGGAGACAGCTGCATGATTTGAATATGGTTCTAATTAAATAAGTACCAATGTTTCTATATTGGATATAAAATGGTTAATATCTTAACGATGTTAAGGTACAGAGAGTTGTCCAGCTTATGCTTAAAACCAGACACTGGATAACTCAAGGCACGTTTCTGTAATGGCAGTTTGCGGGTTGACCCTAGTTTTGACGAGGGTTGATTTTCTACCATCTGGAAGATCAATAGTGATATTGTTCTTGACTCGCCATAGTTTTAGTAAAATGGATTTTTTCTGAAAACAGATAGTGGAAGTATGGTAGAACTGCAAGTAATTCCAGAACCGCAAACGATTACGGAAAATTTAATAGGACATATATATTCAATCAGGTTTGATATTCCATTAGCCACTCCGCAGATATGGAGAGTAACCTCAGACTCCCGAGAGGTACTCCGGTAGCCTCAAGGACGGTGACAGGGAGGTTCTTATTCACCCAGACTTGACACTACTGTTGTTCCAGACTATTAGACCCGCCAAGAGATTAAGTATAGCGTCGTTCTAAACTGGCTTTAGAAGTGTACGTATATATTATTCTGCCAGAGGGTTGTCGTAGTCAGTGGGAGCAGCGGAAACATAGTGGGCAAGTAGCTTATGTCTATTTATAGACTTGAGCAGATAAAGCGGAGAAAGATCATCTAATTTTGATAGTCATGGCTTTGACTTCATCAGAATAGGGGATGGTTCTGTTGAGAAGGTAGTAGGGTGTGATGTCCTGGTATTTGGATGACATACACAAAGTAGGAAGTAAAATTCCTATACTAAGATCGGTTGTATTTTGGTCGTCACACAGTTGTTTCTCCACAAGGGACATGGATATAATATTTGACATTCTGGTTTCTAGATCTATGGTTTTAGATCTAAATTTGGGTAGTTTCCCAATGTGCGTACTTTGACAGTATTCTAATAGTTTTTTAGAATAGATGACTCCTAGCATGGTGGTGTACCTGCAGTTGATGGAGTCACCCTCTCTAAAGGTGTCTTAAAGACTAAAGGAGAGAGGGATGTGCATGATTGGCAGATCACTTGCTTAGGCAATTGAGTCAATCGTGAGATGTCGAGTACCACACCAGATGTTGTTTTTGCAATAGATGCGATAAGTTTATATCAATCCAATCCTGAAGAAACATAAGGAAGCAGTTTTAGAACATAAGTGCATGTTATACGGATTTGATGACGGCAGCCTCCTTCGGGAGACGGTTATCATTTCAGGCTTCAAAGGTGACATGGATAACAGAGTGATTGTCAGAGTTATAGTTTTCCCTATGATGTGGGACAGTATTATGGACAGGTGATCCAAGAGGATACTATGGAAGGCATGGTGCTGGATACTGATTAAGTTCAGTTATCGATACAGTCTAAGAAGTTTGGATTTGGAGTTCATTTATGAACTAGGTCCCATCAGATATCCAGACATATTCTAAGATAGGTATTACTCGATTCGGGAGATGGTTTTCTCCACGAACTTGAGATTAAGAGAGACATAGAAAGAAACATCAGGGCGGATCCACTCACTGAGGCTATTTCTCGAACACAATAGTTTTACAAACGAGCTTTGTGAAACTGATTAGTAGAGGAGTTGGATCTTCGATATCACACGAGCTGTGAATACGCGACATCGCAATAATTAGCCTTAAGTGCAAGTGGGAGATTGTTGGATAAAATGCCCTCAAAGTCAATTATTGGATCACAGGTACGTGATTATGATGATTGAGGAAGGGCCTATACCGATAAAACAGTCTTACTCGAGATGATAGTATGCTATCTGGTTTGTCTTTATCACTGTTACACTTTGATAGAGCCCTTAGAATCTTTCTTGACTACCAATAGTATGATGGCGATCATATACGTGAGAGTTAGGTAGTCTATAAGCACATCCTTAATTTTGCTCCCTAGTCGTGGGAGTTTCGAGACAGGGCATCGATACTCCAGAATAAACTAGTGTATACAGTCGAGACCCCGATGAGGGGCGGTGGCCGGTCTCACAAGCCATTAGTGTTAGTTAGTTCACCTAAGATGTATACAGGTGCTCATTGGGTTATGAGTACACCGGACAGAACTCGCCGGGAACTTGCTGGTTGGTATTATACCTAGCGTCAGATAGCAGTTTCCTGGTGACATGTGTACAGGTTAGTTCATCGACCTGAGGTCGTCATTTGTCTCGTGTGAATTCCCACTGTGCTTTAATTTATACCCTACCACGGGTCAAAGGAGTCGTGCAAACATGTATTTTTTGGGTACAGTCCCAAGCCACATGGAGACAGCGAGCAGATTGTCGGGATTCGTCTCTCCCGGTATTGGGGGTGAGATCGCGCTGTGTTTAGGAGATCCATTACACGAAATCCCTGGCCAAGGTAATCGAGATTTACTGGAAGGTATTCCAGTAGTATCTCAGGGTGTTCTGAGCTTCTCTCTCTGACACGACTTATACAGCTATTGGGGGTCTGACGTTTACCGGCCCCCTAGGCCCTATATGCGATACTCATAGACGAATGGATCGGGCTGTACGGATATTGTCACTGTCAGGCTCAGTAGGGTTTCTGGATGAGTTCGCTCGTCAGCTTCCCTTCCAATCGATACATAGGCAACCGTTACGTACAGCTTGTACCTCTGACGTGCTAGTGGTTATACCCAGTGCCAGTGTATTGATGAGCCATTAGAGTCCCCCATAGACAGTTTCTCAAGTTCGGGCGAAACGTTATAGAGGCCGTATGTTTTATGGCAAGGTTCGAAAAATGCACGTGCGTTTACGCACGTGTCATATTTCGGGCAGATAATACTGGTGGGCTTTGGTTTAAGCCGGATCCGAGTATTATACTGTGTTGATATAATATCTTTATCTCGGTTGCATTTGTATTCGGTCGTAATACAAATGCGGGTATGTTTATACTGTTACGGGGTTATCCTGAAATTCGTTTCGGGATTGCTTTTGCAGGTTTCCAGTTTCCAGTTTTCTATCACCCGTATTTAACATTCGGTTAAATACGGATTTATCTTTTCTTCATGAGTGTGGAAGCTTCTAGAAGAGGTGACTAGGTTTAGTGTGTCATCACTTTGCATTAATGGTTTAATGACTCACTTGTTGCATTTAATGTTTTATGCAAGGTGGATTTTGCATTAATGAGGTTTTGTAATCTTTAAGATATTTCTTCTTGATATTATTCCTTATGGTCACCCTCCTAGCTCCTACACTTACCTCCCCACTCTTCATAAGTGGCCGGCCCCTTGTGGGAAGTAAGGTGTGGTTCATTTGATAAAAAGTGTATGAAATTTGCTTCATGGAAATTTCATAAGTTCATTTCTCATTTTCACCCGATCCAAAAGGCAACTTCATTTACCGTTCGTTCATAACTTTGGACATAATGAGACAAAGTGTTCTACTCATTTTCTACATCAATCTTGGTCATCTCTTTTAGCAAACTTGATGATCGAGTTGCCTCGATTCAGAGGCGGGAGCCCGTTTAAAGATCCGTCGACGTGGTGCCAGCTGGACGACGAGACCGGAAATCGAGAAGATCGGAGGAACCGCAACAAAGCGTGGGATGATGGTTGAAGACCGAAGGACTCGGATCGTTCGGTATAACATTTCTACCCACTTTGTAGTTTGTTAGTTTAGCGATAATGGCAGATCCTGGGATATAGTATGCGATAGCGACAGTTGTAATAAGTTTTTGTTCCGCATTTGGCGTCTGAAAGACGTCCGAGACGCTACCGTAGACTTACATTATAGTAAAGAACTCAATAGAATTTTTATCTCTGCTGATATGACCTTTCATGAAAGTACCCCTTTCTATGATACTAATGTAATACCTCAGTCACTTAGAGAGTGTTTTCCAATTAATTAAAATGATGTTCTTGTTATCGAATTCTCTCTAACCAATCTTCGTGCCTCAGTGGCACCAAATATTTCAGAACTAGATTATCCTTTAATTGAGCAACCAACTCAGGTGGAAGAAAACGTTGAACTGGGGCCTCCAGTCATTGAAGAACTTATACCTATTTCAGACTCAGATGCGATTCGGACTGATCTTGATCTTCCAATTGCCCTTCGCAAAGGTATCCGTACCACTAAATCTCTCTATCCTCCATCAGATTATGTCACATATGTTAGGCTTTCACTCTCATATAGAATATTTGTTGTTGTTGTTGATTCCTATGCTATTCCTTCTTCTACATCTGATGGCTTGTCTCATCTCGGATGGAGGAAAGCCATGAAAGAAAAAATGTTAGCCTTACACTTGAATGGTACATGGAAGCTTACCCAGTTGCCTGTTGGAAAGAGAGCAGTTGGTTGTAAATGGGTATATACCATAAACCTTAATCCATATGGCTTATTGGCTCTTTTGAAGGCCAGACTTGTTGCCAAGGGCTATTCTAAGACTTATGGAGAAGATTATGATAAGATCTTTTCTCCTGCGGCAAAGATGGCGTCTGTACGTATATTTCTATCACTTGCAGCCACGTACAATTGGTCGCTACATCAACTTGATGTGAATAATACATTTCTTCACGGTGACTTGAAAGAGAAAATATATATGGAGCAAACACCTGGTTTTGTTGCTCAGGAGGAGTCTGGTAAAATATGCAAATTCAGAGGTCTTTATATGGTCGCGTGCTTGGTTTGAGAGGCTAACTAGCATTGTTCAAGCTTTTGGGTTATGCAGAAGCAACAATGATCATTCAGTTTTCTTTAGAAATCGAAGAGGCTGCAGGATTTTGATGGTTGTTTATGTTGATAATATTGTGATCACAGGCGACGATACAAAATGTATTACAGAATTAAAAGCTTATCTTCATAAGAAGATCAGCACTAAAGACTTAAAAGAGTTGAAATACTTCATTGGCATTAAGGTGACATGTTCTACTCATGACAGTATTTTTGTGACTCAAAGGAAGTATATTTTTGATATGCTTAAGGAAGAAAGAATGTCTAACTGTAAGTCTATTGACTCACATGGATCATAATGTTAAGCTATATTTAGGACAGTGGGAGCAACTTACCAAAACAGGACGATTTCGTAAATTGGTTTGTAAGCTTAATTATTTGACTGTGACAAGACATGACATCTCTTTTTTTATTAGTATAGTTAGCCAGATTATGGCGGATCCTAGAGATTCACATTGGAGTGCAGTGATGTGTATCCTTCGTTATTTGAAAGGTACACCAGGAAAAGGTATTATGTATAAGAACTTTGGGCATTCTAAAGTTGCAAGGTTTACAGATGCAGATTGGGCTGGATCGCCAAGTAATCGAAAATCAACCATAAGTTTTTGTGTGTTTGTCAGAGGCAATTTGGTCTCGTGGAAAAACAAGAAACAAAATGTTGTCTCGTGTTCAAGTGCTGAATCAGAATATAGAGCCATGACCAATAATACAAATGAGCTAGTATGGATAGTCTTTCTTCTTCGAGAACTTGGTTATCAATCTAAGAAGCCAGTAAAACTTTATTATGACAACAAGGATGCCATTTATATTGCCAACAATCCAGTTTTTCACAAACGAACAAAGCACATCGAAATAAACTAGCATTTTGTTCGAGAAAAGATTGAAGAAGATATCACTGATACAATCCATGTGAAAACCGACTATGAATTAGCAGATCTATTCACCAAGATTTTGGGAAGGAGTCGAGTGCAATTTATTTGTACCAAATTGGGCATGCATGATATATATGCTCCAACTTGAGGGGGAGTGTTGAAAAAAGAAACAAGTCAAAGATATATCTTTGTTAATGCTATTTTGAGAAAGAGTAGGTTTAGAAAGATTTGTATTCTTTATTATTAGAAAAGCAATAATATATATATGAAGTAGAGGGGATTCTTTATCTATCTCATAATTTTCCCTAAACCAATTCTCTCTGAGTACATATCGAAACTTGAGATTTTGCACATCAATGTTTTCTATCTTCTTTTTATAATTGTGGAATTAATGGGATTTGGCCTGTGCACATTCGACATTTTTGCCTTCGACGAAAAAGAAGATTAAACCTGAATTTTAACCTGGAATCTGATGCCGTCTAATTTCAGCATCACTATATCAGAACTTTGAAAAAGAGCGAGTATTGAGAGTTGCATTATTATTGCGTTGCAAATCCAATGCTTATGTATATAGTGCGTTTCATCGAAATTGTATCATGGATTCTCCGATTAACATATGTATCTATTAGTTATCTCATAGCTATTTCTTCCTGTGTTGCGACTTCAAAAACAGGTGGTCGCAAATTGCAGCTCAATTGCCAGGAAGAACAGGCAATGAGATTAAAAACTTTGGAAATTCAAGCATCAAGAAGAAGATGAAGAAGAAGGGCATGGATCCAAATACCCACAAGACCGTCACAGATATCAAATGTGAAGAAGGCAAATCGACTTCAGATACGAACCCGCCCTCTGATAACTCAATGCCGCAAGCTAAAGAACTCCTCATCGATCAATTCATCTCCAACAATGTGAGCTCTTCAATGGGCTTCTTTCCTTTTTCCCAGTGGACTTCCCCTGAATCTCTCTGTTTCGATCAAATTACTAAAGTTGTTGATATGAATTCCGAATCAAATTCCAATACAATGTCAGTGATTAATACGCAATTGGCTAATCCTCTTCCAGAATCCACGACGGTTATTTCCGATAGCTCGATATTTGATGGCATTTTCAGACTCGGGTTCAGAGATTGAGAAGTTCAAGTGGTCGGAATATCTTAACGATGCGCCTCAGAAAGAAATCAAACTTTTGTATGGATTTTGATAAAGGGGTTTTGGTTCTGATACCATGTAAATCTATTTGCTGAATATATGAATATTAAAACAATGTATAAAAATGGTGAGGAAATGAAAGGGTTGGTTTGTGTAAAGATTGGTATTATAATTTATTTTTTTACATTTTCATTATAGGATGGTCTATTAATTACTTTGTATCAACTAATTTCCTATCCTGAAAAGGGAGAATGAGAAGGTTGGTAGGAGAAGGGGTAGAAGCTACTGCAGTATTTGTGGGGTGGCGTGGTGGTGGTGGTGGTGTGTGTGTGTGGTGGGGTGGGGGGGGGGGTGGGGGTCAAGTAAAAAATGCAGGGAGATGCGAGAGAAAATAGTTGATTGACATATGTAACGCAGATGCTATCTTTGGATAATGAATCTATCTATTGTATTGGAGAGAAAAAATCTTAAATATACTGATAATTTGATAATTTATGGTGTTTTACTGAAATTTAGCTTTAACAGATTATATTTTAGTACATACTCTATACAATACACCATAGTCAAATTTAGCTTTAACAGATTATATTTTAGTACATACTCTATACAATACACCATAGTCAAATAATTCACGAATTATTCGGCGAATTCCCGAGTTTTTGATCAGCCGATTAAATCTCCAATTTAATCGCCGTTGCCGAACTTGCTGAATAATTTGCGAATTATTCGAAAAAACGGCGAATAATTCAAAAAACAGCGAATAATTCATAAAATCAAAACCTAGCTTCCCATATATTAAATCCTTCCCGAACATTTTCCGAACACTAATCGAATCTTTTCCGAATACCTGCCGATTTTTTCCGAATAGTTCTCTGAATCCGAATTTTCGACCTCGTCCGCCGAATTAGAATCACGAATTTGTGACTGTATGCAATTCACCATGGAACACCTTTGGGAAAGTTCTCATTGAATGTGGCACTAAAACACAAGAGAAGAGACATATATATGTACCCTACTCATTTAATTGTGTCTAAGATATAAAATTATAAGGGCTAAGGATGATATAAATGTCTTTAATGATTGATGGTGCACAACTATTGTAGCATGGCCCGAACTAATTAAAGTTTGAGAAGGCGTGTATAGCTTTGTAAGCACTATTACACTTTTAGGGCACAGTATTGTTGGCCACTACCGTCGCTCATAAATTTACTGGGTGCAGTGCATGCTACAAGAGTAAAATATATTCCTCGGTCAGTAGAACTTTAACGTTGTAATGCAATGAGTAAGGATACGATAGAATAGTATCTATAGATTTCAAAATGGATTTAACAAGCTTTAAGAAGAGGATGTTGCATAAAATATCTACCTTTCAACTTCAACCAAAAGGGGGAAAAAAGATTCTAAACCTATAAAAAAAATGTTTTGCATATTATTTTTTTTAAGAGAAGAGTGTAATACATGTTGATGCTTTGCTTTCTTGGAATATGCATTTTGATTAATTATTTAGCCAACAAAAAATGTAGTGCTAAAATACATGTGCTAGAAAACATATGTAAGGTCAAGGCTTCATATGATTTCTTGAGGTAGCTAGGTTCTAAAAGGCTGGGAATCAAATTTATTATCATGTTTATGGTTGAAAGCAACCTATGTCTCTCCTAGTGGTTGTTTATATATTGTCAAGATGCTATTTGCATGTTGTGTGGAAAATTCCAAGTTATATAATTAATGCATTATTGAACCTTATATATCTTAATATATATGGGAAGACAAAAATTAATAACAGAAATTAGTTGGTAAGAGATGGGGCTCGTGATGGTAATTAGATTGTAAATTTGAGTCATGTCATTAATTATAAAAGATAATCAGTGGAATTTCCTTGAATATAGTTTAAGAAATGGTGGAAGAAAACCTAGTTGAAATTAAAAAAAGAAATGAAAAAGAGCCGAAAAGAATAATAATTAAAGGAAATGGAAAAGTTTTATATAAATTGCACTAGCAAACCAACACTGGCAGTCGGTGTTCACTAGACCGGTAAGCAAACGAGTACAATATTATATTTTGTGTAACAACCGCAAAGCATCTGTATAAATTAAAGAGATATGAAAATAAAATTATCCGGACGTAAAGTTGTGGTCTCATGCACTACTACAAATAAGGGTTGCCCCTACAGATTTATCGGTAGGGGCAACCCGCTGCCCCTACGGATATATCCGTAGGGGCGAAAAAACACCCCGTAGGTGCAAAGGCCGCAGGTGCAAGTTGAAACCCTGAACTTGTCCCTACGGGCAAAATCTTGCCCCTACGGAGTTCTGTGTAGGTCCAATTTCACCTACGGAGTAGACCGTAGGGTAAAAAAAGTTATATTATTTACGGTTTTTTTAAATATATTAACTGTACCTACGGATATATCCGTAGGGCCACGTACTATCCCCTACGGATACCTACGTAGGTACTTATCCGTAGGGACAAAATATCAGAAATCCTGATATGTTGCCCCTACGGATAAGTCCGTAGGGGCACTCTCAACCCCCCCGATACTGAGATCAGTGGGGAAATATCAGTTACTGCTGATATTTTGCCCCTACGGATATAGCCGTAGGGGCAACATGTGTACCTACGGATTAATCCGTAGGTACACATTATCTGTATTTTTTTTAAAAAAAAGGACTGTCTGATTTTTTCTCGCCCTGTGCATAATAATATATATAACAATAAAATATAAAATTAATCATCACGCAACATATATCGCATTATTCATAATCACATCTCACGCATATAATATACAAAAGAAACCCAAAAACTGAATATGATATAAATATAAACCAATATCAATATCAATATCGTTTCAAAATGTAGTACAATATGTATCATATAAATAAATACATGTTTCAAAAAATAAGGATCAAAAAGCTACCCTAGCTCGGTCCAGCTCCATCTCTGATAAACGATAGAATCTGGCGCGTCTGCTCCTCGGTCAATAAACCATGCAATTCGACGCGTGCGGGAGTCTGAGCGGCCTGTGGAGCTGGCGATGTGGTCTGCGCAGCCGCCGTCGAGGTAGTAGCTTGCGGAGCCGCGGCTGCGGGAGTCTGAGCGGACGGTGGAGCTATAGGAGCTGTCTGCGGAACCGCAGCCGATGTAGCGGCTTGCGGAGCCGATGTAGCGGCTTGCGGAGCCGCAGCCGAAGGAGATGCCTCGGCCAATGTACTCTGTCGCGTCTGGACCTAACGTGTGGAGACGCTGCTATTCTTAGTGGAGCCGCTGCTATTTATGAATCCAGCTGGAAGCCTCTGCATGAGTTAGTCATGGAGATTAATTATAAAAGAATTAGAGAGAAGAAAATAGAAATTGTAGATAGTAGAATACCACACTCATTTCAAAAATTGCACTTTGATCTTTATGTCTACCTTTTTTTTAATTACCAATGTATCTCGATTTTATTCGCAAAATATCCTTTTCTGTGCGGCGGCTGGCTGGCTCAATTTCATACAACATAATAACTGCGCCGAGCTTGAAGTTGCACATTGCCCTCAACTTTAATCGCCACTAATTTATGGTTTCGCAACTTTGTAATAATCCCGAAACATGATTTATTTTCTGCAAATGCTAGAAAATTTCACTCCTCAAATTTTGCATCTTTACTCTATTTTTCACAACGGTTAATTTGTTATGTTTCACCACTTGGGTATTTGAGAAAATATCTTCTATTTTCTACCATTTTACTGAAATTGCATGTTTTTATTGAAAATAATACAATTGCATAACCTTAAGAAAAACAACCACCCCTTTTTTAATGAATTTGGATGGGTAATTATCCCAATTTTTTTTAAAACAAAAGAAAAACAGTGACCTATATACAAAATGGGTAAATGTCGTGATCAATAAATTACTTACCATTTGCCGAGACATGTATTTTTGCAGCATCCATACATCCTTTTTCTCTTCTTCGATGCCGTATTCTCATTACCTTCGTCTAATCCATCTGAATCTGCAATTAAATTTAATTAAACCAAATAAAATCAAAAATTAAAATCAAACAGCAACAACAAAATCCATGAAATTTATAGCCTACCAGAGTCTTCAAGAATATCCACATATGAATCCTGGGCCTTCTTCTTTTTCTTCAAAGATCTTTTAGAAGCAGAGAATTTTGTTTTCTGGCAAGTGCTTTGAAGCTAAACACCATATTGCCTTTGTGTTTGAAAACCAAAAAATGCCCAGTTTGCAGATTATTGGCTACTGTAAATTCATGCCACCCATCTCCACTCATGGAAGCAACTTTGTTCTCAATGTGAAAATCAACATGCCATATTTTACCATTGTGGCTCACCAGGTTAGCCTTTTCTCTTCTCTTGACCATCTTACTAATCTGCTTGGTAAATTTATTCGGAACCGGCTGCGAATCATTAAAAGACATGCATAAGAAAGGAAGCTAAAATACAGATATATAGCATACCGATACATCGAAACTTCAAAGTTGCGATGACAATCCAGAGATATTTATTTCTACACTCGTGGTGCACATGCGAATGCGTCAGGCATCATGGATAAATATTTGAGAACATGAAAAGTATTATTAGTATAAAATAATTAAAACTTTTAAACACGTTGGGTAGATATTTTCTTAGTTGATGCAATCATATCATGAGGACTAAATTTAAGCTATTATATATATACATATGTATTTTTCTAATCTAATATATTACACACACACACACATACACACAGAGAACCAATTTGGTAGAAAAATCAGGTAGCAGGACCCTGAAGAAATGGAGTCCATAGCATTGCTCATCATCATCATCCATGATCCCTTTGAGGAAATATTATCAAAAGGGGAGAATAAATTGTTACTGCTAGTTAATGCTTGCAAGAAGTTGAAACGTGCGTTCAACCCATTTATATAATAATTCTCACTGCTTGTAGTATTTATTCTCCCCTTTTGATAATATTTCTTTAAAGGGATTATGGATGATGATGATGAGCGATGCTATGGACTCCATTTCTTCAGGATCCTGCTACCTAATTTCTCTACCAAATTGGTGTTCTCTGTGTGTGTCTGTGTGTGTGTGTGTGTGTGTGTGTGTAATATATTAGATTAGAAAAATACATATGTATATGTATAATAGCTTAAATTTAGTCCTCATGATATGATTGTATCAACTAAGAAAATATCTACCCAAGGTGTTTAAAAGCTTTAATTACTTTATACTAATAATACTTTCCATGTTCTCAAATATTTGTCCATGATGCCTGACGCATTCGCACGTGCACCACGTGTGTAGAAATAAATATCTCTGGATTATCATCGCAACTTTGAAGTTTCGATATATCAGTATGCTATATATCTGCATTTTAGCTTTCTTTCTTATGCATGTCATTTAATGATTCACAGCCGGTTCCGAATAAATTTACCAAGCAGATTAGCAAGATTGTTAAGAGAAGAGAAAAGGCTAACCTAGTGAGCCACAATGGCAAAATATGGCATGCTGATTTTCACATCGAGAACAAAGTTGCTTCCATGAGTGGAGATGGGTGGCATGAATTTTAAGTAGCCAATAATCTGCAAACTGGGCATTTTTTGGTTTTCAAATACAAAGGCAATATGGTGTTTAGCTTCAAAGCTTTTGATCAAAGCACTTGCCAGAAAACAAAATTCTCTGCTCCTAAAAGATCTTTGAAGAAAAAGAAGAAGGCACAGGATTCATATGTGGAGATTCTTGAAGACTCTGGTAGGTTATAAATTTCATTGATTTTGTTGTTGCTGTTTGATTTTAATTTTTGATTTTATTTGGTTTAATTAAATTTAATTGCAGTTTCAGATGGATTAGACGAAGATAATGAGAATACGACATCGAAGAAGAGGAAAAGGATGTATGGATGCTGCAAAAATACATGTCTCGACAAATGGTAAGTAATTTATTGATCACGACATTTACCCATTTTGTATATAGGTCGCTGTTTTTCTTTTGTTTTAAAAAAAATTTGGGATAATTACCCGTCCAAATTCATTAAAAAAGGGGTGGTTGTTTTTCTTAAGCTTATGCAATTGTATTATTTTCAATAAAAACATGCAATTTCAGTCAAATGGTAGAAAATAGAAGATGTTTTCTCAAATACCCAAGAGGTGAAACACAGCAAATTAACCGTTGTGAAAAATAGAGTAAAGATACAAAATTTGAGTGAAATTTCCTAGCATTTGCAGAAAATAAATCATGTTTCGGGATTACTACAAAGTTGCGAAACCATAAATTAGTGGTGATTAAAGTTGAGGGCAATGTGAAACTTCAAGCCCGGCGCAGTTATTATGTTGTATGAAATTTAGCCAGCTAGCCGCCGGACAGAAAAGGATATTTTGCGAATAAAATCGAGATACATTGGTAATTAAAAAAAAAGGTAGACATAAAGATCAAAGTGCAATTTTTGAAATGAGTGTGCTATTCTACTATCTACAATTTCTATTTTCTTCTCTCTATTTCTTTTATAATCAATCTCCATGACTACTAACTCATGCAGAGGCTTCCAGCTGGATTCATAAATTCCAGCGGCTCCATAAAAATAAGGCCACTGTCAATAAATATAGACAAATACGTCATAAAAACAGTAACCAATTAATAAGTTGATTAGCATCTAGATCAAGAAAATGATAGGAAAAATAATTGACTATGATCTATAATGACAAGTCTATTACCATGACTCTCGACTAACAAAGGTGGCTTTTCGTCCTCGGTAGCTTGATAATTGATGGAGGATATAAACTTTTGACGACACCTAACGAAAAGTGGACTCTCTTTTCTTCATTAATTCACTCCCTATGTGTGTGTGTGTGTGTTTTTTTTTTTAATTTAAGGTCATTGATTTTAGAAAGATCTGATGATATATATGTTGAATATATGTAGGGTGATATGCATGATCACAAGAGCTTGGTGGAGGCAATAAAAAAATATGATGTGGTGATCTCTATGCTGGGCTACAAATATCATGAGCAGTTGGTTGATCATAAGTGCATGCTGCGTGAATAAATATTGTGTTAATTCCAAACTAAATACAAATATAACAAACTTATCAATTATATAGTATTCAATTTGATTTCAAACAAATACCAAATAAGAATTTATTGTACAGGTCCACGACTTACAATCATTCCCGCATGCGAGCACATATAAAAATCATAGTTTCTAGGATGACAAATTTTATTGTCAACTACTGTCACCACCTATAGCTAGACAATAATAAAAATTACTATCTAAGTAAGAGCAAAAGGAATGTGTGTATATTTATGATATAGCATTCTAAATCAATATACATGCACTATATGATATATAAACATACCTGGAGGAGCGGGAGTGGCCTCTGTCCCTGATATGGACGCATCACCAACAACTAGATAATCAAATATTGACAATATAAGTAATTTTGACATAAACAGGCATGAATATCTATAATATTACATTCAAAATGGATATTAGAGAGCGCACCTGCAGTGAGAAGTGGTAAAAGTATCACCCAACTAGGGTGTAATTTACAGAATCAGTTGAAACTCTTGAAAGTCATAGAAGAACCTGACCTGCACAAATCTGATGTATACTTTCCATTAGACACTAAGAAGTCTCTAAAAGGAAAAGCCAATGTGAAAGCCATCATTAGTTCATATCAGAAGATTGATACCAAAACAAAGAACAAGGAATGTCATTTTTTTCTTCTTCTGCCACATTACTGTCTTCTCCTTTTTCTTCTGCCACATTACTGTCTTCTTCTTCTTATTATGTGCGCGTGCAAATTCAATGAAAGCAGAAACTCCAGTGACAAACTTAGGTTGCATACGTTGTTGCCAATTCACATACATCCAGTCCTTAACCCTGACGTACTCATGGGCCATGTTAGACTGTATCATATAAATTGTAGGTTATGATGACTATATTGAGAAATCTAAGAACGGGATGGTTACTGACAAAGGAGAAAATCCGTGTATATGCTTTGTGTGTGCGTTTGTCGTTGAAAAGAATAAATTATCGATAATTAAAGTTAGATTTGAAGATACCCATGTATGAGTTGTATTCTATATATGTGTGTTTCAATTTATGATTTCGCTTAAGTGTAGGATTGTTTTTACTTAAATGCATACATACGCACATATCATATAAACACATGCATACATATCACATGTCACGTATGTTCTCCACCGAAAGACACGACCGGGATGTTAGGACGTCCGGGCCTGAACTTCGGGGCAGATGCTATTTTAGACTAAGATCAACTTTGTATAGTTCTATGTCACGACGAATATCGAACGTATCTTAACCGATAGAAATTAACTGTTGTAGTGTGACACTTATGCTATTTTCAAGTACCGGCTAAGTGGACTGCCTGAAGAAATTATATATATGGGGATTGTGATGGCTGCTGGTAAGGGATCAAAGAAGGGGCTCATTTAAAAGATGATCCGCAGCTAATGGCGCGATTCTTCTTGCTATACCTTCTCTATCTTTTGTTGTTTTTCTTCGTTTTCCTTTTTGGTTATTTATGCACTTAAGTATAGATCCTTCTTTCTCTCTATCTTATTTCATTTAAATATTTTAATGAACTATTTAAAGGAAGCCGATTTTGAGAATAAATTATGGTTGAGAGAGGTAAACCACTGGTTTTAAAAATTTCGGAAAGTTTTGTTATTGGTGCAAAAAAAAATTCATTTTATATTTTGTATTTTTTTTTGAAATAGAGAAAGAGGACATATCATACCTATGAGTTCTAATAACATGTACATTAACTCTTCCTTTTGTACATGTCCAAAGTTCGAGTGAAGATGTAGCTCTAACATGAAACCATTTGATTCGTGTCTCGATAATTATGTCCTCCACAACCTTTGGTATGGTCGGCTTCCAAGTTAATACGACAAGCACTTAAAGAAGTATCACCATCTACTATATATCAAAAAATGTAGCAAACTAGGACTAGAACTCATTTAACATTATCAACTAGTGAGATTTCAATGTCGAAAACTCCCTAAAGAGGAAAATTACTAAAAGAAAAAGACTCTTTGAACAAAACGTATTCACTAGCAATAAAAGAGATTGTATCATGCTTTAGTACCAACATAGAAGCACCTACATCTTGCTATGATCATAACAACATCATGATGATTTGTCAATTGCCTTGCTCATATTATGAAATTATAAACACCAAAACTCTAATCAAATCTCCATCTCAATAATTAAACCGACAAAGGGAAAAATAATAACAAAAAAGAGGAGAGAGTCTTAATTTGCATGCCCAAAGTTTCATGATAGACAGAGACCAGGAGAAAAGGAGAGAGAGGAGAGAAAATATCACAAGCAATGAAAAAGTTGGGAAGGTGTTGAACATCATCTTTGTAACTTGTAATATGTGGCCATTTGTCATCGATATCTAAGCTTTTCTTTATCAATGTAGAATCATTGAGTTTAGAAGAAGATTCAAAATTAATATACTTTAAGAAGTTTTACCACCGGCTATTCGTCTAACGTCCAGTCTTTGGTGTCACACCAAATTCTTGAATCAATATGATCCTGAGACTCGATCAAGATTCTCTGGACTAAAAAATTTCAAGAAATTGCTATTTGAATTACGTTAATTTGGAACACGTTTGTATGATTGAAGCTAAGAAACAAATATATTTCAATATTATATCATGCATTGTTTTATCAAAAATAATTTTATCACATACCTAGCTATGTGCTGAAGTAGGCTATATATCTCTGCAGAGAGAGAAATTTATAACCAACATGCCACGAATATTGAGATTGTATATATATATATATATATATATATATATATATAAGTAGACATTTGAATCCAGACAAATAGAAAACAAAACTTTATTGCTCCCTTGTCTCTTATCAAAATCATTAGAAATGTTCATTTTTAGGGGGCTCAAAATTTCCTTCACAAGCTTTAAAAGAAACCTAGAAAAATTCTCACCCCCTGCCCCAACCCTAACCCTAACCCTAACCCCAACCCCTGCCGAACCCCAACCCCCACCGCAACCCCAACCCCAGCCCCAACCGCAACCGCAACCCTAACGCTAACCCCAACGGATGCCTCATCGGTACCCAAACCATGAACCCTAGCCCTAAAATAATCAAAAATTTGTTTAATTTAAGATTTCCTAACCTGTGCAGTGGAGGCGTCGACAATCGATCGGAGGCGACGACGAAAGGAGGCGGCGACGAAATCGGAGATGAGGAAGAACCAGACGGTGGCGACGACGAATCGGCCTGCGCTGGCGACGACGAGAACGGCGACGAAACACAGGTGATCGGCGGGAACGAGGGTTTAGGGATTTTGGGTTCGCGGGCGATGGAAAAATAAATTTTAGGTAATGAGCGTAGGGATCGATCCGTGCCTTTTTAATTAAATCTCTATTTAGATGCCTCTACGGATAAGTCCGTAGGTACTTGGTTTGTGGCTCCGTAGGGGCAAACAACAATTTACGATTTAATATTTTTTAAATTAATATGTAAGGACCGTAGGTGCAACCTTTTAGCCTTACGGACTAATCCGTAGGGCCAAACTAAATCTATCCCTACGGATTTCGTTATCCGTAGGGGCAACCCCCTATTTTAGTAGTGATGGTTGTATTTTATTCTCTTCTGTAATCAAGTAGATAAAATTAATTTCTCATAATTCTTGTGGCAACTTTGACTCCATCAACATTAGATGTGAATTCTCATATTAAATGTGGAAACAAGCTTTATCTAAATATCAAGGTTTTTATTCTCCAACTTGTAATTTATAATTATCCTCTGTCGGCAAAGAAGCACAAAAAGTCAAAAAAAAATATTCCAACAAGAGATCTATGGATTCGTGATATTGTGTTTTCATTTTAAAAATTTAATAATAATTTTATATACTTCTTTTAGGTTTAAATACGAAA
Source organism: Agapanthus africanus (assembly GCA_030015575.1). NCBI lineage: Eukaryota > Viridiplantae > Streptophyta > Magnoliopsida > Asparagales > Amaryllidaceae > Agapanthus > Agapanthus africanus. Next base: position 412,764,158 of record JASDDO010000029.1, read on the forward strand.
CCCCATCACGTTTGGCCCAAAAATGGGAAATCCCATTAATGTTTGAAAACATGCACCTTACTCCATCGCATAACTTCCCTTAAATTTTCATCTAACTTCCCTTAAATTTTCATCCAAAATTTTCATGACTTTACGAAATTACCTTTAACTTCCTCTAAATTCTACTCTTTCTTTTTTTTTTCTGTAGGGACATCTTGGTCAAGTTGTGTAATCTTGGAAAGAAAACCTAACGGCAGTTAAGTGAAGAAGATGAGGTGCAGGTTTTCAAATATATTACGAGGGTTTTCTGCTTTTGCACCAAATTTTTCATGAGCAGAATTGAGCTGACTCTGCCTTTTCTTGAGTGGATGAATCGATTCATGAATAAAGGGGTTTTCATGAATTTAAGCCTTTCCCATTGTGTACCAAATCAATTATAACTCTGTAGCTATCGCAATGATTTTGAAAAGTAGAGGACGAGGTCTACACATGCTTTCAATGTGTTAGCTAATCAAGTCTAGGTCACCATAAATAGCCTAATGCCTTGTGATGTGGCACAAGGCACATCCATAAGAAGAAGAAAAAAAAGAGAGTTTCTAGATACCACCATTCAACTTTATACATGTCATGCATCCTCTTTGGAAAGTATTTTTTAGAAAATAAAGAGTATATTCGTCAAAAAATATCACATTTGATTCATCTAAAAGCCTATTTAATCCGGTACAAGGTTACTCGGTGACTTAAACAACTTAACGAAACTATCGTTTTCGGACTACATTACCATTTAACTTGGGTTTAATGGTTATGGCATTTTTGAAGTTTGATGGTGTTATCACAGAAATCTTGAAAATTCGATGGTTTCTTATAAAATTAACCAAAATAAGATTGATGAATATAATTTTCTTTCTAGGGCAGGCTCTATTTGAGGAGTTTTATCTTCATCCATTTAATCTTAATGTATCGGTTAAAATATGAGTATACCATATTTGAAATATGTTTTAATTTGGTACATTTATCTATGTATTTTGGGAGAAGAATGCTGAAGGTGAGGCTCTAATTTTCCATCCCTTCAATGCAAAAACCAAAAATTATTGAAAATATTGTGTTTATATTTACATCCCTACTTAGAAATTGAGTAGATTTGATGCCTCTCCTGCTTGAAAGAGGGAATATTTTACCGCGGGACTATAACATGACTGTACTACTGATTTTGCATGTATTTATGTTCTTATGATACACCACCGCGAGTCAATGGATCAAATTCAACCATATATATGGTGGGGAAAAAAACCATAGTTGAACTTAACAAGGAAATGGAAGAGTTCTAAATAAATTGCACTCGCAGACCAATAACGGCAGTTAATTGGTGTTCACCAGACTAGTAAGCAATTGATTACAATCGAATAAAATCTATCAGAGTGTCAAGCTCAATGCATCTAAACACAAAAGAGAGAATACATGAACTATGTGGACACTGTGTGTAGAGAGAGAGAGAGCGAGAGAGAGAGAGTAATATGTCTGTACATCTAACCATAGAGAATTCTCTATGGCTCTAGTACAAATCACATGGGAAAAGGTGTGGTCCCCACCGCATATGCATTGGACCAACATGGTTTTCTATATGATTTGGTCTTGAGATATAGAGAAGCTCTCTACATCCGGGATGTAGATACATTTTCCACATATATACGGTCTATTGGTTGTACCGATGGAATGGATTTCTCACATCGGGCCTTTTGTTTGTCGAAAGCTTCAAGAGCAAGATCGACTGAGTACCAGTACTGGCCTTGTCCAAAGCTAAGGGGTCAACCTCTAATGCTTCTAAAATGTCATGGCCAGAACTTCACCTACCTTCCATTCCTTTCGGGAAAAAAGTCCCTCCCTTCACTCTCCTGTCTTTCCTGGAGTTGGTTATGTTGATAATTGATTCAAAATTATAGATCTAAGATTTGAAGACTAGATCAAGTAGGAGTCGATGATTAAGATTTAAATTAATTCTTAATTTAAATCTTAAACTTATCTCTTTGTAATCATATATTAAATCTAGATCTTATCTCTAAATTGATGTAGGCTATAAATATAAAGCTAAATTGTCTAGGATTAGATAAGTGGGTTGCTAAAATACTCAGCAATTAAAAGGAGCAACCATATAACCAAGAAAGAGGGAGATAAAGGAGAGGGTTTTTTAGGGTTAGTATCAAGCGGTCACCGGTGAGGGCGTTCACGTGTAATCCTTTTTCAATAGTGGATGTTTCTCGACGTTGGATTGTAGGGTTAGGTGCAGGTGTGCCGAACCTAGGTAAAATATTGTGTTTGTGTTATTTGGTATGTACTTCTGATAACTTATGTTATTTTGATAGATTGTTTATTTAGTCGTTTTCAGATAAATTCGATTCACATGATCCTGATAGATTTTCCAATGCACCTCTTGGTGTGGTTTGTAATTCATTTGAGGATCACAAATATAGAAATTAATTACAACAAGTAGTATCAGAGTATCAGATTCGATATTTTCATATTATTTGGGGAGATGGAATCTATACGGTACAAGGTAGCCAAGTTTGATGGGCGGAACAGTTTCAGCCTTTCGAGGTTGAAGATGACGGCTATTCTCAAGTAGCATGGGGCTCACAAGATTGTCTTTGAAAAAGACAGATTCCGAAGACGACCACGGAGGATAAGAAAGAAGAGATGGAGGATCTTCCTGTCTAAAATTTCTGCGCAAAAGAGCCCAACGTATCAAATGACAGCAATACGTTTAAGAAATTGCAAATCAGTATTTTCCGGACTGTATTTTTCCAAACTCCCGAATGAGAATCAAGTAAATTCTGATGGCATCAAAAACGTTTCGAAAAGTCCTTCGATTTGATATATTACGGGTCTCATATTTTTTCCGGAATAAAAAATTATGACCAAATGTGTTATGCACGTATGGTCTAAGTAATGCTCTATCATATGGGGGATACATTTTTAGTCCCAAATATGGAAAAAGAGAGGTCTCTTCTCTACCACTCCCATATAAATAATAGGGGATACCTCTCAGAAAAAATAGGATTCAATACTCAAAGGAGCTTAGTTCTTCAAGCCAGGACCTTAGCTGTCCCTCCATAATGCGCATATGCGCAAGCGCCATATGCATCACGTGCGACGCACGTGCGCCTTCCACGTGCGACGTAGGCGCGAGAACGCAAAAAAGCTTTTTTCAGCATGAAGGAGTTTAAACTCCAACCTGTTCCTCCCCTTGATAAATGAGACATGCTTCAAAGGATACATCCCTCCATATTTTCGATATACGGCGTTGTAATCACTCAGCGTCGTCGGAGAGGTAGTGGGTCTCGACGTCCAATGATCTCTCTTTCCAAATAAAAGAGGAGGCCCCCCCTATAAGTTTCTGTAAAAATACAGAAGGCTCTCAAAAGGTTCCACAAAAAACAATAGAGAATTTAATTCTCAAAAGAAGAAAAAAATCTCCCTCCTCTCAAATCCTAGGTAAAGAAAAAGCAGAGATCAAAACATCTCTTTTATCTATTATATCATATGCAAGGGTTTAACCTTTTAAAAGAACTTAGTTCTTTCTCTGGATCTGAGATCCACAAGATAAGTTTCCTACAAGTTAAGAATTTAATTCTCATCGGGAAAATCTTGTTCTTGAGAATCAAAGATTCAAGGAAGAACAATGTCGAAAAGAACATGGAAGAAAAGAACATGAAAAAGATGGAGTTCATAATATTCCAGAAAATTAGTTCTTTCATTAAACAAGAACTTAGTTCTTAAATAAGCTGATCCCAAATTCTCAAAACAGTGATCTTGGTGATCATTAATCATCAAATACCATTAATAAAGATTTAACCTCTCTGAAAATATTAACAGAGATTAAATCTCTAAGAAAACAGCGTCTCATGTGAAACACACGTGAGCGCCTCACGTGAAACACACGTGAGCGCCAGAAAAGACGAGTGCTTAGCACTATTCCAGCGCCTCACCTGAAACACACGTGAGCGCTATATATCTGAGTGCTTAGCACTGCTGGGTAGTATAAAAACCAAAGCTTAGCCCAAATTGGCTAAGTCTATGAAGCTTAAGCTTCTTCGTTGATCTTAGTCTCATATACGACTAATGATCTCTCATCTATGATATCCAAAATGATATTCATTTCTTATCTTCTAAATTAATCTTAGTCACATATAAGACTAAAGATTTTTAGGTCCACTATGATCTTTTCCTTCAAATACGGGATTTAGTAAGGATATATCTTTCCATACCTCTGATATATGTCGTTGTAATTCTTCAACGTCTTCAGAGAGGCGGTGGGCCCCAACAACCACCAACTCCTTCGTCCCAAAAACGAGACTGTTGGACCGAAACGTCCATAAACTAATAAGGGACCGGAACGTCCCTAAACTAGTATTTCGTCCCAAACACGACGATATTGGATCGAAATGTCCCTAAACCAGCACGTCGTCCCAAACACGTTGATGTTGGACCGCAATGTCCTTACACTAATATATTTTTCCCTGCGGATTGTTTCCATACTGACTACCGTATACTATCCATGGGCTATTCATATATGATTTAATGATCAGTTGAACCTATATGCTCATTTGTTCATAAGTTGATCTTAGTCGCATACATGATTACGATCCTTAAATCAAAACCATATATCCCATGAACCGATGGACCACACAAATGTAAGAAATGCGTTCTAAGTTCTCGTTGCCAAACCAAGCTACCAACGTGGACCCCGTCAAGCAAATGCTTGACCCGAATCTTGAAAATTTATATACGAATTTGGATTAATCCACGCACTATGGGCGACGATATAAATTAATCTCCGTATACAATCCATGGGTAACCAAAATAAACCAAATATAACTCGACACGAAATGACCTTCCGGAGCAGGAGAAAGTTGTTATTGCAATGCGATAACATAATTAACTATAGAGGCTTGCGCCTGCAGGGGAGAGCGTCCCCATAATCTAAAACCCCTCAACAAATGAAGGAAAATTTGATGAAGCACGCTATAACGGTCGCATCTGTTCAAACCTCCGATATACGATGTTATAAATCAACTTGGTATCTTCGAAGAGGTAGATGGATATGTCCAAATAGTAACTACCCCTAAATTCAGGCTAGACATCCCAACGTCTCAGTCCGGTCTTCGGCGATAAACAGAGAACAAGGTCTTTAGGTCGATACAACTTCATTTGCCTGACGAAGTTCTTACGAGGTCGAGCAAGACACTACGGCAAGAGGGTTATGGAGCAAGTTGGGGTCCCTATACATGAAAAAATCACTCACAAATTGTTTCTATCTCAAACAACGATTGTACACGTTAAAGATGAAGGAGGGGGCATCCGTTAAAGATCACCTAGATGAACTCAATCAGATCGTGATGGACTTGCGAAACGTAGAGGTGAAGATAGAGGATGATGATTAGGCAATGATTCTATTTTGTTCATTGACCTCTGATTGGTGATGTTTTATGTGTGTAGTATAACTGCAATCAATAACGGTGTCGCGTGTAGCTAGACCGAGATGAGTACGGGTCATCCTCAGGGATATGTGGAATCTTTCAATCTTACTTTAGACACGTTGAAAATGAGAAAGAATAGAGGAATAAAGAATATTGGAAATAGTTTTTAGATCTACGTCAAAATACGGATGTAGAATACAAATCTAGTTTGAATACGGATATAGATTTTATAAGAAGAATGCTTATAGGGTTCGTTCGGATTTAGTAGTCATGGATGACTAATAATGACTCTTGTCCTTTCATTAATCTCTATTCATGTTTAGCCCTTAACAAAACAATTGTTAATCTGATCACAAATCGCAGTCGAGACTAGCAATAAATTGGTAGTGCGCCCGATAAGAATGTTAACATTTATTTTGCTAAAATTTATAAACTTCATAAGACTTAAAAGAAGTTAAAAACTTTTTCATTCATTGATCTACCCTAATCTTACGAACCCTATCAAGCGGAGAATTACTCGCGCATGATGGAAATAGAAGAAGAACAGATAGAGAATGAATTCATAATGTAAATGTATAAAACAAATGCTAAATAATGATCTACCTTTATTAATCAATTTCACAATTACAAAGCCTTTAAGTTTAGATTACAAGAGCAGGAAGAATTTGCTCTCGATCTCTACCTTGTAGAAAGTAGATGCTCCGTCGAATCTTACGTCGCTCTATCACGTCGAATCGTGGACCTGTCGTGGATCTCGTGTTTGTTTTCCCAATCAAAGCAAAGCTCTGTTCAAAAATTCAAATTTTGAAATGAAACAGCGCCTCATAGCAGCACCAACGCTGAAAGAGTCAAAAACTCTGAGGCAGTGCCCACGTGCAAAGAACATGGACGCTAGCGCTAAGAGCGCTGCACTCTGAGAAGCGCACTACATGCAAAGCACATAAGCGCTAGCGCTACATGCGCTGCAGCGCACTACGTGCAAAGAACGTAAGCGCTAGCGCTAAGTGCGCTGCACTCTAAACAGCGCACCACGTGCAAAGTACGGGTGCGCTAGTGCTGAAACTAAAAGCTCTCCACTGTTAGATCAAAGATCCAATAATAATGCTAAATCATTAATTAATCAGAACAAAATTCTGTTAAGGAAAGATTCCTCAAAATCTTTCCAAACAAAAAGATTGTGCTATGTAAATCAGAGCACCGTTGGATCAATGATCCTAAGGTGATTAAAAATCACCAAAATACAGAATAAATTCTGTATGAAAAAGATTTCGTAATCTTGTTAAAAACAAGAGAATTGCCTTCTGTAAATCAGAAGCCCTTGGATCAAAGATCCAACGGTTGGGAAATCCCCAAATCAATTGGAGAAAAGATCTCCTTAACTGATTGAACAAATCAGCTTGCTCTATATAAAGGCCCCAAGACTTCAAGTCTAAAAAAAAGAGAGAAAGATACAGAGAAACCGCCCCAAAAAAACTTGGAGAAATCTCAGAAAGAAGAGCCAAGCTCTCGGTAAAAGAAGAAGATTTTTTTCAAGGTAAAAATAAACAGAGAGATGAAATCATCTCATCTTAAAAAGAAGAATTCACTTCTTTCTTTAAGATAATAGATCTACAAGACCAAGGTCTTTCACAAAGAGATAAAAGAATCTCATCATAAAATAAAAAGAAGAACATAATTCTTCTCACAGATCATAGATTTATAAGACTAAGGTCTTTTATACAAAGAGATCATGAACATCTCATTATAAAAAAGGGGGAGAATAATTCAATTCTCTTAAGGATCACAGATCCATAAAGGCAATGCCTTTCATCAATATAAGATATTGAAGCATCTCCTATAAAGTAAGAACTTTTGTTCTTAGAATTTTGAGACAAAATCTCTTATAAACGAGAATTTATTTCTCGGATCATAAAGTTGATCAGTTAGCGCTCTGTGCTCATAAAATGGCGTTTTGAGCTCTTGGATTGGCGCACAGCGCCAAGCGCACCACGTGCTACTCACGTGTGCGCTACTTAGCAGAAGCGTCTCAGCGTTCAAGACTAGCGCAAAGCGCTGTAGAGCCTTAGCGCTCCAATATAGCGCACTGTGCTCATAGACTGGGGCTCAGCGCCTGCCCACGTGTGCGCCACTGAACAAATAGCGCTTTGCGCTCATAAAATAGCGCTCTGTGCGCATAAACTGGCGTAATACGCCCATCATCTGGCGCTTAGCGCCAAGCGCGCCACGTGCTCCCCACGTGTACGCTAAAAGAACATAAATTATTCTACAAATAAAGTACAGAGCTATGAGGAATGCTCAACATTGAGTAAAAGACAAAAGAAACATTGTCAGAACTCAAATCAATGCTCAGTATTGTCAAATGTTTAACATTTCAACTGAATGGGCCGAGCCCAAGTTAGCCATAAATCCCACATTCAGATTAACTGAGCCCATATGCTCATAAATCTCAGATCTTAGTCCCAAATTGTACTGCAGATCCCAACCAAAATTGGTTCAAGGGTACATCTCTTTACTCCTCTGATATTTGTTGTTGTAATCCTTCAACGTCTTCAGAGAGGTGACGGGTCCCGACAACCATACATTTCATAGACTATGACGTCTTTAAACTGGACTGTGGGGTCCTTAAACTCATGGACTATGATGTCCTTAACCTCGGACTGTGGGGTCCTTAAACCCATGCACTATGATGTCCTTAACCTCGGACTGTAGGGTCCTTAAGCCCATGGACTATGATATCCTTAACCTTGGACCACCATGTCCTTAAACTGGTAATCGATCGCAATATCCCTAAACTAAACAATAGAGCCCAAATGCTCTTTTGTTGGATCTAAACGATCCCGTTAAGTTGATTTTAGTCTAAAAATTAGATTAACGTATTCTTAACAAACGTTTAAGTTGATCTGAGTCCCAAAGGAGACTAATGTATCATTAAACCAACCCCAAACCCAAATATAAGAAAATACGGATTTGGACTAATCCACGCCCTACAGGCGACAACATAAATTAGTCTCCGTATACAATCCACGGGCAACCAAAAATAAAATAAACACCCATGACATGAAGTGACCGTCTAGAGAAGGAGAAAGTGGTTACCGCGATGCGGTAGCGTAATTAACTGCAGGGGCTTGCGCCTGCAGCGAAGAGCGTCTCCACAATCAAAAACCCCTCAATGACGGGAATCTGACGAAGTCTGCTATATCGGCCGCATCCGTTTAAACCTTCGATACATGGTGTCATAAATCAACTCGGTATCTTCGGAGAGGTGGACGGATAGCACCAATTAGCATCTGCCAGCAAGACGAACCTACGCGGTTCCGTCTCTGTGTTCGGAGGATAACAATGTTCTTTGACGGTGATTTGCTTCGTGTAAAAGGTGATGAATTCTATCTTTAGCCCTCGGTCCTTTATATAGCCCTCAGTGAAGAAAACCTATTTTCCATATATGGTGATTTCCTAATATGGTGATTTTCAATATATGGTGATTTCCTAATATGGTGAACTTCCATATATGGTGACTAGGTTTTTAGGATCCTACCGAAAAAATCTAGAACCCCAATTCCCTATAACGGACGCGGATCCACTGCATATGGTTTGTTTTGGCCGCGGAACCGCGGTCGTTTGGTATGATCATTGCTTCAAAATTCTTGGGCTGCTTCATAGTGACACATGGAGATTTATTTAATTTCTCGAATCTTCATATCTTTTCTGAGTCTCTGCCAGTATTGATTCTTTGATTTATTTAACTTCATTGGCAGATTTTTTATTCCCGACACTCGATATCTCGATCTCCTAACCTTAGCTAAATCTTGCACAATATCTCAATGAATAATGTTAGTAATATTTGTTTTTATTGAGATATTATCCTAACCATTTTATATGATATTATATTTTAAGAATATTGATTATGGATATTTTATATGATATACATATTTTAATTATCAAAATATTGTATAAATATAATATGCATATATTTTCCTTCATAATTTTAATTATAATATATAGAACATATGATAATAGATATTTTGTAGATAAACCCTCATATATTCTATATTTACAATAAACACATCTAAGCACTTAACAAAAGTAAGGAAAATGTTATATCAAATGTGCAATATTTTCGACTGAACAAATACCCCCAAACTTAATTTTGATCGTCCCGAGCAAACTAGTTATTCAAGAGAAGGAGAAAAAGAAAAAAAAACTAAGTAGTACACTTTCGTAGGCAACACGATTGCACTGAGTACGTGTAACAAGCCATTAAACCTCTTGGTTTCCCTAGTAGGAGGAATGTTGTCTCCTGAGGGTTTTCAGCGGATTACACCCACAAAATCCTATAATAAAAGAATGATGGTGAAGATTACATATAAAGATATGAACTGTAAAAGAAAGAACTTGAAAATAAGAGTTTCCAACTATACCAGTTTTCAGTTGCTATGAGCCCTATCTTAATGGTCATGAAAAAATATTAGAAATCATATCATCGCTCAATAAAATATCGCCTTTAGTCTTCCTCTCTATCTCTCTTCCAAACATTGATCACATACCCCTGCGCGTGTGTAAAAGACATCCTTACACTTAGAGAATTCAATTCAAGCTATCATACACTTGTCCATCTTCCAAAGTACTTTATAGTTAGTGAATATTTTCGATAAAATTGCTCACACATTTTTCATGCGACCGTTAATACTTCTTGAGATACTAACCGACCGATTACAAAATTTGCTTGCACATTTAGGCGTAATTCCTCGTTTCGCAACACCTAAGGCTTAGCAATGGCTCTCAAACCAGCTGGTCTAAGGCACTAGGTGATAAAGCACCCTCGCTATATTTTTTTATGATGCTTTAACAATTACAAAATCAGTGTTCATTTTTTTTCTTTTTTTTCACTTATATATATATATATATATATATATATATTCTTCATACTAAGTCTTTTAGACAAGAGCATTTAAAGGTATTCTTTACTATCCCAAGTTTCAAGATGTATGTAAGTGCGTATAGTAGGGTATCAACGTTCAAATGTTTGGTCTCAAGAATAGGGACTATTTTTCAGACTTATTTTTATCCTCAGATTAGTGACTTCTTTTATCTTACTAACTCTTGGGACAACGGCTCATAACTACTTATTACTAGTTCCATCTAAGAAAACATCCAAGTTTCTTATTTTTCTTAAACTATTCCTATATTTCATATGTAATTCTTCACTTTTTAATCTTTTATTATCAGATTTTTTTTGTATAGTGCCTAGCAACAAAATATAGTTCAGTTAATACAAACCTTCCCCCAAACCTGTTTTCAGCAGTGTCCTCACTGATATTGTTCTTTAAATGCATAGACCTGTAGACTTGGGGAGCGAAAATGATAGGGGTAAAATAATAGTTAAATGTAAACTACCCTCAAACTTATGCTTTGGCACGCACGGATATTCAATTAAATCCTATTTCACTCACCTCTATTCCTAAGATGAGACAATATTACCGAGACATGGAGGTGAGCCGGAGGAGTTTTACTTATAATAAAGCGGCTCCTGTAAAAATAAGAACTCCTCCGCTAGGTCAGCAGAAAAATACGGTTTCAATTTATGCCCATTTACTTTAAAAATTGAACCGTTTTTAATATTTTCAACTTCTACTACCCCGTGCGGGTATACATACCGCACCATTTTAGTTTACCCGGATGAAGATGGAGACAAGAATCATAAAGAAGGACATGTTGTCCTGGTGTGAAGGTTTTTCTATGAAGGTTTTTATCGTGAAACACTTTAGTCTGGTTCTTTACTATAACCGCATTATCGTAAGCTTCATCGCGGAGTTCACATAGCTCATTTAATTGCAGCTTCCGATAGCTGCAGACTTGATCAAAATCGAAGTTAAGCTCTTTAATAGCCCACATTGCTTTTATATTCGATCTTGATGGGAAGGTAGCATGCCTTCCCAAATACAAGTCGGTAAGGAGACATATCAAGATCGGTCTTATAAGCGGTGTGAAATGCCCAAAGAACATCCGTCAATTTGGTTGACCAATCTTTACGATTTTGAGAAACCGTCTTCTCCAAAATTTGTTTGATCTGCTTATTAGAAATCTCAGCTTGCCCGCTCGTTTGGGGATGATAGGGCGTAGAAAGTTTGTGGTTGATTAAATATTTCCGCATCAAAGTCTCGAAAGCCCGATTACAGAAATGTGTCCCGTTGTCGCTAATTATAGCGCGATGGTGTCCGAATCGCGAAAAGATATTTTCTTTAAAAAACTTAATAATATGTTGTCATTAGTGCGACACGGTATTTCTTCCACCCATTTCAAGACGTAATCAACCGCTAACAAGATATATAAGTTTCCAAACGAATTGGGAAAAGGGCCAATAAAATCAATATCCCAAACATCAAATATTTCTACAACCAAGATAGGTTGGAGCGGCATCTCATTTCTTCGCGAAATCCGACCCGTGTGTTAACACCGATGACAAGTTTTGCAATGATCATATGCATCTTTAAATAATGTTGGCCAATATAATCCATATTCCAAAACTTTCTCCACCGTTTTACGTGGACCAAAGTGACCGCCGCATGCCTGATCATGACAAAATGACAACACACTCTTGAATTATTCATTAGGGACGCATCTGCGAATGATTTGGTCGGAACAATACTTAAACAAATAAGGTTCATCCCAGTAAAAATGTTTTACTTGGGATAGAAATCGAAGTTTGTCTTGTTTCGACCAATCGCTAGGAATAAGTCCCGTTTCTAGATAATTCACAATATCCACGAACCAGTGTTCACAGGATACATTCAAGAGTTGTTCGCCAGGAAAGGAATCATTTATTGGCAAGGTCACATTAGGTAAAGAAGAGATGCGTGAAAAATGGTCGGATACTACGTTTACACATCCTCTCTTGTCTCGTATGACAAGATCAAATTCTTGTAATAACAGGATCCAACGTATTAACATGTCCTTAGTATCCTTCTTCGATAAAAGATGTTTTAGGACAGAGTGATCGGTGTAAACCACTATCGGTGAGCCGAACAAGTAAGGCCTGAATTTTTCAAATGCAAATACAACTGAAAAGATTTCTTTCTCGGTCGTTGTATAATTAATTTGAGCATCATTCAAGTTCTTACTTGCATAATAAATTACATATGGCATCTTATCAATGTGCTGCCTTAAGACTGCACCAATAGCAAAATCCGATACATCACACATAAGCTCGAACGGATGGTTCCAATCAAGAGATGACAGGACGGGGGTGTTCCCCCAATCATAGCAAAGCTTTGTTTCAAATTCAAATTTCAAAAAGAATTAAAGCAACGCTTTAGATGCATCGCCAAGTGCGCTGCGCCCTAAGCAGCGCACCATATGTGCGCTAGCGCTAGGCGCGCTACGCGCCACGTGTCAAATACGGGTGCGCTAGCGCAGGACGCACTGCGCTCTGAGCAGCGTACCACGTGTCAAACATAGATGCGCTAGCGCAAAGTGCGCTGCGCTCTGAGCAGCGCACCACATGCAAAGCACGGGTGCACTAGCGCTGGAATTAAAAAATTCCCCACCGTTAGATCAAAAGATCTAATAATAATGATAAATTATTAATTAATCAGAATAAAATTCTGTTATGGAAAGATTTTCCCAATCTTGTTAAAAATAAGAAGATTAGCTTCTGTAAAACAGAAGCCCTAGGATCAAAGATCCAATGGTGGGGAAACATCCCTAAATCAATCAGAAAGATCTCTTTAACTGATTCAACAAATCAGCTTACCCTATATAAAAGCCCAAATACTTCAAGTCAGATATAGAAAAACCCCTCCATAAACTTTGAAAAATTCAAAGAAAAAGAGCAAGCTCTTGCAAGAAGATACTTCTTCAAGGTAAAAATGATGGATGATGAACACAGAGATGAAATCATCTCATAGAAAGAAAAATTTATTTCTTTAAACAGATCATAGATCTACAAGACAAAAAGTTTTTCACAAAAGAGATCAAAAGATCTCATCATAAAATAAAAGAAGAATACAATTCTTCTCACAGATCATGGATGTATAAAGGCAAAGCCTTTTCATCAAAATAAGAGATTAAAAATCTCTCCTGCAAAATAAGAACTATTGTTCTTAAATCTTGAGACAAAGTCTCTTTTAAAAGAACATAAATTTGTTCCCCGATCATAAAATTGATTAGATGCGCTTTGCGTTCTTGAAATGCGCCTTGCGCTCTTGAACCGCGTTTCCGCGCTCAGCGCCAAATGCGCCTTGCGCTCTTGAATCGCGTTTCCGCGCTCAGCGCCAAATGCGCCATGTGTGCGCCAATTAAACAATTTGCGCTTTGCGCTTCTGAAATAGCGCAGTGCGCTCATGGGCTGGCGCTCAGCGCCAAGCGCACCACGTGTCACTCACGGGTGCGTCCCTGAATTGAAAGCGCAACGTGCTTATGGACTAGCGCTCAGCGCTCATAAACTGGCATCTGCGCTCATCATCTAGCGCTTAGTGCAGAGCACGACACGTGTCCCTTATATGTGCACCACGTGGCAAAAGCGCACCGCATTGGCGCAAAGTGCCTGGCGCATCACATGTTGTGCTGACAGAACATAAATTGTTCTTTAATGAGCTAGAGCTCTGATGAATGCTCTGCATTCAATATAAGACAAAAGAAATGATCTTGCCAAGATATAATGCTCGGCATTATTAAAAGGGCCAAGCCCAAATAAAGGCTCACTACCCAGAATAAAAATGTTAAACATTTGTTGGACTTAGCCCAAGATTGGCCATAAGTCCTCAACTTATATTAATTGAGCCCATCCGCTCATGAATATTTTAATAGATCTTGATTCCAAATTGGACTACAGATCTTTCAACCAATTCACACCGGTTAAGGGTACATCTCTTTACTCCTCTTTTATTGTCGTTGTAATCCTTCAACGTCTTCAGAGAGGTGACGGGTCCTGACAACCAAACACTTTATGGACTGTAGTGTCCTTAAACTCACGGACTACGATGTCCTTAACCTGGACTGTGGGGTACTTAAACTCATGGACTACGATGTCCTTAACCTTGACTTTAATGTTTTTAAACTCATGGACTACGGTGTCCTTAACCTTGACTGTGAGGTCTTTAAACCCACGGACTACGATGTCCTTAACCTTGACTGTGAGGTCTTTAAACTCACGGACTACGATGTCCTTAACCTTGGTCCGAGATGTCTTTAAACTAACAATGGACCGTAATGTCCTTAAACTAATTGACCGCAACGTCCCTAAACTAAACAATAGAGTCCAAATGCTCTTTTGTTGGATCTAAATGATCCCGTTAAGTTGATCTTAGTCTAAAAATTAGACTAACGTATCCTTAATACACGTTTAAGTTGATCTTAGTCTCAAATGAGGCTAACGTATCCTTAAACCCAACCCCCAAACCCAAATCTAAGAAGATACGGATTTGGACTAATCCACGTCCTACGGGCGACAACATAAATTAGTCTCCGTATACAATACACGGGCAACCAAAAACAAAACAAACACACACGACACGAAGTGACCATCTGGAGAAGGAGAAAGTTGTTACCGCGATGCAGTAGCGTAATTAACTGCAAGGGCTTGCGCCTGCAGGGAAGAGCGTCCCCACAATCAAAAACCCCTCAAACGAGGGGGAATCTGACGAAATTTGCTATATCGGCCGCATCTGTTTAAACCTTCGATATACGGTGTCATAAATCAACTTGGCATCTTCGGAGAGGTGGAAGGATAGCACCAATTAGCATTTTCCCCGAAATTCATGCAAGGCGAACCTACACGGTCGCGTCTCCGTGTTTCGGCAGGGGATAGATTCTGGCATGCCCGGTGGGACCTTTTCCTCTTTCCACTCCATATTTCGTGTGTCGTGTTCGCGAACGAATCGCGGTTTGGTATAGTTGCCCTTGGGTTCGAGGTACTAAGATTTGGTGCCTTGCTCCATGCAGAAAACAAAAGATCAACGACTTCAACCTGCACTAACTGCAACTGCAACTCTCGCTCCGTCCCGTCCGGAGGAGTGACTTACGTGCCCCAAGCGGTCTCCATCTTCGCTATGCCGGTGGAACAGGTCACTCAGGCCACCATTGGATTGTTCTTCGGGACCATGCTCCCGCCAACGAGCTTCAACACTCCTGTACCAACACAAGAAGCTCAGAAGAAGTCGTTCTTTGATAAGCTTACAACTACTGCATCCCCTCTTAACGGGTCGTTCAGCTCCAACACTTCAGTCTTTGACAGACTGGGCCAAAGCTCAGTTGGGCCCATAAAGAAGCCCACGATACCAGAAAGGGTTATCCCAAAAAGGATAGCCATCCTTGCTCCCGAAGTCGTCAAGGCGGCTTCTCCTGCCAAAGGGTCGGTCTTCACAAGACTGACTATTTTAGATCCTGTTCCAGGCGAAATCGTCAAGGTTGCTTCCCTTACTCGGAAGTCTGCCTTCGATAGGTTGGCCATCCCCACTCAGCGGACATCAGTCTTCAATAGGCTGACAACGACAACTTCTGACCAACACAGGGGGCATGACGAAGCCATCCCCATAGCTGAACCAACACCATCTACGCGAAATGCTCGCCGTCGTCACTGGCGCCGAGTACGGAAGGCCGGGGGCAGCTCTCCGTCTGGATTTACCCCACCAGCTCCAACGGTGGAGATCGACGCTGCTATTCCAACCGGGAACAGTTTTGAATTGCTTAACAAGGTGCGCAGGAACTCTCCTACTGCAGTGCTGAAGAGATCTCCTCCATCTGTGGAAAATGCACCGAAGGCGAAGCCAGAATAGCTCCTTTAGCGGCTTTCTTCCAAAATTTACAAAGTCCGGCGATAGGTTCAAGACTTAGTAATTGATCAAGATTACTCTCGCCGACAGAAAAAGGTAAAAATTCGGCAAGAAATGGACCATCCTGTCAATCTACAAAAGACGACAGCTACCTGGGTGCCCGCTGCAACGGCCCCCTCGGCTTCAACTGCTCAAAAAAGAAGGAAGCCAGAGAAAGCCCCTGTGAACGTGGCCGTAAAAGCGCTGAATCTAAACGCCCCAAGTCCGGGGGCATGATGGTACATACCGTTTATATGACTTCCGGAAAAGAGGAAAGCCGTGCTTCTATGGGTCATCGACTGCTTACCCGGTCAATAACGAAGGCTCAGGAACAACAGCAGCAGAAGCTTCAGGAGATGCTGACTGCAATGGCCGCAGTTACTGGGCCAAAAGAAAATCCAGAAATCTCGGAGCAGCGTCGGGAACAAGAAACTGACACCGAGTTCCTCCGAAGAATGCTCAAGAGGAAAGAAAAAGAGGCTGCGGATCAGGCGGCCAATATAAAACGAATGGCTTTCTTGTTCCAAGACATGGCTGGGATGATGTTACAGCCAGAACCTCCAGCTGAAGACCCCCCGATCATCATTGAAGACGACAGAGGGGAGACATCGAACCCTCCTTTTGCTCTTTCAGCAGCCAAAGAGGAAACCATTTCCAAGGCCGCTCTGGATGACTACATTGCTCAGCAAATACGACCTCACCAGGCGAATGAAGCGGCTGGGCAAATTGTTAAAATTGGACGACCCTATCCAGGTTGGTATGACCAAATAAAGTACCCGCCGGGATATACGATCCCCAAATTCCATGTGTATAAGGGGACGGGTAATCCACATCAGCATGTCGCTCAGTTTAGGGCTCTTTGCGGCAATATTGGTGGTGATGATAAACTTCTAGTTCGCCAGTTCGTCGGTAGCTTAGCAGAGACAGCTTTTGAATGGTACTCGAAGCTTCCCGACGACTCCGTCAAAATGTTTACGGAAATGGAGTTGTTATTCACTCAGCAGTTCGCGAGCGCCAGCGAACGCACCCCGATCACAGCATTGATCAACGCCAGAGTGAAGCCGGGAAAGACATGGGTGCAGTATGCAATCCGGTGGAGGAACCTATGGTCGAGATGCGAACATCGCATAGAAGAAGCTCATGCCGTGGGCATGTTCATGTGGACACTTGACCCTCAGTCAACTATCTCCTAATTCATGATGTTCTTCAAGCCGACCACATTCCAGTCCTTGATCGACAAGCTGGCCCAAATGGACCAGATGGGCCCTAAGCCTTTCCCTTCAAAAGTGGGCTTTTGGAATGAAAAAGGTAACGGGAAAGCGAACTTTGTTGCCAACACTCAGCAACAGCCGAGTAATCCATGACCGTCTGTTCGTCAAAGCAACAAGCCGCGATCCCTCGATGAGAAGTTGAAACGTCCTTACTCATTTCCCAGGGATAAAACAAGGAGGCTATTCGAACTGGCAGTGCGCAACGGACTCATCACTCTGCCAAATCCAAAACATCCGTCGCAACCGGGTGACGCTAACAATCCTAACTATTGTCCCTACCACAGAGTAATGGGTCACCCACTCGAAGATTGCTACGTCTTCAAAGGCTGGATTGAGGATGAATATTAAAAGGGCAAATTCGCGTTGTCTGACAACTGGTAGGTGAACCCGCCACAACCACATGCTCAGAAAAGGATGGACACGCCAGGGGCATCATGCCCTTTTATAGGGGAAGCTCCATGAGAACTTGTTCTTTCGGCAAAAACCAAAAAGAGTGCTGAAAGATCTTTAAACATGTCCGATCTATGAACAAATGGACCGAAATATCCTTAAACTAACAATGGACCACTATGTCTTAAAACTGGCGTTGGACCGAAACGTCCTTAAACTAACAATGGAAAACTGGCGTTGGACCGAAACGTCTTTAAACTAACAATGGACCACTATATCCTAAACTATCTATTGACCAAGATGTCGATAAACTACTATGGACCGCAACATCCCAAGGCTGATACACATAAAAAAACGGTATGTCCATAAGCAAAATGGGCACGGATGAAAACCCGAAAGGGCTCCGTGAGTAAAAACAGCAGAGCTACCGGCGAGTTTTATGAAAACCTGAAAGGGCACAATCTCGTTAAAAGACACTTGCAAGGTCCTCTCGACCTTGTGAGGAGAGACCACCTGCGTGAGATCCTTACGACTCACAAGGGAGCAACACACTTAGAGATCCCCATGATTCCTAAGGAGAAATTACACTCACGAGATCCTCACGACTCGTAAAGAGAACCCTCCTTTGGGACCCTCATGACTCATAAGATTCAAAAGCCTTAAGCTACAGAGATCTGAACCTGTTCTTAAGCCATCACAACCTCCAACTTTGCCATACAAGCAGCTCAATGCTGACCCTTGTATACAATCTACGAGCGCGAATAAACATTTCCCTAACAAAGTCCCATCCGTGACTAGGGATATGTTTGCACAGTGAACAACCCTTGTAAGTCTTCTCGACTTATAAGGAGAAAATACTCTTGTAAGATCCTTACGACTTACGAGAAGCCATACACTTAGGAGTCCTCACGACCCTAAGGAAAAAACGCACCTACGAGATCCTCACGACTCGCAGGGAGAAATACCTTTATGAGACTCTTACGGCTCATGAAGTCAAAAGACTTAGTCGACAGGATCTTAACCCTGTTTGCTAAGCCACCTTTGTTCAACATTGACAAAGGCAAATGATGATTCGCTCCTGAAAATATCCCAGTTGTAGCGGTGCTGATGCCGGAATCAGTGTCTAATCCCAAGCTTGCAGCGAAAAGCCAACGAGCTACACATGCATACGAAATAGCCGAAATAATGGGGCAACTTGCAACAAAATCAGCAAGTAAAAATGTATGCATGCAAGCAAAATAGCCGAAATGATTGGGCAACTCGTAATAAAAAGCAGCGAGT
This sequence comes from Agapanthus africanus, assembly GCA_030015575.1. Taxonomy (NCBI): domain Eukaryota; kingdom Viridiplantae; phylum Streptophyta; class Magnoliopsida; order Asparagales; family Amaryllidaceae; genus Agapanthus; species Agapanthus africanus. The sequence goes on from JASDDO010000029.1 coordinate 412,783,361, forward strand.
AAATAAAACAAATAGCCGAAATGATTGGGCACCGCGAAAAATAGCCGAAATGATTGGGCAATCGCGACTTTCGCGATATAAAAGCTGAAATGATAGAGCATTGCGGAAAGAAAAATAAATAAAATGAAACTTTTTGCTCTACAGGTGATATCACATCAATCCCTGTATACAATCCAGGAGCGCAAACAAAGAGGGAACCATATCGTCCCACCAGGCCTCGTCGAAGCGAAGCCAAATCTCGACGGTTCATAGACAACCTAGAGACAATCTCGACATTCGCCGCAATATTATAGACACAATGTCAAAAAACGAAGCGAAGGAAGATCCCTAGCTTCAAGGTCTCAACGTCAATATCGACAACTTAGAGATCAACATCGGCGTTTCTCTTCATTCCAGCAGGTTTTAGACGCGACAATCAAGTGGAGCCATGGCAAAGTCCTAGTTCTAAGACTCTACGGTCCACAAACAATCTATAGTCAACCAATGACTTCCCCGCCGGATCAACGCTCCGTCTCGGAAACAAGCCAACCAACACCGAGGAAATCAGTGTCCTTGGCAAATATCTCGATTCAGAGAAATAGCGTCCTTGACGAGAGCATCTTGATTCGCGTCAACCCGCAAGGAAATCAGTGTCTTTGCGGGAATACCCCGATTCGTCTCAACTTTGAGGAAATCAGTGTCCTTGGAAAATACCTCAATTCAGGGAAATCAGCGTACTTGACGAGAGCATCTCAATTCGCGTTGACCCGCAAAGAAATCAATGTCTCTGCAGGGATATACGATGTATACAACAACGGAGTCATGGAAAAATCCTTAGTTCCAGGTCCCAACGGTTCAACAACAACATAGAGACCACCTCGACGTTCGTCTCGATACAGCAGACGCGATGTCACCCCAGTGTTCATCCCCCAACAGGATGCATACGCGACACACCAACGGAGCCATGGCAAAGTCCCTAGTTCCAAGTCTCGACGGTTCACCAACAACCTAGAGACAAACCGCGGCATTCGTCTCAATATAGTAGACGCAATGCCAGCAAACGAAGCGAAGGCAATATTCCTAGCTTCAGGGTCTTAACGACAACTCATATAAAATCTGAAAGACTATCGGAGATCATCCCACACTAGCGCGGAGTGGTTATGACTCATCGGGGCTCCCAAACTGAGACTAACCTCAAGTAAAAAGCGACATAGAATATCCCTAACGTTTGCTCTTTCGATGGTAATATCACCTGGAAGATTACTTGAAGACGTCTTGTCCAGCCCCCGAAGGGATCAAAGACACGAAAGTCGCGGGGCTACTCGAACAGCAAGATTATGCGTCGAGGAATACACCAGCCAACACGACGGTACGACGGGTAAAAAATCCTAGTACCACAGGACCTAACGAACTTCTATTAGCAGGAGTTAACTGTGACGTTAGGACATTATTGTGAGAACTTCTTGATTTGTCTCGACTCGTGAGTAAATTAGTGTCCTTGCGAGAATTTCTCGATTCGTCTTGACTCGTAGGAAAAAGCCTTAGGCAATGGGGATGAGGACCTATTTCCTAAGCATCGGGGTCCTGCAAGTCGGTCCAAAATGGACTCTTACATACTATTCACGGACCACACTCTCCAAACTCGAATCTCGACAAGGAGGGAAACAACCACTTACGAGTCCTCTCGACTTGTAAGAGGGAAAATTCTCTTATGAGATCCTTACGACTCTCGAGAGAAACCACACTTGGGAATCCTCAAGATTCTTAAGGAGAAATTACACCTACGAGATCATCTCGATTCGTAGAGAGAAAAGTCTTTATGAGACCCTCACGGCTCATGAAGTTGAAAAATCTTAGGCAGCAGATCTGAACCTGCTTTCTAACCCATCACTACCTCTCGAAGAATTCAAAACGGAATGCTCACTCTGACATCTACAGGCTATGTTTACTAAAGTGACATGCCGGCAACACAGAAAAAAGAAGAAAGCGACAAGGAGAACATTTGATTCGCATTCGGTTAAACGTTCGAAACATACCCATTCATGCATGTGCAAAAGATTTAGTGCATAAAATAAACACACGGAGACGAGGAATTTTATATTCATACTTCGAAAAAGTTCTTACAATCATGAAAGCAGTAAACGAAAACATCATCAAAATGATTACAATGGTAAAACCTCAGATCCAGGACATGGATTGAGGAATTCGAAAGTAAGGCCTTCTAGAATCTTTCGGGCCTTTCTGACCATTCTCGTGTTCATCCTCTCGCGATCGCGGGTGTCGAGATCCTCGCCAATGTCCCCCTCCCTTTGATAAGAAGCGATTATCGTCGTCTATTGAAAAGTTTGATGCAGAATATCTATGAGTTTATCTCGACGCTTCTTTGAGATCAGACCCGACAGGTACACCGAGTGCACCTTGTCTTCAGCATCATCCAGCGCATTTAGTGGCATGGCTTCGTAAAACCCAGGAAGTGCTTCCCAAATTGCTCCCACTACGATTTTTAAGAGGGCGGAGCGACGAGGAAGTAGTCGACCATTGTGTGCATACAGACGAGCCATAATCTCCGCACATTAGACATCTGTAAACTCTTGGTTCTGGCAACGGCCCTGTACGCGAATATCCTCTTAAGAGATAAATTTGTTCGGACTATATAAATGAACAACCATAGTGCCTGAAAAGAAGCATCATTAAAAGATTAGTAATGAAGAAAATCAGACATTGGGATTTAGACAAATTCTCGGAAAGACAAGTTCTGTCAAGCGACAAACAAATCCAAATTTGGGCGATTAAGGAAGAAAACCCTCAAGAGACTCCCATTTGAGTCTCTCAAGCCAAGGAGTAAATCTTCCTTGAGAGCAATGCTCTCCAGCAGAAATGACAACTGCCACAATTAATAGGGGAATAAAATCCCTCGAAGTTGCTAAAGAGCAGTGCTCTGTAGAGAAGATGAAATGATCCTTCAAGAAAACTTGAAAGCAAAGCTTTCTGCAGAAGTAAAAACTCCGAGAGCTTTAAGAGCTATAAAGTGAATTCCAAGAATTCTGCATCAATGGGTCGAAAGAAACCCTAAAAGGGTTTTCTTTTTCAGATCCATGATCCAAATAGAGCAAAGCTCTGATAACAAGTTCAAATCTTACCAGAAAGAAAATATCTGACAGAGTTTTTAAAAGACTTCTTAAAAAGAGAGAGAAAGAGCAATGCTCTGAAAGAGAAATAATTATCAGATAGAAAACGAACAATGGTCATCTCAGAGGGCCAAAGGCCCTATTTATAGGCATTGATAGCCGTTTCAACTTTCAAAAAGTTGATCCAACGGCAAAGATGCTGCCACTGCTGCACTCACGTATGGGCCACGTAAGCACAACGGTGAGGGGATTTGTTTCCCTCAATCAGAGCAAAGCTCTTTTTGAAATTCAAATTTCAAAAAGAATTAAAGCGACGCTTTAGATGCAGCGCCAAGTGCGCTGCGCCCTAGGCAGCGCATCATATGTGCGCTAGCGCTAGGCGCGCTGCATGCCACGTGTCAAACACGGGTATGCTAGCGCAGGGCGCACTGCGCTCTGAGCAGCGCACTACGTGTCAAACACAGGTGCGCTAGCGCAAAGTGCGCTGCGCTCTGAGCAGCGCACCACGTGCAAAGCACGGGTGCGCTAGCGCTGGAATTAAAAAATTCCCCACCGTTAGATCAAAAGATCTAATAATAATGATAAATCATTAATTAATTAATCAGAATTAAATTCTGTTATGGAAAGATTTTCCCAATCTTGTTAAAAACAAGAAGATTGCCTTCTGTAAAATATAAGCCCTAGGATCAAAAATCCAATGATGGGGAAACATCCCCAAATCAATCAGAGAAAGATCTCTTTAACTGATTCACCAAATCAGCTTGCCCTATATAATGGCCCCAAGACTTCAAGTCAGATATAGAAAAACCCCTCCATAAACTTTGAAAAATTCAAAGAAAAAGAGCAAGCTCTTGCAAGAAGATACTTCTTCAAGGTAAAAATGATGGATGATGAACACAGAGATGAAATCATCTCATAGAAAGAAAAATTTATTTCTTTAAACAGATCTTAGATCTACAAGACAAAAAGTCTTTCACAAAAGAGATCAAAAGATCTCATCATAAAATAAAAGAAGGATACAATTCTTCTCACAGATCATGGATGTATAAAGGCAAAGCCTTTTCATCAAAATAAAAGATTGAAAATCTCTCCTGCAAAATAAAAACTGTTGTTCTTAAATCTTGAGACAAAGTCTCTTTTAAAAGAACATAAATTTGTTCCCCGATCATAAAATTGATCAGATGCACTTTGCACTCTTGAAATGCGCTTCTGCACTCTTTGGACCTGTGCTCAGCGCCAAATGCGCCACGTGTGCGCCAATTAAATAATTTGCGCTTTGCGCTTCTGAAATAGCGCACTGCTCTCATGGCCTGGCGCTCAACACCAAGCGCACCACGTGTCACTTACGGGTGCGTCCCTGAATTGAAAGCGCAATGCGCTCATGGACTAGTGCTCGGCGCTCATAAACTAACGTCTGCGCTCATCATCTAGTGCTTAGCGCAGAGCACGAAACGTGTCCCTTATATGTGCGCCACGTGGCAAAAGCGCACTGCATTGGCGCAAAGCGCCTGGCGCATCACATGTTGCGCTGACAGAACATAAATTGTTGTTTAATGAGCTAGAGCTCTGATGAATGCTCTGCATTCAATATAAGACAAAAGAAAAGATCTTACCAAGATATAATGCTCAGCATTATTAAAAGGGCCAAGCCCAAATAAAGGCTCACTAGCCAGAATAAAAATGTTAAACATTTGTTGGACTTAGCCTAAGATTGGCCATAAGTCCTCAACTTATATTAATTGAGCTCATCCGCTCATGAATATTTTAACAGATCTTGGTTCCAAATTGGACTACAGATCTTTCAACCAATTTACACCGGTTCAAGAGTACATCTCTTTACTCCTCTGATATTTATCGTTGTAATCCTTCAATGTCTTCAGAGAGGTGACAGGTCCCGACAACCAAATACTTTACGGACTGTGGGGTCTTTAAACTCACGGACTACGATGTCCTTGACCTGGATTGTGGGGTCCTTAAACTCACGGACTACGATGTCCTTAACCTTGACTGTGAGGTCTTTAAACTCACGGATTACGATGTCCTTAACCTTGACTGTGAGGTCTTTAAACTCACGGACTATGATGTTCTTAACCTTGGACCGAGATGTCCTTAAACTAACAATGGACCATAATGTCCTTAAACTAATCGACCACAATGTCCCTAAACTAAACAATAGAGTCCAAATGCTCTTTTGTTGGATCTAAACGATTCTGTTAAGTTGATCTTAGTCTAAAAATTATACTAACGTATCCTTAATACACGTTTAAGTTGATCTTGGTCCCAAATGAGGCTAACGTATCCTTAAACCCAACCCCCAAGCCCAAATTTTAGAAGATACGGATTTGGACTAATCCACGCCCTATGGGTGACAACATAAATTAGTCTCTGTATACAATCCACGGGCAACCAAAAACAAAACAAACACACAAGACACGAAGTGACCATCTGGAGAAAGAGAAAGTTGTTACCGTGATGCGATAGCGTGATTAACTGCAGAGGCTTGCGCCTGTAGGGAAGAGTGTCCCCACAATCAAAAACCCCTCAAACGAGAGGGAATCTGACGAAATATGCTACATCGGTCGCATCCGTTTAAATCTTCGATATACGGTGTCATAAATCAACTTGGCATCTTTGGAGAGGTGGACGGATAGCACCAATTAGCATCTGTCCCGAAATTCAGGCAAGACGAACCTATGCGGCCGCGTCTCCGTATTTCGGCGGGGAACAGGGGGCTGTAGTGAATAGCTTTTAAGTGATTCAAAAGCAGCCTCGTAGTCCGAATCGAAGTGAAATGTTGTATTCTTGGCCAAGTGAAGAGTTAAGGGTCTAACAATTTTGCTAAAGTCCTTAATGAATCTCCTATAAAATCCTGCATGACCAAGGAAGGATCGTATATCTTTGACGCATTTGGGATGAGGAAGGTTATGGATGACATCTATTTTAGCTCTGTCTACCTTAATGCCTTTTTGTGAAATGATATGTCCAAGCACAATACCTTCTTGGACCATGAAATGACATTTTTCCCAATTCAAAATTAAGTTCTTATCCTTACAGCGGGTAAGAACCGCGTCAAGATGACGAAGGCAATCCTCAAAGGAGTCCCCAAATATAGAGAAATCGTCCATAAATATCTGCAGAAAATTCTCAACCATGTCTGAGAATATCCCCATCATACACCGCTGAAATATAGCGGGAGCATTGCATAACCTAAAGGGCATGCGTCTCTAAGCAAAAGTACCGAAAGGACAAGTAAATGTTGTTTTATCTTGATCATTTTCGGCGATGGGGACCATGTTATAGCCAGAGTATCCGTCCAAGAAACAATAGTATTCATGTCCATCTAATCGTTCTAATATCTGGTCAATGAAAGGTAGAAGGAAGTGATCTTTTTTCATTGCGGCATTGAGTTTTCACTAATCAATTCATACGCGCCATCCCGTTTGGGTGCGTAATTGGATTAACTCATTAGCCTCATTGGTTATGACCGTGATGCCAGACTTTTTAGGGACTACATGAATATGACTTACCCATTGGCTATCAGATATTGGGTAAATTATACCACTATCTAAGCATTAACGATTTCTTTCTTTACCGCCTCCTTTATCACGGGGTTTAACCGTCTTTGTGGGTCTCAGGTTGGTTTGGCTTCATCCTTCAAATGTATATGACGTTCAACAATTAAGGGACTAATCTCTTTGATGTCAGCCATTGCCCAACCAAATGCTTGCCGATTCGATCTCAATACCGTCAAAAGAGTGTTCTCTTGCTCTAAAACTAGAGAAGTTGATATTATTACGGGTAAAGACTCATTCTCACCTAAATATGCGTATTTAAGATGAGAAGGTAGCGGTTTGAGATCTAGAGTCGGTGGAGAGACGATAGAAGGAGGGGTAAGGGAATGATATTTGGACTCCCCAAGAGGTTCATAACTTGCATAGGATATTGACTTGTAAAGCTCTACTGACTTTTGCGACGAGTCAACGGATTCAAACTCGTGGATGGACTCATCGAAGATATCCTCACTATAATAATTTTCCAGATCTAACAATGTCGCACTAGTGTTGTCGAGATCATCATGGCAAAGTACTTCCACTTCGCAACTGTCGGAAGCTATCTCGTTGATGGAACAGACATCGATTAAATGAGCAGAAGGTTCAAAGGGTTTACTTCCTAGCTTGTAAATATTAAGCTCAATTGTCATCTTCCCGAAAGATAAGTTCATAGAACCGTTACGACAAATAATGACAGCGTTGGAAGTTGCTAGGAAAGGTCCACCGAGTATTACCGGGATTTGGTTGTGTGGGTTCGCCACAGGCTGTGTATCTAAAACAATAAAGTCTACAGGGAATATGAATTCCTCGACTTTGATTAACGCATCCTCTAGTTCACCCCTAAATTGGGCGATAGATCAGTCTGCCATCTGGAGAGTGCAGTGGGCAGGTTTCAGCTCTCCTATACCTAGTGCTCATAGACAGAATATGGGAGCAAGTTAACACTAACGCTAAGGTCGAGTAGAGCACGATTGATATTTTTACCCCCAATAGAAATAGATATTGTAGGACAGCCGGAGTCCTTACGTTTCTTAGGCAATTGTTGGGTAAAAGCCATACTTACATTACTCGTTAAGAACACCTTTTTAGGCACTTAAGTTTTTCTCTTCCTAGTGCACAAGTCCTTAAGTATTCTCGCATAGAAAGGAACTTGTTGAATAGCATCTAGGAGATAGATATTTATGTTAATTTGCTTAAATATTTCCACTATCTTCTCCATTTGTGCATTAGGTTTGTTGGCCCTCAATCTGTTTGGAAAAGGAGCTTTATTAATAAGTGTTGGGTCCAACATATTTGGAGAAGTTTATGGGGATGGACTCGATCCCAGAATTGGAGTGGGGATCGTTTTAGATAGACTTGAGAAAGTGGGCGGAGGGTTCGAACCTAGTGGAAAACAGAGAATAGGTTCGGAAGTAGGTGGAAGACTAGACGAATTAGGGGAAGAAGTAGAAGCCGGGGTATCATTAATATCCCCAACGTCATCAACATGTTCACCCACGTGGTTATCCAGCACTCTTTCAGATCTCAACACGGTAACGGCACTCACATTATGATTTTGTGAGTGGCCAGGATTCGATAAGGGTTGAGATGGAAGTTTCTCCTTTTCTCTCGCACTCATTGCGGCATTTATTTGTACAAGTTGTACTTCTATCGATTTTATACTTTCACCGTGGGAGTTGGTGGTCTGTGTTAAAGTTCGGATAGAAGACTTGATTTCATCTGTCGACTGCATGGAATGTTTAATAAACATATCCACACTTCGTTCAAGCGCAGATAAGTTTCCGGTACCGGCCGTTTGGAAAGAATTATTGGCCGGATTCTGAAAAGGTTGTGATTGAAAGGGGTGTTGGCTTTGTGGTGGTGGTTGCTGTTGCTGCGGAGGAGGTCTTTGATAATTGCTTTGGAACTGGTTTTGATTTTGGTTAGTTTGGTTTTGGTTCCAAGCAAAATTAGGATGATTCCTCCATCCTTAATTGTATGAGGAAGAATAAGGATCGTTTCTAGGTCGTTACTGAAAGCAGTATTAGTTTGCTCATGACCTTGAAACGAAGAATTTAAAATATTCTTCTGTCAAATGAGATGGATCGGAACAGCAACCACACACGGTCTTGGGGAGCGTTACCTAGTTTAGGGAAACTGATGAGAATTTGTTCTCTATAGCGTCGAGTTTCTTTTGCATCGCTGCCATTTTGTCTTTTACTGCGATGGAAATATTGAGCTGATGGATGCCTCCCCTAGATGAAAGTGGTCTAACGCTTTCCCACTGCAAAGTGTTTTCAGCAAGATCTTCCGGATATTTCCAGGTTTCACCATCGTCTTTAGACATGAAATTGCATTGACACATGGTTTCAAACATATGCTTTGTCGCTGGATTAATGCCTTCATATATAATTCAGCATAGATCCCATCTATGTATTCCATGATGAGGACATTGGATAAACAGATCCTTAAACCATTCAAAACACTTCCAAAATGGTTCAATGGAAAGCTGGGTAAACTGGTTGATTTCGCTCCTAACATGGGCGGTCTTATGATTGGGGTAAAATTTCTTAAGGAATGCTATCACAAATTCATCCTAATTGGTAATAAAGTGTGCGGTAGTGTTATAAAGCTATTTTTCTGCTAAATCGCACAAAGTGAAAGGAAGAAGACGTAAGCGCATAGCATCCACAGACAGTTGTGATGTACCCATCATTGCGCATACATTTTCGAATTTAGTGATAAAAACATATGCGTCTTCAGACTCAAGCCCGTGAAATTTGGGCAACAGGTTGATGAAGTGGGGTTTAATTTCAAAATTATCCCCATTGGCTGGTGGAATAGATAAACAAGTAAGAAGGGGACCGCTTATAGGATAGTGTCTTACTTGGAGAGAAATGCACTGTGGATTCTGCACACCTGCGGGTGGCAACAGCGTGGTGTTATATTCTGATGGAGAACCGTCCATCTCGATTGATGTGGTGGGTGGAGGGGAAAAAGAAAATGTAGAAGTACCGACTTCGGAGTCGATGACAGGAACGCGGACAAGACGGGCACTGGAATCCCGTGTCCAGCCAAGCATGCACTAAGCGGGTTTAGCGCAAGTGGCAGCGTGCGTGTGATTTAGTATAGGTTTGTTTTGAAAAGTGTCGGAAGCGAGACAAATCACACAAAAATGCATAATCAACCCTAGAATTAAGGTTACCTAGGTCAAGTCTCTAGACCGCTCCTAGACTTCTAAAGGACAAGCCACAGGATTAATCCTCTACCACCTCTTTATCACTCTTGTGGTTAGGTAAGTGCCACGTAAGTGGGAGGTATCCGCTATATGAATCACCGAAAATAGCGTGCCTAATTAAGTAACCACTTACTTAGACACACTTGTCTAGGCACCACAAAAGAAATGCGGATAAGCGATAAATTACCCACGACCTTCCTCTGTCCTTATTGAGCGCGACAGTCCTTAGAGTCTCGGTTTACATATTTTTTAATTAATAGGGTGATGCGGATACTCGTTTTATGATTTGTGGGGCCTAGGAAGGGTGATGAAATCCCTATATAATCCGAATCTGGTTTTTGTCCTTTAATGTCCGTATTAAAATATGCACAAACAAACCAATTACAAAACTTGCAAAAAGATTTTTGAGCGGCGATATTTTGCAAAGAATCCTGTAGAAAAAACATTTTATTGGATTTCAGAGGGGAGAGAAGGAGTTGAGAAATATACCAGAGAATTTAGAAACCCTAATTCCCTGATTGAGTCGTGGTTCTGCCGCCAATTGCCCCTTTTTGCTGTGGTTCTGCCGCCGACTAGGAAGATGTGGTGGAGATTTTTGCTACGTGGCCTCTTTTACGCCTCTGGATCTTGATGAATGACTCCGAATCTCTGTTTTCTCAAATCTGTGACTCCAGATCCCCTTGCAAAATTCATACAATAATCGTTAAATATACAATTTGCAGTTTTATTTATTTTTATGATGTGGATCGAATAAGAATTCAACACGAATAGTAAGAAAAATAAATTACGCACGTTTCCCCGGCAACGACGCCATTTGGCTGGTGATGTTTTATGTGTGTAGTATAGCCGCAATCAATAACGATGTCGCGAGTAGCTAGACCGAGATGGGTACGGGTCGTCCTCAGGGATATGTGGAATCTTTTAATCTTACTTTAGACGTGTTGAAAAAGAGGAAGAATAGAGGAATAAAGAATATTGGAAATAGTTTCTAGATCTACGTTAAAATACAGATGTAAAATACAGATCTAGTTTGAATACGGATATAGATTTTATAAGAAGAATGCTTGGAGGGTTCGTTCGGATTTAGTAGTCATGGATGACTAATAAAGATTACTCATTTTATTTATTGATAGATTTAATACTAGATAGATAGTGATGAATGAGTATTAGGGTTCTTGGAAGAAACTAGGGTTTCCCCACTATTGACCCTTGTCCTTTCATTGATCTCTATTCATGTTTAGCCCTTAACAAAACAATTGTTAATCTGATCTCAAATCGCGGTCGAGACTAGCAATAAATTGGCAGCGCGCCCGATAAGAATGTTAACATTTATTTTGCTAAAGTTTATAAACTTTATAAGACTTAAAAGATGTTAAAACATTTTTCATCCATTGATCTACCTTAATCTTACGAACTCTATCAAGCGAAGAATTAGTCATGCATGATGGAGATAGAAGAAGAACGGATAGAGAAAGAATTCATAATGTAAATGCAGAAAATAATCCTAAATAATGATCTACCTTTATTAATCAACTTCACAATTGCAAAGCCGTCAAGTTTAGATTACAAGAGGAAGAAGAAGTTGCTCTCGATCTCTGCCTTGTAGGAAGTAGATGCTCCGTCGAATCTCACGTCGTTCTATCATGTCGAATCGTGGACCTGTCGTGGATCTCGTGTTCTTTGACGGTGATTTACTTCGTGTAAAAGGTGATGAATTCTAATTTTAGCCCTCGGTCCTTTATATAGCCCTCAAAGAAGTAAACCTAGTTACCATATATGGTGACTTCCTAATATGATGATTTTCCATATATGGTGATTTCCTAATATGATGATTTTCTAATATGGCGATTTTCCATATATTGTGACTAGGTTTTTAGGATCCTACCCAAAAAATCCAGCACCCCAATTCCGGCCGTGGATCCGCCGCATATGGCTTGTTTTGGCTGCGGAACCGCGATCGTTTGGTGTGATCATTGCTTCAAAATTCTTGGGCTGCTTCATAGTGACATATGGAGATTTATTTGATGTCTGGAATCTTTATATCTTTTCTGATTCTCTGCCAGTATTGATTCTTCGATTTGTTTAACTTCATTGGCAGATTTTTGATTCCTGACACTCGATATCCCGATCTCCTGACCTGAGCTAAACCTTGTACAATATCTCAATGAATAATTTTAGTAATATTTTGTTTTTATTGAGATATTATCCTAACCATTTTATATGATATTATATTTTAAGAATATTAATTAGGGATATTTGATATGATATGCATATTTTAATTATCAAAATATTGTATAAATATAATATGCATATATTTTCCTTCATAATGTTAATTATAATATATAAAACATATAACAATAGATATTTTGCAGATAAACACTCATATGTTCTATATTTACAATAAACACCTTTAAACACTTAACAAAAGTAAGGAAAATGTTATATCAAATGTGCAATATTTTCGACTGAACAACCTCTGTGTACGGGAAGTTCGTCAAGTCGATGGTGTATGACTGGGATAAGTTTTCATTAAAGGATATCAAAGCAAGTCTGCACAGTGAAGTGTTGAGAGAAAAGGTGGTAGGTGACAAAGTAGTTAAGGTGGCCCATTGTCCGTTAGATACCATTCAGATGGAGCCTCCAAAGGAAAATCGAGAAATCATGAGAATGAAAAATGCTTTATTTACAAGGAGAGCAGGCATTGGAAAAGAGATTGTCCGAAGCGTAAGGAGAAAGGAAAGCATATTTCTTCCGGTACTGCAGTTGCGGTAATGGATTCAAATGAAGGCAGTGATGGTTCGATTCTATCAGTATGTATGACTTCAGATGCACATGGATTGTGGACATTCGATTCAGAGTGTTCGCTCCATGTGACTCCGAATCGGAATTGGTTTGCGACGTACCTTTCAGTTGATAAAAGTTCGGTCTTTATGGGGAACAGTATACTGAGTAGAGCTGTTGAGATTGGTACAGTTCGGATCCACATGAACGATGAGAGAGTTCAGACATTGATAGAAGTCAGGCACGTGTCAGATCTAAGGAGAAGATTGATTTCATTAGTTGCTTTAGGCAGGATCAGTTGCAAGTGCGTTATCAATAGAGATTCCATGATGATTTTCAGGAGTGCTCGTATTGTCATAAAGGCGAAGAGAGTAAGGAAACTATATTTTCTTCCGGGATGGACAGTCGTTAAAAATATTTCTAGAGCTTCTAATAGTTCGGATGGTTCAGATTTCGTCAGGGTATGGCGTCCACAATTGAGCTATGTTGGCAAGGTGGATTTGGAGGGACCTCAAAAGAGATAGTCAGTTAGAGGTGTAGAGATCGACATGAGAGATTTTCGGGAGAACTGTGTTTAAGGGAAGAAAACAGACATGTTCCTGCATCGGTTTGTTCAAGAGGTGGAGTTAGACATCGGGATTCCTTTATTGACGACTTCTCGAAAAAGTTGTGGGTGTATGTTCTTAAGCCGAAGATCGAGAAATTTGAAATTTTCAAGAAGGTTGTTGTGGAGGAGCAGTTCGGAAAGCGTGTGAAGGTTCTTTGTGCCGATCATAGTGGAGAGTTCTGCAAGTCAAGGAGAATCGTGCATCACACCACTTTTGAACTTAAGTATATTGGTGGAGCAGAGCAGATGGTTCGTACGGTGTTTGGGAAGAACATGTATTCCAGCCAACGACTGGATTTTCGATGGAGTTTCGGGTAGAGGCCTTATCTACTGCCGAGTAGCTTATCGATCGATCACCATCGACAACGGTAAACATGACAATTCCCAAGGAGGTATGGACTGGAGGGGATAGGAATTACATTGAGCTTCATGGTTCTAGATGCAGAGCAAAAGGGTACATGTCATGATTTCCTGATACTAAGGGTAGAGTAATCAGCTGAAATTTGATAGCCTTTGAGTCTGTGATGTCTTGGAGAAAACAGACTCATACAGATAGTGAGCAGAGAACAGGACCACCGAGTCAGGTGGTATTCAAGGTTTCAGTCCAGGATATAGAAGATGAGGTAGTTGGTCTTACGATTCAGGCGGAGAGTCTAATACAGCCAGTTGTGCAGAGGCCTGTAAGAGTTAGGGGCACAAGAGAGGCTAAGGACGAGGCTTCGAGGATATATGATCAGGTGTTTGACGGAATGTCTGCATGGGAGATTCGAGGTATGGATATTGTTATGGATATGGAGTTGCGTCCATTGCTGCAGTATATCGGGCAGGTCCTTGCTCGGTATGAGAGAGAGAAGACTTAGCCAGTGTCTTCTCAGTTAGTAGCATACCTCGGATTAGTGTCATCAGGGATAGTCTACGATGGGGACAGATGGAGATCAAGAACGGGTTACATGTTGGGCACAGATGAAATGCCAGGTAGATCGGCGCTTCAGATTGTTATCACGTCATCAACATGGGAGGCGGTTATGGAGACCATGTATTTGCGAAGGAGGTTGTTGGTTTTGAGTGTTCCACAAAAGGTGAGAATGTTCTTCTTGGAGGACAGGAAGACGGTTGTGGCTCTTATGAAGGTTGGTACCTATGGGTGTCCGACAGTTGCATTTACGGAGATGGTTTCGGATATCAAGTTCAAGCAGTGCTTAAACTTGATTTGCTTAGTTGATTGAAGAATGCACGGCGACGATGAGAGTAGGAGTTCCAAGGTTTTCAAGAAAGTAATGAGATTGCGATGAATTTTAAATCAAGGTGAAGATTGGTGATAATTGATTCAAAATTATAGGCCGAAGATTTGAAGCTTAGATGAAGCAGAAGTCGATGATTAAGATTTAAATTTATCCTTAATTTAAATCTTAAACTTCTCTTTTTGTAATATTAGTTTAGATCTAGGTCTTATCTATAAATTGATGTAAACTATAAATATAAATCCAAATAGTCTAATGTTTGACAAGTGGATTGCCAATTTTTTCTACAATTAAAAGAGGCAACCATAAAACCAGGAGAGGAAGATAAAAGAGGTTTTTTTAGGTTTAGCGATTCTTTGAATTGGACGGTGATCGATCGGTGAGGGCGTTCTTCTATAATCCTTTCTTAATAGTGAAAGTTTCTTGCGGTCGAAATGCAGATTATGTGCAGTTGTGCCGAATCTGGTTAAAAATCTTGTGTTTGTGTTATTTGGTGTATACTTTTGATAACTTGTGTTGTTTTGATAGATTGTTCGATTAGACTTTTTCAGATAGTTTCAATTTATGCGATCCTAATAGATTTTCCGCTGCAACTCTTGATATGGTTTGTGATTCTTTCGAGAATCACGGATATAGAATTACAATAGCTGGTTACCGAAAAGAGCTCTATATATACGTCGGAAACGTTATGGTCTCATGATTGTATTTTGTTCTTTTCTGTAATCGAGTAGATAGAATTAGCACATATAATAATTACTCACTTTGCCTCCATCAACATTAGATGTGAATTCTTGAGTTGAAAGGGGAAAAAGCATTACCCAAATATCAAGTTTTGATTCTCCAACTTTTAATCTTCTGTCGGAAAAGAAGAACAAAAGGTCAAACAAAAATATTCCAACAAGATATCAATGGATGAAGATACGCATTATAACCATGTGATTTTTTTGTTTTCTGTTTTTTTCCCTTTGTTTATATAATCTTTTGTTAGATTTAAAACTTAAATGATTTTATATCCTTTTCCCAAATCGTCTTTTCTGGTAGCAACCAAGCAATTATATGTAGCTATGTTGTTATCGTATTGATTTTGAAAAGTATTACACATTATTTCTAGGTCACTAAAATATGCTAAGGACTTGTGATGTGCTAGCCAATTGAGTCTAGTTCACTATAAATATGCCAAGGACTTGTGATGCAGCATAAGGCACATGCATTAAAAAAAAAAGAGTTTCTAGATAGCAGCGGTAATCTTTACATATGCTGTGAACCCTCTCTCTCGATAGTATTTTTTAGAAAAATGACAAGTATCATCATCAAAAATGTTATATTCGGTTCATCTTAGGGAGCATGTGGTTATTTTCTGACTTAATCGAGTTAATGAAGATAGCATTTTAGCATATTATATTACGAAATCATAAGGGGTTAATGTTCATGGTATTTTTAAAGTTCAGAAGTACTATTTCAAAAATCATGAAAAAATCGATAATAGAAAATTTACCAATAAAAGAATAATGAACATAATTTTCTTTCTATGATTATCTCTATTTATAAAGTATCATGTTGTCTTGATATACATTGTTATTCCACAACCTAATAGGTTTGAACCCAGGAGCTCTTGAATCTGGTTTACTCTGATACCATGTTAAAAAAACCAGTCAACCCAAAATCTTAAACTGTTAGGTTGTAGCATACACTAGTACAAAGATGGTTTTCCTCTACGGATAATAAAATCCGCAGGGGCAATTAACTAATGCCCCTACGGATTAAGTCATAGGGGCATTTGTAAATAAAAATTTGTTGAAATTTAACTTATGCAGTTGTCCCTACAGTGCCGCAAGATAAGATCCTACGGATATATCTGTATGGACAACTTTAAAAATTAAAAAAATAAAAATAAAAACCAAATTGTTATCGTCCCCATCACCGAACTCTAATTCCCAATTCCCCCCAAAATTTCCCTGCGCGCACCTCTTCCCTCGTCGATCGTCACCTCCGACCTCCTTGACGCCTCCGACCTCCTCTGTGCCTCCTCCCTCGTTGCCTCCAACCTTCTCATCGCCTCCTCTGAGCTCTCGTCGCCTCCTCCGACCGCGTCACCTCCTCTTTCGTCGTCTTCCTCGTTCTCCTACGACCTCAAGCGCTGCCTCCATCACCTCCAGCGTCGTCCTCTTTATCAACGTCGAGCTCCTTTCCGGCTTCCTCGTCACCATCGAAATCGTCAACAGGTTAGTTAATTTATTGATAAATTTAAATTTTTATTTCCGTAAATTGAATTTTGTGGGTAGGGCTTCAATTTTGGGATTTTGAATTGTGGTGGTGGTTGTGGTGGTCGGTGGTGGGTGGTGGCGGCTCTGGTGGTGGCTGTGGTGGTCGGTGGTGGGTGGTGGCGACTATGGCGGCTGTGGTTTGGGGATGTGGGTGGCAGTGGTGGCGGCTGTAGTGGCGGCGGCAATGGGTAGTGGTGGCTGCGCTGTAATTAAGTCTAGGGTTAGGATTAAAGTAGTTAGAATTGATTAGGTCTAGGGTTAAGGTAATTAGGGTTGGAGTTAAGGGTGAGAATTATGATTAAGGTATTTTAGTATTAGTGTTAGTGTATGTGTGTGTGTGTGTGTGAGAGAGAGAGAGATAACGGATGAAAGCACAAGCGAACGGATGTCTGCTCTATAAATTCTTAATGGGATAGAAGCCTTACCCCCGACAGCCGAAACATACACATACAACACGAATACACAACAAACGTACACACAAAGCACATACACACTAACAACCCTATACCTAAGCGAAACACACATATACAGAATACAACTCATACTTGGGTATCTTCAAACCTAACTTTATTAATCGACAATTTATTCTTTTCAACGACAAACTTGCCCCTACGGATTTTCTTCTTTGTTAATAATCATCTCGTTCTTAGATTTCTCAATATAGTCACCATAACTTACAATTTATATGTTATACAGTCTAATATGGCCCATGAGTACATCAGAATTAAGGACTGCATGTACGTGAATTGGCAACAACGCATGCAATCTAAATTTGTTGTAGAAGTTGCTGCTTTCATTGAATTTGCACGCGTACATAATAAGATCGCGTTAGAGAAGATTCTCTGTCCGTGCTATAAATATGAGAATAAGTTCTGGCAGACCATAGAAATCGTAGAGCTTCATATCGTTAAACATGATTTTACTAGATTTTATACAACTTGGTTATATTACGGGAAAGGATAAGAAAAAGACAGTAATACGGCGAATGAAGAAGGAGAAGCCGGTAATGCAACGGAAGAAGAAGATAACTTCCTTTTAAGAGAAGAAATGGAGGATATGGTAGAGACTGATCTCGGTGATAGTAATCCTACCGAAGAAGATATTCCTTTCGGTCAAGGACCGCGTGCGGATAAGTATGAAAAGTTCATGAATGATACTAGAAGACCAACTTATGAGAATACAAAGTATTCCACCCTATCATGGTCCGTCCAACTTTTCCAGATTAAGTGCCTAAATGGATGAAGTAACAAATCATTCACGATATTCTGAAGTTCCTGAAAGATTCTACGCCCCCGGAAAATAACGTGCCCGAGAGCTGGTATGAAACCCAGAAATTGATGTCTAATTTGGGTCTGAACTGTGAAAAGATTCATGCATGTCCCAAAGATTGTGTGTTGTATCGGAAAGAGAACTCAGATTTGAAAGAGTGTTCGACATGCAGAGAGGCCATGTATAAACCGAAAGAATCTGATAAGAAACCAAATATACCTATCAACACAGCACAATACTTTCCCATAACACAAAGATTGCAGAGACTATTCAGGTGTAAGAAAACAGCCGAGGCAATGATTTGGAATCACCGTGCTGTTCCAAGCGAAGATGGAAAAATAAATCATCCAAGAGATTCACCGGTATGGAAGGATTTCGATAAGAGGCACCAAACATTCAGTAGTCATTCTCGCAATGTCAGGCTCAGATTGATTAGTGATGGATTCTGCCCATTCAACTATATGGCTGTAAGCCATACAGCATATGGTCCATTATAATGATGGTTTATAATCTGTCGTCTTGGTTGGTTATGGATCAATACTTGTCACGCTCCGCTTCCCAATAAACGGAAAAGGCGACATGGTAAGCCCGCGACATATAGTTCAACTGAAAGGAAATACAATACAAGAAGAGAAATGCCTAAACAGCTGGCATACATAAACTGAAAAAGATAACTAGTCTAGTTCTGAGTCGTGAACTGGTTGTGCTCCTCCTCGGTGGTGTCCACCTCCTCAGTCTCCATAGTATCTGACGAACATTCCAAGAAACAAAGATGGATGGAATGTCCGTCAGCGAACTTTCGCTTGGTAAGTCCCCAAAAAATAGATGTGAAGTATAAAGTATAATGATAAAAATGTATATCATGAATTAATGGACTAGGAGATATGTTATTTAAACATGTCATTTACTGTAACCATGGCAATTCTATTTAACATGCAGTTCTCTTTATATATATCATGGAAAAATAATATGAGCATAGTATGGCATGGTCGTATGGTGTAGGTATAGTGAACATAAAATGAATGTAAGTTTCCTAAAAGGTTGGTACATGGGTAAACTAAATGTAACGTAAATTTAAAGGTGAATATCAACCAATCTGAAGAGTGTTCTTGAACCCAACAGGCTGTAATCCAGGGGTAAGGAACCACGGACCCGAATCAAGTGTTAGTAACGGGACTTCAAGCTAGTGTTGAAGTATTCCAAACTCAACAGGCTATAATCCAGGTGTAAGAAAACACGAGCTTTCATTATATCTTACTTGTGTTAGTAGACATGGATTCATGATCGAGGGGGACTCCTGAGATTTCGTTGGATTCACACATGAACTACCACAACACCCCATGTATTCTACGTTATAGTTAAATTTACTAACCTTGCTCGAATCCATGAATACATCTGTCATGCCCCGCTTCCCAGAGTACGCTAAGATAGGCACGTGATATAGCCAACCATGCTACCTGTGGATAGAAAATATCCTTTCACAGTCACATTACGGCTGTAGAGATATCAAGAACAATAATAAACTATCTAACACATGTCCATAAGCCAGAATAAAACGAGTCAAGAATAAAATAATGCGGAAGAAAAAGATCCAATACAAGAATAAACAAGAATGTACGTCCCATAATGCGGGCTCACATCAGGAATGAAAATACCGAAAGTAAAATAAACTAACTACTAACAAGTCCTCGCTGCTCAGCCTGCTGACTGAAATACTCCTGCTCGACCTGCAGTAAAGGTAAAGAATCTGGGCCATGCAAAACCCAGACGTCGGTGCGTTATATCATCAAGCAATACTATAAACAGGGATAACATGACATGCAGGTATGAGCATGAACGGTAAAACAGGTAAAACACAATATAAATAAGACAGTGAAGGGTAGTGTGCAGTGAGTAATCTAAACTGGTCTACTGTGTTAACTACTCTCAAGTCTTTGAAATCAATTTGATGAATCATCGATGTAACTCAATAGTATCCCGTGAGTGCCCGGGATCACGGTCTAAGACTCTCGGGCTGAATCCGAGACGTGCCGCAAGGCAGTAAAAGGTAGTATGTAATGATGAGTGATGTCAGCAGCATCACCCCGGGGCTGGCCTAGCCCGTAAGACTGATCGGTAAAGGTATCGAACTGTCGAGTTACAAGTCAGGTTTCATCATTGATTTCCCCATACCCCCAAGTTATATGTTCAAGTCAGGTATTAATAAATCTGGAGCTAATGCCAACACAGGATCAAGCAGGTACAGGTTTGTCTGGATAGACAACAGGAAATGTCCGTAGGGACAACATGTTAAGGTTGTTGGCATTAGTAACAAGATCAGGTAATAGGTAAAGCTATGGTACATCAGGTCAGGTCAGGTAATGTGTATAAATCCAATCATGTCAAGAAGTGTACGGTATCAAGTCGTGTCTAGTAATAGTAGTGTATCAAGACATGCCAGGGGTGCACAAATGTCACGTGGGTGCTCGTAATTAAACCCTAATAAGTATGGGTACACAAAAACAAGTATGGGGTACCAATGCAACAATAAAATGGAATATTGTGATGTGGTATGCAAACAGATATAAATTCAAACACATGGATGCACGGTTATCGATTAGGGTTAATATTATAGTTCCAATATTAATTAAGATACACTTTATTAAACATGGAATATTAAAATCACACTATTATGTATTAAATGATTTAGGGATGCAATTGTATATATATTAAGCTAGATGGATGCAAACGGGTGTCCGAAAGGGTATAAACTATTAAAAAGTACTATGGGCTATGTAACCAAGCACTATGCGATATAAATATGGACGTGGGTACAGTGTAATGTAATCTAATATGCAACATGATATGTTTCAGGTTCTAGATCTAAAAATGATATAAATGGAACATCGAAATGTTAAAATGGGACATGTGGTATTAGATTTAAACTACAGGTTTAATATGCATTTAAATAAGTATATAATAAATTAAATAGCATGTAGCAAGTTTTACTTGCCTAGACGGATCAAGAAACAGGTGTACGGAACGTCTCACGTCGGCGAAACAGTCGCGACGCGCGCACGGTACATGGAACGGATCCAAACAACGCACAAGGTGATCACACGAGTCAGGTATGTTCGCTGGGTCGTCGGGATCGTTGACGTCGTCACGGCTCCGGCGATTGTGGATTGGTGCACTGGGGTTCCAGGGGATTGAGGAGATGAGGGAGTGGTGTAGCGTTCACCGGCGATGAGTGGCGATCGAGATGGAGGTTAGGGTTTGGGTTACTGGGTTTTCTTGGTGTATGGATGTGCAGGGTTTTGTGAAGGGAGAAGACAGAGGAGAGAGGAAGGAGAAGAGAGGTGAATGATGGTGGTGGCGAGAGATGATCGGCGGCGAAGGAGAGGTGTTGGTGATGGGTTCTGTGGGTGTCGTGGGTGTTCGGGATATGGAAGAAGTAGAAGAGGAAGATGGTGATGAGGAAGAGGAGGTTCGGTTGGGAGAGTTGGAGTTGAGGGGATTGCTTTTAGGGTTAGGGTTTGAGTTTGGGAACTCGGCAACGATGGGTTCGCGAGGAGGGAGATAGCGCTCCGTTTTAAAAAAGAAGGAAGAAGAAAAATATAGGAGGGAGGTGACGAGATCCAGGGGCGGTGACCAGATTCGAGGAATCTACAGTAATCGCGAGATGAGTGAGAGGGTGCGAGAGGAGAGAGAAAGAGGAGAGAGAGAGAGAGAGAGAAAGAGAGCCGCGCTGGGAGAGAGAAAGAGAAAAGGAAAGGAAAGAGTGAGAGATTTAAGTGGGGCCCGGTGAAAAGGAAAGGAGGGATTTGATTGGCTCGTGAAGGTGGGGCCAGAGGAAAAGAGAGAGCTGGGGAATTGGTTAAGGAAAAGATTTAAAAAAAATCTAAAAAGATTTTATATTTTAAAGAAATATTTTTGTTGGTTGAGAAATCTTTAGGTTGTTAACTAAATGTTAAACGAATTTTAAAAAATTTAAATAATTAGAATTTCGGCGAGATGCAAAAATATCTCAGAACGCGACCGGGTCGGGTCTAAAATTTCAGATTTAAAATACGAAAATTATATGCAACTTTCAAATTTTAAAATGAATGATTAGGTAACGAAAATGCATACCCCCAAGAACGGATGCACGTACGTGCGCGTAGCTATCCAAACACGTCCGTTTCACTGAACGGGACGAGAACAAGATGTGCGGACGCTACCACGGGGTTAGAGGTATCATGCAGGCTATGAAATGCAATTTTAATTTATTATACATGACCTAAAATGTTATATGTAAAATATGCGATGCTATATGAAATGTCAGTATGCAGTTTACATTAAATGCACGTGTCTATTTAACAAGTCAGGGTAGTTTATAAATGTGAATCAAACAAGTTCAAGCTAGTAGGTCGGGTCGAATGCAATGTCAAATATAAAATACCATTCGCACCCAAACACTATAAATCAATAAAATACCACAGATAAATAAATACGAGAACTGGAATTGGTATAAGTGAACTGGGTTATTACATTATACCCAACTACAAGAAGGATTTCGTCCTCGAAATTTCAAGAACAAGAAAAGATAAACAAACAACACACTACAAGAATAGATATGGAAACTTCTGCCGGATTTCATCTTATCGTTCCTAAGTTGACTCTCCATGTGAGCGATTACCCTAAGAAACAAGTACAAGAGGGATAACTTTGTTCTTAAGAATCTTTTCTCTTCGATTCACAATCGACATCGGTCGCTCCTCAAAAGTCAAATCTTCACATACAGTCAGCTCTGAATGATCCAGCACTTGTGTTTCATCTCGAACATATTTACGGAGTTAAGATATATGAAACACGTCATGAACATTCACCAAGAATTGCGGCAACGCCAATCGATACGCCACTTCTCCAACACGCTCCAAAATCTCAAAAGGTCCAACGAATCGAGGACTAAGCTTTTCTCGACTTCCGAAATGAATCACCCCTCTAGTCGGTGATATCTTCAAGAATACCAAATCACCAACGGTGAACTCTAGAGATCTTCTCAATGTATCTGCCTAACTCTTTTGTTGGTCTTGAGCTGCTTTCATATGATTCTGGAAAGTGTTAACCTTCCCAACTGTTTGCACGATCAAATCCGGTCCCAACAATCTTCGTTCTCCAACATCGTCTCAACAAACAGGCGAACGACACTTGCGACCATATAAAACTTCGAATGGAGCCATCTGAATAGTCGCCTGGAAACTGTTATTGTAAGAAAGCTCCACCAAATGTAGATGATCCTCCCATCAACCTTTGAAGTCTAACATGGAAGCTCTCAACATGTTTTCAAGAGTTTGGATCGTTCTCTCCGACTGACCATCTGTCTGAGGATGATAAGCTATGCTAAAATTCAATCGAGTTTCCAAACTTTCCTGTAAGCTCCTCCAGAAGTGTGATAAGAAACGAGTGTCACGGTCAGACACGATGCTTACCGGTACTCCATGCAATCTTGCAATCTCCTGCATGTACCGTTCTGCCAAAGTTTCTATTGATTGACTAACTTGAAATGGTATGAAATGAGCTGCCTTGGTCAATCGATCAACAATCACCCAAACTGCATTGTTGCCCTTCGGACTCCGCAGTAAAGCCATCATGAAATCCATGGTTATATGTTCCCACTTCCATTGAGGAATCGGAAGTGGTTGCAATAAACCAGCAACCCGTTGATGTTCAGCCTTAACTTGCTAACACACCAAGCACTTTGCTACAAAGCGGGCAATCTCCCGTTTCATGCCTTCCCACCAGAAATGCCGTCGTATATCTCGGTACATCTTCGTGCCTCCTGGATGTACGGAATATGCTGAACTGTGCGCCTCCTTCATAAGTTCTTCGCGAATGTCTTCCTTTGGCACACACAAATGTCTATCATAACGCAACGAACCATCTTCATGAATTAATAAGTCCGTTCGAAGTCCAGCTTTAACCCGTTCTTGAAACTTCTGCAATCTTGGGTCCTGCAATTGCGCTGTTTTAATATTCTCGATCAACGACGACTGTATTTGCAGCTGTATCAACTGTCCCGAAGAATGCGGTAGCACAATCTCCAAATCAAACCTTCGAAAGTCTTCAATAAGTTCCTTCTATGCAGTCAACACGTGAATTGCTGGCAACCGACTAAGCGCATCCGGCACAACATTAACTTTCCCCGGATGGTATTTAAGATCAAGATCGTAGTCAGCCATCAGCTCCAAGCATTTACGCTGCCTCATATTAAGCTCCTTCTGTGTGAACACATACTTTAGGCTTTTGTGATCGGTGAAAACCTCGACCCTTTCGCCCAATAAGTAGTGTCTTCAAATTTTCAAAGCGAAAATCACAGCTGCTAGCTCCAAGTCATGAGTTGGGTAATTCTTCTCATGGGTCTTCAATTGTCTCGATGCGGAAGCTATAACCTTCCCATGCTGCATCAAAACACATCCCAATCCTTTCCCAGATGCGTCGCTGTGAATCACAAATCCTCCGGAACTGTCTGGCACGGTCAGAATAGAAGCGGTTATCAATCTCTGATTCAACGCCTCAAAAGCTGACGCACACTTATCCGTCCACACAAAAGATACTTCTTTGCGCGTAAGCTTGGTCAAAGGCTCCGCCAGACGAGCAAAGTTCTCCACGAACCTTCTGTAATACCCGGCAAGTCCAAAAAAGCTTCTGTCCTCCGCAACACTCTTCGGAATTGGCCAATCTCGAACTGCTGCAATCTTCTCAGGATCAACAGCGATTCCATCTCCAGACACGACATGCCCTAAAAACTTCACTTCTTCAAGCCAAAACTCGCACTTGCTCATCTTTGCATACAACTTTTCTTGCCTCAACGTCTGCAGTACGATTTGCAAGTGTTCTGCATGCTCTTCAATACTCTTTGAGTAGACCAGAATATCATCAATGAACACCAGTATAAACTGGTCCAAGAATGGTGAAAAGATTCGGTTCATCAAGTCCATAAATATCGCTGGTGCATTCGTTACTCCGAAGGCCATCACTAAATACTCGTAATGTCCATACCGAGTTCGGAACGCAGTCTTGCAAATATTTTCTGATTTAACTCGGACCTGATGATATCCGGATCGCAAATACAGCTTCAAGAATACCCTCGCGCCACTGAGCTGCTCAAATAATTCGCCAATACGAGGGATCGGGTACTTGTTCTTAATAGTCACCCGGTTTAATTCTCGATAATCGATGCACATCCTCCTTGTACCATCTTTCTTCTTGACTAGAAGAACTGGAGCTTCCCAAGGCGAGTTACTGCTGCGAATCCAACCCTTCTCAAGTAATTCAGCAACCTGCTTCTTGACTTCTTTCAACTCCACTGGTGCTATTGGATAGTACGCTTTAGAGACTGGCGCTGCACCAGGAATAAGATCAATCGCAAACTCCATATCTCGTTTTGGTGGTAAACCCAAGATATCCTCGAACACATCCCTGAAATCTCGAACTATAGCTGGCGCTTCTTCTTTATCAACCTCCATCGACGAAAGAACATTAGTTGTCGGCCTAGCCCTAAACTTGACTGGCCCGACAGAACTGCTTCCTCCAGTGAAGATAAACTCTGGATGTCCGAAAATCTAGAAAATTACTTTTTTTGCCCTACAATCGATGTGAGCGTGGAAAGTGCTGAGGAAATCCATTCCCAAGATGACTTCATAGCTTCCTGTATCAATCACCAAGAAATCTGCAAAAAGCTTCCGTCCGCAAACAACGACTGCACAATCCTTACATTCTCTACTAGATATGATCTTCCCATTCCCAGTGTGTATGTCCCAATAACTAAACAGGGTCGTGCAAGCAATCGAGTGTATAGCAATAAACTTGGATGACATAAAACAATGGGATGCACCAGAATCGAATAACGCTAATGCGGGAAAACCATGAACAAGTAGAATACCTGAAACAACTTCTCCTGAAGCCTTGGCTTCCTCAGCCGTCAGGGAAAATGCTCGAGCTTGATTGGGTCCCTGAGTCAGCTGCTTTTGTCCCTAAAACTGCTTCTGCGGTGGCCTTTGAATATCATCTTTCGTGCGAAGCTTCGACGAACAAGCGTTGATAGTATGATCCGTCGATCCACAAACCAAACAGAGTCCCCGCATCCTTCGACATTCCCTTTGCACGTGCCCAGGTAAATGGCAGTAGTCACAAATCACGGTCCTCCTCTGATCAACAACAACAGGCTTCTTCATCGGTGTTACGCCACGACGGTTCACTGGAATACCTCTGCGTCCATGCGCTCGGTTCGGTGCAAATGCCGGCTTCCGCACTGTAACTGCTGGCTGCTGTGTACTCCCAGTCTTCATAGACAGGCTCTGCTGCTCTCGGGCCGCTGTAAGTACTTGTGAGAAAGTGGTCAAACCCAGGGAGACAATCTGCCTCTGGATGTCCACATCCAAACTGTGCATGAACCTCCTTACCCTATCAGCATCGTTGGCAACCAAAGCTCCAGCGAATCTACTGAGCCGTGTCCACTCAGCTGCATTTACATCTACAGG
Source organism: Agapanthus africanus (assembly GCA_030015575.1). Lineage (NCBI taxonomy): Eukaryota > Viridiplantae > Streptophyta > Magnoliopsida > Asparagales > Amaryllidaceae > Agapanthus > Agapanthus africanus. Next base: position 412,809,899 of record JASDDO010000029.1, read on the forward strand.
TGCGCCGTTCTGCTTCAAACTGATGAACTTCTCTTCCATTTCCTCCCGTGCAGTTTGTGGGAAGAACTTCTCTAAGAAACTCCTCGAGAAATCCGCCCAACTGATCGGCTTGGGAAAGTGGGTCTCTTCCACAAGCCGCCATTCACGGTCATAGTCCACCAACTGGATGCATACTACATCCACCTTCTTATCTTCTGGGATTTGTGCCGCAACGAGAAAATTCTCCGTGTCAACCAGCCACTGCTCCGCTGGCAACGACTCCTCCAGGCCAGTAAAGACAGACGAACCCAGTCTCCTGAAATCCGCCACGGTACCCACACGATCAACTGGTCTGGCCACAACATTGTTCACGGACTGCTGAAAGGTCCGCAAACCTTCCTGAAAAGCTTCAGCTTGCTGCTGGTTCAGCTCGGTCTGTCGCTTTTGGTTCTCCAACATCCCACGGATTACTCTACGCATAGCGGCTTCGTCAACACGCCTTTGGTACGTTTTCAGATTCTTTCCTGCCATGTTCCTGAAATCAAAACACCAAAAGGATTAGCATGATAACAGATTCAAAATGTAAATTAAGAATATGAATCAAGGCTAGAACTCCAAGTTACTTAAATAGAGTACCGCATTGTAACCATGCCGCGGTATCATAGCTACAATTACATAACTCCACCCAAGTTGCCTAAGTTCTAGAAATAAACAATAGGAAACCAGGTTTCGAGTCGAGATGCAAAAGAGGTTTGCATATCGTAAAATTAGAATCAGGAGGAAGTTAAGATTCAAAAATGATAAGACGGCAAGGTGGCAGGACATGTTTCCTAATCACGAGTATTCTGATTCGTGTATTGGGTCCAATACCCAACTATAAAAGAATCAAACCCGATTAACCTATATCCTATGGCTCTGATACCAAACAAACCATGTCACGCCCCGCTTCCCAGAGTACGCTAAGATAGGCATGTGACATAGCCAACCATGCTACCTGTGGATAGGAAATATCCTTTCACAGTCACATTACGGCTGTAGAGATATCAAGGAAAATAATAAACTATCTAACACATGTCCATAAGCTAGAATAAAATGAGTCAAGAATAAAATAATGCGGAAGAAAAAGATCCAATACAAAAATAAACTAGAATGTACGTCCCATAATGCGGGCTCACATCAGGAATGAAACTACCGAAAGTAAAATAAACTAACTACTAACAGGTCCTCGCTGCTCAGCCTGCTGACTGAAATACTCCTGCTCGGCCTGCAGCAAAGGTAAAGAATCTGGGCCATGCAAATCCCAGACGTCAGTGCGTCATAACATCAAGCAATGCTATAAACAGGGATAACAAGACATGAAGGTATGAGCATGAACGGTAAAACAGGTAAAACAACAATATAAATAAGACAGTGAAGGGTAGTGTACAGTGAGTAATCTAAACTGGTCTACTGTGTTAACTACTCTCAAGTCTTTGAAATCAATTTGATGAATCATCGATATAACTCAATAGTATCCCGTGCGTGCCCGGGATCACGGTCTAAGACTCTCGGGCTGAATCCGAGACGTGCCGAAAGGCAGTAAAGGGTAGTATGTAATGACGAGTGATATCAGCAGTATCACCCCGGGGCTGGCCTAGCCCGTAAGACTGATCGGTAAAGGTATCGAACTGTCGAGTTACAAGTCAGGTTTCATCATTGATTTCCCCATACCCCTAAGTTATATGTTCAAGTCAGGTATTAATAAATCTGGAGCTAATGCCAACACAGGATCAAGCAGATACAGGTTTGTCTGGATAGACAACAGGAAATGTCCGTAGGGAAAACATGTCAAGGTTGTTGGCATTAGTAAAAAGATCAGGTAATAGGTAAAGCTATGGTACATCAGGTCAAGTCAGGTAATGAATCCAATCATGTCAAGAAGTGTACGGTATCAAGTCGTGTCAAGTAATAGTAGTGTATCAAGTCATGTCAGGGGTGCACAAATGTCACGTGGGTGCTCGTAATTAAACCCTAATAAGTATGGGTACATAAAAACAAGTATGGGGTACCAATGCAACAATAAAATAGAATATTGTGATGTGGTATGCAAACATGTATAAATTCAAACACATGGATGCACGGTTATCGATTAGGGTTAAGATTATAATTCCAATATTAATTAAGATACACTTTATTAAACATGGAATATTAAAATCACACTATTATGTATTAAATGATTTAGGGATGCAATTGTATATATATTAGGCTAGATGGATGCAAACGGGTGTCCGAAAGGGTATAAACTATTAAAAAGTACTATGGGCTATGCAACCAAGCACTATGCAATATAAATATGGACGTGGGTACAGTGTAATGTAATCTAATATGCAACATGATATGTTTCAGGTTCTAGATCTAAAAATGATATAAATGGAACATTGAAATGTTAAAATAGGACATGTGGTATTAGATTTAAACTATAGGTTTAATATGCATTTAAATAGGTATATAATAAATTAAATAGCATGTAGCAAGTTTTACTTGCCTAGACGGATCAAGAAACGGGTGTACGGAACGTCTCACGTCGGCGAAACAGTCGCGACGCGCGCACGGTACACGGAACGGATCCAAACAACGCACAAGGTGATCACACGAGTCAGGTATGTTCGCTGGGTCGTCGGGATCGTCGACATCGTCACGGCTCCGGCGATTATGGATTGGTGCACTGGGGTTCCAGGGGATTGAGGAGATGAGGAGTGGTGTAGGGTTCACCGGCGATGAGTGGCGATCGAGATGGAGGTTAGGGTTTGGGTTACTGGGTTTTCTTGGTGTATGGATGTGCAGGGTTTTGTGAAGGGAGAAGACAGAGGAGAGAGGAAGGAGAAGAGAGGAGAATGATGGTGGTGGCGAGAGATGATCGGCGGCGAAGGAGAGGTGTTGGTGATGGGTTCTATGGGTGTCGTAGGTGTTCGAGATATGGAAGAAGTAGAAGAGGAAGATGGAGATGAAGGGGAGGAGGTTCGGTTGAGAGAGTTGGAGTTGAGGGGATTGCTTTTAGGGTTAGGGTTTGAGTTTGGGAACTCGGCGACGATGGGTTCGCAAGGAGGGAGATAGCGCTCGGTTTTAAAAAAAGAAGGAAGAAGGAAAATATAGGAGGGAGGTGACGAGATCCAGGGGCGGTGACCAGATTCGAGGAATCTACAGTAATCGCGAGATGAGTGAGAGAGGGTGCGAGAGGAGAGAGAAAGAGGAGAGAGAGAGAGAAAGAGATGCGCTGGGAGAGAGAAAGAGAAGAGGAAAGGAAAGAGTGAGAGATTTAAGTAGGGCCCGGTGAAAAGGAAAGGAGGGATTGATTGGCTCGTGAAGGTGGCGCCAGAGGAAAAGAGAGAGCTGAGGAATTGGTCAAGGAAAGGATTTAAAAAATCTAAAAAGATTTTATATTTTAAAGAAATATTTTTGTTGGCTGAGAAATCTTTAGGCTGTTAACTAAATGTTAAACGAATTTAAAAAAATTTAAACAATTAGAATTTTGGCGAGATACAAAAATATCTCAAAACGCTCCCAGGTCGAGTCTAAAATTTCAGATTTAAAATACGAAAATTATATGCAACTTCCAAATTTTAAAATGAATGATTAGGTAACGAAAATGTATACCCCCAAGAACGGATGCACGTACGTGCGCGTAGCTATCCAAACACGTCCGTTTCACTGAACGGGACGAGAACAAGATGCGCGGACGCTACCACGGGGTTAGGGGTATCATGCAAGCTATGAAATGCAATTTTAATTTATTATACATGACCTAAATTGTTATATGTAAAATATGCGATGCAATATGAAATGCCAGTATGCAGTTTACATTAAATGCACGCGTCTTTTTAACATGTCAGGGTAGTTTATAAATGTGAATCAAACAAGTTCAAGCAAGCGGGTCGGGTCGAATGCAATGTCAAATGTAAAATACCATTCGCACCCAAACACTATAAATCAATAAAATACCACAGATAAATAAATACGAGAAATGGAATTGGTATAAGTGAACTAGGTTGTTACAACATCAAGTTGCAAGATTGAGTTCATGTCCATATCAAGTATTCGTGTCAAGTGTTCATGTATTCATGTCAAGGTGGGATTCATGGTTCGAGTTAAGTCAGTTTCAGTAGCAACCATTATATTCTGGTATTCATGTTAAGTTCAAGTCAAAGTATACATGTTTGAATTGATATTGATTTCGAGTGTTCAAGTTCATGATCAAGTATCCGTGTTTGATTTTGGATTAGGTTTGAGGTTTGAATCAGACCGTGTCCGACACTTGTAAACTGATTTAACTCTTGAATTCTTAGGTTCGGGAGTCATCGGCAACTGCTGCACATGAACGACAGGATTTGTATATTTTTTAAGACAATTGCTATTGATAACTCCTATAAGTTTTCTAACCTGATAGGCAAGCACTCACTTTCTCGGGCTCCCTGGGGCTCAAAAGAATTGATCCCGCTTAAACCATATTTATTAGAATTTTTAAAATAGTGTATATATATATCTCGAGGAGGTTTTATGAAAAATATTTTTAATATAATTTAAAAGTAAATCTCGAGGGTGACTAGTATTACTTAGGGTTTTCATGAGCATGGATTTTAAGTATTGGGCTATTTTAGTAATAAATACTTAGCTTTCGAAAGTTTATTGTATTTTATTGAAAAACATGCCTTTTTGGTATCTTGATTGTATTTTATTGGCATTTGTTAATCTTTCGTTTTTAGAAAAATACAGGTTCATTATATTTTGAAATAAGGATTGTAATTTTTATACAATTTAAAAATTAGTTTTATTTAGAAATTCGTTTTTCTTAAAAACCGTATTTATATCCTTTCGAGATCGAATGCTCCATGAGAAGGTCTGCATCTCGCTCTACTATTCTCAGGATATGCGATAATCCGCAACATCCATTAGCGGGTCCCATAAAGAGGGTTGTAGATGCATAATTGTAAGGAGTATGAAATACTTGTTGTGGTCAAAAATTACACCCCGGTTGACCAAGTCAAAGTCAAAGTCAACCCCAAGTAAGCGGGCCCAAGCCCAGATCAAGTGGGCTTATGCCAAGTCGAGCCCCATGGATAGCCTCCCTCATGCCAAAATGAAATCATATAATAAATATTTTTTATGTAATCTTTTTATACATGAATGTAAGAAAAATGGGCATAAAACCAAATTTTTGTAAAACCCATGGCTCATGTGTAAAGAAATGAACACATGAGGCATGGGATGGGAAAAATGCCATTTTGTAAAGCCCAAGGAACTATGTGTAAATTTGTAAGCCTATAAAAGACAACATGATAATGAAATAAAGGATACTTTTCATTCCCCTAAAAAAATCTAGGGTTTTGTGCCTTCTTCCCTTTCCTCAAGGTTCTAAAACCTTCTCCCTTTTTTGAATTAAATTAAGAGTTTAACTCTTCCTTTTCCGAAAATAAACAGTTTTTTAGCATCAAACCCTTGAAGAGGAACTCAGATCTTCCATCAGATCTCAAAAAGGGGAGATTTTTAAATCTCACCCCCACTTTCTCCAAGATCCGGCCAACCGAGAGGAAGAGGAAGGAGACCGATCTCCAAAAATCCCATCTAGGAAGATCCAAGGCCTAATAGAAGAGCAGGGCCAAAGGGGATAAAAAGGGGCCCCTTTGATCATTTCCAAAGATCTCTAGGAGTTTAACTCCATTCAAGATCTGTTGGAGTTTAACTCCATAAATTAAGCTCTTTTTAGGAGTTAACTACAGAAGTCAAATCGGGAGCACAGCTCCCAGTGCAGGGACCAAGTCTCCTCTTCTGCGGGCGCCCAGCGCCAGGCACGTGAGGCGCTGGCGCCCAGCTCCATGCACGCGTCTTTAAGACGCATCCCCCCTCATTTTTTATTCACTCCACACTAAATTCACCTCCATAGCTAGAAATTTTTTTCTAACGGACGCTGCCCGCACCCCGCGAGGGGGTTGCTAGCCTCCTTGAACCCCAGCCTGCTATCCGGGTAGCGGGACACCCGATATATCTAAAACCCTTCAAGACATACATACGCACACTGCACATTGAGTTCGCATGACCAGTTTGACCCGTCAATCAAAGGTTCTTTCGCTCCAAAGGTGAGGGGTAATTAATGGAAGCTTAGTTCGCGGCTGCCGGAGATTCGGATCCCCACAATCAATAAACCCCCGCCTAACCTAAGCAGGGTGAATCTGTGGTACGCCTGACAAGCGCGTGCGTATAACCATCTCAATGAGGTAACGAAAAACACCCTACAGATTTTGGCACACCCGGTGGGACAAATATCTCCTCCCATATTTCGGGTTAAATATCCATACAAACTCAATCAACATATACATTGATTGCTTGTACTGAAATCATGCTTCTATTTGCAGGTTAACGACTTTCGACTGCAATCTTTGGACGCAACAAAATGTCTCTGTTTACCGCCGAAAGACGCGACTTGGGATGTTTGGGACGTCTGGCCTGAATTTTGGGGGCAGATGCTATTTGGATTTATCCGTCCACCTCTCCGAAAATGCCAAGTTGATTTATGGCACCGTATATCGGAGTTTTAGACAGATACGGCCGATGTAGCAGACTTCGTCAGATTCCCCCTCGTTGTGAGAGATTTTTGATTGTGGGGACGCTCTTACCTGCAGGCGCAAGCCCCTGCAGTTAATTATGCTACCGCATCGCGGTAACAACTTTCTCCTTCTCCAGATGGTCATTTCGTGCCATGTGTGTTTGTTTTATTTTCAGTTTCCTGTGAATCGTATACGGAGACTAATTTATGTTGTCGCCCGTAGGGCGTGGATTAGTCCAAATCCGTATTTTCTTAGATTTGGGTTTGAGTTGGTTTAAGGATCGTTAATTTTGTTTTAGATTAAGATCAACTTAAATGCGTGTTAAGGATACGTTAGCCTAATTTTGGACTAAGATCTACTTAACAAGGTTTTAGGATCATTTAGATCCAACGAAAGAGTATTTGGACTCTATCGTTTTAGTTTAGGGACATTGCGGTCCATAAGGTTTATGGACATCATATTCCATGAATTTAAGGACCTCATAGTCCATAAGGTTTAGAGTCATCATAGTCTGGTTTAAAGACGTCATAGTCTGTGAGGTTTAAAGACATCATAGTCTAGTTTAAAGACATCATAGTGTATGAGGTTTAAAGACATCATAGTCTATAAGGTTTTGGTTTAACCGTTTGGAGATGCACCAAAAGTTATTGGGTATTGGGATCCCCCATCTCTCTGAAGACGTTGAAGAATTACAACGACATGTATTAGAAGTATGAAGAGATGTATCCTTGAACCAATGTTGGTTGGGAGATCTATAGTCAGGTCTGGGACTAATACCAATTAAAAGAATGTGAGCACATGGGCTCGGTTAATTTGAATTAGGGACTTGTGGCCAACTTGGACTCAGTCCACTCATTTTTGAATAAAGTGTTTGGACACTTGTTTGGACTCAGTCCACCCATTTTGAATAAAATGTTGAACATTTGTTCTGGCTCAGCCCTTTTTTTATTCAATAATACTGAGCATTGATTTGGGTTCTGACACCTCTTTTTCTTTTTTGTCTTTTATTGAGTGTTGAACACTTTTTATGGCACTGGGGATTTATTTACAGAGCGCTTCGTAATTCCTTAACGTCCACGTGAGGAGCACGTGGAGCGCCTGGCGCTGAGCGCTAGACTGGGAGCGCTAAGCCGCTTCTTATAAAAGGGCGCCCACGTGAGGAGCACGTGGTGCGCTTGGCGCTGAGCGCCAGACTTGGAGCGCTAAAGCGCTTCTTATAAAAGGGCGTCCACGTGAGGTGCACATGGAGCGGAGCGCCAGACTTGGAGTGCTAAGGTGCTTCTTTTAAAAGGGGCGCCCACATGAGGAGCACGTGGAGCGCTTGGCACTGAGCGCCAAACTTGGAGTGCTAAAGCGCTTCTTTTAAATTGGAGCGCTAAAGCGCTTCTTTGTCAGCTCTGATCAGTTCTGTGCTCTGAGAATTAAATTCTCGGTTTATAAGAGATTTTGTTTCAAAGATCTAAGAACTAAGTTCTTCTCTTTCTTGATAAGATATTGCGATCTCTTTTACTTTTGTGAAAGACCTTGTCTTATAGATCTGTGATCTAGAAAGAAACGATGTTCTTATGATGTGAGAGTTAAAATCTCAAATATGGAGGAGATGTTATGATTGCTCTTCTTTTTCCTCACCTTGAAGAAGATTCTTCTTCTTAGAGCTTGCTCTTCTCCTTTCTTTCTAAGAACTTGAAGTTTATAGAGGGGTTCTTCTGTTTTTCTTCTTTCAATTTGAGAACCTATGGGGAGGTTTCTCTGTGTAAGACTAGAAGTCTTGGGTTCTTTATATAGGGGAGGCTGACTTGTTGAATCAGTTAAGCAAATCACTCATTGAGAGATCTCTAATTGATTTGGGGAATGTTTCCCACCGTTGGATCTTTGATCCAAGGGCTTCTGTTTACATAAGTTAGTTTCCTTGTTATTAACAAGATTGGGAAAATATTTTTCCATACAGAACTTATTCTATATCTCGGTGATTTTTAATTATCATTGGATCTTTGATCCAACGGTGCTCTGATTTACAGAGCACAATCTTTCCTGTTTGGAAAGATTTGAGGAGTATTTCCTCAATAGAATTTTATTCTGGTAATTGGATGATTTATCATCTTCATTGGATCTTTGATCCAAGGGTTGGAAGTTTTAGTTCTGGCGCTGGCGCTCTCGTGCTTTGCACGTCAGCGCTGCCTCAAAGTCTTTGACTCTTAGCGCTGGCGCTCTTGGCGCGAGCACTCTCGTGCTTTGCACGTGAGTGCTGCCTCAGAGTCTTTGACTCTTAGCGCTGGTGCTCTTGGCGCTAGCGCTCTTATGAGGCGCTGCCTCATTTCAAATTTTAAATTTTGAATAGAGCTTTTGTCACGCCCCGCTTCCCAGAGTACGCAAGATTGGGCACGTGACATAGCCAACCATGCTACCTGTGGGTAGGAAAAATCCATCCACAGTCACATTACGGTTGTAGAGATATCAAGAACAAAATAATAAACTAATCTAATACATGTCCAAATCCATAATAACAAGAATCAATAAACAATAAGTGCGGAAGCAAATGATCCAATACAATAAAAAAACAGTACGTCCCATAATGCGGGCTCACATCTGGAAATGGAATGAAAATAAATAAACTAAACCCTATGGAACTCACAGTTTCAACCTGCTGGCTGAAGTACTCCTGCTCGGTCGTCGATAGTGGTAAGGAATCTGGGCCATGCAAAACCCAGACGTCAGCGCGTCATGTCAACCCAATAATATAATATAACATGGTAATAAGCAATACAGGTATGAACATGAATAAAGCAGTACTACGAAATAACAGAACAGGATAATGTGCAGTGGTGACTAAACTGTCCTATCAGGTTTCTATTCTATAGTCTTTGAAATCAATTGATGAATCGTCGATGTAACTCAATAGTATCCCGTG